>OY997396.1:380000-1580000 GCA_963921505.1 Phakellia ventilabrum | reverse complement strand
CGTCATTACATCATGGACCAAGGCTACCATTAAAACTATACAGTCGATAGTTACATCATACTGGCCATATAGCAACTGTACTGTAAAAAAGCCCATTACATCATGGAGCGATCACAGCTACACATTACACTTATGTAACAAGTTAAAGGCAACAAGAACTGAAACTGGGACAGTAGTATGCGTAGGAACCAACGGAGCTGGAAAGTCTGCACAGAGATCGCTATTCAAACTTTCCTTCCCACGCCTGATAGAGAGAGAGAGAGAGGCCATAGAGTCTGACTCTCGTTTGGTATTCGCTAAGCACTATAGCACTATGCTGCCATGTGGATACAATTACCAGCCACTCTTGCTAATGTAAACAGTGAAAAGGTTGGGCGACTTTCAGTTTCCAACTCCCACTACAAAGAATTTTAATTACATACATCCAATAAATCATTTCCAGCTGCCAAAGTACAAGTATGTGACTGTGTCAAACCTTTGGGAGCAGCCAAACTACAGTGTTTCATTTGGGGGGAGGGGGGGGATACCTATAGTAGTAGTGATTTTCAATTTTGAAGGGATAAAAATCCTAGGGGGGACAGAGAATTTCTAAGGGGGCTTTGTCTCCCCTCCTCCTTGATGAAATGCTAATGTAGGCATGTAGAGCTCCACTTCAAATTGGCCTCCACTCTCTCCATCTCTTCTTCAAATCCTCCCACTCCTCTTACGAGTCTAGGAGCTAGACTAGCCTGGGGCGTGGGGGATGCTCCGCTAGATCGAGTACCAGTACGGGCTATTTCAGAAAACCACCAGCCCATCACTCAGTCCACGGTCCAAACAGACTCCAAAGAGTAGCCATAAGAAGTGTAGACCCGCTACCTTCCTTCAGTTCCCAGAGAACTGCAACTGTCCTTGCCTACGCAAAAAAATTCACCCTTCTACCCCTGTGTCACACACGTGAGAAAACCCACCAGCCCCACAAGTAGCCAAAGTGAGTTGTACACATGGGACTGGGAATGAGGCCACTATCCCACCCAAGCAGAATTAAACTCACCGGCTCGCGTAAGACACTGCTAGTACGAGCCTGGAAACGAGGCCACAGATTCTAAAATGAAGCTACGCAAGTCCACCCCCTTTGAATCCTTGTTAAGTAGACAAAAAAAAGGCCGTTTGGTTGCTTATCATGCAGGCAGCAGATGGTAAAACATCTGGTCGAGTACCTTACCAAACAATTTTGTGGTACACAGACTATCCCGCCGGTGTTTTAGAATTTAAAAGCTAATTAGCTGAGAAGGGGATTCCATAGGCTAATGGGTCTCTACATACCTCAAACATTTGTTGTTGAGCTATCCACCCCCCCGAAGCTGATTATCGCTGTCATTAAAGCGAACCGCACAACACTTCCACAAGACATGTGGGTATACTAAAGTCCAACAGCGCAAATGTAATACCTCTTCCTGTTAATCCCCTAAACTGTTAAAAATCCTATTGTCTATAGTAAATGGATTAGTTGTCAGTTTACGCAAACATATTGATAGGCAGACACATACAACACAGCAATAACCCCCCTTCCCCGTAAAATCCCCTAAACTGTTAATTATCCAGTAAACTGATTAGATAACAGGAAATAGGTTTAAGTCACCTTCAAAGGAGCATGACAGCTTTGTCTATACTCCAGTAGTATAATATTATTTCGTAATTATGTTTGGTCTGTGTGTCTCTCCACTGAGCGATTAGTGATAGCAACTGCTAGGTTGTGAGTAAATGGCCTGTGATGTAGAAACCCCCCCCCCCACCTAAAGTTTAGACTGGGACCAAACCAACACACTAGACAGCTGGGTATACAAACACTTCAAGGACAGCATTAATACAACCTTTCCACCTTCCAGAATATTTCCCTCAAGGAGCCACTGTGCCAAGTTTGAGGTTGAGTAACTGAAAAGCACCTCTTACAGCCATAACCCCCCCCCCCCCCCCTCTGCAGCAGACCCCCTAGTGATTTCACCACTTCATTTCCAAACACAGACACTCGACCTTCTGATCTCATGTAGGGAGGTGGTAGACTATGTACCCTTGATCTTCATAACATCAACATTGCCAAGAAATTCCAGCAGTTCCTGTTTTCTAATTTTACTTGCTAGTTATGCATCGTACATCGCAGGTGAATTGAAGGGACGCGCAATCACAAGGCATGTGGCAAATTTGTTTACCTTTGCACAGCAAATTCATGCACGGCGTTAATTTGATTCACGAAATGTGGGGGGTTAAAATAAAAAACAAACATGGTCTGTAAACCCATAGGGATTCATGAAATGGAATTTATGCATTTCGGGGAAGTTTTGTTGTGAATTGCACAAATTTTCCTACAAATTCCATTCTTTTCCTGTAACAGTGTGGATAGGGGAGGGGTACTTACTATCATATACCATAGGCAGAGTTTTCGTGAGAGACAAATTGGCGCTATATATGCAGCATGTGACCCTGAACCACAAATTAAAAATTCCGTGAAAAATTTGGCTGTGAGGATTTCATGAAAATTTAGTTACACAAAAAAGTGGTAGCAGGAAGCAATCCTTTCCGTAAATTGACTACATGAGGGTTTTTCCATAGCTATATATGGCAATAATTCTCCTTGCATTTCATGTCCACTAGACTGGAGGGCTTCATTCAAGTTTGATCAAAAAGCAAATTAGACATTAAATGGAACCTCACAAGCCTGGACACGTTTCATATAGGTCAGGGTTTCATACGGAATGTTTCGGTGGGGGTGGAAAAAAACATGTGCATGGAGCCACGCCCTCTAGGGGGTGTGGGATGATGCTCCCCCAGGAAATTTTTGAAATTTACATGCTCTGAGGTTGCTTCTGGTGGGTTCAAAATGGCTGGAAATTAGCTACTAATAAACTACTGAGTATCAAAAAAAAACGTCAACTTAAATTCTGGGGGGGGGATCCCAGTGCCCCCCTCTGTATGACACCCTGCAGGTCCTTCTAGCTCGTTGCCAAGTACGTAGTTACTGTCTAGCTGCTATAGCTGCTGTAGACATATTAACAATTGCACATGTATACTTGTATATCAACACCTACAGCAGAACTTTGCCCTGGTACTAGCTTCTTCCCTGCCCTGAAGGCCTGTTACGCTCAGTCTTTGTGGCTCCATGCATTTTCTGTATTGAGGATGCACTGAGACACAGATTTATTTAATAATAGCTAGCAACCAAAATGCTATGAACTCTCTGGAGTCAACTTGTGCCTATAAATAATGGGCGTGGTAGAGTGGGTGGAGCCAACACACACATTAGTCTACTTGAGTACTGCTTCAAACTTACTTCAAACTTGAAAGAGGCCATCCATGCTTGCTGGGCATGAAACACAAGGCGTATCATTGCCAGTTTTCGCGAAAAGGGTCTATATTCTGAATCGTAAATAAATCAGGACTTTCCACGCTATATGTACATGGCTATAGATCTTTTATCAGTATGACGTAATGAGGGTAAAAGTGAGCACTAAATGGAGAAAATATAAGCGAAATGTGCTTTGATGTAGTTTTCTCGTATGAAAACATAGAAACATGCTTGTTTACACATATTCTCCCGTATTTTCTCTATTTAGTGCTCTCCATTACATCATAATGGTAAAAGGTCTATTGTGTAAGTGTAAATCTCATTAAAAAGGGTCCATGCCATGCCATGCCATGTGTAAAGTACATGCAGCCTTGCCTTGACATGGAACTGGAATAACATGCTTATGTGTAAATGGCCGGATTGGAAAATTATCACATGATACGGCTGTGACATCACCAACCACAGAATGCACAATGATTGCACAATGCGAGGATTCTAGCGCTTGTGACCTTTGGTGACATCACAATGCATCACGTAATAATTTCCGAGTCTGGCAATTTATACTCTAAAGTTTGTCTGCACAGCCACTGATGGCTACTGGCCAGTGTCATCAATGTTGTCTGTTCCCAAGGGGAATTTCAACACTCAGCAGGGGGACATTTATTAACACACGAATCTAGTTTTTGGCCGTTTTCAGTAGAATCGATACACGTTCCTAATAAGGAGTCTTAGTATTACACACCCTGATTGTCGCAGTAAAAAGTACAAGTTTTTTAATAGGCTATAATTGCCGCAATGGACATGTCAAATGTTTTGTATACTTTGGGTTCCAGGGACAGTCCTGTTGCTATAATCCAAAACAATGTTTTTTTTCCTAATTAGGAGTGAGCCTCTTCAACGCATACGTATGTGTAAAATATAAACTTCCCTTGTACATAGCAATCTCAACCCCTGTTAGTGCATAGCAATGGACTGTCTGCATGCATGTGTGTGTGTGTGTGTGTGTGTGTGTGTGTGTGTGTGTGTGTTTGTGTGTGTGTGTATAAGAGATCTAATTCTACTGTGGCACCCAGCAACTCATAGCACCAGGCAGGGCTCTATTTTTACAGGTGGTACGTGTATTGGTATTGGTGTATTGAGTGTACTCTCAGCACCAATGGGTTTTCCAGGTGTTTCCTTCTAGACAGGTAAACAAACTAATTAGGTGTATCCCCCCCTTTCCAAAGAGTCTGACTTATATGGGGTGTTGATACTAAGCACAATGCTCTCCCTATGGCTCCCAAACATGTAATCAAACCGGTTTCCACGGTACCAGACTAGTGTGACGCAATAAAATGCCTCATTGGCTATAGAGCTACAGCTCCTGTTTGGGAACAGGGTACAAGAATGCTATGTCTCTAACATACACAACCATGTGATAGCAGTCCCTACCAACCCAGCTTCATTCCCAGACGCTTATCACGTGGCCTGGGAACCAGATTAACTGTCAACCTAGCCTCATTCCCAGACAGCCTGGCTAGGAACAAGGTTACCTAGCTATCAACCTAGCTTCACGCTTACCATGTGGCCTGGGAACGTACAATTTCCCAGCTCTGAATAGATGGGATAGGTTTAGGGTATGGTTAGGGCATAGGCACAGGATTGTTTCCGGAAACGTTTCTGAAATGCTGTGGAGGCGTAACGGGCCTAGGTACACATATTTCTCCCAATCACTTGCTAGAACGAGGTTACTTAGCCTCATTCCCAGACAGCCTGGGAATGAGGTTCCCTATCAACCCAGCTGAAGGCCCCGTCTTGCGCAATGGATGATTTTAACTAACCTCTTGGCCAGGGAGATGTGATTCACTGATTGGCCATGATTAGGGAAAAACCGGTGGTTTATACATGTACAAGAGACTCTTCCATAAAATGTTCAAGGAGGAAACGAAGTTTTGTTAGCTTAAGCTTATTAACCACGCACGCAACTCTCTGGGCTATAGTGAGGCCAATAACAGCTGTAAAGCATACACACACACACACACACACACACACACACACACACAGCGGGTCAGTCTGGCCAGCCTTGTATCTAGCACGCAACTCTCTGGGCTGTAGTGAGGCCAATAACAGCTGTAAAGCACACACACACACACACACACACACACACACACACACACAGCGGGTCAGTCTGGCCAGCCTTGTATCTAGCACGCAACTCTCTGGGCTGTAGTGAGGCCAATAACAGCTGTAAAGCATACACACACACACACACACACACACACACACACACAGCGGGTCAGTCCGGCCAGCCTTGTATCTAGCATGCAAGATAGCGGCACACATGCTTGCACTGTTAGCTGGGGTGTACAAACGACGACTGTGCAGCTTTGAGAGTGGTGGGTTGAACGTTGTCTCACAGCGCTTCTACCCGTTAAGCCTCTTTAAAGTAATGTCTCCAACGTGAGATGTACACGTAAGCGAGTACTTTCTGCTCTTGGATACGTATATGAGCACCTTATTCAACCATCACATTATTCAGGAAAATATATAATACAGTGAAAACCCCTGGTAAAGGAAACCCCTGAGATGAGGACCTATACAGGACACTTACTAAAGTCCAGTTTGGCTTACGACCTCACTACTACTACTGTACTACTATACATAAGAACCCCCGAGACAGGACACCTGGCTATAACGGCCACAGAGTTAAAGAGGGGAGCCACTGTAATCAGAGTCTAATTGGGAATTGAATCCACATCCTTCCAGACACATCTCAACTGCGTAATTCCAACAGCTAGTACACTCCTACATCACCCCGGGAAGGGGGGCCTCACTATGAGTAAACACCGACTACCACCCCGGAAGACGCTACAGACTAATACTCCTGTAGTCAATTAACTACAAACTACTTAACCATGCATCCTCTGCATTTTACAAATTCTCACGTGGGGGACGGTCCTTTCCCCATCTGGATGGCTTACATAGTGCTACGTGCTGCTGCGTAGCTATGTCAGCCTCTAGTAAGACCCTCTCCCTAATTCCCCATCTCTTGATCTCTAAAAAGAGCCCACCATTGTAGTACTGTAAGAGCTTGAGGTGTATCAATGCTTGAATCACAAATTACGTAGTCCATTATTAATAGCTATCATGCACATGTAGAGCTGTAGTAGGAGAAACCTCAACTGGAGAGTTTCAAGGGGCTCAAAGAAACAGCCTGGAGTTGAAGACCAGAGGATATGACGGGAAGTCTCCTTGCCAGGGGGTAGCGTAGACTCCTCAAACGATGGCAGAGAGCATTGCTGGCTAGTTCATCATGTTCACTAGCTCTCGAGAAGGTGATGTCTGAAGACATGGAGTCTCGCCTTCAGGAGAAATTGCTTTCCCTACTTGATGGTCATGCGTGACGTTGCCATACCTCCGCCGGTTAGCTCCAACTTTATTAGTACAGGCCTATGTGTCTAATAAGAGCCCATCCCTCTGACTAGAATGTGATAAACGTGATCACTCTGCAAGTAGGAGGGAGAGTTCTTAAACAGACAGAGCTGCTTACAGCTCTGTTACCATAAAGGGAAGTGGGCTCATATTCAGGAGGGGGCTCATACTCGCGACAGCAATGCTATCACTAGAGGCTTAAGTGGCTAGGCAGAATTACTCTGCACACTATTAAAATCCACCAGCCAAAATTTCTTCAAATGTTTTGCCAGCCTTGTAGCAGACTTCTGCAAGTGTTGCTGAAACATTTTATGAATTCCAATAATGTGCAGAGTGCATCCAATTTTCTCTCCACAGCTACTCTGGATGGAAGGCCTATAAACTCCGCCCCGACTTTCGAACCTAGAACCAATAATACAAAGTTCATAGCGTAATGGGACTGTTTCTGCTATTATATCAGTTCTTATGTTGCTGATAAGGCTCTCCATAAGGTCAGTTTGCCTAATGTCTTCACACCACAGGGTCTGTGATCATGATGATGTCATACCTGCTACCAGCAAGTCTTGGGGTAGGTAGGGCTATGAATCTGCAATAACAATGATATCATACCTGATAGGGGGGGGGGGTAGGTAGGGCCACATGTCATGTCTGTGATAATGATGTCATACCCAACAAACCTGATATAGGTAGGCAGTTTGGGTAGTAAAAACGCTAGAAATCAGGTATCAAAAACGTGACGATGGCTACATACAGGAGCCCATAACCCAAAGGGAAGGAGCGTTAAACTTGTGTATGTATGCTGATTCCACCTGTTGTCAAATAGCACTTGCAGAAAACTCCTTATATGGTAAGTGCTAACCACTAGGCATTCCATATATGGAGTATTCTTGTAGGTGCCATTCGACAACAGGTGGAATCACTAGTTTAAAGCTCCTTCTCTTTGGGTTATGGGCTCCTGCTGCATAACAGCAAGTTATTAAGTTGCCAGGTTAGGAAATGACGTTGCCAAGCATCCATAGATAAGTGGTTAGCATCCAGGACAGTCCACTGAGCAGTTGTGCTCCTAAATTTGGGCATCATTCACTGCCTTCAGTTTCCTCCCCTTCACCTCCAAAAGTCAGTGTTTACTTCCGATGGCAAACAGAAGACCTACAAGGAGCCACTTATTGCAAACATTTGCTGGGGGAATGCCCTGCATCAATGGGTGTCATTGTTGACATAGAAAGTACAGTCTATCATAGCCACTCTAAAGAAGGTAGTTTACCATCACCAGGTACTAATGATGCCATCTCCTGGTTTCAAAACAAACTTCAGCTTGTGAAGCAGTCACTGGTGGTTTGAACTGGAACAATTCTCAATATAGTCAAGGCTAGCATACGAGCTAGAATGCCATAGCTCTACTGCAGGCTAGAGAGTCCTTGAATGGTCGTGGACCCTTTTCTTCACATTGAATATCACGTCTGATTTCTCTACTCCCTTCTATAAGTCTACCAATGCGATCGCTTTGCGGATGTACCTTTCAAGCAGTTTGACCAGTTCAAAAAAACGAGTAGTGATTACAGAGCAAGGTGATGGCCTACCCATATTGGAGAAGGGAGAGAGGAGTGTATATGGGATTGAAACTAGACTTCCTGTAGCCTCAGCCCCAGCCCCACGCGCAGGTTTAGCTATGTGTGGGCCTCCTACAGTTTGTCATGAGCGTGATGCGTAGGGTAGAAGGCATTTTGCGTACAAAGTGAGCAGTTCTCAGGCAACGAGAAAGACAGTGAATCTACGATTACACATGCAGGAAGAGATATAGCGGAGCCTCATCAAACTGAGCTTACGGTCATATACATGTAGTGGCAAGAGTTAACCACATCAGTCATTTGGTAATGGCAATATTCATCTTGCGCAGTCATACTGGTTAAGTCAGTCATGTGTGGTTCTGCTTGACAGGAAGTCATGTGCCTGATAACTGACGGACACTGGCTAATTCTGCCACCTTTTGGGCCTATCTGAGTTGTAAACAGTACACATGCAACACAATTCAGTACTGTTTTTATGAGAGTTCCAGACCAAACCTGATAGAGTCGGCTACGAGCCTAGTCATCTACTTAGTCCACAACATAAGACTTCTACACCTTATTTGATTTCATCCGAGGAAGTTGCAAGATATATAAGAATGTGCCATTTACCATAGCAAGACATTCCTCACATCACTTATAAAAATGCCACTCTTTGTTTATGCTTTAATTAGCACCAACATAAAATACTGTTTTTCTATGCTTCAATCACAGGACTTGCCATTATAAGGCATTCGCCAGTATCACAATATCATACCCAATAGCAACACTGTAGCCTAGTAGGGTGTGATATTTTTACGACAATAGAGTGACTGGTATCAGACTCCTTAATAGGAATGCATATTGTATTTCCGGTACTACAGTTTAGGTAATTTATAATTCTACAGCAAGGGAATAGGAAATGTAGGATAGGATTACATTTATCCAATAGTCTGTACCAGGTTGTCACTGCAATAACTGAGGATTAAGGACCCTTCCGTCCCCCCCTCCCCTCCCCCCCTCCCAATACAGGACACACTCTGTCTGCTGTACTTTAAGCACTTGAAAGAGGAGACACCACCGAAACGAAGGAAAATGAAATAGAGCCTGGTTTCATCCTTTGGGACTCACCCACACAGGTACTCTCCCCTGGAATTGGAATAGAGCTATAATGTTATAAGCCGTGAGAGGGGTTATGAAAACCTTCAGTCTCAGTGTGGGAATAGTTCTGGAGAATTCGAAGGTGTTGTTGAAGCCAGCTGCCGGATATCGAATTACCATACAGTTTCAGGTATAAAGTCTTATACAAGCACACACCTCCTACAAATAAGCCGGCAGGATGCACTGCGTTCAAGTCTAAACTATATAGTGCCCACTGACCCATACCGCTGACCATAAACACTATACATACGTAACGGTACCATCCATTATTGGCCGAAACTAAAATTTTAGTCTCCTCCCAGGCTGTGCACCACACCCCGCACCTTGTGTTCAACACGGTCGAAAATATTTCAGCTTTTTGTACCACAAACAAGAAGAACTGGGAGGCAGGCCTGGTAGGGAGGCCTCTAACATCTCATCCAAAGAGCCTCACAAAACACAGTGTGAAAAGTGCAAGAAATCAACAGCAACTGGCTTCTGTCGAGACTGCGGCAAATTCGTCTGCTACAAGTGTTTTATAGATTGGCACGATAGCCTTAGAAAGGGGCCAGCCTTGGTGTGGTTAGATGCATAGCACTGCAACGATGCAACTTCTTATCTATTCTCAGTAGTCCTGTGGCCTCAATGCCATCTTGTTGAACAAGCGAATCCCTATTAGGCCACTTCACACATACACACATAGCCTGTGTTGTGTTATACAGCCCTGGGTAACCAACTAAGTCATAATATTCTCTTTCCTGTCTACAGGCATTAATGTGAAACCATAAAATAAAAGGTCACTCATGGGGCCTCACTAAACTAGGAGATGTTGCATCCCTCATGGTTGCTAACGACTTCGCAGGTTCTCCAGCACATGACGGGTTTTGCAATTTATGCACAGTACACTGAGCTAACTCCCTAAAAAATCTCTGTATCTCAAGTTGAAAAAAGACAGTTGTTTCATGTGTACTTAAAGTTAGATTCTTTACCATAATACATGTAGTTGACCTTGAATGGGGGGTTAAAAGCTTTTTGATGGCATACCAGCTCAATCTCCTTTTCATGTCAACACAGAGGAGCAGCAATAGAGAGCCTGTGTCTCTCCAGTCAGCCACATGTGAGTTTGTGTCTGGACTCAGATGGCATTCCAACCCAGCCTCATCCCCATTCCCCATTCTGCAGCTTCGATAAAGCTGAGAGTGGACACTGGGCTTTTCACTCACATCATCCAAATCCCCCCCCCCCCCCCCCAGGAGCATTTGTCTTGACAGATGGCTTTCTCTACATTATCATGGTATCTCTATTAACATAATTCATAGCTATTTCCTGTCACACTTCAGTGAATAATAAGTGTATAAGTATGTGTTAATTTGTTAGTTCTTGAGACACTTAATTCTAGAAAAAATCATTAGGTGATAATAGGCCAGAAAATCCCCTCTCTCCAAGCCGAACGGAAAGGCCAGACAGACAGACAGGCAGCTAGATAGACCAATGAGCTACGTAGATCGCAATGGAGTACTCAATTACATACTTCATACGCATTGCATGGAAAAGCAATGTAGTGGACTTCAATTACCCACAGATCTAGAGCTGCTCTTGAATAACCATCACCCTACATACAAGTCAAACTTGCCAGTAGCACTACCCCAAAAGGTGATGCACTGCAGGCACTGGAACATAGTGTACGTATGTGTGCACACGTACACTCACAAATGACTTGGTACATTTCATTTACAAGTACAGAGCATGTTATCCTGTATACCAGGCCGTGCTTTTATGTAGCAGTTGTCCCTCCCCATTCATGGGGGAGCTCCTGAGACAGAGGTTGCAGCTAATGTCCTAGGGCAGAATCTTAATGAATGGCCTGCAGAATAATCAGCACGTAAGTCTGCGTAATGCAGAAGCGCTTACTTTCAATTTGTGGTGGACTTTCCTTGACGTTACCTCAGATAATTCAGGCAATTAGAGACAGAATCATTAATGTCAAGCGCCTGGATTTGATTTTCAGCGGAGGGGGAGCCCAGTCCAAGGACTTTTAGGCATTTGAATAGCAGCAATAAAAACAAGACCACCTTCTGTGCGTCACAAAAAGTGCACTCACTTAGGAGAGAATTAAAAGTGCCTGGGATCATGTTGTGTGTTGATAGCAGAGGGAAAATTCCCAAATGTTTACCTTTGAAACTGGTCAAGAAGGGGGGGATTCTGATCAGGAATAGCTACACACTTGAAAAGTTCAGTGTCTAACTGCAACATCTACAGTAACAGTACACATCCGTCTACAATGACTTTCGGCTGAGATCAGAGTTAATGGACAGACAGACAGACAGACAGACAAACACACAGCAAAAAGGTATATCCTTATCTGAAGCTTAGGCCTCATCAAAGGACTTCTGATGTTAACAAGGAAATCATGGACAGCAGTGGCTGGGCAGGAGTGCGAAGAGTAGGAGAGGGAAACGGTGGCAACTGTCTTTGAAGTTTGAAAGCAATCCCATGCTAGCTTCCGTACTAAAAACAGAACGTATGCTAAGCATCATTTCCGCAATTACATACCGAGGTCACGACCCCAGACCTTTTACCAAAGTTTGTCACAATGTCTGAAAATGTAGGACGCTTTCAAAGAGCAGTTCACTCTCTGGCAAGAGCCTATATGCTCTACAGAAGTCTTTGTTCCACTGGTTGGTTCGAGCGCGGTATCCATAATGCAGTCCCAAAAGCATCGCTCAAGAAAACACTACAGCACACCATTAGACTGGCCATAAATCACGAAGGTTAGCATACACTCTACAAACTAGCTAACGTTTTATGTACGGGGCTAGCAGGAACTGATTTGCGCAACAGATGTTCAAGTAGCAGAAGTGACGTTTACACTCTATTTTTAGTACAGAATCTAGCGTGTGATCGCGTTCAAACTTCAAAGACAGTTTCCCACTCCTACACTTCTTTGTTACTAGCAAAAAAAATTACTAGTAAACTTTTTTATATTTACACTATACATGTACTGAAATCAACCGTTAAGTTGGAGGTACCAGAAACACAAATTAAATTATGCAGTACATTGTACCAATCATCCCAGATACAGGAAGGAAACCCTTCTCTGTACTCCATTGTGTACAAATGTAGGTATGTCTGCTTAGATACAGATCATACTAAGGGGTGTTTTCCCACTGAATAGAGGGTGTTTTTCGCTGAATGGAGGAGCACTAACTACGTGTAGTGTGTGGGTATTCTGTAAAGCCAAGCAATTTCCTACTGCACTGCAGGGAAATTCCTCTTGACCCCTTCAATACCTCTTGTAAATAGCTTACCGCCTGCACTAACATAGGAATAACATCTGTCATTGTAAACAGGCTTGTTACAGGATTCTGTTAACCCCAGGGTGTGAATGTAGGCGGCTTTGTCCAGGAAAGTTGTGGCTTCCCATATCCTTAGACGACACGAAAAACAACAGACGTCTTGTTAGTAGCCACCGTGCAGTGTCATACAATGTAGTCTCGTGCCCAGACCTCTACTTGCCCGCCATCGAAGAAAAGTCTGGGGACAATAGAACATTCAGCTTGGCCCTATGATGTGGATGTCTGGTATGTGGGATGACCAATCAGAGTGAAGCTAGAAAAATAATTACCTCATAGTACCACGTGCGGTAGTATACAGTCAATGTAGTCCTTGGCTGATGCCAACGATTCTTGCTTGCAGTGATTGAAATTGTCATTTTCAAGAAGTTCAATCGACGGATTGGTTATAGAAGTGGTACAGAACCTCTGCTACAGCAGAACAACAGAGAACCACAGTGGCCATCCACGTGGTCATTTTCAATTACTGCACTGTGTCACTTTGGTCATGCCTCTCAAATGTCGGGCAGTGTGTTCTATTGTCCCTAGACCGTTCTTCGGTAGTGGGCGAGTAGAGGTCTGGGCATGAGACTAGTGTGGTCACAGATAGCCTCGCTCCAAATTTGGGGAGAAAAAAATCTTTTATAACATACGTTAGTTGAATATCATACACCTCCAAGTGATTAGAAAAGTTATTTTTTTTATTGTGCATACAAATAATGAAAAAGCACTCTCACTTGGAGGTGTCTAATGATCAACCTACGTATATCATAATTAACCGGGTGGCAAAGTGTAGCTAAAAAAGATGGCAAAGTGAGTTGCCCAGATGTGCAGTCGGGAAAGGCACATTTGCAGTTAGGAAAGGTTCGTTTGTTCTATTCAACTTCAATGAGACAGTTGGCAGAGGTAGATCAATGCTCTGCCAAGTTCAATGTGTTTGGATTTTTATGTGTAAAGTGTTTGCTTTCTATGGGCTAAGGGGAAGTACAGGAGAGCTATAAAATACACTGTTTTGGGCATTGTTCTCCAACAAGTAGCTTTTTTAATCCATCCCAAAACCTTTGACTTTCAACATTGTGGTTCATTGCAATACTGAATGCTCATAACACTTGCCCAAGTACAGTAATGCCTACAAACCCTAAAAAAAAAAGTCTTGAAAAAGTACCCTCATCAAGACCAGTAGCCACTGTTTGATCCAAGGTGTAAATGGTGGTTCTATTCAAGGGGACTTCCAAAACGCTTTTCACGCTAAAATTCAGTAGAGGAGGAGCAGGGCTAATTGAGCGCAACAATACAACAATGAAGTAAAGCAACAATGAATTAAAACGGGGATTTATAGCTGCTTGATTCATTCCCCTTATTCACATGTACTACACAACGTAATGGCTCTCAAGGATCCATAACTGTCCCGTTTTTGTGTTGGTCAAACTTTGGTTTGTCCAAATAGCCCCGCACAGAGTCACTCCATGCATGTGTGCAAAAAATGGTCTGATCATTTTTGGACAAGTCCCTTACAGCAGCATGCTGGACATCTGCTGTTCACTACTGCGGTCAAGTCAGGAGATGGTCAAGTCAGGAGATGGCTACCATCAAATGTTCCCCCTCTAGGAAGAAAAATGGTCGTGGTGCTGTCCATTTCTAAACAGTAAGTGTACTACCAAAACCTCAAACTGGATTTAGTACGTACAGTAGTCAAGTACAGCAGTCAAGTGCAGTTGAACTTAGTCAAGCTACAAAACGCCAAACAATCTACGACAATGCAACTGGAGGCCTTCAGATTCTCTATTTCCCCTTTTCCAAGAATTAAAGTATGACTGCATACTACAGAAGGCAAGCAAAGGGTAATGAATATACATACACACGTAACTTAGGCACAGTACATCCAGCTACTCCCACCTTTAATTTATAGTATATATAGAGACACTTCCACTTTCAAGATGGTTAAGGTAATTCACACTTACAAAGTGAATATATAGCTGCCTTCTGCAGTATTATGTATACCTCACAAAAGCACACCTCACAATTATACACCTCAGAATATTATAGCAATAAGTATATCATGTGTTTAGAAGATGTGATAACAAGCAACCATTCATCTGTGCATGCAAAAAAACAACAACAGATGTCACCCACCTTGATCAAAAGCTTCAAAGAGTTTCATCAGCTCGTGATGATTGTGGTAGAGCGCCTCTTCCAGTGGCGTCCTCTGCATCTTATTTCGAAGGTTGCAGTCGGCACCGGCCCGGAGCAGGAGATGCACACACTCGATGTGGCTACGCATGCATGCTATATGCAGTGGGGTGTCCATATCATTTGTGACTCGATTAAGGTCACACTTGGCATCAACAAACTCTCGCACTATGTCATCGTAGCCTCTGTCACAAGCTTCGTGGAGAGGGTAGTATTCGTAGACGAGATGCTGGTAGGGATTTGCACCATTTCTGAGCAAGTAGTGGCAAATTTTTGGTCGTCTGTGCCTGACAGCCCAGTAGAGTGGGGTTACGGTGTACTGTCGCCTGTCTTCAAAGATGTATGATATCTCAACATTGACATCGTAGGCATTGCTCTTGAAGAGGTTGATGGCGTCTCTGGCATCTCCACATTGAATGGACGTGAGCAGTGTGTCGTACTTCAAGTTATAAGCCATCATAGGCCTATATATGTATACACTATTATTTTCCTTTCTGTCTTTTAATAAATTAGTTCAAGCTGTATAACTTTCGGGGCTAAGCCTACGACGCCACGGCGTTCTACCAACAGCTAATAATGAATTAATGTATCTTGAACAGCTGCAATTCTTTCTTACAGACAGTACCAGCGTACACAAGCAATCGAACAGTAGCCGTAAATGTAATTATAGTTCTTATTCATTTTGAATGATGTTTAATACCACTCGCGCTCTGAGAACACCAGCCCTATCGAGTACTTTTAACTCACTGACACTGAAATTAACTGAGCTGAATACTGCCAAATAAGCTCTCGTCTTCTGAAGCACAAATAATCTCAGGTAACTACCTCACCTGCTTTTGTAGTTGTGGCTGAGAGGGAAATTTCCCCATTGACTATTACAGTCTTATGAAATACCGTGATGAGCAAGCCAAGGGGGATTACCCTTTACTACTACTACTACATGCTACGCGTTATGAATAATTTTACGAAGTAACGCGCGCACGCGTCCGTAATGGATAAACTATGAGGCAAAAGAATGAGATTAAAAGTCAGATGTATATGTACAGTACAGAATGCAATCGAATTGAAAGAGTTCAGACATGATATTAGATACAGAAAAATAATACAGCAGAAACGGTCTTTAAGTGGTGGCTCTCTCAGGAATTCCCCTATAGTCCATGTGGTGTGATTTCTGGTGGTTGCCAACATGCTTCACAGCATCTGCAATTCTTCGTCCACACGCACCAATTTTGGCAACCAGAGGCTTTGGAACTTTCATGTAAGAGCTCGTCGGCTTCTGTCCACTCGAAGGAGGCCGCACAGTATTCTGGCAACCTCTGTGTGCATGAGCGTTCGATGCAGTCACCATAGATACAG
This sequence comes from Phakellia ventilabrum, assembly GCA_963921505.1. Classification (NCBI taxonomy): domain Eukaryota; kingdom Metazoa; phylum Porifera; class Demospongiae; order Axinellida; family Axinellidae; genus Phakellia; species Phakellia ventilabrum. Next base: position 1,563,705 of record OY997396.1, on the reverse strand, counting down.
GCAGATCTAGAGTCGGTGGTTGAGCAGCAGGCGCTCTGGTCTGGGGGAAATCTATGTCCGAAGGGAGACAGTTTGCAATGGTGTACTTCGGTTGCGGTGGATGAAGGAGAGACAGAGGGGTCTTCACTGTATCTACCATGGGCCACTCAGACACCAGCATTGCATTGCTATCCAGTCTCTCTGCAACGTTGGTATTCAGGAGACTCTGTATGAAGACCCGACAGTCTGCACGAAAGAGGAAATGGAACACTTCAAACAAGAGTTATCTGCTACAACGAAAACAATATTCTTATCTCTTGCAACAGTAATCAAATTTGCATTACTTGATTGTTTTGCTAAGGTTAACAATTTTGAAATTTTATCCTGTCTAAACCTTCTGGGCAAGAGGCTCACTTAAAAACCACAAGGCCTGGCCTAACAGCTGCAAACTGAGATTACAGCTGCAGTTTCAATATGCTTCAGACCACCTACCAATTGAGAGTGGTTTGGAGAAGGAAAGTAGTCTCCCTTGCATCTTTTTGACTTGAGAGTCATCGCCAAAGGGCAGTCTTCCACACAGCATAGCATAAAGAATCACTCCCCTGTAAAAAACAGGGTAGCTATAATGCAACTGCAAATAATAAAACAATCATCACTGCAACAATAATTATCATTGTTGACATAGACAACTAGCAATAACATTAGCAGTAAAGGCAGGGTTCGAGAAATTAGACTCACTGTACACAAAGGCTTCAGAGGCTTCTAGTGGAATTACGGCACCGTTGTTTGTTCTACATACTGTACAGGTTAACTCTGAGACCTGTGACTACTAGCTACAGTAGCTGACGCCCACCAGCTCCAGATGGACTAAGTTACATTTCTAAGAAATAACATTATCTGTGTAGTTCACTTTCAATTCATGCACACTGTACTTGTATACTGAAAGGTTAAACTCAAACTGCTTTGCTTTTTATATAATTACATTACTGTCTGTGTCACTGTATAAACTATAAGCAAGAGTAGCTACAGCTGCTACTAAAAGTATAACTACACACATGACCACAAATATTCATGCACATGTATCAGCATTTAGCAATGCCAACTTACAAGCTCCAAACATCAGCCTTCTTCCCATCATAGGGATCACCGTTGTTAGTAAAGAGCTCTGGTGCGGCATAGGAGTACGATCCACAGGGAGTCTTTGCTGCAGCGTTGTTGAGGTCCAAGGCAAAGCCAAAATCTGTAAAATGAAAAATGGAAGAGATTATAAAACCTAAAAGACAAGCCTAATAAGGTTATTTATAAAAACTGAAGTAAACACTTAAATGCAGCTTCACCACCAGATCTAACCATACACTGAGTCTTGAATATAATACTCTAGGCTTATTAGACATTATCAGGTATACATGTAGCCATTAGCTATAGTGCTATAAATTTGAGGTAGGCAAATAGGCAAGTTGTACCTCCAACTTTGACTTCCATATCTCTGTTCAACATGATGTTTTCGCACTTGAGGTCACGATGAACGACTCCCCGAGAGTGGCAGTAGGCAATGGCACCAGCCATCTGCTTGAAGATATGTCGAGCCTCAGGCTCTGGGAGGTACCTCCTGGCATTGATGTAGTCCAAGAGATCTCCATTCTCAGCCAGCTCCAGCATGAAGAAAGCATACTTCTCAGTCTCAATCAGCTCATACAGCCTAATGACATTGGGGTGTTTAATGCTCTGCATAATGGCAGTCTCTCTTGGAAGGAACTTGGAGAGGTACTCCTTGGAGGCTGCTTTCTTATTCAGGATCTTGATGGCAATCTGCAAGGTAAATAAAAAAAAAGTCGCTGGTAAGTTTCTAGAGAAGTTTTGTATAGGGGGAGGGGTTTATCGTGCAAGCGCGCCCACAATAATGGGTGGAGCTGGCTAAAGGGTGGGGCTCACCATTTTCTTCTCGTATGGAGACCAAGCTGCCTTGACTTTGGCGTACGTTCCACTGCCCAGGGTCTTGCCGAGGGTGTAGCCGAGGGCTTCGGGACTGGGAAGGTCGGAGGAGTTCAGCCGTGCATGGACTGTAAGCATGTTCTTGTTGGCTTCAGGGAACTGGATCGTGGCAGTAGTAGCCGACATCACGAAGGTTCTTCTCAAGACAGGATTGTGAGAATGTGAACAGCTCTCAGGCGAGGCTGGGGTTTTGTATAGGCCACAGATCATGGCTTGTCAAGCTCTCTCACTTGATTCGTGCTTCGATTCCTTCCTAGTACACCCGTTCTATGTGAGAGAGTGCGTTTCCGCGTCCGTATCCATGTTCCCGCTTCTAGTAGTAGCTTCGGGTTCAGAGGATAACCCGACTCTAACTGGCTACTGTAACAGACTCGGCTTGGCTGCTAGAAGCTACTCAGAATCGACTCTGTGTACAGTTACCAAGGAGAAATGAAGACAGCGCTTCGGCGATCGTAGCTAAAACTAACGATCTCCGAGAGAATGATCATAATCGAAAAGTTCAGACTGTCTGCTGCCTACTAAATCTCTCCGTCTCATTTGCAACATTTCTCCATTGTCTCTACAATCTCCTACGATGCCTTCTGGAACCAGTGATAGACTATCCCTCAGCAGTGCCAAATATGGCCTCCACCACCGTGGCTACATCGTCGGCCGAACCCTGGGCAGCGGTGCCTATGCGAAGGTGAAGTCCGCCCATGCCATGAAGCTGAACAAGAAGGTGGCCATCAAGATCATGAACAAGAAGACCGCCCCGAAGGATATGCTCTCCAAGTTCCTTCCTCGAGAGATCGAAACCCTGCGGGCCGTGCAACACGAGAACGTGATCAAGCTTCACGAGGTGTTCGAAACCGATGACCTGGCGTATTTGGTACTCGAGCTGGCCGAAGGCGGTGATCTCCTCGATTTCATCAACTCGAGAAAGTACCTGTCCGAGCAGACGGCGAGAAACCTCTTCAAAGATCTTGTCAGCGGTATCGGTAAATGCCATTCGATGAAGATCGTTCACCGCGATCTGAAATGCGAGAACCTGCTGCTTGATTCCCAGTTCCGTCTGAAGATCTCGGACTTTGGATTCGCAAGGAGACACGAGCAGAAACTCCTCGAGACCTACTGTGGTTCTTACGCCTATGCAGCACCTGAGGTGATCATGGGTGACCCCTACTGTGGAGAGGCCGCTGACATCTGGAGTATGGGTGTGATCCTGTATGCGATGGTGGTTGGAAGACTCCCGTTCAAAGACTCTGATGTGAAGACCCTGCTGTCCCAGATCTCAACCCGTCTCTCCTTCCCCACTCGCATCTCTGAAGAGTTGAAGGACCTCATTCGTAAGATGCTGACCTTCAGTCCGAAGGATCGCCTGACCCTCTCGCAGATCAAGAACCATCCCTGGATGATGAAGAAGGAGAGCGAAGAAGACCTCACTAGCAAACCACAGAAACCTACTCCCTCAAGACATGCCTAAATCACAGAACACTAATATTGCCTTGTCTGTTATTTCTTCACTCTTGTATTTTATATCAGTTGTATTATATATTTTTTGTTATTGCTAATTTCTCTTTTGATCTCACAAAACATAGATTTGCAAAAAATGTGGGCAGGGCTGGGTTGCATGACCAGCACGTGATAAACAGTTATTAATTGTAGTTATTAACTCACTTAGGACCTCTGCCTTGCTCAACGAGCGAGATTGTAGACATGTTTTCCACCCTTTTCGACCAAGATGCGGCACAGTTTGATACCAAAGAAAGTGTCAGATCGGGATTTGGCCTCCCCAGACCTGCCGCACCCAGAAACTCCACCAGTCTGTGCGGACTGAGCAACCTTGGGGCTACGTGCTACCTCAACTCCTTGCTGCAGACGTTGCATTTCACTCCAGAGTTCAGGGGTCGGTGTATGCATGCGTATGCTGGGATTACAATGGCTTAATAGAGCGAGTAGCAATAAGCCACGCCTCCATAATTACTCCACCTATTACCGTTCATGTACAATGGAACCTCTGTACCATGATCACCCTTGGGCCAACATTTTATGGCTTCATTGTAGAGGGTGGCATCCACTTAAAAAATTTAAAAAACAATACATAGCCTCCAGTTGGATACCAGGCCATGGATCCAAGATAGACAGAGAGGGGGAGGGGTATGCTCGTAATGGAGGATAATCCCACCATATCATGGCTGTATTGTTTTCTACCCTGCAGAGGCCTTGTTCACCCTCGGGGAGGACGAGCTGGGTGTGTATTCTGAAGGAGAGGGAGCCAACAATTCGATGGTTAGTGTAGCCTCGGAAACCCTTAACAAAAGAAGGGAAGCACCCGAGGGCTAGCCTCGTTCCCAGACCCCCCACCCGTACGTGTGGGAGGGGAGCCTGGGAACGAGGCTACCTGAGAGCAGTAGTTAGCTAAATTTAAAAAAAATTTACCATCATGTGATAATCTCGGACAAAGTTTAACCTTCTCTATTACCGGTAACCATGGGACTGAATTTTTTGTTCATTGGTTGAATTGTTGGTTTCCAAGGCTATGATCAGTACTGTAGCAATAGTATGTATCTTCTACTTGTAGTAGCCTTGAGGCTTGTACCCAAAACCTACCGTTCATCTCTCATCTAGATGTAGGCAGGTATAGGCCAGGGTGTATGTGTGGTTATCCTCCAGGTGCCCTTATCAATTAAGGATCCTAGTACAGTTTCACGTGCATACAAGAGCCCTCTGCAGTCTTTTTGTCTTCTGTCTTGATCACTGCTGATTGCCATCATGTGACAATTTGTTTATAGGCCAGGATATGGTCCAGCTGAGAGTGTGTGTGGTTATCCTCCAGTTGCCCTTATCAATTAAGAATCCTAGTGCAGTTTCCAAGAGCCCTCTGCAGTCTTTTTGCCTTCTGTTTTGATCACTGCTGATTACTGCAAACTGGTTTTTAATTAGTCAAGTGGATTGGTTGAAATATAGCCTTATTCCCAACCCCCTGCTTTATTCAGTTATGCGAAGGTAAAGCATAACTGGTGATTATCGCAAACTGGTTTTCAAGTGGATTAGTTGCAATATAGCCTTATTCCCAAGCCCCCATTTTATTCAGTTGTATGAAGGTAAAGCATAACTGAAAGAAGTGGGGACCTGGGGATGACACATCCTACACTCTTTAATCTCTCCCCCTTCCTGTTCACATGCCTGAGGCCCCTCCCTCTCCTACTTCCTCTCCCACCGTTATCCCTGCAGGTGCGTGTGATCCCCATACAGCTGCGGAAGCTGTTTGTACGTCTGCTGCTGCTCAATCAGCAGAGTGCAGAAGTTGATTCTCTTACCACCAGTTTTGGCTGGAAGAACAATGAGGTAGCTCACACACGTACACACACACACACACACACACACACATTGATCTCACCGCTGTGGAGAAACTTATTTTTCTCCACGGCTGTGAGATAAAACCTGGTCGAGGAGAGGTGGATACAAGGCTACGCACATACTATCATAATGTACTGAGATATACACACATACAAATACCACTTCTAACCATTCTTGTGGTGATATAACTTTGTGTTATAATTCTTTGTGTGTGATGAAAACCGGGTTGGGTCCTAGAGCCCATGCTCTGTGTAACTCACACATGCACACACACACACACACTCACACACACACTCACACACACACTCACACACACACACACGCACACACACCACATGCTCACAGGAGCTCCAGCAACATGATGTACAGGAACTAAACCGCATCCTCTTCAGTGCCATCGAGGCCTCCCTCCTGGGAACTGCAGGGGAGCCACTCATCGCCAGACTCTACCACGGAACCTCCGTGCAGCAAGTGAGTGGAGTAAAGACTATTGGTTGTTTTTAAACAGATAGGGGAGGGGAGAGGGAGGAGGGGGAGGGAGGAGGGGGGAGGGAAAGTCGCCCTCATGTACATTGTTAGTCTAGCTGCTAGACCCTCCCTCTCCCCGGAAAAAAAAAACCCTCCGGGGAGAGGGAGGGTCTAGCAGCTAGACTAGTACATTGTAGGCTCCAGATATTGTAGTTCTGCCAAAATGTTCTCACGTAAGCCAAGAGGCTTGGTTACATGTATACTTGATCCTCACATGATAATGTACATAATACGTTGATGTTTTTTGGCATTTTGATGAAACCTATTGTGAGCCAGTCTACTCCCCCAACTGCAATACTGTAGGACTGGTTTTAAATGTGTGTGAATTGGTTATTGCCGTATCAACGGGCACAACCCAACTACAGGATGCATGTATGCTACAGCTTATTTATTGCAACCTGGCTATGGATTCCCAATTCATATTTTTGTTGCCATCTTACAATCAAAACGGTATCTCAAATTTATCCAGAAAAGCAGCACATGCAAAGTATCACCGCAGAATACATTAATTTATGATCTGTCTCGTTCACACTACATGTAGTTTAATGATTTTTGGAATCTTGAGTGATAAAACTTTTTGCTTTGGAAGAATGCCAGGAGCTTTCCCACTGTTGCTACATGTACCTATGAGCCCTCGGTCGTGGCTGCGCGATGAGGTCTCTGTTGGGGCTGTGTGTGTGCGTCTGTGTCGTTGGAGATGGAATGATCGTGAAAAACTCTTTCCACACTTGTCACATCGGTACGGCTTCTCTCCGGTATGTATACGGATGTGCTGTTGTAGATGGTGTGGCTGTGAGAAACACTTCGCACACTCGTCACACTTATATGGCTTTTCTCCCGTGTGTGTGCGGCCGTGTCGTTGGAGATGGAATGATCGTGAAAAACTCTTTCCACACTTGTCACATCGGTATGGCTTCTCTCCGGTATGTATACGGATGTGCTGTTGTAGATGGTGTGGCTGTGAAAAACGCTTCGCACACTCGTCACACTTAAATGGCTTTTCTCCCGTGTGTGTAAGGAAATGTCGTCGGAGACTACCTTGGCGTGTAAAGCACTTTTTGCACTCATCACACTGAAATGGTTTGGTGTGTGTGCTGAAATGTTGTTGAAGATCACCTTGACGTGCGAAACGCCTTCTGCACTCGAAGCATTGATGTATTTTCCCTTCTGTATGGATGCGACTGTGTCGTCGAAGATGACTCGAATCAGTGAATCGCTTCTTGCATTTTTTGCAAAGATAAGGCTTCTCTCTGGTGTATACATAATATTGTGTGTGTGTGTGTGTGTGTGTGTGGAGATGAGAATGGGTGTAGGGAAGTATAAGGTAGCCTCGTACCCAGGCCTCCCCTCACAGCTCTTTTTGCAGCTGTGGGAGGCTAAGTATACGGTAGGTGAGAAATCTCGTCTTCTCAATTGTAGCTCCTTTATACTACACACAAGCTATTCACTCCACAACTGGCGCAGAGCACACTATTCCTATGCCTAATGTATGATTGAGCTGTGAATTCTAGTTTCAGAGTTTGCTGCAGAGGTGGAAGAATTTCTAACTTCACCCAGAAACAGCTAGCCTTGCAAAATTTGCTAGAATAATTATTGCTGCTATAACCTTGGCCAGACTGTAGGTGGCAAAAGATGGGGGAGGCCTGGGAACTCAAAAATGTTATTCCACTAATGCTTTTTTTTTACTCTCCTTTGAACTTGCAGCTACGTAATTTATCTGGAATGGTGTATTATTTTGGGTTGCAGTTACGTTGAGCAGTACAAGACTCCAACTCTGTGCTGTACTAGATAAGCAAATATACATCCCACTGGAGTTACCCCAACTACCTTGCCACAGTTCTGGCTAGCTACAGGTAGCTAGTTGTATGTGCATGATGGATACAGTTCTCTGAAACAGGTTTTATGTACCTTATTGTAGCCATTCCTGTACTTTCTGCAAACAGGTCTGCTGCTTCCCCTGTCTCTATCTCAGCAGGCTCTTTTTCACTCACAGTAGTGCAAAGACAAACACAGCTGAGCTTTTATATAGAAACAGGAGGAAACCCACTTTCCCAGGCTTTCTGCATAAGCTAATTGAATAATACCCTAATACCCAGGTGACAAGCCATAACAATCCTAGGATGGGAATTGCTCCATGGGAAGGCAGTGTACACGTATATCATGAGCTGTGATCATGGGTAGCCTTGTTCCCAGTCTAGTTTTCACATATACATTGTAAAGCATGCAGGTTCATAGTGCTGCTTTGAGTCCTTATTATTCAAGGTATTTAGCATTTAGCTGCCCCCCTGAGGTACCCAAACTTGTTATTGTCTGTGTTGTTATCGAAGAGCTGGGGGTTATTGCTATGATGTAATCCCCCCTATCCCACCCCTGATCAGGTGACCTGCCAGCAGTGTGGGCGTGTCAGCGAGAGGGAGGAAGACTTCCTGGACTTCCCCGTGGCCCTCTCCAACCGGAGTGGGCTCGAGCAAGCCCTGGAGGAGATGTTCCTGCAGACTGAGCTGCTGGAGGGAGCCAACCAGTACCGCTGCGAGAGCTGTCAGAAGCTGGTGGACGCTAGGAGGGTAGGTGTCCATGGGAAGTGGGCGGGGCTGGCCTTTGAAGTGTTTTTTTACCAACATTTTCGTTTGGTTAATTGCTTGCTTTTATTTGTCTGTTTGTTGGGATATGATGACATCCGAAAATTCAAAATTGCAAACTCCAACTGTGGTGGTGTGTCTTACCTACTGTACTATATGGACTGGTATAAGAATGAAACTTACTCAACCGTCCATTGACGTCCAGTTTGACTAATATCAAGTCAAGCCTGAGTGAGCCTTGGTTGCAGGCTCACTCCTCTAGAAAATGAGGGAGGGGTGAACTTCTCCCTCGCTTTTCAGAGGAGTGAGCCTGGAACCGAGGTTAGCTTCGACTGTTGTTATCAGCATATCACATGACTCCAAGGACAGAGTACGTTCAAACTAACCTGTAGTGATTGTAAGGGGAGTGACCATGTCCTTCCAATTCACTGTGACTCAGACTTAAGATGGTATTTTACTGAATGTCAGCCTTCATATTATAGATACCTAGTATGCAATCATATTGTGATAATAACTTAATGAAGACCAATGTTATGGTACGTGTGTACTGTACGTAATATTATGACCATTTACTTACAATGTAAGTACTGAGATGGCCTCCACCTAGCTTTTGTTGCCGAGAGAACTTGGGAACAGGGCTAGGTGGGCACAGACACCTCAAGATTATTGATCATCTCTAGCAAGTCGTTTTCTATGACGTCATTATCTTTTGTCCCTTTTACCTTCCAGGGCTGCCACCTGCGGAAACTCCCTCCCATTTTGACCTTTGCCCTCCTACGATTCCTCTATGATTTTCAAAAGGGAGAGCGATACAAGGTTGGTACTGGACAGCTGTTCACTTCGTGGAAGATTGAACCACGTTACTTAATGCCACCAGGATTTCATCATAATTTTAATAATGTTATGTAGCTTGCTGGCAATTAGATCCCTGAGTATATAAAGACCTGTCGTGTTTGTATGTTTCATTGTGCCTGATGAAGACCCATTTCGGGTCGAAAACGTTTGTGCAATTGAAGTTCCGAAATTTCCTTGACAACCCGGAGACGGCCAATTTTTCTTCATATGCGGACTACTTGCGGGTCTCCGACAGAGAGATTGTAGCTGTAGGAGGGACTGCACCCTTTCATAACAGCTATTACAGCTGCACTGCACTAATGAAGTCCAATTAAATGGTTACACTACGATATGATTTTATTTCCCGTCATTTTAAATCTTGCCTTGGACCCGACGCTAACTTCTCTCTCATGTACCCCTTCAGGACACGAGCCGGTTCCATTTCCCCCTGGAACTGGACATGGCCCCCTACTGCGAGCCCTGCCCCTCTCAGGGTACACCTGATGAGTCCCACCCCCCGGGGGACATGCACTACGAGCTGTTCTCGGTGGTGGTCCATGGCGGTAGCACCCACTCCGGACACTACATTGCTTACATCAGGGATATCGATGACCTGGGGGCGTGGACACACCCAGTAAGCATTGCTAGCTCTAGTATTACTACTTACTAAGTCTTCCCTGTAATTACTGGGAAAACAGAAAAGACATGAACCATAGAGCAGAAATTAATAACTGGGCATGCAGAAGCTCCTCCCTAGCCCCTGGCTGTGTGCTTAAATCCTAAGCATTGGCTGCTGTGGTAAGTTTAGAGGAGAGCTATAAAACTTGAAGTCAGTTTGTGAGTGATACTTCAGCCACTATTTTGCTTTCAGTCGGGTATCTGGCAATTTGTTCTCTAGTACTATTGCACTTCAATGTGCTGTCACAAACAGCTGCTAAGACGTTACTGAAGGATCACAGCCACTGGGCTTAAAGAATTGAGAATTGAAATCTAGGCTCTACTGGAGGGTTTTACATTAGGAAACGTCGTTGGTTTCAGTAAAAACGTTTTGAGTTGCAGTACCCTGTGTAATACTGGGTACTAATGATTGGCACACTGTATAGCGATGATATAGTGTTTCATTTTATTTTAGGACAAGGAGCCGATCCAACTCCAGGCAGACCCCACTTCTGGGAATGTAGACTTCATTGACTACGACTCACCCACCGAACTCCTACAGGAGTTGCTACAGCAACTGGGGGGATCCACACGCATTGACAAATTATGCAAGGTGAGATGACCCTTCTGGTAATGGTGGAGTTCAATTATGATTACAAGGTTGTTTCTGCTGTGTTCCTGATGGCTTTGTCTTTGTGTATCTAACTCTGTGGCAGGTGATTGTGTAATTACGTGGCCTTGTTCTCGGGCTCCACTTTCCAGTGTTGGATGTTTTTTCCAGTGTTTTACACTGTGCAAAGGAATGGAGTCTAGGAACGTGGAGTGTGGAGCCTGGAAACGTGTGGAGTGGAACCTGGGAACGTTAGGTGTGGAGCCTGGGAACGTGGCTAAGATTCTTACGTGTTTAGTATATTATTATGTAGTTGCGGTTTTGCTCTTCATGTTGAAGTAATCCATAGTCATAGCTATGTCAAAGCCACCCAGTTAATGGTAGGATTCTCGATCTTCATCAACAATACAACTAGGAAGTTTTTAGAAACCTCATACTGAGGTCTCCCATAGCAACTTTTTTCACAGCGGTGAAAGAAGGTGTGTTATTTCCACAGCTGCGAAAAAGCTGTAAGAGGAGGTCTGGGTTCAACACTAAGCTTCTACATAGGTACTTGCTCTGTTGCCGTACTACACTGATTGCTCCATTTCTGTCCACCGTCCTCTTTTTTGCTGCATTTTTCCATAGACCATCTTACTATGTTGTTAATTACATTCCTCAGGCTATGAGCGACAAGACTGGAGTGTCATGGAACAAGAGATTCAAGAAGCAGTTTGGACCTATCAACAAAGTGAGTCATGTCGTAATATTACAACATTACATTGGCGGTAATGCAGTGTTAGTGGAGGAATCCAGGATAGAGCCACATGTGGTGTCCTTTTTATTCAAGGAATGAAGCAGTTCTCATCTCATTATCTTTTTTTAGAGGACAATTCTCTATTATGTCATATGGTGTCCTTTTTAATCAAGGAATACGTGTTGCAGTGGTGAATGAGAACTTCCCTAGGTGTGATTAGCTTCTGTCCCAGGCCATGTGATAAAGTTTGAAAAACTCCTTCCGATTCTTCGGAGCACTTGGGAACAAGGCTAAGTTATGGTATGGTGTCTGGAGCACATGTTGCAATGGTTAATTCCTAGGTATGGTATGGAGTCCTTAGGAATACGATGTATTGCAGTGGTGAATGACCTTTGCGTGCATTACCAACCCAATATGCACCACTTGAGGTTCAGCACTGGGAAGAGGGAAGAACCACAAGTCAGTGCTGTAGCACAGGATGCCATTTCTTGACTAATAAGGATGCACAGTTTCCAGGAAAACTGCTGACTCAGCGATTTTGTAGTGTGCTTCCAGTTAGCTACCAGAACCTGTGAACGTCCACTGCTCGTGGCTAGCTACAGTGGCATGCCTTAGTAACACTATGATGGCACATGTGATAAGTGCGGATGTACAGACATGCAAACTATCGCAGGAAAAGCAATCTCAAGAACCAGCCAGGTGCTTGTGTGAAGCGCGTCCGGCTGGTAAAAAACGTTTTTAGTGATGAGGTGTTTACTCTTTGTGTACTGTTGCTTTTTTCTTTTTGGCAGTTTTTGAAAACTTGTACCGAATTCTTTGTGGTGAATGAAGTGGATCAAGTTTCACTAAAAGACAGCTCTGGGAATGCAGACACTATAATCAGCTGTGAAAAGGAGCAAGAGCCTAGAGACATCAAGTCTGAGGCTTCTGCTGCCCTACCAGCTACAACTGGGAGTACAGCTGCTGAATCAGGCAGCTGTGGTACGGGTGAGGAGATGACGACCTCAAGGGATGTGTCAGGTGAAGGTGGCAGTGTGGAGCAACCTCAACTAGACTCAGAGAGTGCCAATAGCAGCACTGATTTGGATTTTTCAGAACTGCCAGGGGGTGGAGCTGTGGAAGACGAAAGCAGTGGTACTTCAAAGATTTCCGGAGTGGTCTTGGAACCGGGAGTAGTGGTCTCAGAATCAGATTCGAAATTGGTACCAGGAGTGACTCCTGGAGTTCAGGCCGCAGAGGATCCCAGCTGTTACTCTGAGAGCACTGATGCTAAAGAAGACAGTGGAGCACAAGGGAAAAGGAGAAAAAAAGAGTAAGTGTCAATGATTATTTTCCTGGTCTGAGGCCAGGAAAAATGGATATAGTGAAAGAGGTAGGAGAGAGAAGGGAGCAGAGTGGGTGGGGGTAGCATGGGAGAGGGTGGGGATGCTGGGGAGGTGAGGGGGGGGGGGGAGGGATGTGTCCTCTGATACTTTAAACTCCTTTACTAGCCTTTATACATGTACAGGCTACTGAGGTACGCTTATAGGTGCGTAGTTTTAGAGTAATGTTTTAGTCATCATTTCTACCTACTAATGAAACTGATTAGTGGGCCTTTACAGAGCCATTCTGAATGTGTGCATGTAACTGGAAGCTGTGACATGGACCTTAATTTCTTGTCTCAAATGAAAGCCTTCTACTGGCTTGGAGAATCCATGCCACCCCATTGGCAAAGAATGACTGAAAAATGGCAATGTACTCAACTACTTCTCCCTCTTCTCTTCTATGTAGTCCCATTTCACTCCCTCCCACTGGCCACCGCTGGTTTGAGTTCAACGACACACATGTGGGGCCCGTTCTCGTCAAGTCTATTGAGAAAATGTTCCAGGGAAAGCAGAGTGCGTACATGCTCTTCTACCGGAAGAAGAGCCTGCAGAGGCCGAATGAAGGTCAGCATGACTTAGAGTAGGAGGACATCGAGCCTGGCAAAGCCGGCAAGGGAGTGTGTAGCTACACGCGTGCAGCACACTGACGATGAAACTCACACGTGGCGGCCTTGTTGCTTAATGTAGTAACACTTTAGTACCATACCTTCTCTACATTTTTGTAACTCTTGCAGCAGTTGCTCGAGGAAGATACTAATGCCCACAATCGCTTTAGCCATCGTCATTGTCCTTTACTGCATATACTGATATTCTCCACACGTTGTCTAAGCACACACACACACACACACACACACACACACATCACAAGTCCATATTTGGTGATTACTAAATTAATAATCTGGACACCATATGCCGTCTGTATTAGTCACATACTCCCTCACTGGCTTCGCTGACTTGATGCAGTCCTGCTCATCCGAAATCTTAATATTTTTATGGGAACACTGAGCCAAGCTAATGCTAGATTTCAAGTCAATCAAAATTTTCACTTAATCAAAAAGGGGCAATGTTGAGGTACCCATAATTCTGTGAAGAATTATGTACTTGTCTTTTTGCTATAGCCAGGGGGAATCCCCTCTACTGCACTCCTGAGCAACTGCAAATGGAGGTGGCAGCTGCCAATGCCATACTGGAAGAGGAGAGGTCAGTTCCTGTGCTCTCAAAACTTCTGTAACGTCTGTCATGGTTTTCCATCACCTTAAGTCACTATATTACATGTACTCTATACGAGGTCTGACTTGTGTCTGTGATCATAGAATCAAACCATGAAATGCAGTTATAGGAGAAGACCAAGTGGCCAAAAGTAACTATCAAGTGGTAAATTTAGTGGTATATCTAGTTATTCAGGTACATTGTACGATAATAAAGTCATACCTCTAATTTGATTGCATTAGTATGTTTTATGTAGTAAGTAGGTGTATACAGCAAGGAAGCATTTCCTACTACGTACTGGAGGTAGAAGCTCCCTTAGCCCTCTTTGTCAATTAGAAAAGCTAGCCAAATTATCACCTGCTAATGACCCATGAAGAAAGGGTTCATCGTGATCAGCTAGGATCTGTTGAAATTTAACATCTTTCCCCCCACCCCCCACCCCTAGGGTACAGTATGACATAGCTGTGAACACAGTGAAGCTGACTGTTCATCTCTCATCAGAGTATGTCTTTGCCAATGGAGCACTGCAGAGAATAGAGGTACTATAGCCGCATTGTAGCGGAGGTAGAAGGCAGTAATTATAGTTGCTTTACTATTGTGTTCTGAAGTGGCATGACCCCTGGATTTAAAATAAAAGCAGTACTAAAGTTTACAAAGTCTTTTTTTTTGGAGGTAGTTAAGAAAAGTAGAGCAGGGTGTATATCACATTGCATGTACTAATAAAGCCTTATGTGTCAATACTACTTCAAAATAACATGTAATTCAGGATATCAAGGTTATGAATTTAATGTACTCTTCCAGGACTCCCCACCTGCTGTTGTCAGCATTGACAGGAGGAAAACCATTGTGGAACTGAAGGTTGCTATAATTGAGGTTGGTCTCATGTTCAGAACCTTGAATATATATTCCATTTCGGGGTATAATTATCATTAAATGGTTATTGACACCCCTTGTCTCTTCTCCTCCCTCCCTCCTCCTTGCTGCCCTCTCACCCCTTCCTTTTCCATCTCCCTTCCTCCTCTCCTTCATCATCTCCTACACCTTTTTTTTTTACCAGACCTTGCCTGAGCTGGCAGGTAAACCCATGATCCTACACACAGCCAAGCACCTCCCAGCAGGCCTACACCTCTACAACTGTGTCTCAGGTTTGAGTGTGTAGCAGGATATAAGAGAGGGAAAACCTGTACATATAGTTCTGTCATAGTGCTAAGCCTTGCTGTGCTAACGCATGCAGGAAAGGCCTGTAAATGAGGCCAGAGTTTCACAGGTCTACTGACTATCATTGCTTGCGTGTCTTCCTCAAGAGATGACTGCTCTACCGTAGCAGACGCGGGCATCGCCAACGACTCCCACCTCATCCTGTGGGATGGAGAGGAAGTGAGCGGTGAAGCCATACAAGTGGGAGCATCCTGCGAGCCGATATCGCTCAACATTACATACCCTACCACTGAGGACGAGGAGATCGAGATGGTATCGGGTTTTCATAAGAACTCCACTCTTGGAGAACTGAGGGTGAGTGTTTAATTAGATATTTTCTTCAGCCCAGGCCTTTCACCCAGATTTTATCTCATAGTCATAGATTAACCGGTTTTCTCTGTGGTACAATCTGTGTAGAAGCCTGCGATAGGGCTATGATAGTAGCTACAGTCTGTTTGGAATAACACAGTTGTTTTTCCCTTATTCAGTTTCTTCTCATCCATTCTTAGGTGGTTCTTGCAGACCTCCAGGGGTGTCGGCCCCACCAGGTCACTGTCAGCCAGGTGAAGGTCTCGGAGACCAGGGCAGGCCAGTCCCATGTGGTCATACTCAGTGGAAGCAAGGTGGAAAAGAGGATGCTTGTTCAATGCAATGCAACCTATGCACGGTATTAAGGGGACATGTTTTGGACCTGTCAACATTGGAGAGATGGCTGCTTGCTAGATTACTGTCTAACGCAGTCATAGGCCAGATTATGGGTTACTGACCACATTACATCATTCGTTAAGGACATGATTATAATTAGCTAGCATAGCTTGGCTACTAGAAATTTGCAGGCCAAATGTGTTGCCAATTGAAGTAGCCACAATATACACATTGTAGAGGTAGCTGTATTACTGAGGCTTGCGATGCATTCAGGGCCATTGCATGTATCTCATGCATGTACCACAGTTGAGAGTTTGAGGCTTGAAGACAGGGTTAGAGTATTTTATGTGCTACAGACAGTGAATTGATACTTGAAGAGCCATAATATCCTCCTCTATGCACACTCTCTTGATCTTCTGCTCTTCCCAGGACAAATATACCCTAGAGGAACTCAATCTGAGCGATGGAGACAGGCTGGCTGCAGAGAGAGAAGTCAAGAAAGGGTAGGTTGTGTGTGACCTAGCTGGCTTTGTGGATGGTGTAGTAAGAGAAAGACTTATGTGTGTGTACCCACTGCCCATGCACATAGGTGTCGGCTTCTGTCCACTCGAAGGAGGCCGCACAGTCTTCTGGCAACCTCTGTGTGCATGAGCGTTCGATGCAGTCACCATAGATACAGGCAGATCTAGAGTCGGTAGTTGAGCAGCAGGCGCTCTGGTCTGGGGGAAATCTATGTCCGAAGGGAGACAGTTTGCAATGGTGTACTTCGGTTGCGGTGGATGAAGGAGAGACAGAGGGGTCTTCACTGTATCTACCATGGGCCACTCAGACACCAGCATTGCATTGCTATCCAGTCTCTCTGCAACGTTGGTATTCAGGAGACTCTGTATGAAGACCCGACAGTCTGCACGAAAGAGGAAATGGAACACTTCAAACAAGAGTTATCTGCTACAACGAAAACAATATTCTTATCTCTTGCAACAGTAATCAAATTTGCATTACTTGATTGTTTTGCTAAGGTTAACAATTTTGAAATTTTATCCTGTCTAAACCTTCTGGGCAAGAGGCTCACTTAAAAACCACAAGGCCTGGCCTAACAGCTGCAAACTGAGATTACAGCTGCAGTTTCAATATGCTTCAGACCACCTACCAATTGAGAGTGGTTTGGAGAAGGAAAGTAGTCTCCCTTGCATCTTTTTGACTTGAGAGTCATCGCCAAAGGGCAGTCTTCCACACAGCATAGCATAAAGAATCACTCCCCTGTAAAAAACAGGGTAGCTATAATGCAACTGCAAATAATAAAACAATCATCACTGCAACAATAATTATCATTGTTGACATAGACAACTAGCAATAACATTAGCAGTAAAGGCAGGGTTCGAGAAATTAGACTCACTGTACACAAAGGCTTCAGAGGCTTCTAGTGGAATTACGGCACCCGTTGTTTGTTCTACATACTGTACAGGTTAACTCTGAGACCTGTGACTACTAGCTACAGTAGCTGACGCCCACCAGCTCCAGATGGACTAAGTTACATTTCTAAGAAATAACATTATCTGTGTAGTTCACTTTCAATTCATGCACACTGTACTTGTATACTGAAAGGTTAAACTCAAACTGCTTTGTTTTTATATAATTACATTACTGTCTGTGTCACTGTATAAACTATAAGCAAGAGTAGCTACAGCTGCTACTAAAAGTATAACTACACACATGACCACAAATATTTATGCACATGTATCAGCATTTAGCAATGCCAACTTACAAGCTCCAAACATCAGCCTTCTTCCCATCATAGGGATCACCGTTGTTAGTGAAGAGCTCTGGTGCGGCATAGGAGTACGATCCACAGGGAGTCTTTGCTGCAGCGTTGTTGAGGTCCAAGGCAAAGCCAAAATCTGTAAAATGAAAAATGGAAGAGATTATAAAACCTAAAAGACAAGCCTAATAAGGTTATTTATAAAAACTGAAGTAAACACTTAAATGCAGCTTCACCACCAGATCTAACCATACACTGAGTCTTGAATATAATACTCTAGGCTTATTAGACATTATCAGGTATACATGTAGCCATTAGCTATAGTGCTATAAATTTGAGGTAGGCAAATAGGCAAGTTGTACCTCCAACTTTGACTTCCATATCTCTGTTCAACATGATGTTTTCGCACTTGAGGTCACGATGAACGACTCCCCGAGAGTGGCAGTAGGCAATGGCACCAGCCATCTGCTTGAAGATATGCCGAGCCTCAGGCTCTGGGAGGTACCTCCTGGCATTGATGTAGTCCAAGAGATCTCCATTCTCAGCCAGCTCCAGCATGAAGAAAGCATACTTCTCAGTCTCAATCAGCTCATACAGCCTAATGACATTGGGGTGTTTAATGCTCTGCATAATGGCAGTCTCTCTTGGAAGGAACTTGGAGAGGTACTCCTTGGAGGCTGCTTTCTTATTCAGGATCTTGATGGCAATCTGCAAGGTAAATAATAAAAAAAGTCGCTGGTAAGTTTCTAGAGAAGTCTGCAGCTGCTTTGTATAGGGGGAGGGGTTTATCGTGCAAGCGCGCCCACAATAATGGGTGGAGCTGGCTAAAGGGTGGGGCTCACCATTTTCTTCTCGTATGGAGACCAAGCTGCCTTGACTTTGGCGTACGTTCCACTGCCCAGGGTCTTGCCGAGGGTGTAGCCGAGGGCTTCGGGACTGGGAAGGTCGGAGGAGTTCAGCCGTGCATGGACTGTAAGCATGTTCTTGTTGGCTTCAGGGAACTGGATCATGGCAGTAGTAGCCGACATCACGAAGGTTCTTCACAAGACAGGATTGTGAGAATGTGAACAGCTCTCAGGCGAGGCTGGGGTTTTGTATAGGCCACAGATCATGGCTTGTCAAGCTCTCTCACTTGATTCGTGCTTCGATTCCTTCCTAGTACACCCGTTCTATGTGAGAGAGTGCGTTTCCGCGTCCGTATCCATGTTCCCGCTTCTAGTAGTAGCTTCGGGTTCAAAGGATAACCCGACTCTAACTGGCTACTGTAACAGACTCGGCTTGGCTGCTATAACAGACTCGGCTTGGCTGCTAGAAGCTACTCAGAATCGACTCTGTGTACAGTTACCAAGGAGAAATGAAGACAGCGCTTCGGCGATCGTAGCTAAAACTAACGATCTCCGAGAGAATGATCATAATCGAAACGTTTCAGACTATCTGCTGTCTACTAAATCTCTCCGTCTCATTCGCAACATTTCTCCATTGTCTCTACAATCTCCTACGATGCCTTCTGGAACCAGTGATAGACTATCCCTCAGCAGTGCCAAATATGGCCTCCACCACCGTGGCTACATCGTCGGCCGAACCCTGGGCAGCGGTGCCTATGCGAAGGTGAAGTCCGCCCATGCCATGAAGCTGAACAAGAAGGTGGCCATCAAGATCATGAACAAGAAGACCGCCCCGAAGGATATGCTCTCCAAGTTCCTTCCTCGAGAGATCGAAACCCTGCGGGCCGTGCAACACGAGAGCGTGATCAAGCTTCACGAGGTGTTCGAAACCGATGACCTGGCGTATCTGGTACTCGAGCTGGCCGAAGGCGGTGATCTCCTCGATTTCATCAACTCGAGAAAGTACCTGTCCGAGCAGACGGCGAGAAACCTCTTCAAAGATCTTGTCAGCGGTATCAGTAAATGCCATTCGATGAAGATCGTTCACCGCGATCTGAAATGCGAGAACCTGCTGCTTGATTCCCAGTTCCGTCTGAAGATCTCGGACTTTGGATTCGCAAGGAGACACGAGCAGAAACTCCTCGAGACCTACTGTGGTTCTTACGCCTATGCAGCACCTGAAGTGATCATGGGTGACCCCTACTGTGGAGAGGCCGCTGACATCTGGAGTATGGGTGTGATCCTGTATGCGATGGTGGTTGGAAGACTCCCGTTCAAAGACTCTGATGTGAAGACCCTGCTGTCCCAGATCTCAACCCGTCTCTCCTTCCCCACTCGCATCTCTGAAGAGTTGAAGGACCTCATTCGTAAGATGCTGACCTTCAGTCCGAAGGATCGCCTGACCCTCTCGCAGATCAAGAACCATCCCTGGATGATGAAGAAGGAGAGCGAAGAAGACCTCACTAGCAAACCACAGAAACCTACTCCCTCAAGACATGCCTAAATCACAGAACACTAATATTGCCTTGTCTGTTATTTCTTCACTCTTGTATTTTATATCATTTGTATAATATTTTTTGTTATTGCTAATTTCTCTTTTGATCTCACAAAACACTCTTGCAAAAAATGTGGGCAGGGCTGGGTTGCATGACCAGCACGTGATAAACAGTTATGGATTATTAATTGTAGTTATTAACTCATTTAGGACCTCTGCCTTGCTCAACGAGCGAGATTGTAGACATGTTTTCCACCCTTTTCGACGAAGATGCGGCACAGTTTGATACCAAAGAAAGTGTCAGATCGGGATTTGGCCTCCCCAGACCTGCCGCACCCAGAAACTCCACCAGTCTGTGCGGACTGAGCAACCTTGGGGCCACGTGCTACCTCAACTCCTTGTTGCAGACGTTGCATTTCACTCCAGAGTTCAGGGGTCGGTGTATGCAATGGCTTAATAGAGCGCTTTGTGGAGTAGCAATAAGCCACGCCTCCATAATTACTCCACCTATTACCGTTCATGTACAATGGAACCTCTGTACCGTGATCACCCTTGGGCCAACATTTTATGGCTTCATTGTAGAGGGTGGCATCCACTTAAAAAACAATGCATAGCCTCCAGTTGGATACCAGGCCATGGATCCAGACAAACAAGATAGACAGAGAGGGGGAGGGGTATGCTCGTAATGGAGGATAATCCCACCATATCATGGCTGTATTGTTTTCTACCCTGCAGAGGCCTTGTTCACCCTCGGGGAGGACGAGCTGGGTGTGTATTCTGAAGGAGAGGGAGCCAACAATTCAATGGTTAGTGTAGCCTCGGAAACCCTTAACGAAAGAAGGAAGCACCCGAGGGCTAGCCTCGTTCCCAGACCCCCCACCCGTACGTGTGGGAGGGGAGCCTGGGAACGAGGCTACCTGAGAGCAGTAGTTAGCTAAAAAAAATTTTAAAATTACCATCATGTGATAATCACGGACAAAGTTTATTACCGGTAACCATGGGACTGAATTTTTTGTTCATTGGATGATCAGTGCTGCAGCAATAGTATGTATCTTCTACTCGTAGTAGCCTAGAAGCTTGTACCCAAAACCTACTTTCCCAATGTTCATCTCTCATCTAGATATAGGCAGGTATAGGCCAGGATGTGGTCCAGCTGAGAGTGTGTGTGGGTATCCTCCAGGTGCCCTTATCAATTAAGGATCCTAGTGCAGTTTCACGTGCATACAAGAGCCTTCTGCAGTCTTTTTGTTGTCTTCTGTTTTGATCACTGCTGATTATCACAAACTGGTTTTTAATTAGTCAAGTGGATTGGTTGAAATATAGCCTTATTCCCAACCTCCTGCTTTATTCAGTTATGCGAAGGTAAAGCATAACTGGTGATTACCGCAAACTGGTTTTCAAGTGAATATAGCCTTATTCCCAAGCCCCCATTTTATTCAGTTGTACGAAGGTAAAGCATAACTGAAAGAAGTGGGGACCTGGAGATGACACATCCTACACTCCTTAATCTCTCCGTCCCCCCCCAGCGTCGTTCCCAGTCCACGAGGGGTGTGTGGCCTGGGTACGAGGCTACCCCCCCCCCCCCCTTCCCCCTTCCTGTTCACATGCCTGAGGCCCCTCCCTCTCCTACTTCCTCTCCCACCGTTATCCCTGCAGGTGCGTGTGATCCCCATACAGCTGCAGAAGCTGTTTGTACGTCTGCTGCTGCTCAATCAACAAAGTGCAGAAGTTGATTCTCTCACCACCAGTTTTGGCTGGAAGAACAATGAGGTAGCTCACACACGTACACACACACACACACACACACACACACACACACACACACACACACACACACACACACACACACACACACACACACACACACATTGATCTCACCGCTGTGGAGAAACTTATTTTTCTCCACGGCTGTGAGATAAAACCTGGTCGAGGAGAGGTGGATACAAGGCTACACACATACTATCATAATGTACTGAGATATACACACATACAAATACCTCTTCTAACCATTCTTGTGGTGATATAACTTTGTGTTATAATTCTTTGTGTGTGATGAAAACCGGGTTGGGTCCTAGAGCCCATGCTCTGTGTAACTCACACATGCACACACACACACACACACACACACACACACACACACACACCACATGCTCACAGGAGCTCCAGCAACATGATGTACAGGAACTAAACCGCATCCTCTTCAGTGCCATCGAGGCCTCCCTCCTGGGAACTGCAGGGGAGCCACTCATCGCCAGACTCTACCACGGAACCTCCGTGCAGCAAGTGAGTGGAGTAAAGACTATTGGTTGTTTTTAAACAGATAGGGGGGGGGGGAGGGGGGGAGGGAGGGGAGAGGGAGGAGGGGGAGGGAGGAGGGGGAGGGAGGAGGGGGGAGGGAAAGTTGCCCTCATGTACATTGTTAGTCTAGCTGCTAGACCCTCCCTCTCCCCGGGAAAAAAAAACCGAGGGTTTTTTTTTTCCGGGGAGAGGGAGGGTCTAGCAGCTAGACTAGTACATTGTAGGCTCCAGATATTGTAGTTCTGCCAAAATGTTCTCACGTAAGCCAAGAGGCTTGGTTACATGTATACTTGATCCTCACATGATAATGTACATAATACGTTGATGTTTTTTGGCATTTTGATGAAACCTATTGTGAGCCAGTCTACTCCCCCAACTGCAATACTGTAGGACTGGTTTTAAATGTGTGTGAATTGGTTATTGCCGTATCAACGGGCACAACCCAACTACAGGATGCATGTATGCTACAGCTTATTTATTGCAAACTTTGCAACCTGGCTATGGATTCCCAATTCATATTTTTGTTGCCATCTTACAATCAAAACGGTATCTCAAATTTATCCAGAAAAGCAGCACATGCAAAGTATCACCGCAGAATACATTAATTTATGATCTGTCTCGTTCACACTACATGTAGTTTAATGATTTTTGGAATCTTGAGTGATAAAACTTTTTGCTTTGGAAGAATGCCAGGAGCTTTCCCACTGTTGCTACATGTACCTATGAGCCCTCGGTCGTGGCTGTGCGATGAGGTCTCTGTTGGGGCTGTGTGTGTGCGTCTGTGTCGTTGGAGATGGAATGATCGTGAAAAACTCTTTCCACACTTGTCACATCGGTACGGCTTCTCTCCGGTATGTATACGGATGTGCTGTTGTAGATGGTGTGGCTGTGAGAAACACTTCGCACACTCGTCACACTTATATGGCTTTTCTCCCGTGTGTGTGCGGCCGTGTCGTTGGAGATGGAATGATCGTGAAAAACTCTTTCCACACTTGTCACATCGGTATGGCTTCTCTCCGGTATGTATACGGATGTGCTGTTGTAGATGGTGTGGCTGTGAAAAACGCTTCGCACACTCGTCACACTTAAATGGCTTTTCTCCCGTGTGTGTAAGGAAATGTCGTCGGAGACTACCTTGGCGTGTAAAGCACTTTTTGCACTCATCACACTGAAATGGTTTGGTGTGTGTGCTGAAATGTTGTTGAAGATCACCTTGACGTGCGAAACGCCTTCTGCACTCGAAGCATTGATGTATTTTCCCTTCTGTATGGATGCGACTGTGTCGTCGAAGATGACTCGAATCAGTGAATCGCTTCTTGCATTTTTTGCAAAGATAAGGCTTCTCTCTGGTGTATACATAATATTGTGTGTGTGTGTGTGTGTGTGTGTGTGGAGATGAGAATGGGTGTAGGGAAGTATAAGGTAGCCTCGTACCCAGGCCTCCCCTCACAGCTCTTTTTGCAGCTGTGGGAGGCTAAGTATACGGTAGGTGAGAAATCTCGTCTTCTCAAAATTGTAGCTCCTTTATACTACACACAAGCTATTCACTCCACAACTGGCGCAGAGCACACTATTCCTATGCCTAATGTATGATTGAGCTGTGAATTCTAGTTTCAGAGTTTGCTGCAGAGGTGGAAGAATTTCTAACTTCACCCAGAAACAGCTAGCCTTGCAAAATTTGCTAGAATAATTATTGCTGCTATAACCTTGGCCAGACTGTAGGTGGCAAAAGATGGGGGAGGCCTGGGAACTCAAAAATGTTATTCCACTAATGCTTTTTTTTTTACTCTCCTTTGAACTTGCAGCTATGTAATTTATCTGGAATGGAGTATTATTTTGGGTTGCAGTTACGTTGAGCAGTACAAGACTCCAACTTTGTGCTGTACTAGATAAGCAAATATACATCCCACTGGAGTTACCCCAACTACCTTGCCACAGTTCTGGCTAGCTACAGGTAGCTAGTTGTATGTGCATGATGGATACAGTTCTCTGAAACAGGTTTTATGTACCTTATTGTAGCCATTCCTGTACTTTCTGCAAACAGGTCTGCTGCTTCCCCTGTCTCTATCTCAGCAGGCTCTTTTTCACTCACAGTAGTGCAAAGACAAACACAGCTGAGCTTTTATATAGAAACAGGAGGAAACCCACTTTCCCAGGCTTTCTGCATAAGCTAATTGAATAATACCCTAATACCCAGGTGACAAGCCATAACAATCCTAGGATGGGAATTGCTCCATGGGAAGGCAGTGTACACGTATATCATGAGCTGTGATCATGGGTAGCCTTGTTCCCAGTCTATTTTTCACATATGCATTGTAAAGCATGCAGGTTCATAGTGCTGCTTTGAGTCCTTATTATTCAAGGTATTTAGCATTTAGCTGCCCCCCTGAGGTACCCAAACTTGCTATTGTCTGTGTTGTTATCGAAGAGCTGGGGGTTATTGCTATGATGTAATCCCCCCTACCCCACCCCTGATCAGGTGACCTGCCAGCAGTGTGGGCGTGTCAGCGAGAGGGAGGAAGACTTCCTGGACTTCCCCGTGGCCCTCTCCAACCGGAGTGGGCTTGAGCAAGCCCTGGAGGAGATGTTCCTGCAGACTGAGCTGCTGGAGGGAGCCAACCAGTACCGCTGCGAGAGCTGTCAGAAGCTGGTGGACGCTAGGAGGGTAGGTGTCCATGGGAAGTGGGCGGGGCTGGCCTTTGAAGGCCAGGGCCACAGTTTAGAGGATAGTTAGTTGCTCAAATAAGTTTAAGTAATGGCGTGTCTGGAAGTGTTTTTTACCAGCATTTTCGTTTGGTTAATTGCTTGCTTTTATTTGTCTGTTTGTTGGGATATGATGACATCCGAAAATTCAAAATTGCAAACTTAAACTGTAGTGGTGTGTCTTACTACTGTACTGTATGGACTGGTAGAGGAATGAACCTTACTCAACCGTCCATTGACTTAGCCTTGGTTGCAGGCTCACTGCTCTAGAAAAGGAGGGAGGGGTGAACTTCTCCCTCGCTTTTCAGAGGAGTGAGCCTGGAACCGAGGTTAGCTTCGACTGTTGTTATCAGCATATCACATGACTCCAAGGACAGAGTACGTTCAAACTAACCTGTAGTGATTGTAAGGGGAGTGACCATGTCCTTCCAATTCACTGTGACTCAGACTTAAGATGGTATTTTACTGAATGTCAGCCTTCATATTATAGATACCTAGTATGCAATCATATTGTGATAATAACTTAATAAAGACCAATGTTATGGTACATGTGTACAATGTAAGTACTGAGATGGCTTCCACCTAGCTTTTGTTGCCGAGAGAACTTGGGAACAGGGCTAGGTGGGCACAGACACCTCAAGATTATTGATCATCTCTAGCAAGTCGTTTTCTATGACGTCATTATCTTTTGTCCCTTTTACCTTCCAGGGCTGCCACCTGCGGAAACTCCCTCCCATTTTGACCTTTGCCCTCCTACGATTCCTCTATGACTTTCAAAAGGGAGAGCGATACAAGGTTGGTACTGGACAGCTGTTCACTTCGTGGAAGATTAAACAGCGTTACTTAATGCCACCATGATAGTAGTCAAACTAGGGATACACAAGCGGAATATGTATTCCACAGCCATTACAGGATTTCATAATAATTTTTAATAATGTTATGTAGCTTGCTTGCTTGTAAACACAGTCACTGTCTGCTAAATCCAGAGTATATAAAGACCTGTCATGTTTGTATGTTTCATTGTGCCTGATGAAGACCCAGTTTGGGTTGAAAACGTTTGCGCAATTGAAGTTCAGAAATTTCCTTGACAACCCAGAGACGGCCAATTTTTCTTCATATGCGGACTACTTGTGGGTCTCCGACAGAGAGATTGTAGCTGTAGCAGGGACCGCATCCTTTCATAACAGCTATTACAGCTGCACTACTCTAATGAAGTCCAATTAAACGGTTACACTGCGATATGATTTTATTTCCCGTCATTTTAAATCTTTCCTTGGACCTGACGCTAACTTCTCCCTCATGTACCCCTTCAGGACACGAGCCGGTTCCATTTTCCCCTGGAACTGGACATGGCTCCCTACTGCGAGCCCTGCCCCTCTCAGGGTACACCTGATGAGTCCCACCCCCCGGGGGACATGCACTACGAGCTGTTCTCGGTGGTGGTCCATGGCGGTAGCACCCACTCCGGACACTACATTGCTTACATCAGGGATATCGATGACCTGGGGGCGTGGACACACCCAGTAAGCATTGCTAGCTCTAGTATTACTACTTACTAAGTCTTCCCTGTAATTACTGGGAAAACAGAAAAGACATGAACCATAGAGCAGAAATTAATAACTGGGCATGCAGAAGCTCCTCCCTAGCCCCTGGCTGTGTGCATAAATCCTAAGCATTGGCTGCTGTGGTAAGTTTAGAGGAGAGCTATAAAACTTGAAGTCAGTTTGTGAGTGATACTTCAGCCACTATTTTGCTTTCAGTCGGGTATCTGGCAATTTGTTCTCTAGTACTATTGCACTTCAATGTGCTGTCACAAACAGCTGCTAAGACGTTACTGAAGGATCACAGCCACTGGGCTTAAAGAATTGAGAATTGAAATCTAGGCTCTACTGGAGGGTTTTACATTAGGAAACGTCGTTGGTTTCAGTAAAAACGTTTTGAGTTGCAGTACCCTGGGTATACTGGGTACTAATGATTGGCACACTGTATAGCGATGATATAGTGTTTCATTTTATTTTAGGACAAGGAGCCGATCCAACTCCAGGCAGACCCCACTTCTGGGAATGTAGACTTCATTGACTACGACTCACCCACCGAACTCCTACAGGAGTTGCTACGGCAACTGGGGGGATCCACACGCATTGACAAATTATGCAAGGTGAGATGACCCTTCTGGTAATGGTGGAGTTCAATTATGATTACAAGGTTGTTTCTGCTGTGTTCCTGATGGCTTTGTCTTTGTGTATCTAACTCTGTGGCAGGTGATTGTGTAATTACGTGGCCTTGTTCTCGGGCTCCACTTTCCAGTGTTGGATGTTTTTTCCAGTGTTTTACACTGTGCAAAGGAATGGAGTCTGGGAATGTGGAGTGTGGAGCCTGGAAACGTGTGGAGTGGAACCTGGGAACGTTAGGTGTGGAGCCTGGGAACGTGGCTAAGATTCTTACGTGTTTAGTATATTATTATGTAGTTGCGGTTTTGCTCTTCATGTTGAAGTAATCCATAGTCATAGCTATGTCAAAGCCATCCAGTTAATGGTAGGATTCTCGATCTTCATCAACAATACAACTAGGAAGTTTTTAGAAACCTCATACTGAGGCCTCCCATAGCAACTTTTTTCACAGCGGTGAAAGAAGGTGTGTTATTTCCACAGCTGCGAAAAAGCTGTAAGAGGAGGTCTGGGTTCAACACTAAGCTTCTACATAGGTACTTGCTCTGTTGCCGTACTACACTGATTGCTCCATTTCTGTCCACCGTCCTCTTTTTTGCTGCATTTTTCCATAGACCATCTTACGATGTTGTTAATTACATTCCTCAGGCTATGAGCGACAAGACTGGAGTGTCTTGGAACAAGAGATTCAAGAAGCAGTTCGGACCTATCAACAAAGTGAGTCATGTCGTAATATTACAACATTACATTGGCGGTAATGCAGTGTTAGTGGAGGAATCCAGGATAGAGCCACATGTGGTGTCCTTTTTATTCAAGGAATGAAGCAGTTCTCATCTCATTATCTTTTTTTAGAGGACAATTCTCTATTATGTCATATGGTGTCCTTTTTAATCAAGGAATACGTGTTGCAGTGGTGAATGAGAACTTCCCTAGGTGTGATTAGCTTCTGTCCCAGGCCATGTGATAAAGTTTGAAAAACTCCTTCCGATTCTTCGGAGCACTTGGGAACAAGGCTAAGTTATGGTATGGTGTCTGGAGCACATGTTGCAATGGTTAATTCCTAGGTATGGTATGGAGTCCTTAGGAATACGATGTATTGCAGTGGTGAATGACCTTTGCGTGCATTACCAACCCAATATGCACCACTTGAGGTTCAGCACTGGGAAGAGGGAAGAACCACAAGTCAGTGCTGTAGCACAGGATGCCATTTCTTGACTAATAAGGATGCACAGTTTCCAGGAAAACTGCTGACTCAGCGATTTTGTAGTGTGCTTCCAGTTAGCTACCAGAACCTGTGAACGTCCACTGCTCGTGGCTAGCTACAGTGGCATGCCTTAGTAACACTATGATGGCACATGTGATAAGTGCGGATGTACAGACATGCAAACTATCGCAGGAAAAGCAATCTCAAGAACCAGCCAGGTGCTTGTGTGAAGCGCGTCCGGCTGGTAAAAAACGTTTTTAGTGATGAGGTGTTTACTCTTTGTGTACTGTTGCTTTTTTCTTTTTGGCAGTTTTTGAAAACTTGTACCGAATTCTTTGTGGTGAATGAAGTGGATCAAGTTTCACTAAAAGACAGCTCTGGGAATGCAGACACTATAATCAGCTGTGAAAAGGAGCAAGAGCCTAGAGACATCAAGTCTGAGGCTTCTGCTGCCCTACCAGCTACAACTGGGAGTACAGCTGCTGAATCAGGCAGCTGTGGTACGGGTGAGGAGATGACGACCTCAAGGGATGTGTCAGGTGAAGGTGGCAGTGTGGAGCAACCTCAACTAGACTCAGAGAGTGCCAATAGCAGCACTGATTTGGATTTTTCAGAACTGCCAGGGGGTGGAGCTGTGGAAGACGAAAGCAGTGGTACTTCAAAGATTTCCGGAGTGGTCTTGGAACCGGGAGTAGTGGTCTCAGAATCAGATTCGAAATTGGTACCAGGAGTGACTCCTGGAGTTCAGGCCGCAAAGGACCCCAGCTGTTACTCTGAGAGTACTGATGGCCAAACTGCTAAAGAAGGCAGTGGAGCACAAGGGAAAAGGAGAAAAAAAGAGTAAGTGTCAATGATTATTTTCCTGGTCTGAGGCCAGGAAAAATGGATATAGTGAAAGAGGTAGGAGAGAGAAGGGAGCAGAGTGGGTGGGGGTAGCATGGGAGAGGGTGGGGATGCTGGGGAGGTGAGGGGGGGGGGAGGGATGTGTCCTCTGATACTTTAAACTCCTTTACTAGCCTTTATACATGTACATGCACAGGCTACTGAGGTACGCTTATAGGTGCGTAGTTTTAGAGCAATGTTTTAGTCATCATTTCTACCTACTAATGAGACTGATTAGCGGGCCTTTACAGAGCCATTCATTTATTAACTGAATATGTGCATGTAACTGGAAACTGTGACATGGACCTTAATTTCTTGTCTCAAATGAAAGCCTTCTACTGGCTTGGAGAATCCATGCCACCCCATTGGCAAAGAATGACTGAAAAGTGGCAATGTACTCAACTACTTCTCCCTCTTCTCTTCTATGTAGTCCCATTTCACTCCCTCCCACTGGCCACCGCTGGTTTGAGTTCAACGACACACATGTGGGGCCCGTTCTCGTCAAGTCTATTGAGAAAATGTTCCAGGGAAAGCAGAGTGCGTACATGCTCTTCTACCGGAAGAAGAGCCTGCAGAGGCCGAATGAAGGTCAGCATGACTTAGAGTAGGAGCACATCGAGCCTGGCAAAGCCGGCGAGGGAGTATGTAGCTACACGCGTGCAGCACACTGACGATGAAACTCACACGTGGCGGCCTTGTTGCTTAATGTAGTAACACTTTAGTACCATACCTTCTCTAACTCTTGCAGCAGTTGCTCGAGGAAGATACTAATGCCCACAATCGCTTTAGCCATCGTCATTGTCCTTTACCGCATATACTGATATTCTCCACACGTTGTCTAAGCACACACACACACACACATATCACAAGCCCATATTTGGTGATTACTAAATTAATAATCTGGACACCATATGCCGTCTGTATTAGTCACATACTCCCTCACTAGCTTCGCTGACTTGATGCAGTCCTGCTCATCCGAAATCTTAATATTTTTATGGGAACACTGAGCCAAGCTTTTATAGCTAATGCTAGATTTCAAGTCAATCAAAATTTTCACTTAATCAAAAAGGGGCAATGTTGAGGTACCCATAATTCTGTGAAGAATTATGTAGTTGTCTTTTTGCTATAGCCAGGGGGAATCCCCTCTACTGCACTCCTGAGCAACTGCAAATGGAGGTGGCAGCTGCCAATGCCATACTGGAAGAGGAGAGGTCAGTTCCTGTGCTCTCAAAACTTCTGTAACGTCTGTCATGGTTTTCCATCACCTTAAGTCACTATATTACATGTACTCTATACGAGGTCTGACTTGTGTCTGTGATCATAGAATCAAACCATGAAATGCAGTTATAGGAGAAGACCAAGTGGCCAAAAGTAACTATCAAGTGGTAAATTTAGTGGTATATCTAGTTATTCAGGTACATTGTACGATAATAAAGTCATACCTCTAATTTGATTGCATTAGTATGTTTTATGTAGTAAGTAGGTGTATACAGCAAGGAAGCATTTCCTACTACGTACTGGAGGTAGAAGCTCCCTTAGCCCTCTTTGTCAATTAGAAAAGCTAGCCAAATTATCACCTGCTAATGACCCATGAAGAAAGGGTTCATCGTGATCAGCTAGGATCTGTTGAAATTTAACCTCTTTCCCCCCACCCCCCACCCCTAGGGTACAGTATGACATAGCTGTGAACACAGTGAAGCTGACTGTTCATCTCTCATCAGAGTATGTCTTTGCCAATGGAGCACTGCAGAGAATAGAGGTACTATAGCCGCATTGTAGCGGAGGTAGAAGGCAGTAATTATAGTTGCTTTACTATTGTGTTCTGAAGTGGCATGACCCCTGGATTTAAAATAAAAGCAGTACTAAAGTTTACAAAGTCTTTTTTTTTGGAGGTAGTTAAGAAAAGTAGAGCAGGGTGTATATCACATTGCATGTACTAATAAAGCCTTATGTGTCAATACTACTTCAAAATAACATGTAATTCAGGATATCAAGGTTATGAATTTAATGTACTCTTCCAGGACTACCCACCTGCTGTTGTCAGCATTGACAGGAGGAAAACCATTGTGGAACTGAAGGTTGCTATAATTGAGGTTGGTCTCATGTTCAGAACCTTGAATATATATTCCATTTCGGGGTATAATTATCATTAAATGGTTATTGACATCCCTTGTCTCTTCTCCTCCCTCCCTCCTCCTTGCTGCCCTCTCACCCCTTCCTTTTCCATCTCCCTTCCTCCTCTCCTTCATCATCTCCTACACCTTTTTTTTTTACCAGACCTTGCCTGAGCTGGCAGGTAAACCCATGATCCTACACACAGCCAAGCACCTCCCAGCAGGCCTACACCTCTACAACTGTGTCTCAGGTTTGAGTGTGTAGAAGGATATAAGAGAGGGAAAACTTGTACATAGTTCTGTTAGCTACTTCGCTTTTCGAACAATTTTTTTGTGGAACACAGGAATGCTCCCAACATAGGAATGGCAAACGGAAGTACATATCTAATCAGCGTTAATATTTTTTATGGTGATGGGAGTATTAGCTAACTGGAATTTGTTTAAAATTGCATAGCAACCGTTGTGCTGTGATACAGTAAACAGCTAGGCATACAGAAAGTTGCCCCCCTCTGTATGATACCATGAAGGGACAGAGTTTACAATAGCGCAGAGCGCTACAGAAATGGTGAATGCTAATCCTATAGCATATGTTGTAGCAGTAAAATTATGTATTGGTTATAATTACATATTATGTTCCCTTTCCACCAATGATCTGGATTTGATGGTAGCACTAAGGCAGAAGCTCCATGTACTCTTCTGTTACTATTATGCATAGCCCACATATTCATTTGCATATAAGAATAATATAAATAGCCGATAGTGCAGTATAGATTGCAGGGTTTTACTAGTCTTGTTTCCAGGCCTTTCTGACATGAAGTGTGATGAAAAGTGCTTGCTTTGCTAACTCATGCAGGAAAGGCCTGTGAATGAGGCCAGAGTTTCACAGGTCTACTGACTATCATTGCTTGCATGTCTTCCTCAGGAGATGACTGCTCTACCGTAGCAGACGCGGGCATCGCCAATGACTCCCACCTTTTCCTGTGGGATGGAGAGGAAGTGAGCGGCGAAGCTATACAAGTGGGAGCATCCTGCGAGCCGATATTGCTCAACATTACATACCCTACCACTGAGGACGAGGAGATCGAGATGGTATCGGGTTTTCATAAGAACTCCACTCTTGGAGAACTGAGGGTGAGTGTTTAATTAGATATTTTCTTCAGCCCAGGCCTTTCACCCAGATTTTATCTCATAGTCATAGATTAACCAGTTTTCTCTGCGGTACAATCTGTGTAGAGGCCTGTGATAGGGCTATGATAGTAGCTACAGTCTATTTGGAATAACACAGTTGTTTTTCCCTTATTCAGTTTCTTCTCATCCATTCTTAGGTGGTTCTTGCGGACCTCCAGGGGTGTCGGCCCCACCAGGTCACTGTCAGCCAGGTGAAGGTCTCGGAGACCAGGGCAGGCCAGTCCCATGTGGTCATACTCAGTGGAAGCAAGGTGGAAAAGTGGATGCTTGTTCAATGCAATGCAACCTCTGCACGGTATTAAGGGGACACGTTTTGGACCTGTCAACATTGGAGAGATGGCTGCTTGCTAGATTACTGTCTAACGCAGTCATAGGCCAGATTATGGGTTACTGACCACATTACATCATTCGTTAAGGACATGATTATAGTTAGCTAGCATAGCTTGGCTACTAGAAATTTGCAGGCCAAATGTGTTGCCAGTTGAAGTAGCCACAATATACACATTGTAGAGGTAGCTGTATTACTGAGGCTTGCGATGCATTCAGGGCCATTGCATGTATCTCATGCATGTACCACAGTTGAGAGTTTGAGGCTTGAAGACAGGGTTAGAGTATTTTATGTGCTACAGACAGTGAATTGATACTTGAAGAGCCATAATATCCTCCTCTATGCACACTCTCTTGTTCTTCTGCTCTTCCCAGGACAAATATACCCTAGAGGAACTCAATCTGAGCGATGGAGACAGGCTGGCTGCAGAGAGAGAAGTCAAGAAAGGGTAGGTTGTGTGTGACCTAGCTGGCTTTGTGGATGGTGTAGTAAGAGACAGACTTATGTGTGTGTACCCACTGCCCATGCACATAGGTGTGTGCATACAGTTTTGCAGACATTCATGAATGGCAAGAGAAGAAACCTTACAATAGTTGGGGAGGAGTAGTCCTCCCTCAACTGATTCCTGGTTTATGTATCAGTAAACTATTACTGTATTAATACCAGATGGGTCGGGCGGGCCAGAGTTTGTCATGCTTTTATGTGGTGCTTGCTCAGGCACACCTCAAAGTCAATTTAAGTTAGTGTGGTACTTATAAACTAGGTCGCTATAGCTATACTTGAAATTTTAGGATGAGCCTAAA
Organism: Phakellia ventilabrum; assembly: GCA_963921505.1. Lineage (NCBI taxonomy): Eukaryota > Metazoa > Porifera > Demospongiae > Axinellida > Axinellidae > Phakellia > Phakellia ventilabrum. The sequence continues at coordinate 1,530,210 of OY997396.1, read as the reverse complement.
GGCTTCTACTTGTAGACATACTGCAGCTGACTTTGCCAAACAGAATCCATTATGTTGTGGATAATATCAGTGTTTTCATTTTAGCAGCAGATGGAGTATGTGTACATTTACTACATGTATATCTAGCCTTCTCTGTAGAATAGATACATACTTCAAGTCTGACTAGGTTCATTTCTCCAATGTTTCATTGCTTGCTTTTCTACATGTGCAGGAAGCAATGAAATGGTGGAACTGCAGTGTGCGTAGCATGTTGTACTCTGTCTACTCTTATTCCTTTGCAGTGTGAAGACTTTAGCTCACTCGGTTGCTGACAAACAGAATAAAATGATCTCCTTCATTGTTGAAGACAGATGCTCAGTGAGTGAATGGGGTTATATCATGCATGCATTATGGTGTACGTAATCATACCATTATTGATGTAAGGTTAGGCCCAATCTAATCGGAGAAAGTATTGACTCCGCCCACTTCATCTGGTAGTCATAGTTAGGCACAATGCCATAATGCCAAAGGCAACTGTGAATGAAGAATCTCATAGTGCAAACGTCAGGACTATCAGGTCATTTGTAGGTTGTTTACAGAAATTTCTAAGTGTTCTGCAGTTCCAGAACGGAGACTTATCAATTACTTCCTGTGCGTACAGGGACAAAGTTGTAAAAACCGGAAAGCGATCATTAATCCCGAGCTGAGAATGATAAGTCTTCAATCTCGATGTCTGGAACTGCAGACTAGAGAGCTAAAAATGTTTGAGTAACATTGGTTCCTTACTTTTGGAGAATTTTACAGTATGTGTGTTGCAGACAGGTAAGTGAGTATGGCTGCCTGCCACGGAGTGAATACATGCAGTAACAGATTTCTTATATCTCCGCCTTCTCCAGTCTCTGTGCAGTAGTCCTGTGTAGGTCTTATGGCCATTTGTTGCATTATCGTGGAGCGGTGAGGATAAAAGCCTTCCCCCATCATGAATTTTAAATATTTTTTTTCATTTCCAGTTGGGGCCTAACCTTAACCTTGGTATGCAATATAGCTACTTCTTGATGCATAGTTCAATTCCACAATCACAGGCAGTGCACTTGTAATGTATTGGTATAAGTTTGGATGGTGTTGATAATATGTTGATAGCTAATACCTATGCAAAGCCATCCACTTTTGGATCTTTGCTCCTGCAAAGTCATCCATTTGGATCAAAGATAAGTTGGAGGAGGATCTAATTGGATCACGTTATCCACTTTGGATCATGCTATTCAATTTGTGGAACAAATTCATCCAACCCGGGGTGAGGTTTGGTTTCCAGATTTTGTATATTTGCGCAAGCAGTGAAGCGTTAGGCTCTTACCTTCCTACAAGAGAAGGATGGATGAGCCTCACTGTCTGCTAAATAATTTCAGTTGATGATATATAGTGGAGTTTTCAAATCTAGCATTTATGAATCAGTAACTGACATCATTACATGGTGCATAAAACATTCCATTGCTAAAAACGTATTACGAGTTGTGTGACACCCCTCTACTCTAAAATTAAGTGATATTCCATTATGTTGTTTGATACTCAATTCAACCACACATGGCTGAGAGTTAGCTAATGAGGAAAAACAAACTATGTAAACTCCATGCCTCAACTTAGGTAAACAGCTGTAGTGATGACTTCTTTACTAAGGAAACAGGTTTAAGTTTTTGTTGTACACACTTTTGGTTTTGCGCAGAACGTATATCTTCAATGTTATCTCCAGCAAGCAAAAGTAAAATCTCTTTATATTTTCAAACAGCTTAGCGTTGTAGTGTAGTGTGGTATGGCTCTGGCAACTTTTGTTCTTCTGAGTGTGCTGGTGATGATTGAAGGAAGCACCGCTCAATGGAAGAACCACTCTGTAAATACTGGCTACGTTGATACTTGGGAAAATTCAACATGTTCAAATACTTGGTTCTTTACAAAGCAGTTTGCTAATGGAAGCATTGCTTGTGAGTGTGGTAGTGATCTTGGACTTGTGATAAACTGTGATGGAGCTTCTGGACAGGTGGAGCTATTGGAACACTACTGTATGACCTACGACACTCGTAACATATCTCTGGTAGTTGGGCAATGCTACTTTGCTTACAAACTTACAGGTTATTACCGGTATACTTTGCCAGATGATCCTTCTCTGCTGAAACAAAATTGTGAAGATTATGGTCGCACCGGACAGCTGTGTGGCAGGTGTAAGGATGGATATGCACCACCAGTGTATTCCTACAACCTCAGCTGTGTAGAGTGCACAGACTACAGCTATAACTGGATGAAGTACATTGCAGCTGCATTTTTTCCGCTTACACTATTCTTCCTGGTGGTAGTAATTTTCCGAGTAAGTGTAATTTCAGGTCTAGTGGATGTTTTTATTTTATTCAGCCAGATGATATCTTTTCCTGCATTGATGCGTCCAGGTTCTTTTCATCATTGGAAGCAGCGATCTCTTACTTTAGTAGGGTTTATCGTTGCATGGCATTTGGAATCTAGACTTCTTTCGCCTGCTGTATGAACCATTTTGCGTAAATCCTAAGATGACCACACTCCAGGTCTTAGCACTGGACTATGCCATAGCTGTCTACCCCCTTGTTCTGATTGTCATTACTTACTCCTTAACTGAACTTCATGACCACAATTTCAGATTAATTGTGTGGCTCTGGAAACCTTTTCATCGTTGTTTTGTTTATTTTAGAAGAGAGTGGAACATTAAGAATTCATTGATAGATGCCTTCTGTACTTTCCTTCTTCTTTCATACTTCAAGTTTCTTAGCGTTTCATTCGACCTTTTGGTTCCTGTGAGTGTCTTCAATGTCCATGGAGAGACAAGCAAAAAGCGTTACCTCTTTTTTGATGGCTCAGTTGAATACTTTGGCCCAGAACATCTCCCGTTTGGCATACTTGCACTTGCAGTATTTCTTGTGTTCAATATTCTTCCTTTGGTTTTGTTGTGTCTGTATCCATGTCAGTGCTTCCAGAGGTGTCTAAATTATTGTAGAATTCGATGTCAAGCACTGCATATATTTATGGATTCATTTCAGGGTTGCTACAAGAATCGGACGAGTAATACTTGTGACTGTCGATGGTTTGCAGCATTGTACCTGGTGACACGGATTGCAATGCTTGGCATGGTTTCTATGAGTAATGTTTTGGTACTAGTGGGTATAGCCTTGGTCCTTTTTTGCTGTTTCTAATTGCTCTATTCCGTCCATATAAATTCTTTATTCATAATGCTATTAACATTTCTGTGCTTTTTGTAATTAGCATACTTGGTGTTTCAAGCATGGCCGATATTGTAGTGTATGAGACCTATGCCATTCCACGGTACGTCAAAAGTAGAAAACTAATAGATTTTTCTACAGGAATATTTTCTGTTCTTCCAATTTTGTATTTTATTGGGCTATTTCTGTGCAAATGCTTTGGTCAAAGAAGCTGCACCCAGAGAGTCTGTCAGAGGATCTGTAGTTCAATGCCGTGGGGAGTTTGTAGGAGAATGATTCACTCAGGCTCAGAGGAGTCCATGCCAGACAGAATGATCCATGCAGAGCAGTATGTAGCCCTTCTTGCTGAGCCAGTCACTGAAAGTGAGGAATCTGATTGATTGAAGAAAACATTGATCAAGATACTTTAAAAAAATTGTACTTGCAATAATTCTAAGGGTATTACTTGAGCTGTACGATTTTCACATGCTATTTATTGAAGTTACTTTGTAACCATGAAGTAGCTTTGTAACAGTTACATGTGTACTTCATTTTCCGGAGTGGTTTCCCCGATTTGAGATTAATTTTTTTGTAAACCTCTTCGGTTTGTCATTGGAGAGAACTGCTTAAAATAGCCTTTTTGAGTCATGAGTAACTGCTGGTGTTTTGGTTATTGTAATTAACCTACTTGTTGTTTTAGGTGTGGCTATTATTATAGCATACGGCAATAGATATCTTTGCAGGAATAGTTTCTTGTTATTCCAATTTTGTATTTTATTGGGCTACTACTCTACAAATCCTTTGGTCTCCTCAATTACAAGAACAATGTACTTGGATATGTTTAGTTTACTGAAGTCCTAAGTAGTTGTGTACCAATGCCATGTCTACGTATGTTTGCAAAACCTGCATGCAGTTTGTAGTGTTTGTTTTTGCCAAAACGTTTAGCATGGGAAATTTACTTCACAGAAGCAGGATGATAGAGAAATTGAAGATTGAAAGAAGTTTGTTTTTCCTACATGCATGTAGTTCACTGCTATCTCCTTGCCATATTTGTCATCCAAATCAACCTCTTACATTGATAATGAAGGCATGCACAGCCGTTAGAAGGTCAATGACACTAGAAATTTAAGGTACACAAAAGAAATAGCTATATGGTGTGGTTCATGCAGGACAAACGTAATCCCAGTCTCTACTACTTACTAAGCTTTCAGGTTTGTACACCATTTACATACTGCAAAAGCTGTGTAGTGAAAACTGTGAACAAGGCTGTGCACAACTATACATATAGAGGGATTCTGTAAGTTCTCTACTTGACTAAAGCCAAGCTAGTGTAAGTGTAACACTGACATAGATGCTGCAAGATAGGTGGCATAGTTGAACAGTTTCAATCAGCTCATAATGTCTGTTTGCTTGCATGCATGCTGTATAATTTCACAAACAAACGGAAGAGAGTCATAAAAACTTGGGAAATCACTCTGGATAACTGACTATTAAATGTAAAGCTACTGTATGGTTACAAAGCAACTTCAACAATAGTAGAATATACAGCTCAACTACAAAAGTAGTATGCTGAGAAATACCTCAAACACAAAAGTTGATGTTGTGTTTTCCATTACACTCTTAATGGTAGTTGTATGGTGTCTTTATATCAGCAAATATAGGGATGGAATTCCAAAAAATTGACTGAACAAGTAGGATTGACACCCCAATACTTTTACGGATTGCCTTCAGTGTTCCAAATTAAAATATTCATGCAAAGCATTTTGAGCTCCAAAGAGATGTATTATCTATCTAATTTTCAGTTTTAAGTAAAAGATATAAAATTTGAAAAAGTCCCATTCACTATACATGTATAGCAATACAGAAACCATGCAGGTGTTCAGCGATCCGTTCAGACAGTCTTCCATATTACACAGATTTCGATCCAACTGGAGGTGGCAAACTTCTGTTTAATTTATAGGTTAGGGTCTCAGAAGTCATCAGAAGCAGCCTCAGAGCATTGAATTTTCAAAAACATTCTGAGGGGCATGCCCCCAGAAACGGCTAGTTAGCTGTTGGTGGTGCCCCCCAAGTCATATTGAAAGCAGAGATAATATTGTTGACAAAGCAATATTGTAGTGTAGGGGGTGTAATTAGCATTTGTGCATTGAAATTTCAAAACAAATTCTGAGGGGCATGCCCCCAGAAACTGCTAGTGAGCTGTTGGTGGTGCCCCCCAAGTCATATTGAAAGCAGAGATGGGGTGTAATTAGCATTTGTATGTTTTATATAACAGCCTAGGAACAAAAGTCTTTTACTCATCTTAGATTTCATCTACCGCTGTACGTAGAATAGCTGTGGGCTTATACCCAAGTATGCCCCAAGTAGCTATTGTTTTTGTGTTGAGTTTGCTGGCTGTACATATAGGTACTGCACAGCTAGAAAGCAAGCATGTAGTCAGCACTCATGACCAGGGGAAAGGCATTTGTACTACATCATGTGGTGTTCAAGAAATTCAAACGAGTACTACCTCTGGATACAATAAAGAAGATAAGATTTGCTCTAGTCCTTGGCTCTTTCCCCAACGCAGTGTCAACGGCAGCACTACTTGTGAGTGTGGTAGTGGTCTTGGAGGTGTGGTGAAGTGTAATAGTACGACCCAGCAGGTGTTGATACTGAAGTGCTACTGCATGACCTATGACATTGATGAAAGTGAGCTGATAGCTGGAGTTTGTCTCTATGGATGTTTTACAAATCGAGATGTGTATCACTTTCCGTATTATTCCCCTTATTATTCACTCCCATCCAATATTACTCAACTAAATGAAGTATGTACTGACTTTCATCGTGATGGTCAACTGTGTGGCAAGTGCATGGATGGGTTTGCACCACCAGTGTATTCCTACATTTCTAGTTGTGTAAACTGCACTGAGTACAGCAGTAATTGGGCTAAGTATTTAACTGTTTCATTTCTCCCTCTCACAGCTTTATTTGCTGTTGTAGTTATTTTCCGGGTTAGTGCAACATCAGGACTGTTGAACGTGTTTGTCTTCGTATGTCAAACAGTGACTACACCTGCTGTAGCACGTATTTTTGCAAATATTGTTATAGGAGGTAATACCAGTATCAGGTTGTTGTCGTATACTGGATTGTCATTGTATGGCATTTGGAACTTGGATTTCTTTAGGTTACTATACTCTCCATTTTGTCTTCACCCCAAGATGACTACTCTTCAAGCTTTAGCGCTAGACTACACTATTGCTGTATATCCTTTGTTCCTGATTGTTGTAACATACGTCCTTGTTGAGATGCATGACCACAATTTCAGGATACTTGTGTGGCTCTGGAAACCATTCCATGCATGCTTTGTTCACTTCAGAAAAGAATGGAACATCAGGGGTTCGATGATCAATGCTTTTGCTACTTTTCTTTTGCTATCTTATGTAAAGTTTCTAAGTGTGTCCTTTGACCTTCTGATCCCTGTTCGTGTCTTTGATATCCATGGTAAGGCATCGAGCCAGCTCTACCTCTATTTTGATGGAACAGTGGAATACTTTGGGAAAGAACACCTTCCTTTTGCAATCCTCGCAATTGTAGTTCTTATAATATTCAATATCTTTCCATTATTATTGTTAACCTTGTATCCATGTCGGTGCTTTCAGAGGTACTTAAATTATTATCATATTCAATGTCAACTATTACACACATTTATGGATGCATTTCAGGGTAGCTATAAGGATGGAAGTAATGGTACTCGTGACTGTCGATGGTTTGCAGCACTCTATCTTGTGCTACGAATTGCTTTTCTTGTAATATTTGCAAATACAACGTCTGAGCTTGTGGTAATTTTTCTCATAATTCTACACTTAGTTCCTGTTTTCTTAACAGCTATATTCCATCCTCATAAATCCTTGATTTATAACATTGTTGACATCTTCTTGCTGCTTGTATTTATCTGTTTTTTGACTTCAGTAGCAGCTCTTATCATATGTGATGCAATCCATTGTAGAACCGTCTCAGGTGTGCTTGTTTGTATCTTCTCACCAATTCCATTTCTTTACTTAATAGTTATTTTATTGTACAAGCTGCTAGCTCACAAGAGAGTTGTTCAGAAGATCTGTCAAAAAATGTGTGCACTGATGGCATTCAATTCTCAGAAAACAGATCAAATTGACTTTGAGAGAGCACTACCGCATAGACTTGTCCATGCCAATGAGTATACCCCTTTACTCTGCACTGACTCAACTGAACATACTGTAGCTCAACAAGGCAGTGAACCAGTATCATGTACATATTGAGAGTAGTACACTAGTGTATGATCGTATCGAATTGTATGTCACATTCCATTGTAAGTTTTAAAGGAAACGTATTATTATTGATTAAGATTTGGCAGTGTATGAATTTTATGATTGCATATTGACTATGATAGTGTAAGATCACAGATTACCCATGAAAAAATGAGTATGCCTTTGATTGCATGGGAGCATGAAAGTAATCACCATCCACATTGATTTTGTTTGAGACTAACTTGTATACAGCACCTCCTAAGTCCATATAGTTCACATGACTATAGCCTTGTATGAAATTGATATGACTACAGTGTAGTTTAAGTATGTGTTGTTTTTGCCAGTCATAACCAGTAAAGTGTATTGGATATTTTCGAGGATGTTTTTGCCACTACACACACTCGTCACCTTTCACTCTATACGATCATCTTGGATATTTGCATGGAACCTGGACTTCTACTCACCAACAACAGCATCATTCCCGTTTCTCTGTGTGTAATATAAATTTATATACAATAATAGCAAAGGAGTAGCACAGTTAATTGGACTGCATGTACATGTAAACTCCTTTTAAATATAATTTCCATCACCTTAACCTTATCTAATCAGGTAAATGGATGTAATGATGACTTCTTTACTAGGATAAACAGATTTAAGGGATTTTTAAAAATAATCCCTTAAAAAAAACACTTTCGGTTTTGCGCAGGGTGTATGTCTTCGATGTTGTCTCCAGCAAGTAAAACCAAAATCAGTTTAATTCTCTGTATCTTCATACAGCTTAATTAGCATTGTAGTGTTGTTGTGGTATGGCTCTAGCAACTTTTACTCTTCTGAGTGTGCTGGTGATAATTGATGGATTCAGTATGAACAACTACTCTGTTAATACTGGCTACGTTGATACTGAAAATTCTAAAACTTGGTTCTTTACAAAGCAGTTTACTAATGGAAGCATTGCTTGTGAGTGTGGTAGTGATCTTGGACTTGTGGTAAGCTGTGATAGAGCTTCTGGGCAGGTGGAGCTACTTGAAAACTACTGTATGACCTATGACACACATAACATATCTCTGGTAGTTGGGAAACGCTACATGTATTTCGCTTCCAATGAACGGTACGCTTTGCCAGATGATCCTTCTCTACTGAACCAAAAATGCGAACATTATGGTCGCACCGGACAGCTGTGTGGCAGGTGTAAGGATGGGTATGCACCACCAGTGTATTCCTACAACCTCAGCTGTTTAGAGTGCACAGACTACAGCTATAACTGGGTGAAGTACATTGCAGCTGCATTTTTGCCAGTTACACTATTTTTTCTGGTGGTAATAATTTTTCGAGTAAGTATTACTTCAGGTCTATTGGATGTTTTTATTTTATTCAGCCAGGTGATGTCTTTTCCGGCATTGATGCGTCCAACTTCTTTTCATCATTGGAATGGGCCACCTTATTTTACTTTAGCTGTGTATATTATATTATCAGTGCTTGGCATTTGGAACCTGGACTTCTTTCGTCTCCTGTACTCACCATTTTGCATACACCCTCAGATGACCACACTCCAGGTCTTAGCACTGGACTATGCCATAGCTGTCTACCCCCTTCTTCTGATTGTCATTACTTACTCCTTAATTGAACTTCATGACCACAATTTCAGATTAATTGTATGGCTCTGGAAACCTTTTCATCGTTGTTTTGTTTGTTTTAGAAGAGAGTGGAACATTAAGAATTCATTGATAGATGCCTTCTGTACTTTCCTTCTTCTTTCATACTTCAAGTTTCTTAGCGTTTCCTTTGATCTTTTGGTTCCTGTGAGTGTCTTCAATGTCCATGGAGAGACAAGCAAAAAGCGTTACCTCTTTTTTGATGGCTCAGTTGAATACTTTGGCCCAGAGCATCTCCTGTTTGGCATACTTGCACTTGCAGTATTTCTTGTGTTCAATATTCTTCCTTTGGTTTTGTTGTGTCTGTATCCATGTCAGTGCTTTCAGAGGTGCCTAAAGTATTGTCAAATTCAATGTCAAGCACTGCATATATTTATGGATTCATTTTAGGGTTGCTACAAGAATGGGACCAATAGTAGTTGTGACTGTCGGTGGTTTGCAGCATTGTACCTGGTGATACGGATTGCTATGATTGCAATTTATGGTATGGTTTCTTTTACTGCTGTTTTGATACCAGTGGTTATAGTCTTGGTCCTTTTTTTACTCTTTCTAATTGCTCTATTCCGTCCATATAAATTCTCTATTCACAATGCTATTAACATTTCTTTGCTGTTTGTAATTAACCTATTTGGTGTTTTAGCAACTATTGAGAGTATAGTCAATGACTCTGATGCCTTTCCATACCATTCCAGAAGTAGAGAAGTACTAGATACGTTTGCAATGATATTTTTTATTACTCCAATTTTGTTTTTTATTGGGCTACTACTGTACAAATGCTTTAGTTATAGAAGGTGTACCCAAAGAGCCTACCAAAGGATCTGTGCTTTGATGCCGTGTGGAATTTGTAGGAAAATTGTTTGTTCAGGCTCTGAGGAGTCCATGCCAGACAGAATGATCCATGCAGAGCAGTATGTAGCCCTCCTTGCTGAGCCAGTCACTGAAAGTGAGGAGTCTGATAGTACGCATGAGTAAAGAAAACAGTGAGCAAAAATTTTAATGCTGATATTGTGTTTGAGATAGTTATTGTAAAGCCAAGTGTATTGTATTTGTATTGATTATCGCATTGTTATTGTTGAAGGTACTTTAGTTAACCTGATACAAATGTAGTTTTTTGTAATTTGTTATCCGGAGTGATTTCATATCAATTTTTGCGACTCTCTTCAATATGAAAATTTGAATCTTGGTCAATTTGTCAAATGTTAGATGTGCTAATGCAATCAGTAGAATGGTACATAGTAGTATAATACCTCAAAATTGGCTGTAGCTATTTCTCTGATTCATATCACTTGAGTTGTAATATAGTTCCAGGGAAAGAACCATTTCGACCTACTATGCCAATTAAGTAATGATGTCATTGCGATGACTATTATGTAAACAGCACATACTGATGACATCACTGGTAAATGGTTTTTATTCTCCAAAGTTTAGCTTGTAATCAGCAAAAAAAATCCGTATTTTGGTTATATCGGTTGTATGACAGCATCAGTGCATGCACTTTACCCTTACAACCATATTGAATGGCTTAGCCCAGTTTAACGTTGCAGTTTCAATATCTAGAATTCTAGCTACAGTAATATCCACAATTTCCATGTGCACCACCACTCATTAATTCCTATGTCCCTACTTGTACTCAGAGCCATGCAACTAATCTTACATTGTTGTCATGCAAGTATTAACAACCTGGGTAGACAGCTATCTGTAATCACCATGGAAAGACACCCAAAAAAGGATTAGTTCTTTTCTGATGGAATACTTTGGCCCAGAACACCTTCATACTCACACTTACAGTACATGTCAGTGCTTTCAGTGGTGCTTGAATAATTGGTGAATTCAAAGAGCCTGTCAGAGGATCGGTGCTTCAATGTTGTGTGGAGTTTGCTGGAGAATGGTTTGCTCAGAATCTCTACCAGACAGAATGGTCTATACAGATCAGTATGCAGCCTGGTCTAACCTAGTCTTGTTCCTAGGCTCACCCATACATGAAGGAGAGAGTGAGATAAGAGTGGAGAGAGCCCGCAATTTGAGTGCATGCCACATTAATGGTGTAACGTGCTGGCTACGGGACAAAAAACAGATAGTTTCTGTGAATTGGAGGTTTTTCACATAGATGGAAGGTTCTTGTATATCAAGTGGATCTATGTTTAGTCTTGAAGAGTAGTTGTAAAGTACCTTAGCCTGTAATCTCCAGAACATTTGTTATCTGAAACAAACAGCTACTTTCAGTTTAGAGTACTATCAGCATACAGCTGCAACTTTTGTCTTCGATCAGGATATTTGTTCTGTGCAGATGTGTATGTCTAATTACTGTTTACTCTTATAGTTCAACTTTAGAGATATAGTGTCAATAACATATATTATTATACCTGTAACATGTATTTTAATATTGAATTATACTATGCTTGGTGTGGCTTTATATGATCCAAACTAGGAGAGACCAAACCCTTCTTCTGGAAGAGAGTGATTTGAGATCATTGTTTGTGACTCTTCAGTTATTTGTCAAAAGTTAACTTAATGGTACAATTGGCTAGTTTGGCGTAATCTATAAATCTGTGTTTGGATTTTGTCAGCGGCATAATGCAGTGCTAGGTATATATGGACTTTACCCTTACAACTATACAGAATGGCTTGTTCCACTTCAATATTTGCAGTTTCAATATCTAGATTCCCATCTAGTATGCTGTATATACCATGTGCTAATTGTTTATGCTACTTTGAGGTAAGAACTATGAGAGGGTTTTTGTCTGCTATGATACCACCATAGTTTGGTTGAATGTGCATTTTGGTGATTTACGCACCAGTAGCAAATAGATGTATCATCCGCTCAATGCTCTACCTAGTTTCATTCAAGATAGAACCACTTGAATGTAAACTTCTTTCAACACACTCCAACTGGGTTATGCATCTTTTAGAGATCTATGTGCTTTTCTCATGTTGTATCCTGCTTTTTTTTCTCAGCTGCTCTCTGAAGAGCTATCAGAGCCATCCTTGTCTCCTATGGAAGTGTCCAAGGATGAGCTGCTTTCAACTGTGAAGGTTCTCATTCTCTCCAGGATTGGAATAGCCGAAGTCAAAGGTGAATGTGTGTTGTATCTTATCCTCGTTCTCAGGCACTTGAAAAATTATTACCACATGGCCTGGGTATGAGGCTATAGTGATAGAGTCTATCTATATAAGTTCACCATTAAAACTAATATATACACAAGAGTAAAGTTTAAAATCAAAAATTGCTGTTAATATCGTATCAAGGAGCTGGTGATACTTTAATTATGCATGATTAGAACTTTAGTATGTATCATGCATTTCCTTCTTTTTTTTCAGGAGGTGGCCGTCTTCGAATAGAAGATGACACTGCTGGTATTGGTCCACCTCTGCATGAGAATCAGACTGTGACTCAGGCAGGAATCACATCTGGACAGACTGTGATTGTGGAACCAGGACCAGCACCACTTAGCTCACAGGTAGCCTTATTTTTGGCTGCTAAGACACAGAAGATAATCATGGCTTCATATTTCTTCCTGTTAATTATTGTGCATATGGGGAAAACCCGATAAAAAAGTGACTGAGCAATGAAATTCACTCACTGTGCTTTGACATCATCTTCACCTGAATTTTCCCGGTATATATTTCTCTCTAGCTGGCCCTGAGATGTGCCCTCCAGCCTCTCAAGGCAGACTCAGTAATGTATGAGGTGATATTGGAACGATCCACAACAATACAGGAGTGTCTTGCAGAAATGGCGGAGACTGCTGGACTACAAGGTTAATTTTTATGACCGAGCTAAATGAAACCATACTTGATCACGGGTTTTGAAAATCACTATCTCACATCTGTTGCATGAATGTATGTTCATGTATATACTTAATGCACTTGCACACACATAATATTATATGCACAGGCAACCAGTGGCACCTACGTAGGACCAACTGGTGCAGGGAAGCAGCAGAAGTGCTGGAAGATGAGGTCAGCATTATTTAGTTTCTTGTACTTCATTGGAAGAGTGTCCTACTCTGTTGATAATTATGCAGCTAACTAAACTTGTATTGGATAAGTAACTTCATTGCTGATGTTGGACTTAGCAGCCTCACACAATTATACTGTAGATAATACCATAGAGTGTGTGTTAAGCACCCACAGTATGCCTATTTACTATATTCCTACACTGTTTCACTACACATATCTTTGTGTATATACACCACTCAGGCCTTAGAATCAATTCATAGCTTATACTCACTAATAGTTCATATATAGAGAGGCATACTCTCTGTTACAACATAAATTTGGCTCTATGCATTTCAAAACAGTTGCAATGCTGGGACTGTAGTTTATAATTAATCAATGTGAAAGTCGTTGACAGTAGATAATATAACAAAGGAAAAGTGCATCATTTCAGTATGTCAGCAATACTAATTAGTGTCACTGAAAGTGCTTTATTGTGGCTTGGAAGCTACACTATGTTTCATTCTTCAGATGGCAACTCTGGAGCAGGAGCGGCTGAAACCTGGAGACCTACTGCTCATTGAAGAGGGACAGCTTCCACCCAAGGTACAGCAGTTTACTATTCACAATTTCAGAATTTCATTCCGGTAATTTTCAAAAATGGTCTCTTTAATAAGATAAGAACCATTGCAAACTATTCTATAGCTACTTGTTCATTCCTTCTTCCTTCTCTCTCCACATACATGTACATACATGCACACACACACACACACACACACTCACACACTTATCCTAGGGATTCATTCGACTCCCGATCTTCTTATACACTCCCACTGCTCCACTCCTAACCACACCCACTGCCACACCCCCAGGACATGGTAGTGAGGCGGCAGGAGCTTTAGCCTGGATCACAGAGAGTATCAAAAGTAATTATTGTTCAGTATTTCACTGTACACTTAAATTAACCGAACACAATATGGGATAACACGTGATTGGATTTGCCAAAGCTGGCACTTTCAAATTTAGTTCGCAATTTTCAGTCTCGGCTGCATGTTTCAGTGTAGGCTGTTGTACTGTAAATAACAAAAGCTGTGCACAGGCTTGGGAACAAGGCTATCTCACTAGTGCTATTATAAAGGGGACTGGACGTATCCTCAAGAGTGAGCTTACATAGTATTTACGGTACTCACTACCATGTTAAACTCCATTCAGCAGCCCTGATGGGATACTCTAGTGAGGAGAGTGTCTCCAAAGCTCAAGAAGTCAACTCTCAGCCCATGGAAGAGAGGCCTGAGAAGGAAGGTATTGCTTGTGATGCCACGGTGACAGAACAGAGAGAAGTGAGTTTATAAGAATAGATGATAGAATAGCTTTAAGTGATATTTTAAGTAATAGTTGTACACCAGTTCGCAGTGCATTACGGGGTTTAATTAGTGCGCGAGGTCAAAGTAGCTATAGGTCGAGGGAAGGATAATGCACGAGCCGAAGGCAAGTGCATTATCTGCCCGAGACCTGTAGCTACTTTGACCGAGCGCACTAACTAACCCCGTAATGCACTGCCAACTGGTGTCTAACTGTTTTAGTGCTCTCACTGACCCGAAACAGCCATAGGTCTTGTGGGCGTTATTTAGAAAATTGTGCGTTATCCAAATAATGCACGCTTACCGCGATAAGTGTGCTTTATGCAGATTTAAAGCGCTGTCATGTGATCAATCTAGAGACTTCTGATTCGTTGAGGGTCACGTGAGTAGCACTAAGTACTACTATACAGCTTATAATATATCTCTAGTTTGTGTTATATTATACTATGTGTGCTCAACTCTTTATTCCCCCCCCCCACACACACATTCCCCTTCCCCTTTCTATATCCTTCTCTGCTTTCCCCCTCTTTCCTACCCTCCTCTCCTATTCTTTACCTACCTAGCTACCCTCCTCTCTCTACCCCCCACTACCCGGGGAATTGTCAGAGCTGGGCTGTGTGGAAATCAATAAGGATGCAACCACAGAAGACCTCAAGACTTTAGTAATGACACTGCCTACTGTGAGTGTATGTAATACCAGAATGGGCTGTAGGTGGCTCCAGTGATTCTTGTAGGTATGAACGTAAGGGGGAAGGATGAATAGACATTGCCTACTGTGGGTGAATATATAGAATGGGCACACATACACACACATACACACACTCACACACACACACAGCTAGAGGATACCTTTCTGCCCACACCTGCTTTCCTTCGGGTAAGGGAACTGGTAAATGGACGGCCGGGTAAAATACTGAAGCAACCTCACCAGACCCTCAGGTTGGCTAGCACTCTATTGTGTGGCACTTTGCACACCTAGTAAAATGTAACAATCGAACTGTGCTTATAGGCAAATCTATTGCATGGATATGAGGAGTTTGAGATTTATTGCATGGTCTCTGACCCCCATCCTTCTTTGGGACTAAAAAGAGAGTGGAACCCCTGATCACTCTGGAGCCTTGGGGGTTTCTGAGAGAAAGAAAGCAAATAATATTAGCTGATGTATGGTGTGTAAAGTATTGATTATAAATGAGACATTCTTTCTATTGTACACTGCAGACGCCAGAAGCTAACCTCAGCTTCACAAGTGTGCTGCACAATTCTACAGTATGAAGAGAATCTACCGTAAGTGAAGCATCTGTAGTCATGTGACTTTAAGTGAGACATGTTACACTTCCTTCCTTACCTGGTCCTCCTCCTCCCACTCTCCCTTTATTCTCCCCAGTGCTAGTGCTGTGGTGTTTAATATCTGTATGAGGATCCCTGGAGGAAGAAGATATGGTCCCTTAACCGAGGTATTTAAGGAATAGAATGGAGAGATTTGCTACTTCAACTGACAGAATATATAAAAGAAAAAACATATCAAAAAATAGCTGGGAATGTTTTATGTGAATCATCCAAGGCTATGCATTGGGCCAAGCTATGTAAATACAGCCTTAGAAGGGATCGATTCTGCTGTGTTACAGCTGTATACTAAATTTGTTGCATGCTTCCAGTCGCATCCAAAACAGGATTATCGGCTCTATATACATACATATACCTACCACTTCTTTGCTAAAACAGGTTTATCAGCCCTACCTAGTGACTTCTTTGCTAAAAATTAATACCTCTCACCCACTCACCTCTGTTGGTGAACAAAAATGAGATTGGCATGAGTCATGATCTTTCACCACACCTTATTTGATACACGACCATTGCTACTTCTCAAATCCTCATCAGATAATTTACGACACAGTCCCCTCCACCTCGCCCCAAGCCCTGCTAAGTCACATCGGTGAGCTTCTGGGGCTGCCTCCGAAGAGGGTGGTCCTGGCCAAACACAAGATGGAGAGCTTTCAGTGGATCAGAATCCAAAATAGCTATCAGGTGAGACTAAAAGCTTGTTGTCAGTAATGGATATTAGAGCAAGCATGGAAATAAAATTGGAATTGATAGAAAACCTGATTTCACTTTCTGTTTTTCTCCTTTCCTGTTTCTTACCACCCTCCCCCCTCCCCCCTCCCCCTTGGCCTTCCTATACAATACTGATAATAGGAGACTGGAAAAAAGAAAAAGAAGGGCAAGGCTGGAGCCGTGAACATAAAAAACTCTCCAATTATGCTGAGAGATGGTGACACAGTGGGAGTGAAGGTATGCATGGGAACTTAAGTGTAGCCCCTGATGATTACTATAATACTGTAAGTATCCCAAATCCATTTTGGTTGTGTATATACGTGTGTACAGTTCGAAGTTTTAAGCGTCACAGGCCATCTCTTTCCTCTCCTCTTCTCTGGCTGCAGTGGCTCATTCTCGGATGTGTTTTGTATCCTAGGAAAAGTTTCAGCATTCGGGAGCATCTTTACGTACACTCCATGCTACACAAAATTTCCTGTAAAGTACACAGTACACCATACAGCTCTCTTCACTCATCTACTTAGGCTTGGCATTTTGATTAGCCCTCAATAGCTATCTACTTTATCACTGCCATAGTGTAAACACCATTGACTCTTCACCCACATGCAGATATAGACGGAGCTCAATTCTTAGATATGTATTTGATTCCACCTTCCATAGGACTTGCAGTATGACCCTGATGACCAAGACGATTTCTCCACTCCTCAAGATGACATAGGGAGAGAGATACTGGAGGCCCTTCAGGAAGAAAAGAGAAAAAGGTATGAATTTGTACCGTATTCTACGTATTATCCGCCCATGGGCGGGCCACTTAAGTGCTAGGTGAAAGAGGGGGGTGGGCGGATAATACGTAGTTTGTATAATCGCGATGTAGTATCCGCCCACTCGAACGCGTAGCAAATGCAAAGCGAGGTTACAAGGTAAGTAGAGCCTTTTTTAGCATATTTGAACCAAGTATGGATGCAAAATGGAAGCATGCAGATAACAATTATCAGCTAAAAATTAAATGGCTAGTGGTATTCCAATTAAAGCACACCAAAGATCGAATTTTGCCGCTCGATTCTACTCACTGCCTTGGAGTTTTCGGTTTTTAGTTATAGATTTAGCTTGCATGGACAGTATAAGGGGTGGGCGGATACTATATATGTAATTACCCTCCACAATAACTTTTGTTCAAAGAAGGGGGTGGGCGGATAATACATCATGGGCGGATAATACGTAGAATACGGTACTACCAATTCATTCCTAAGAGCTAGTCACACGTGGCAGTCTCTCATGTGGTTCCGATTGAATAAGAAGTAGTTTGTAGCAAATACTGTTAGTACCAGACATTAGTGGATTTTGGGGGGATTTTTGGGTCAACAAAGTATTTTGCAAGGAACAGAAAAGTTGAAGGAATGTCATTCTCATCGCTATGGTATTTTTTTGCAGGAGAAGAGCCAAGGGAAAGGAAGATGTCTTCTCAGGAGAGGCTGGGAAGCAGAGACAAAGAAGAGCTGAACTAGGGATCAAGATATTTGTCCCTGACTATCAGGCAAAGTTGAATTCAGAATAAATTTGTTGATAGTAATATACATGGCCCCTTTAAGCCAAAATTTAGTGCTTATGTTTTACAAACTCAAGATCATCATGCAGGGGCCCTTTTTCCATTATGATTGTAATCTCTGTTGTTGCTCAAAAATATTGTTAATTCTTGGCAATTGAGGTATATATACCCGGTATCTTGATGTTCCAGAGATATATACATTGTGATAATATCAAGTTCTAACGAAGTGCACTGTTCCAGGATATTGTTACACAGTAGAGGGAGCTGGGTGTTAACCAAACAGATAGTATCTTCATGCATTATGGAATAATTTTTTTTTTGTTAATGTCATGTTCCCTAAAGCTAGAGGCTATCTAATAGTTATATACTTGTGCAGATTGTCTTTGTATACTTGGGCTAGACTCTATATGTATATCACCTTTGGATACTAATAAACATACTCATGCATATTATGATGTAATGAAAAACCCTCCCACATGGCCTTTGCTAGGTCTTCATGGAACTGTAGTAATCTGATACTACAGCAGGTTTATTGATCTCAAGCAAAGTATTTAGTGTAAGAAAACCTGTATATAGAATTTACTTATTAGTGACGTAAAAGGTACTCTACCATGCATATAATTATATAGTTCAGGATACCCTGTAAATTATATATTGAAACATACACTAGGGCTGTAAAATGCAATAAAAATGCTTTTGCCAGGCAAATTTCTATAGGTTTTTGTTGAGTTTTCAGGCAATGATATTATAATTGTTAAAAGTGCTTCATTAAACATACAGTAGCACCCATGGCTGATCCTTAAAAATATGTGGATAGAGATGTTTCATCATGCCCCAGGGGCTTCTGTTGCATGCATTTTCCTGTATAGCTGCATGAGCATATTCCTAGTTTCATTTCAACTTGTAACCTGATGCTCATATATCAGCACATTTCAGTGGAAGAAACCTGTATAAGTAGTAACTATTACGTAAATGGTGTTTAACCAAGCAGCTATGAAAGCCACAGCTAAAAGTTCACGCTTATTATTTTGCATGACATATACGTACCATTGAAGCAGCCTTGTGATTACGTGCCATGATTACATCATACAGGTGATGTCATCACACATTAGTTCTTATTAAAAGAGATGTCAATGTTTAATCTTTTGTATCATCCTGCTTCTGTGAGGTGAATTCCCTATACTTATATTGAAAGTTGTGAAACTGAGAACGTGATACTGCAAGTTGGTTTTGCAAATGCTTAGATGGATTGTTTTTCAATTCCTACATGTAGTAGTTAACCGGTCGGACGAATCACTGCAGATCTTGTACAATGAGAATCAACCACACTAGTGTGTGTTCCAACTAACTATTTCAACATACCTGTTTTGAAATACTCATATTGAAAGCAGAAATTGATTATTTTGTTAAGTGCGTACTGTTTTATATAGTGGCTAAGGAACAAAGGTCTTTACTGTACACCTTAGGTTTCAGTGAGATCTATATATAATTATTATTTACCACTGTAAATAATTAGCTGTGGACGTATACCCAAGTATGCCCCAAGTAGCTGTTGCTTTTTGTAATCAGTCTATTTTTAGTTTCAAGCATGGCCGATATTATAGTATATGAGACTGCTGCTATTCCAGAACACTTCAGAGCTAAAAAAACTGACAGATGTCTTTACAGGAATATTTTCTGTTCTTCCAATTTTGTATTTTATTGGGCTACTTCTGTACAAATGCTTTGGTCGTAGAAGCTGCACCCAGAGAGTCTGTCAGAGCATCTGTGCTTCAATACCGTGTGGAGTTTGTAGGAGAATGGCTCACTCAGGCTCAGAGGAGTCCCTGCCAGACAGACTGATCCATGCAGAGCAGTATGTAGCTCTCCTTGCTGAGCCAGTCACTGAAAATGAGGAGTCTGGTAGTGTGTATGATTGAAGAAACATCAAGCAAAGTTTTTTAATGCTGATATGTGTAGTTATAGTAAAGCTAAGTGTATTATATACTGTTATTGTCTTTGTAGATAATGTGTGGTAGCTTTGCATCCAATATTCAGTTACTTTATTATACAGAGGTGGGCTCTCTTCAGTTCGTTTACACATTTGTAGTAGGACAGTTCTAGAACATTCTTCACAGAAAATATTATCTCCAAGATGTAATACACTGTCGCAGGATTCATTGTGCAGTACCTTTATAAAATTTTTGATGAAGATTTGTCAATTGTGTCAAATATTAACACATTCACGAATGCAATCAGTAGAAATGAATTTGACTGCAATGGCTTGGGAGACACACAGTATTTGAATACATTTCCCATGTAGTATGAGGTGAATATTTCTGTGATTCATATCTTGAGTTACTACTATCAATTTGATGTATGCTTCATGTGTTACAGGTGGAGCTGCACTTCATGCCTCATGGCAACTTGCAATGAAATGGGACGTAGTTACCAGGCTCTCTCCAGAAGTTACCATGGGTCTCTCTGGCAATAATCCCATGGTAAACAGGTCTAATGGATTGATAGCATCAACCATACTAGTGTGCCCACTATTTTAGAACATACCTCCTTTGAAACACTCCAGCTCTCAATGCCTATACATGTATTGCAGCAATTGACATTTGTTTAGTATACTTAAGCAGTATGCATTTCAACAGCTGTAGTTGCTAGTCAGTCAGTAAACGTCAGGTGCTACACTACACTGACAAGGTCCAGGTTCAAATTTTATGTATTAAAGCAGTAATGTACTCATATTACAGCTTATATGAACTCTAGTCCAACGACAATGCAAGAGCAACTAGGGAATGTGCCATCCGGATCACCAATTTGAATATCAGCTTTTGTCATAGATGTGGCATCTTTTATCATTTTTGCAGACTGTGAAGAGCTAAGGGGAAGGGAAGCGTCCTCTCAGGAGAGGCTGGAGAAGGTGTGAATATAGTATTATTGGGCTAGCCATATAAGGAAGCACTGTACCCTTGGTTAAAGCATGTTAGATGACTTTGAATGGCATCATAACAGTTACTAATTCACCTTTTACTAATCATGATGTAATGAAAAATCCCTCCTATATGGTCCTAGATATATGGGTATTCGTGAAACTGTATAATAATTATCTGATGCCATGGTATGCTGGTATGTTCATCAGCACAGAATTATAAGCAAATGCATAGTGCAAGAAAACCTATATCGTACATTTGACGTGAAAGGTACTCTACCTTGCATACATACTGTGTATGAGGTGGATATTTCATATATAACATGTGTATGTTGTCATATCACAGCAGAAACTGAAACATACACTAGGGCTGCAGAACGCAATATAATATACCTTTGCAGGCAAGCTCATGCTATATCAGGTTTTTTGTTCATGCCATAGCATTGTGACTACAAAATACCTAAGTATGCCTGTGTATACCTTTTTTGCTTTTGTTCTAAGTTTGCTCATAGTAGTTGAAGGAAGTACCACTCCACTCAACAGCCAGCATGTTCTCTTCGACGTCGACACTGCTCACCATCCAAACGTCAATTCAATTGAAGTACAGACTAGCAACAGTGGCAAGGATCTTAATACTGCAGCAAAAAATGTTAAGGAAGCTCCAGCAGCATCATGTACATGTGCTAGGCGGGAGAGAGCTACCATAGGAGAAAGTGAGAAGAATGTGACCTGTTCTACTCCTTGGCTGATTCCCATATGCAATAGCAATGGCAGCACTACAGCCTGTGAATGTGGTAGCAGCCTAGGAGGTGTGGTGCTATGTAATAGTACAACCCAGGAGGTGATAATACAGAAATGTTTTGTATGGCACTGATGAAAATGACTTGATAATTGGACGATGTTTCTATGGATGTTTCATAGAATACACCACTTTTTATCTTCTGTTGCCTTATTATTCTCTCCCATCCAAAGCATCACAACTAAATCAAGTATGTGACCCATTTCATCGCAGTGGCCAACTTTGTGGCAAGTGTAAAGATGGGTTTGCACCACCAGTGTATTCCTACAATTCTATAGTTGTGTAAACTGCACTGAGTACAGCAGTAATTGGGCAAAATATTTAAGTATTTCTTTTCTCCCTCTAACAGCTTTTTTTGTTGTGGTGGTTATTTTCCGGGTTAGTACAACGTCAGGACTGTTGAACGTGTTTGTCTTAGTATGTCAACTAGGCACTACACCTGCTGCAGCACGTGTGTTTGCATTTTTACCCATAGGAGTTACAAACATTCATATTAGGCTGCTGTCATATATTGGATTGTCACTCTATGGAATTTGGAACCTGGATTTCTTTCGGTTACTGTACTCTCCATTTTGCCTTCACCCTGAAATGACCACTCTCCAGACCCTAGCACTGGACTATGCTATTGCTGTGTATCCTTTGCTTCTGATTGTCATGACTTACCTCCTAGTTGAGCTGCATGACCACAATTTCAGGATATTTGTGTGGCTCTGGAAACCTTTTCACGCGTGCTTTGTTGGCTTTAGAAGAGAATGGAACATCAGGGGTTCGATGATCAATGCTTTTGCTACTTTTCTTTTACTCTCTCCTACGTAAAGTTTCTAAGTGTTTCATTTGACCTCCTGATCCCTGTTCGTGTTTTCAATATCCATGGTAAAGCATTGAGCAAGCTCTACCTCTATTTCGATGGGACAGTGGAATACTTTGGGCAAGAACACCTTCCTTTTGCAATCCTCGCAATTGTAGTTCTCATAGTGTTCAACATCTTTCCATTGTTGATATTAACTGTGTATCCATGTCGGTGCTTTCAGAGGTACTTAAACTATTATAATATTCGATGTCAACTTTTACATACATTTATGGATGCATTTCAGGGTAGCTACAAGGATGGAAGTAACGGTACTCGTGACTGTCGATGGTTTGCAGCACTCTATCTTTTGCTACGAATTGCTGTTCTTTTAGCATTTGTTGGTGTAACTTCTGAAATTGTGCTAAATGTAGCTATAATTTTAATGTTAGTGCCTGTTTTCTTAACTGCCATTTTCAATCCTCATAAGTTTCTGTTTTATAACATTGTTGACATTTTCTTGCTACTCATATTCGTCTCTTCTGTGACTTCAATAACAGCTGTTACCATATCAACTTCTATGGCAGTCCACTCTGCAGCCATTTCAAATGTGCTTGTTTGTATCTTCTCATCAATTCCACTTTTGTACTTAATCGCTGTTTTATTGTACAAGCTGCTAGCTCACAAGAGATTTGTTCAGAAGGCCTGTCAAAAAGTTTGTACACGGATACTATACCACTTTCGAGAAACAGATCAAATTGATTTTGAGAGAGCACTACCGCACAGACTTGTCCATGCTAATGAGTATACCCCTTTACTCTGCACTGACTCAACTGAACATACTGTAGCTGAGCAAGACAATGGACCAGTATCACGTACATATTGAGAACCCTAGCATGGCAGTATTACCATATTTTTTGCAGTATTTTTGTGCTCATAAAATGATTAGGTAGCATGTGAAGAATTTTTGTATTGACTATGCATGCACTGCATCTATTACCCACATTGACAGTGCAAGACAGTGAACCAGTATCATGTACACATTGAGAACCCTAGCATGGCAGTCTTGTCATATTTCATTGTACGTTTATGCAGTATAAAGTTTATTTGTAAGTTACTTCATTGATAGTATGTGATTGTGAATCACCTGAATATAAGAATCCAATGTACTGTATAATTAGTTCAGGAAGACAAATATTAACCATGAGTGTCACATGTATGATGTCTATATAATTATGAGATCACTTCGTATATGTTTGGCAGTGCGTATATATGGGACCAAGGTACTTTCCGATCATTCTACTTCCTGAAGCTATTATGTCTAACAATTATAGCACAAATTTCTGAATTATGCTTTACAGAAAACAGAATTAGGAAATTTGTATTCTGTCAGTTATTTTGTTTCTGTTTTCTCAAATTCTAAGAATGTAATATACCATTGGCTAGCATTGCTCTTTAAATTTTTGTTGAACAGAAAGCAGAATTCTGAAAGTTGTCTTTAGTCTGATTTACAATAGGTAGAAAACTGCTTGCATTAGAATAGAATCTATAGCATATCGAGGGTAGCTACGTATACTGGCTAGATTTATGAAAAAGGTTGAGAAAAAATGAAAAATCTGTTTACATCTGTTGCATGTCAGTCTCATTGCTAATATATTATCATATTTGTAACTGCATGACTAGTATATTTTAATGGTGTTTGGGCTACAGTTAGGTTATATAGTACTTTAGGAATGAAAACAATAACTGCTGACAAAGTACATTTGGGAATACACACACAAAATTAGTCCTTCATGACGTGTGTTTTGAAATTAAGTGGTATTTAGTCGTTAAGGGACCAGTGTAATTTCCAAATAATGAGATCTCTTGGGAATATGTAGAACTACCAAGTTAAAATTTGCATTTGGAAATAAGTACAATATAAGCTATTTCTTATAGCGTCAACTGAAGTAACCCTTTTGGTTACATTTATTGCTCATTTTTACAGTGAATTGTTGTGGTATGGCTCTAGCAACTTTTGTTTTTCTGAGTGTGCTGGTGATAGTTGAAGGAAGTACCACTCAATGGAAGAACCACTCTGTGAATATCAGCTACGTTGTTACTCGGGAAAATTTTACATGTCATAATACTTGGTTCTTTACAAAGCAGTTTGATAATGGAAGCAATTCCTGTGAGTGTGGTAGTAATCTTGGACCCATAGTAAGATGTGATGTAGCTTCTGGGCAGGTGAAGCTACTCCAACACTACTGTATGACCTATGACACTCGTAACACAAGTACATCTCTGGTAGTTGGGCAATGCTACTTTGCCTACGACAGAAATGTAGGATATACAGAAGAAGGATATCCCCGGTATGTTTTGCCAGTTGATCCCTCACAGCTGGACCAAAAATGTGCAGATTATGGTCGCACTGGACAGCTGTGTGGCAGGTGTAAGGATGGGTATGCACCACCAGTGTATTCCTACCACTTCAGCTGTGTAGAGTGCACAGACTACAGCTATAACTGGGTGAAGTACATTGCGGCTGCATTCTTGCCACCCACGTTGTTCTTTCTGGCGGTGATAATTTTTCGAATCAGTGTAACTTCAGGTCTATTGGATGTTTTTATTTTATTCAGCCAAGTTATATCTTTTCCTGCATTGTTGCGTACATCTTCTATTTATCATAATGGGGCACCTCGTTTTACTTTAGCTTACTTTATTTTATTATCAATGCATGGCATTTGGAACCTGGACTTTTTTCGCCTCCTGTATCCACCATTTTGTATACACCCTCAGATGACCACACTCCAGGTCTTAGTTTTAGACTATGCCATAGCTGTCTACCCCCTTCTTCTGATTATCATTACTTATTTCTTTGTCAAACTTCATGACCACAATTTCAGATTAATTGTATGGCTCTGGAAACCTTTTCATCGTTGTTTTGTTTGTTTTAGAAGAGAGTGGAACATTAAGAATTCATTGATAGATGCCTTCTGTACTTTCCTTCTTCTTTCATACTTCAAGTTTCTTAGCGTTTCCTTTGATCTTTTGGTTCGTGTGAGTGTCTTCAATGTCCATGGAGAGACAAGCAAAAAGCATTACCTCTTTTTTGATGGCTCAGTTGAATACTTTGGCCCAGAGCATCTCCCGTTTGGCATACTTGCACTTGCAGTATTTCTTGTGTTCAACCTTCTTCCTTTGGTTTTGCTTTGTCTGTATCCATGTCAGTGCTTTCAGAGGTGCTTAAATTTTTGTAGAGTTCGATGCCAAACTCTGCATATATTTATGGATTCATTTCAGGGTTGCTACAAGAATGGAACCAATAGTACTTGTGACTGTCGGTGGTTTGCAGCATTGTACCTGGTGATACGGATTGCTATGATTGTACTATTTGGCGTGGTTTCTATCAATAATTTCTTGATACCATTAATTACATTCTTAATTCTTTTTTTACTCTTGCTAATCACCGTATTCCAGCCATACAAATTCTCAATTCATAACACTATTAACATTTGTTTGCTTTTTGTAATCAGCCTATTTTTAGTTTCAAGCATGGCCGATATTATAGCATGGGAGACTGCTGCTATTCCAGAGCACTTCAGAATTAAAAGAGCAACAGATGTCTTTACAGGAATATTTTGTGTTCTTCCAATTTTGTATTTTATTGGGCTACTTCTGTACAAATGCTTTGGTCATAGAAGCTGTACCCAGAGAGTCTGTCAGAGCATCTGTGCTTCAATACCATGTGGAGTTTGTAGGAGAATGGCTCACTCAGGCTCAGAGGAGTCCCTGCCAGACAGAATGATCCATGCAGAGCAGTATGTAGCCCTCCTTGCTGAGCCAGTCACTGAAAGTGAGGAGCCTGGTAGTGTGTATGATTGAAGAAACATCAAGCAAAGTTTTTAATGCTGATATGTATTGTGTTATAGTAAAGCTAAGTGTATTATATTAATTTTGTATTTGAGCTATACATTTTTTACATACTGTTATTGTGGTACTTTGTAGATAATGTGTGGTAGCTTTGCATCCAATATTCAGTAATTGTTAAATTATTATACAGAGGTGGACTCTCTTCAGTTCATTTACACATTTGTAGTAGGACAGTTCTAGAACATTCTTCACAGAAAATACTATCTCCAAGATGTAATACACTGTTGCAGGATTCATTGTGCAGTACCTTTATAAAGTTTTTGATGAAGATTTGTCAATTGTGTCAAATATTAATACATTCACGAATGCAATCAGTAGAAATGAATTTGACTGCAATGGCTTGGGAGACACACAGTATTTGAATACATTTTCCATGTAGTATGAGGTGAATATTTCTGTGATTCATATCTTGAGTTACTGCTATCAATTTGATGTATGCTTCATGTGTTTACAGGTGGAGCTCTCATGGCAGCTTGCAATGAAATGGGACCTAGTTACCAGGCTCTCTCCAGAAGTTACCATGGGTCTCTCTGGAAATACTCCCATCGTAAACAGGTCTAATGGATTGATAGCATCAACCATACTAGTGCACCCACTATTTTAGAACATACCTCCTTTGAAACACTCCAGCTCTCAATATGTTGCAGCAATTGACATTTGTTTAGTATACTTAAGCAGTATACATTTCAACAGCTGTAGCTGCTAGTCAGTCAGTAAACGTCAGGTGCTACACTACACTGACAAGGTCCAGGTTCAAATTTTATGTATTAAAGCAGTAATAATAATATACTCATGTTGCTGCCGTAGCGCTTACGTCATTGACCACGCACCCACAGACGCAGGCGGAGCTTGTAAGACCTCCAGTCAGAGGACAAGAGCAAGAACAACCAGAGACCACACAATCCTGATCACCATACAATTCCTTCTTCCTAGTCTCCCATATCAATAATACAAAGCTCTTAACTAGCTTTAATAATGCTTTAAAATCATCCCTGTTCCAATTCTCAAATCCTAAAATAAAACTTGTCTTATTAAAATTATCAAGTGTACTAAACTCCCCAAACCTCCCCCCCAATAGATTTTCTAATTCTACCATGAAATTATTTCTAATGCTGTCATATGCTGGACACTCCCAGAGAACATGTATTAAAGCAGTAATGTACTCATATTACAGCTTATACGAACTCAAGTCCAACGACAATGCAAGAGCAACCAGGGAATGTGCCATCCTGATCACCAATTTGAATATCAGCTTTTGTCATTGATGTGGCATCTTTTATCATTTTTGCAAACTGAGAAGTGCTAAGGGGAAGGGAAGCGTCCTCTCAGGAGAGGCTGGAGAAGGTGTGAATATAGTATTATTGGGCTATAGCCATATAAGGAAGCACTGTACCCTTGGTTAAGGCATGTTAGATGACTTTGAATGGCATCATAACAGTTACTAATTCACCTTTTACTAATCATGATGTAATGAAAAATCCCTCCTATATACATGGTCCTAGATATATGGGTATTCGTGAAACTGTATAATAGTTATCTGATGCCATGGTATGCTGGTATGTTCATCAGCACAGAATTATAAGCAAATGCATAGTGCAAGAAAACCTATATCGTACATTTGACGTGAAAGGTACTCTACCTTGCATACATACTGTGTATGATACCATATAATGTTGTCATATCACAGCAGAAACTGAAACATACACTAGGGCTGCAGAATGCAATATAATATACCTTTGCAGGCAAGCTCATGCTATATCAGGTTTTTTGTTCATGCCATAGCATTGTGACTACAAAGTACCTAAGTAGCTATGCCTGTGTATACCTTTTTTGCTTTTGTTCTAAGTTTGCTCATAGTAGTTGAAGGAAGTACCACTTCACTGAACAGCCAGCATGTTCTCTTCGACACTGCTCACCATCCAAACGTCAATTCAATTGAAATACAGACTAGCAACAGCGGCCAGGATCTTGATACTGCAGCAAAAGATGTTAAGGAAGCTCCAGCAGCATCATGTACATGTGCTAGGCAGGAGAGAGCTATCATAGGAGAAAGTGAGAAAAATGTGACTTGTTCTTCTCCTTGGCTGATTCCCAAACACAATAGCAATGGCAGCATTGCTTGTGAATGCGGTAGCAGCCTTGAAGGTGCGGTGGAATGTAATAATGCAACCCAGCAGGTGATAGTACTGAAATGTTTCTGTATAACCTATAGTACTGGTAAAAATGATTTGATAGTTGGACGATGTTTCTATGGATGTTTTATTGAACGCACTGCAATCACTTGCAATTCAGTTTTTTATCTTCCGTTACCTTATTATTCTCTCCCATCCAAAGCTTCACAACTGAATCAAGTATGTGACCCATTTCATCGCAGTGGCCAACTTTGTGGCAAGTGTAAAGATGGGTTTACACCACCAGTGTATTCCTACAATTCTAGTTGTGTAAACTGCACTGAATACAGCAGTAATTGGGCAAAATACATAACTGTTTCATTTCTCCCTCTCACAGCTTTTTTTGTTGTTGTGGTTATTTTTCGGGTTAGTGCAACGTCAGGACTGTTGAACGTGTTTGTCTTAGTATGTCAAACAGTGACTACACCTGCCGTAGCACGTGTGTTTGCATTTTCTACTATAGGAGGTCAAAAAACTCGTATCAGGCTGTTGTCATATATTGGATTATCAGTGTATGGTATTTGGAACCTGGATTTCTTTCGGTTACTGTACTCCCCATTTTGCCTTCACCCTGAAATGACCACTCTCCAGACCCTAGCACTGGACTATGCCATTGCTGTGTATCCTTTGCTTCTGATTGTCATCACATACGTCCTAGTTGAGATGCATGACCACAATTTCAGGATACTTGTGTGGCTCTGGAAACCTTTTCACGCGTGCTTTGTTCACTTCAGAAAAGAATGGAACATCAGGGGTTCGATGATCAATGCCTTTGCTACTTTCCTTTTGCTCTCTTATGTAAAGTTTCTAAGTGTGTCCTTCGACCTCCTGATTCCTGTTCGTGTCTTTGATATCCATGGTAAAGCATTGAGCAAGCTCTACCTCTATTTCGATGGGACAGTGGAATACTTTGGGCAAGAACACCTTCCGTTTGCAATCCTCGCAATTGTAGTTCTTGTAGTATTTAACATTTTTCCATTGTTACTTTTAACCTTTTATCCATGTCGGTGCTTTCAGAGATTCTTAAATTATTACCATATTCATTATCAAGTATTGAACATATTGATGGACACATTTCAGGGTAGCTACAAGAATGGGAGTAACGGTACTCGTGACTGTCGATGGTTTGCAGCACTCTACCTTGTTGTACGAATTACTTTTCTTTTAGCTCTTGCGCTTGTAACTTCTGAAATTGTGCTAACTGTGGGCATAATTATAGTCTTAGTACCTGTTTTCTTGACTGCTGTATTCCATCCTCATAAGTCCCTGTTTTATAATATTGTCGACATTTTCTTGCTGCTTGTGTTAGTCTCCTTTTTTACTTCAATAACATCTGTTGCTTTATCCTCTATACAATTCCCTCTGCAAAGATTTCGGATATACTCACTGCTATTGTTTCACCTACTCCATTGTTGTATTTAATTATTGTGTTATTGTACAAACTGCTAGCCCACACGAAGTTTATACAGAGTGCTTGTCAAAAAACCTGTATGCTGATTCGATGTCATTTTCAAGAAGCAAATCAAACTATCTTGGAAGAATCGCTTCCACACAGAATTATCCATGCTAATGAGTATACCCCTTTACTCCTCACTGAACCAACTGAACATACTGTACCTGAGCAAGACAGTGAACATGTGTCATGTACATACTGAGAATTAACCATAGCATAATATGATTGCATGGTAGTAATGTCACATTATACATCCCATTGTAAGTTTACAGTATATTACGTTTTGTAAAATTATGTAATGCAATTCCATTGAAATCATGTCTATGTTGATTGCAGCCCTTCTTTGATTTAATCATAAATAACTCATGCACCATTTTTCATATGCTATATTATGTATTCTAATTTGTTATATGCTACCATATATAGAAAGAGATTTTTCTGAGCTTTATATCTCAGGTGAACATAGACTACACACTACCGTCATAGTTAGCCCACTTCCATTACTCCACTAATGATCAAACCTATACATACTTATACGTGCATGATTATCATATTCAGTAATTATATAATACCTTTCTTAAGCGTTCTTTATATCAACAGTTAGGGAAGACATAATGCATTCACGGAAAACACAGTGTATAATATTATGGAAGAAAAAAAGATGCTTCATCCAGTGAGCAAACACAGCAGTAGGTTACGCATGCATTAGTTATTCTTCTGAGAGCATTGGTGAGAGTAACTATACATGGAGCTATTCTGTCTATGTAAACTAGGGTGCTGTGTGTATTGAATTGTACATTGAAGTGATATATTATACTCTTGTATGTACTGCTTAATTCACTACAACCTTTACCAGTATAATGAGGTTACTTCAAGGTCAGCATTCGCATCACCAGAAAGTATTTGCAGTTTATACAGACACTAAGACAATTAATTTCACGCTAATCTATTAGAAGTAAATAAACCCCTTTCGAGGCATTAATTAACTCAATATACATTGCAATATGCAATGTGGTATTACTCTACACTCTTTAAACTCTCTGCATATTATGCTATTCCCTTCCCAATGCAGTTTGTAATGGCTTGCGAGTGTGGTAGCTAATGGACGTGTGCAGCCAAGTAGCTACCTCTTATGACACAGCACACCACTGGCCTTGTTTTCGTTTTCCGAAAATGATCTAGTTCATCTTTGCACACTCAGGATTCTATCTAGGATTTTGAATTAGGGGCTGGGGGGGAAGCAGGGATAGATTTACGATGTTGGAAGGGTATTGCACCAGAGCAGAGGCTGTAGCTACAGCAGCTGATTATCCATGCAAAGTATGTGAGTAAAATGTTTTAGCCTATAGTTACATTTTATATTTTCTCAGCAGCCAGCAAGCACTATATATATATATATCACTCTAAAAAGAAATGGTTACTTTGACAAATCAATCATTTGGTACTGGAGTTACATCCATACAGTGTTTCAATAGCATTAATAATACACAGCTTGTTGGAGTATACACATGTACAGCTGTGTAAGAGAACAATGCTCTACTGACTGTAATACCATACATGGCTACCATTCAATGTAGATAGCTCATGGTCAGATGTCAAAGAGCTGTTGAAATGCAAAATCATCAGCTTCCTAGATTTTACCCGATGGTATATATTTCACTCCCCTGTGGTCCCTGAGTCCTTCGTTGCAAACATTTTATATATGCCCCTTTCCCCCTTAAATCTTTGTATTAATCTGAGTGTATCCTACCAAAGTTGGAATTCGGATAATAATATGTGGCAGCCGGCTCCAAGCTAGTCTCGGGTACCCAGACACGTCGGAAAATCGTCTGTAGGCGTCCCGCCCACTTTCGTTCAGCGTGAAGCTCCACCCTGTTTTGTGTCCCTGTTCCATACTTCCACGCGCGGTGTTCGAGCTCGAAATACTGGACTAGGTGAGTCTTTACAATGTCTTAAACTACATAATATTATGGGATAATTTTACGCCCCTCCCTTATAGTCTCGTTCCCAGACTGGAGGAGGGTATAGGAACGAGACTTCACTCTCCTCCGCTCACTCTCTCCTCCACATCTTACCATCTTTTTCCCCCTCTTTCTTGGCTACCTCCTTCTAGCCCAGTGTGTGCCTGGAGCAACGAGTGCATTTATTTACCTTTACCTCAAATACCATACGACTGGTTTGAAATGTGTGGTAAAAGATTGTGTTTCCAAAGGTAATTGCGTTTGTAATACTTGCGACAGGACAGCCCTACAGGATGCACGCACACAATAGTCTAGTATTGCATTTTTGAACTTTAAACTTTGCTACCTTGTTATGAATTCACAATTCGCAATTATTATAACCTCGCAATTAAAACCGGTCCTACGGTAGTTGTGCACTGAGGAGATATGCCGCAAAGTCCGTACAATAACTGTACAGTCCAGAAAGACACAGCAGCTTTAGGGAATGCCATATGGCTTGGCTTGCAGTCCTTTTTTTTGCCAAGATTATAAGATTCTAAGTAGCATAGAGAGCAGTATCAACTACTAGTTTGTCCTAATTTTGATTAAAATTTGAAGTGTCTCTATTGATGGTTCTGTGATACCATTCCAGGACGTAATGATGACATCATCGTTGTATGCGTATGCGAGCGCTCTGGAGTTGGGCCAAGGAATTTGACATCGTGCACTGCAAGGGTCAAACCTAGGTCTGTGAGACCATTCCGCCATTGCGACATGGCAAAGGATCTTGGACACTAAACAAAGGTATGTAAGGAGTACTGTAACAGTTTAAACATAGTACTGGTATGACAGAAGCTCACTCATTGTGGTTTAATCTTCATCTGTCCGTAATAGTGTGGCGTAAGATTGTGCATGAGGGAGGTAGAAATTATCCACTGATGGCCTTGTGTAGCTGGCCTGATAATTTTCCAAGGGCTGAGATAAGCATGGCTGGCAGAGTTTCATACAGAGGGGGACTCTACAGGCTAAAGTCCACTTCCAATCCCTCCATAACCGACACTCAACTATTGCACATAACGGACACTTGCAATGACTTCATTTTTAAGCAAATAGTGGTACGTTGTATGCAGCAGAGCATACCAGATAAGACAGCAATACATACTACAATTGATGTCTTCAAAGGTGCTGAACCTCAAGCGGTTGCCAGTTGTGTATAATCAGATTTGGATAATGTAATAATACCGATTCATACAGATAAATATACCAGGATATAAAGCTCACGTGCCATCTTGAGTGAATTACGAGATCAATGCCTTGTGTTGTAATGTTTTGTGTGCTGGAGGAGGTGTATATTCACCAAACTTGCCCAGCCCTAATAACTACTTGGTACCAGCTACCCTCACTTCTATACTGATTGTGGAATCTACCACTACCCCAGCTCATTTCTATAACAGCTGTAGAATTCATCACTTTTTGCCGCAGAAACGAACAAGAAAGTAGCCAGAAAATACGTAATGCGTGACGTCAATCGAATAGGGTGTATCTGACCTTTGTTTGTTTACGTATAGTGAATTAAGCCAACTGTCCAACCAGCCTAATTAGCTCTGAAAGGGAAGGGGCTGAGAACTATACGTTAACTTACCATGGACTTAAGCCCTCATGGATTTTTTTGCTAAGCTATATTGCTCGAGGTGGGCTTACATGCACATACTGCATAAATGATGGCCAATTCCCTTTGCCCATACAGGGACACGCTGTGTTACACACACAGGTATTATGTATTTTTGTATGGTTAGCAGGCTATGCACGACACCATACTGTGTTGAAGGAAACTCTGTGAGAGTGTCCCTTCAGTATGGGCTTCACTCTTTGGTACTGGCTAGCAGGCTATGCATGACATCATACTGTGTTGAAGGAAGCCCTATGAGAGTGTCCCTTCAGTATGGGCTTCACTGGCTAGCAGGCTATGCATGACATCATACTGTGTTGAAGGAAGCCCTATGAGAGTGTCCCTTCAGTATGGGCTTCACTCCAGTACTTGTGGCATCTGCAGCAAACTGTACATATAGTTTGTGTCCAGACTTGCATTGAAATGGAATGTGGAATGGCTCTCAATACAACAGGGTTCTTTCTATGTTGCTTTAGAGGGGCACTGTGCCCCCCCCCCCTCCCCCCTGCCCCCCATCAGGCCTAAATATATTTACTGTACCCCCTCTAGTGTTTCAGAGGTTGAACGAACTAATGTCCAACCTTTGCTGTTTCAACTTCTTCATTGGTGGCATGGTGCGATGGCTAATCAACTTAGCATGCGTGTGGTGGTACTTAGTCATTGTGATGTAATTAGCCCGTGTAGGATGTCTACTTCCTGTTGCATACTTTTTG
Organism: Phakellia ventilabrum; assembly: GCA_963921505.1. Classification (NCBI taxonomy): domain Eukaryota; kingdom Metazoa; phylum Porifera; class Demospongiae; order Axinellida; family Axinellidae; genus Phakellia; species Phakellia ventilabrum. The sequence goes on along the minus strand of OY997396.1, from coordinate 1,495,843 downwards.
AGACTACTGCAGCACCTTCATTATTTAATGCCATTACTCATGACCTTTTACGCTACAGTAACCTGATCTCTCACTGTTGGAATGCACCCGAAGCATGCCGCCACATACTAGGCAATAGTCAGTATGACGTTATACAAACTGGGCTACCCTAAATGGACCCGGTGCGGAGTATTGATTGTTTAACTCCTTGTCTGCTGTGTAAACAAAACCCTCATTCTCAGTAGGCTTGAGATAGTAGACCCTTTTCCGCTATGATGTAATGGGGGGAGGGGGAAATAGGCACTAAATGGAGAAAATACATGAAAACATGCATGTTTTTGTGCTTTTATGTACAGTTTTACCAAAATATCCAACCGTGAGATACGCATAGCAGCGAGAAATTTTCGAAAAATGCAATTATCAATAGTTACTCAACTTTATCAGTTTCGCTGTACGTAGCCTGCCGTCAAAATTCGATACTCAAAAGCAATGGCGTTCAAGGCCTAGGTCAGCAAGAAGGATGCCTAAGGATGCTACTACAGTAGCTACACAGATAAGAATCTTCTAATCAGCCAGGGGCGGAGTCGGTATATAATTATTAATTTGTAGTTTGCTAACGTAATTTTGAGACCGATAACAAGAAGGTCAGCATAAAGCATAATTTCAGAATAACAGAATATGAAGCATAATTATTTCAAGCCCGTTATTCCATTAGACTACAAGAGGGATTTCAGTAGCTATGACATCATTACTCTTTGAATTTTGCATGGAGGGTTCTTTTCAAATTTGAAGGTAGCAAATTGGATACTTAATGGTATAGATATGACCTCACAAAATTTTACACATTTTTGATAGGCCCATATGAGAGATTTGCATTGGAGACACCTACGGACCAAATCTCCCATATGAGTCCATAAAATATGTGTATAAGTCTATGAGGTCATATCTACTCCATCATAAACGTCCAATTTACTTCAAAATTGAAAGGAGCTGTCAATGCCTGTAGGGCATGAAATACAAGGAATATTATTGCCATAGCTACTGAAATCCCTAATGGTGGAAAGGGTGTGTTGGCAATTCTAAGAGACTCGTATGCAGCCTGAAGCTGCGTGTAGCAGGAACAAAGTTGTGAGTACTACGTGTTATGACTTAATGACACGTGTGGGATTGAACACGACTGCTTGTACATGCTGATTTAATTTTCAGCATGCCCGTGGGAATATGCGGTTACTGGCCTCCCACACACGACCACAGACAATGTGACAAGAGTTTTGCTGTGAGAGTTGCATTGTTAGCATTCTGTACTTACTAGTGGCACGAACAATGGCTATGTACGTGTGTAGTGGTGTGCTGTCACACCAGCCACAGCTGCAACTATAGCGCCATGCATATACATACATGTAGTGGTGTGCTGTCACACCAGCCACAGCTGCAACTATAGCGCCATGCATATACATACATGTAGTGGTGTGCTGTCACACCAGCCACAGCTGCAACTATAGCGCCATGCATATACATACATGTATAAGCTCATGCTAGCCTTATAGAAGTAATATACTCATGTTGCTGCCTTAGCGCTTACGCCATTGACCACACACCCACAGGCGCAGGCAGAACTTGTAAGACCTCCAGTCAGAGGACAAGAGAAGGTGTAACCAGAGATTGCACCATGCTGATTATCTTATTATTCCTAGTATCCCAGATTAATAATACCGAGCTATACACGTACTTGTCTCAATTCTCACACCCTAAAATAAAGCCTGTCCTGGCCTATTAAATTTTTGAGTCATGTGACCAGTGTGCGTGTTGCCATTGGTTACTAGACCTTATCCTACTTGTCCTCATGTAATTTAAGTCAAATGACCAGTATGCATGTTGCCATTGGTTACTAGACCTTACCCTACCTGTCCTCATGTAATTTAAGTCAAATGACCAGTATGCATGTTGCCATTGGTTACTAGACCTTGCCCTACCTGTCCTCATATATGATTACCCACTACGGGTGTGTGTGTGTGGGGGGGGGGGGGGGGGGGGGGTTCTAAAGGAAGATTCTCCTTCTTACCAAGTATGTACCTTTACCGTAGATGTTTCAGGTAAACTGTTTCTAGGTGGGAGAAGTCCCACTCCAGAGGAGGATATTAACAAGCCTCACATGGTTGCTTGTGAATGCACTAAAGGAAATTCATCTGTAGGTCATTCTCAGTCACCAGAGTCAGGTGGCTATGAATACTAAATGTTAATTGTGTGGATGAATAAGAAGTTATGTCTTCTACAGTAATAATATTACCACTACGCTATGGAACGTAGCCTTTTTCCCCAGTCTCTACTCCTCAGCTGTTTTTACATGCCATATATGTATAAAAAAGATTTCTAATTCTAAAGGTCCTGGTTTCAATCCCCAGCTGGGCTCCAATTTTAATTTTGGAGTTCTTCATCTTGGTGATTCGCACGTTTGTTGTTTTTTTGCACCATATGAAAGGAGGTCAATGTTGTTAAAATGGCATGGAGTGGAGACTAGGAACAGAGCTAAAAGGAAGGAATGGGAATGAGACTAGTGCTGGATTGGCTTTGGATTATCTTATCAATAGCCTGACAGCTATTCCCAGGCTGTGAGATAAGTTAGCCTCATTCCCACGCCACATGACAAGGTAGCTTCATTCCCAGCTAGGCCACCTGATAAGGTAATATCATTCCCAGACCACATAACTCATTCCCTGATAAATCTAGCTCTCAGTAATAAGTAACGGCCTGAGAGTTCGGAGCTCCCATATCCTATACTAGGGAGCAGGTTACACATAGACACTGTTAGGTCATCATGAAGTAATCGTTTGTTTCATGTAAACAGACTTTCAATCAGGTGGGTTAGTCGATCACAGTGGCAGATCTAGAATTTTGAAAAGGGGGGTTCCAGTATCACCAGCGGCGGGCTGAAAATATCGGGCTGCAAAGCAGCCTCTCCCTCCGCGCGAAGCGTGGACATTTTTTTTACTAAGCGGTTTAAACGGGCCAGAAATAGCTCTCATGGGGTCTTTGCAAATCAGTACTGGAAGTGCTCTTGGCAAAGTTGTGCATGCAGCATGGCAGTAGGCCTATGGCCGTAGACCTCGCTAACTCACCGTAAATCTGCTTGCCGCATATGTAGTTACGTTTGCGCAGACTTACTAAGTATATAGTAAAAACGAAGGCAGCCTTTCAAAAGAGTGGTTCCATGGAACCCATGGAACCCCCTCTAGATCCGCCACTGGATCAATTGGAATATAACAGCACTAATCACGTGACCAGTTTTGGGGGGAGGGTACAATTCAGTCTAACTTGTCAAGATCTCAGACTCTTCCAGCATGTAGCTATCCTTCATGGCCATGGACATCAAACTACATGTACCAGCCTAGAACAACAGTTTTACTAGGTGTCTCTGTCTAGATGAAGCTTGTCAGAGTGTATTTTATAAGTACTCCCAAAAGTATAATGAGATCACTTCCTGCAGTCTACAACAGTCACACCATATGGCCATTTTGGGAAGTGAGTCTGTGTTTTGTTGTACCTGTGGGGAGGAAGCAAACAATTAATTCCTAATGGCCTTACAAAAAAGTATAGTAAAATGAGCATGCCCCCCCCCCCAAGGCTGTGAGGGCATCTGCCTATGCCATTGTGTGCAGCAGATCCATATCAGCCCAAGTTTGAACAGGCCAGGGTTTAAATCCCTGGGTTTTCCCCTCAGTGACAGGCTGTCTGTCTGGTGGGGGTTGGACTTGGTGTAGCGCTGTGTACACTGGCACTCACGTTTGTTGCTATAGGTTAGAGGGCAGCTGCTACAGACTAGGTGTGTGTGTGAGCACCACAGCGGTTAGTGTCCTTGAAACATGCCCAAGTCGTTGAAGTCGTTGAGATTTACAAAAATCATAGCAAATACTTTCCCTAAGATAATTTTCCTGATCCCACTTTGTGAGTACAAACTTTGCAACAGTAGCCTGCTGTAGCTACCCAACATAAGAATTTCATTCATAGACGTCGTTGTGACAAAACTCTAAATGTGTCTTGCTATTTACAGATCTTCCTAAGAAGTATGTGATATGAATTTAATTTGATAATATGTCTCCCTCCAGAATCTATTGAGCTAGACCACCTCTGCGCCCACCACCGGAAAGGCTAGAGAACCTCTCTGGGTGGTGGGCGCAGAGCCTTTGTGGTTGTGGGCGCAGATAGGGTCTAGCTCGACAGACTATCTCCAGTGTGAAATGCGTAGAGAGCCTAGGGACGAGGCTGGTTGTATTAGCAAGCAGCATAAATGAGACTTGGCAAACATACGTTGCTAAGCGATGCCTTTGAATTCAGGTGTAATACTATACATGGAGGAAGTATCACTACAGCTTTGGGCTACTGTATACATAGGCTCATCCCACTACAGCCACACTCGACATACAAGGCCAAGAGAACGGAATTCAGTGTACTTATCTGATTCTATACTTGAAAAATGAGGACCTCACTCCCTACACTCCCTAAGTCAGCAAATTGTCTATCGAAATTCATCCTGTAGTTACATATTAGGACTTTTGGGAATGAGATTCATGCACTGTCGCTGGAATGGGAAGAACCACTCCATAAACAAATATGTCTTAGAGCCACACAGCAGGTCATCCCATTGCACAGCATTGCATAGTAGGACTCCTCCTGCAGAGAGGGGGAGTGGCAATAGCATGAATAGCTGGTGTGGTAGTACAGTGCTATGAATATCCATGCTCCCAGTGCATTTTTAGGCCATATATTATACCCATTTTCTGCTGATGTTACCAGCACATGCTAATAATTTTACTTTGTTCACCCAAACCTGTGTAACGGTGCCACATCAATGATATTTTGAATTTGATTACAATAGCTTGATCTATCTTGAAGATATCAATTTTCCCTAGAAAATGGAGTGCAACCTCTTGGGGGGGGGGGGGGGGGGGAGAGAGTAGTTATTGCCCCCATAATATATTCTGTATGTATAATATGTAAATTTTGGTAATTTATATTTCAGAGGTGAAATATGTTACGCAGTCAAAATGACTTCACTGCTCACTAGTTAATTAAATTGAACCTATTCTCTGCTGAGCTTGAGCCATATTTCAAACTCAAGATGCCAGGCTCTATTCCTGCCATACACTAAGATTCGGTTCAGTACTCAAGGCGGCTACGAAAGCTTAGCTCCGTTCATTGCTGTCTACTTATACTGCCTATCCAGCTTTGGGCGGTTAGTAAGTAACTGTCAGCGTTAATACCAGACAAACCAAGAGGTATCTTCTGTTCCTTATTTCTAACGCAGTGGGACTCATCAGTTGGCAACCACGGCTCACTCTTCGTAGTCGTGTGATAACACAAACAGTGGTGGCAAAAAAAGTTGGAAAGAGAGTGATTGCCAGAAAAGAATAATTATTAAGGAGTATTAATAACTTCTTATCAAATGAATATAATGAAAGCTGATCATTAGTAGTTGGTATGGGCTCAATAATTACTGCTATGAAGCTGTGGGTTTCTGTAATCCTGCCAATTAGAATGTTTATACCTTTTCACCTCAAGTGTGGTCTTTTAGTAGCCATAAATGCTCACCATCAACCCACAAACCCACAATGTCACTGTCTGTAGCTAAATAGAATATACAAGAGTTCCAGACCTTGCATGGGCAACTACCCATAGCAGTTAAACAGCCTATAAGAATGAGGTTTCTCCATGAAAGTAGTGTAAAGCGACAGTGTAAATTGTTTGTGTTCGTTTACACATTAGTGCAATTCACTAGCCAAATGAAACTTTCTCCAAACCTTTCGGTAATGTCCAGCTGCCTTCTAGTGTAATGAAATTTACAAGTAAGTCGTGTGAGGCAAAACAGAATAGGCAAACGTAAAAATAGAGCAAAATTTCCAAAACTAAAACACAAATGCAAAAAGCAGTCAGCATCAAACAAAGGCAAATGCGAAAAGGCAGTCCACACCAAGAAGCCAACAACACACGTTCTAGGCAGAGTTACCTTCTCTCTATAATTAAGTCTACCTAGCCACTCAGGTCTCTACAGCTTTGTCTGTTTTTATAGAGACATTTTTACTTACTCTTTTTCATGCTCTGCTGCATCCTTTTTTAATTATGTAAACAGAACATTCCCTAATGCAGTTTCATGTTGTCTTTTTATAGGTTACCAACAAGTTACCAATGATTTGTATTTATTGGCCAGAGACGTGCCTCTACCGGTGCAAGACTAGCTACCTCAGCATGCAAAGTAAGCCTTCGTTACACCGTAGGCCCAATTTTTCGGACAGTTGGAGCTATATATAGTTCTCCTTGTACTTAAGCCCTGGGCTTCTGTGTACTAAGTAGTATACTAACCTACACTTGCTAATTTTAATTGAGCAGGCTTCATTTTAGGGTGTGAGAATTGGGACAGGTAGGATTTTTTTTTACAACTATATAGTTATGAGCTTGGTATTATTAATCTGGGATACTAGGAAGAATAAATTATATGGCGATCAGGATGTGTGTCTTCTAGTATGATAGGTGTTCTGCACTGGAGGTCAGGGCTTCATTAGGGGGGGCATTCGCCCTCCCTTGGAAGCCTTATTCCCCCCCTTGGGGATTTCAACCCTTCAAAATTGAATACTGCTCAATATACGCATGCCCCTCCAAATGTCTTCCAATGTGCTTTCGCCCCCCCCCCCCCCACTCCCTTGGGGATATTTCTAAATGAACCCCTGGAGGTGTATATGAGGGGTATCCTGATACGAGAGTTGTCCTTCTGTGGGGGGCATCCTGGTAGCTAAGAGGGTGTCCCCCTATTGCTAGAGACAGCTGTCCTGATATGAGAGTTATTGGTGTCCTTCTTTAAAGTGCCCGATGAAAGATACTCCACTGTGCTAGTTACCATACCTACGTAGGCTGTGGCTAGCTAAAGCATGATTGTGCAAGCCGACACAACCTGCTTATCAGAGCTAAAGCCAGCCTCATTCACAGGCTCCACTCCCCAGCTTTTCTCGTACCATGTAGAAAAACGGTGCGAGAAAAGCTAAGGAATAGAGCCTAGGATCGAGGCTAGCCAAACCTTCTATGATGAATACTGCATGCCTTGTGCAAGTGGCTTGCTCTATTCAGCGGATGTGTACCTCTGCCACTACACACCGGTGTGTAAGCATCCTATTCACATGGCACTCACAGATTGACTTGCAGTGCCTTAATTGGTTTCCAACAGCTGTAAGACCTTAAGCTGCAGGCATACACTAAAGTAATAAAGTCCCGCCTAACAGCAACCACTAACCGTCCAGAATGTAACAATATCAAGTAAACATGCGCAGTTTGACCTACATGTAGCTACAATAACAGCAGTGATTGAAAGGGCTGGGTCTAGGGAAGAACATGAATCTGATTGATCACTCCAAGCACTTAAAAATGCTTTAAGTTGTCAAACTGGCGCCCAAAAACCACCAAGGTTTCTAAACAAGGTTGTCTCTTTTCTTCATTACCTTCGGCAGTGCAACCGCATGGGCTGGCCTTTCCTTTCTCTGGCTGCTCCCCCTAGAGTCTTTACCACACCATCTCCTTGAGACTGGGAGGGCTTGCAAGCCATTTGGGATAGAGTTTTCTGTAAGGAGCTTGTGCACTGCAGCTGGTGGAAAATGCCCTTCCAGGTGCATGCTTGTCATGCTCTGTATCAATCAATTGCCCATGATCCCTCTCATGAATTGTGCTTCATACGTATAAATTGGGTATTACAGTAACTATTGTCATGGCTAGCTGGCTGGCTTGGAAAGAAATCATGCTGAACTGGTTTACAAAGTAGTAGAGCTAGCTCTTCTTTCAGATCATATAATTTTGAGTGCTTGGGAGTGAGGGTATGTCACAGTGCATATTACTAGCCTCATTCCCAGAGTCGATCTTCTCATGCTCTCACGTAGGGGGAGAGGCTGGGAATGAGAGTAGATTATGCCTTGTTTTGATGGTTACTATTTTGCGAATGATAGCCATGGCGCTTCTAGTAAATAACAGATCATCTTCGTTCCCAGTTTCCATTTCTATTATAGCTTGTGTTTTGGATGCACCGTACACTGAATCAGTTTGTACAGGATTAATAATTACTGTAAGGGTCCTAAAAAACAGGGCTATAGAGCAAGTTTTTGTTTCATTTACGTATTACGTATTGTCATTATAACATTAGCAACCTGGTCTTTGACGCTGGAGGTGGTTAGAGGCTACCGGCTCGATCAACTTGCTGTCTTATTTTCTTATTATTACTACAAGGTACCAGTATTCATGGAACAGTTATGTTTGGAGGATGCTTTAGCTCAGGAAGTAGGAGGGATCTTCAAGTGGGCTCTTCAGTAACAGCCCGAGACAACATTCACAAACACAGAAGTAAACAGTCTTGCTCGCTATTGCATAGCCAGTGCAGTAATATATACATCCTATGCTCCTAACATTTACCGTCTCTATATCGATATAGTCCTTTTGCCCCCTTATGACTGATGAGGTCAGCTTAATATTCATATTTTATTTGCTTATTTATGCCACTGTTTGGATGTTGGGTGTGGTATTAGGGTGGGGTCTCAAGCTTGATTGCCTGTTTTTTTAAAGAAGATTTGGGCCCAGCTAGGCCTGTAAAAAAGATATTTTCTGGGTAGCATATCTCCTGAATAGATCAAACTTGTAGGAATCATTTTATTGACAAAATGTGGAGCAAATTGAACAATCAAGACAGGTTTGTATGATTATAACAAATCAAGTAAGATTTTGAGGTGGGCGTGGCCTCACCAGAGGAGCTACTCTCCTTCGGAGCTACGTCAATGAAAGGAGAGAGTGGGGTCTTAGTTACCTGAGGAGGATATTGTCCTTGTAAACATTTAGGGAAGGTTTTGAGGTATACGTATACATAGCAGCAACATGAACCTTTAAGCAAAAATCCAAAACATTTTCACTACTTTATTAGTTGATGGACGAAACTGAAAACAAATAGAACTCAGGTTTAAATATGGCTCGGTATTTAGGTTGAATTATCCTGTTTTGGACTATTAGGAGACCCACCAGTCCAGCACTTGAGCTGTGCTGTTCATTTTCATTTTCATTTTCAACTGACGAAGACCCACATGTCGAAACGCTTTGGAATGTTTGTTAAAGTTCATAGTTGCTGCTTCAAAATCTTCCCTAGGCATTGGGAAATGTAGCTGTGCACCTATACAATCTTTCTGCAGGTTTTAGCTGGAGATTCAACTTACAAAACTTAGTAATTGTCTACCAATCCACATACAAGGCAATTAGAGCTCCATGAATAATCTTAAGCTGTTTCATTACATACCAGCCTAGACGCTCCACTGCCCACACCACTTTGCCAATGAAGCTGCAAGGATACTGTATAAGTATCACCATAACACAAAGCTATACCGCAAAATAGCACGAGTTTGTTGCCATAGTAGTGTTATGAGTACGCAGTACAAAATGCCAAAGGCAACAAATGAGTAATGTTTTGTGGTATAACTTCGTACTGTGGTGATAATGATTTTACATAACTCGAACGGCGACTGATTTTAGCTAGCCATGGCAGTCCAAGGCTGCTGCCTCTCTTCATGCATCACTATTTGATTTTGGGCTAGCCCACTCTAGGCAGCCCTTTATGAGCCTATCTTGCTTACACATGAAAGACATTTCGCCATGCTCCTTTAAGTATGGGTGATCACATGGCAATTTCAGAATTCTTGCGTGAGCAACAGGCAAGATAATTGCACGAGTGAGGCAAGTGCAATTACCCTGCCTGCATTATTTCCAATTTGCATGAGAATTTGTGTGAATCACAGTTTCTATAGCTAGAGCTTTTGTTTATTACAAGCGATAATCACACTCTTGTGATAATATAGAGGTAAATAAAATTTAATTATACTATTACCATGTTAATTGCGTCAGATGCTACATAGATAGACTGCTCCTGGTACCCATCAATATGGTTTTAATAACATCCATAATGTGTTCTTGTTTTTTATAGGAGAGCCAAGAAGAGCAAGATATCACAAAGGAGGAGAAAGAAAAAAGAAAGAAGGAAGACTATCTCCCATCTATCCCTCCCTTCTTCTCTAAACTGACATTATCTAAAATATCTTTTCTTGCGTTCTGTGTATTTTTTTTATCCATTCATGTGTATTTACTTTCATTTACATTATTTTGTAATTATATGAATTGCACAAAAAATAGAGTAAAAATACGCTGGGCAAAATTTTATTTCAGCAGCCCCTGAAACACATTGAGTATTCTTGGGAGGAAATCTAATAAGTTTGTGGGTTAGACCATGCACTCTGGTTCTGAGCCTTTCAATTATCCGTGCAAGTGTGACACTGTGTCCTGCAAATGAATACTTCCGTGCCAAGTATCTCGGTATTTGTTTGTATACATACCCGAGCTGGATCCGGATCCGGAGTCCTAATATGTACAGCACAATTACAATTTTCAGGGACGCATGATGTTATGCATGGCCCTTATACCTTAGCTACATGACCCACCTGTTCCTTAAAAAAAAACGGAACGAAACGTAAAATGAGAAGGACTAACATTTTTTGAGGGGGGTCTATAGATCTGGGCACTATCTAGAACCCTAGCCTCATTCCCAGGCCATGTGGATAAAATTTGAAAAGGGATCGAGGCTGTACCCATAACCCTAAATTTACCCATGGTCAGCTAGTGTAATTAAATTATGCAGCTCTGGTCAGTCCAAACCAACCTGCTACGACTAACACTAGTCTCGTGCCCAGGCCTTGGCTCCTCCCCCTCTTGAGGGTCGGGGCAAGAGGCAAGATCTGTGCACGAGACTAGACGAACATACTGACGAAGTTCACATGAATGATTTTTGGTGTGATCTCAAAATCCAAATCAATCAATTAGTAATACAGTACATGTCGGATAGTTGGGTACAAAGACTCCAAAACAACTCATAAACCAGTCACGTGGGCCTACTGTGATATATCAACATTACTTTTTCCAGTGACAAAAAAAAGAAGAAAAATTCTAAAACTTCTTGTAAAACCGATAAAATCAAAACGAAACTTGAAATTGATTGGATTTTTGGAATACAACGGCTGCTAAACTCTGAAAGGAGCGAATGAAGGTTCTTGCATTATGAGACCTAGTTACACATATTATACAAGAACTCTACAACTGGTGAGATTATGTACACACATAATATGGGTCTGTTGTCTTATATGCCTTAGTGTGAGCAGATGGAAGTCGTAGTTGAAGTGACAATACTGCAGGCTAAACTATGATGCTGTGTGGAGATAGTACTGCAGCTGAGCATTGGCAATAGATCAAATGAACATGACGACGGGGACTTGACGTTATAGTAATAATGATAGAATGCTGAGAAGTGAACAGAGGTTACTAACGGTGGGATTAGTACGCACTCACGGCAGATTCGATTCGATCACTGGGAAGATCGGCTGAAAGATGTTCGGCTGAGATGATTACAAAAGCTGGCGGGATTGGCATACCTGTGAAATCCTGCCATATACAAAATGTGACATATAACGAAATTACGACGGCTATGATACATACACACTGTGGATCAGGTTAAAACTGATTGGTATGGCATGACTACATTGTAGCTATTGTGGTCGACTGATGAATAACTTGCAAAAAATAATAAAAATATCGCGTGATGATATAAGGATACTGGGATTTACTGAGACTGATAGGGCTGCGCTAAAAGACTGAATTTGATCACAAAAAATATATAAAATGGTGCAAATGAATACGTAATTTAAGGATTAACAACTGTGCATTAATGAGCAATACAAAGTTTGGAAAACGGGTGATTTTGTGGTGCAGAACGTTTTGATTGTTCTTGAGCTAAAATCTACAAAACACAACGAATGAAAAAATTTGGCTAGTGAACAACCACTGCTGTTGAATCTCTGAAATACGTAGGTAGGTAACTGACGAAAGTTCAAATGTAGTGTCACGATGCTGCATTATTATTACTGATAGTTGATTAGATAGTGAACGATTGAGCGGTTTACCACGGAGGGCCAGACATCTATGAGAAAGTAGAGAAGGAAAAAGAAACATTAAAATCTTCATTTTTAGAGACCTATAGACTGCTGGGGATGCTTCAAAAAGGGGAGGAAAGGACGTATATACACTGGGTTAGGGTAGAAAGATAAACTTGGTAGATACGGACTGTGATATCAATTTATCAGATGGAGTTGGACTCAAGCCATATGAGTTGGAAAATCAGCTATGGAAAATCAGTAACTATAGACAAATTATTGTCCGGCTTCTAGTGTACTAGGACATAGGGAAGCAAGACTGTAAGTGTCAATGATGAAGGCAGTGGTCTTATTCCATACAGGAATGGTACTGGGACTCACGTTGGGCTGGGTGTCCCCAATCAGTTCCAGTGCTGTCGACGTTACCGTCTTCAGAAGCTCCTCGTCATGGTCATCAGCAATAGTCGAACCCCTCATGCTCTAAAAGACAGACGATGTAATGCAAACTGAGACCCATTAGCGACACACACTATCGATGATGTAATCCCCAATAGTGTAACCTACACCCAATGACTCAGGAAAGCTTCCCCAGGCCAGACTGGTGTACTAGGTATCAAATTTCTTAGGGGAGGGATGGTGGGTGAATCTGATTAGGTATACAATTAGCAGCTGCTAGTGATAGTGATTACTCAGCAAAAAGGGGTGGTCAGAGGTCACCAAGTTCATCAGTGGCTTGAGGAGTGAGATCAGGAGCTATTGGATGTATGAGGCTCAAACATATAATAGCTAAGTATATGTACACATATATAGTAGCAGTAGGTTGCTTTTGGAACACACAGTATGTCCCTAGGGGCTAAAAAGAATGGTACTGCATGCAGTCTGTTTAGATAAGGTTTATTACACTCACTCTGGAGTCACATTGCTGAGGTAAAAATGCTTTGTCATTGTGGATCAGCTGACCATGCAACACATGCACAAGCACACATTCGAAATTCTTGTTTTCCTGTAATGGCTACTAGTAAACAAGTCTTGGTACATGAATGTCAAAACAAGCACACAGCTTACGGTTGTGGTGATGGTGTTCTCGGCAACCGTGGTCAGTGTGGTAGGCACAGACACCTATGTAGGGAGGGGGAGAGAGAGAGGGAGAGAGAGAGAGAGAGAGAGGGAGAGAGAGAGGGGGGGGGGGGGGGGAGAGAGAGAGAGAGAGGAGAGAGAGAGAGAGAGAGGGGGGGGGGGAGGAATGAATGTTGTTTATCAGCATGTTTTGACCTGAACGCTCTGAGATAATAATAATAGCCTGAGCTGAAATTCCGTCAAGTTTATTCACCCCCCCAAGATGTGGGATAGGATGTCTACAGGCCATTGTAAAAGAGGTCTGGTCTAAGACTAGCCACAGCCTAAACAGCAACTGGAGTAGGCTATTAGAGAAATAGGATGAAAGCAGATTTATACCGTGGTACCAGGGGTGACTTAGTTATACAGAGAGATTGCTACTTATGTACAGGTGAAGTGATAAGGGGATTGTAAGGTGAAGGGAAGAACAAGAGGAGAATTAGTGGCAAACAATAACTATCAAAAGTCATGCCACGCAAGATAAATAAGAGGTATACAGTAGCATACGTGGCTAGTATACACATGTATACGCCACAACTCTTGGGTCGGAGGAGTTTAAAGAACGCTGTCAGCATTGACAAAAGGTCAAGTGATTCAGCTACAAGTCAGCTGGTAGGACAGCGAAGGTCAGATTATGAGAGCAGGCATCCGACACTCTCAATAGTCTCATTCTTACTGGTCATGATATCATAGGAGCGCCTATCAGTCAAAGGGCTGGTTGGAAGCTGCGACCATGCTAACCACATCTGCTAAAAGCTTTCAACCACAGCAGTCACCCAGACTGAGCCACGATCTGCTCTCTGCCGCACTGATGCATTATTCACATTCTGCTTCCTTTGTCCGCTCACAAGATGAAAGGATTTATGTGTGCAGCAGAGGTTACCAAGGAGATCGGACCACAAAATTGAAGTAATTGTATAATGGTAGGAAGAAGAACAGAATTAATTAGCACTCTAGGTGCTTAGAACATACCACAAGGACAAATTCCAAGACAGCCTTACCTCTAGCCGTTCAGACGTCATTCTCACAAGGGCCGTCTACTGTAGCATTTATACCAGCACTGGGTCTTGAATGCAACCCCAGGGGCCATGACATTGAGACTTATATTGCATTTATATACATATAGACTGTCGTACCTTGAAGGAAGGCCGCTGGTCCTCGGATGTTGGTATGGTCGTCATCGGGTTGGTGGTCAACAGAGTTCCAGAGTTGATCTCGAAGAACCCGTTCGTGGTAGTCGCTACCGGAGAGTAAATCGGTGAGTATCCACTAAGTGAAGACCCCTGGTCCGAGTTGGAATTACTATACGAACTGGCCTGGCTTTCGGGTCGGCTGCCCTGGAACGGAGTCGTCCAGATACTTGAAACTGTGGACTGGGACCCAGCCGTTACAGCGGTGCCATTCCATCCCGTCGACGATAAAGCAGTGCTGCTGTAAGCCTTAGGCGGTGGAGGAGCAATGAAATATCCCAAATTCTCGCTTCCGTTCTCTGGGATCTCGCTACCCCAGATCGGAGGGTTTGTGCTGTTTACAGGAGCACTGCATCTGCGATTACGAGCGCGGCCGTAACCCGGAGCGGCAATCACCGGGTCCATTGAAAGACCGCTAAACACGTCGCTAATTTCGTCATCGAAATCGTACGGATTGGATGGCGGGCCGGGGGGAGGGGGAAGAGAGGGCTGCATTCCGTTCACGCCGTTCATACCCCCGTTGCTTGATTTGACAACGCCGTCGAACGTGGACTCAAAGAAGGCGTTCGGAAACCTGGCGGCTGAGGAAGAGGTAACGGGTGTATGGCCGTTCGACATGCTCATACCGTTCAGGCTACCATTCAGCGTACCTCCACCACCGTTGACCGAAGTGCCATTCATGGCACTTCCATTCATTCCATTCATTGCAAGGGGTCCCAGCTTGAATCCACCGAGGTTATTGACTTCGAGAGCACCTGTCGATCCATGGAGGGTCGTGAGACGAGTGTGCTCGGCTGAAAAATCCGTGAAAGTGCGGACGTTCGTAGCCGTTGGCGTCGCCGGCAAGCTCTGTGGATGGAGTCTCGCGCCGAAGGACATCTCAGGAAGCGGATTGGACATGGGTGGTGGACCCGGTGAGGGGCTCAATGGTGTCTGGGGCTGATTTGGACCGGGGTAAGAAATGTGACTCTGTTCCTGAGGAATCAGAAATTGAGACATCTATAATGTTGGTCGCTAAACAAGTATGGTAGCTAAGCACACGAGTAGTACAAGCTTTTTATTCCCGACACCCTTAGGACCAGCTTTAGATATCAAGTAAACAAAACACATTCGTAGCAGTTGGAAAAAACAAGCTGTCCTTATTTCAGGCGCTCACTGGTATGAATTGAGCCATGTCACTCTCGTAAGAGGCCCTAAGCTTTGCACTGATGAGAGACTCCGCCTTTTTGCAGTTGTCAATCGTCCCTAAGATGGTGATGGTGCGTTCCATGTTGTAGGCCGTCAGATCTTTCAGCCTGTGCAACAGAAAAAGAAATACAGGCTGAAAGACTTGAGTATTGTGGAGCTAAGCACATGGATGATAAGGTCAAGAGGCAAATGATATGCACAGTAGGATGGAGGAGGAGGGAACAAAAGCTGTTGGGACAAACCCAGGGAAATATCCTTTTAGTACCCATCACTGCATGCAGCAAGTAGAAGCTTGGGCTGTAGTTGGCAAAGCTGAACCAATTTGGTTCCATGATAGGCAACAGTTGAGACTTGATGGAGAGAGAGTGAGAGAGAGAGTGCTATACCATTATAACCTGCTGGACTTATCTACTGTGCCATGTTATAGCCTGGCATGTGTATAGAGTGTCTGGTTTCTATGATATGTCTCTCTTGTATAGGCAAATACAAGAGTTAGCTTTTCAACAGAGAGAGAGAGAGAGAGAGAGAGAGAGAGAGAGAGAGATTTAGCTAACACACAATACACACACGGCTACACAGCCTTGTTTAAAGACAGAAGTTGAGGTCGACATGAATTCCATTCAAAAAAAACACCATAAGAAATCATAGCCCACCTCTCAATAAGGCACCCAAGAGAAGCATGCGGAAAATGAGAGAAAAGATAGCTGGGAGTCTATGAAACCCGGGCATAGTCAAGATATTCATACAGGGGTGAAGATTATCAAACTCGATATGGCCTTTCAGGCAGACCACTCCAAGTCACAATCGGTGATTCATCGCCCTGTATATACCTAACAGCTGTGCACAAAAGGAAGTTACCACAGCCCATTGCTATTTCAAGGACAAGATAGTGGCTCGTGACACCTGGACACCACTTCCTGTTGTCAGGCAAAATCTCGTAGCCAGCTATGCGCGAATGAGATGGCATGACATTGCTAATCTCGTCTGTCCATGTAGCCAAAGTCCTTTCCATGAATCCCAGTGTTTGTTGTCACATGATTTTAGTAGCTAGAAATTGAAATTTCCGTCTGCCTGCAACTCAAGCCTCTGTGACCCTTTTAAAAATGGTCTGGGAGCTAAGGTGACAACATCACTGGCATCATAATAATTAGCCTCGTACCCAGGCCACGCGAAAAAAAGAGTGGCCTGGTATCCACTGTTTGCGCACGTGAGACCATTCCCAGAAAAACCCGGGAATCCGCGTATGCTTGGAAATGGTCCGTATAATCGATACGTATACGTCCGTTTTATTTCCGTATCGTCGATGATGGCAGCGAATTTGCTGATTCTGCTAGCCTGTAGAATGGTTTTTCGCCAGATAGATGCCCAGAAAGTGAGCGGTAGTTCAACTCTTGGGTCCTGTTTGCCGCTGAAAAGCCTAGAAGGCCAGATCTGAGATTGAGAATTGAGCAGCTCACAACATTGTCCAGAGAGAGATGCTTCCGACTTTTTACGGTAAGATAGCTACCATAATCATAGCAGATAGATGATTGCAGGCCGTTTTACCTACATTTTCAGTTGTAGACAGTCTGTTTTTTTAGTTCTTTCGCTTACTATACCGTATACTGTTTCCGTACTACACCTAGGCATGTGACTAAGACCGTTCACGGATACATTTACTGACCCTATTCCGTAAATTCTCGCGCATGCGCGAACAATGGATACCAGGCCACTCTTTTTTCCCCGCGTGGCCTGGGTATGAGGCTACATAATAATCAGCGCAAGGATCTCTTGTGTATCACAGAAATCAAGACAGGACACTAGCCTGTTCAAACATGTACAATACGTAAAGGTATATCCTAATCCAAACTCAGTCACGAGTCTATGAAACGTGAGAACATTGACTGGATAATTTGACCCGTAGGAGTTCGAAACTCAATCCCACAGTATCCAGGGAACCAATCATATACCACAGCACACAAGAAAGAAAGACTTCCCATGTACTACTGCCTAACCTTGTTTCTTTATGCAATGTACCCCTGTTTCTTTTTTGCATAATGCCGACACCACTGACGCTAGGAGATATCAGTTACATCTACATAGCAACCAATCAGAAACAATTAGGGCAGGTATTTCAAGTTGGGAGCAGAATGTACATCGTATAATATTATAGCAATCACTTAATTAGAGTACGCGCCACACCTAACCTTCTTGCAATATACTATCAATTCGTCCCCTATTAGGAAAGTGAGTGCATAACGCTAAAGTATGAAGCCAAGAGTACAGTTACGCAAACTCGCTATGAAGCCGCTTGTGAACACCTATGCAGACACGTACACTTAACCAATCGGCGTGTATCATGGTGGCTACTTACTTGGAGATGGTGATCTTTGTCCCTGACTCGGCCATAATTCTTTTGAGGGTGTTACCGCCCTTCCCTGCATGGGAGAAGTGGGTCACATGACGTATGCATGACTGTCACATGATATACACACAGCAGTTAGATTACACGCCTGTAACAAATGACCTATGTAAGGTCATGTCAGTTTTAGTAATTCAAGCTACAAGCTATATAATTAGCTGCAGAGGCTTTGAATAATGCACCAGAGACAGTTATGGAAACAAGTTAATGGTCTGCGTCTCTGTGAATCTTTCAGACAAGCACCATTGGATGATAATGCAGAAGGAACATTGTTGTGTATTAACAAATGTACAGGGATACTTGTCTTCGAGGATGGCCCACGCATGCAAAATAAATGGCCTAATTTTGAGTTTTGAAGCAAACTTTGTTTATGCAAAAGCACCATTTAATAATCACCTCAAGGCTTAGACGGTCCTTATACAACAGTACTCTTCTACTGTCTATCCATTACACCCAACCTACCAATCACACGTCCCACTAGCTCATTATGGGCCAGGATCTTAAGGGGCACCACGGGCAAGGGCTCGTGATACCGCCTGGCGTGTGGGGGCGGGGCCTCGTCATATAGGTGGATGTGGTCAGGGTGTGTGCTGGTGTGTGTGTGTGTGTGTGTGTGTGTGTGTGTGTGTGTGCATGTGTATGTGTGTTTGAGTGTGTGTGAGCATGTGTGTGTGTGTGTGTATGTGTGTTTGTGTATGTGTGTATATGCATGTGTGCATGCATGTGTATGAGTGTATGTATGTGTGTGTGTGTGTGTGTGTGTGTGTGTGTGTATGTATGTCCGTGTGTGTGCATGCACATGTACATGTATGTATGGAAGGGAAAGAGAGATAGCCAGCCATCAATGCATCTACTAGAACACAGTGGTAGAGTGTGTAAGTGCACTTCGGTAGCTTGTGTATAAGTGGAAGGTGAATCACTAAAAAAGTTCCTTTAAAGCTCTGAGCCACAAGATCTACTATGACAACGAGATGTAGTAGCAACAATATTCCACTACACATTGCACAATTTTAAGAGTTCTGTTGTTAGCTAGCACAGCTGTTCAACCATTTACACTCTACAAGCCTATACAACAGATGGTCTTTATTAATCTACTGAAATACTATACCTGTTCTAACTTCCAGCAGCATCAGTGACTATACAGCAACCAAGACCATCTATGACATCACTACCGTATGCTGTCGCTATAACAACAGCTGGTGACCTTATAAGGTGTCTCAGTGTGCCATTGTACATGTAGGAAGAGAGGTCTACTCCAGGCATCACCTTAATTACTCCCATAGTGGGATTTGGACTGCCCACAGCCGCTCGAAAAGAACTTGTAAGGTACCCACAAACGGGCTCATGTTCAAATACCCTGGAGCAGATGTGGCATTCTTCGATGCCGTTGTGAAACTATTATAGTACATACCATCCGTAGCAGTATTTAAATTGGCACACTCAAAGAAGAATCACTTCTCCAAGTGACTCTCTAAGAGCCCATGGGCACTTATTCGAGAATAGGGATTATGTACCTAATATGCATATTAATTGAATAGTGTAAATCCCACACTCTTGTACGAGAGAAATAGACTAGAGCTATAGCAGTAGCTAGATGGAGACGCTCCTTACCCGTTCTCCATCATGCCACTGGTCATCAGAAGCTCGTTCTGCATTATCTTCATGATCTGGTAGCAAGCCTCTGTGCAGCACTCTGGTGGGCCAATGATGGTGATTGCCTGCATGAGGGAGTCATGTGACAGTCATGTGAGCATCATGTGATCCACTTCACATTTCATACACAAAGTTACACTAATTAGTTGCTTCCTGAGGTGCATGTTACTCAGAAAGTGATGTCACAAACCAGCAAATCCGCTTCGTACATTCATCACGCTTCCACATTAAAAGCATGACCACGCCAATTTTTCAATATGATTATTTACAAAATTGCACAGGACGACTAATTAGGGAGTGTACACAACCATAACCTCTCAAACAGTACAGAGGCATACATGTACACTTCTGCTTACAAGAGATGGTACATCGTCATAAGGTACTACAACTATCTAAACCTCCCACATAAAAATGATTGCCACTTAGATCTGGTCTCGTTCTCAGGCCAAATTGGAGCTCCTCCGAGTGCCCAGGAATGAGCCCATTGTGGTCCTACAAAATGTCATTCCTTTTCCATATAAGAACTACAGGTGCGCTACATATCTGCTGACTGGTACTACTGAAGTGTAGGATGAGCAGCAAAATCTGTCACAGTGTAAATTCAGGTGTGCCCTTGACATGTGTGGTAAATGGATAGATAGCACCTGTGACTGATAATTGGAGAGGGCTTGTACTCAGGAGTGGGAATATACACTTATATTCAAAGGTGGGCTTATATGCAGGGTGCCCTAGCAGGGTGGGCTTATACCAAGGGTGCATTAAGCCACGAAGGGGGGTGGGAGGGCATGCAACTTTCTGTAGTGCACATATTGACAGTATAGTGCTGAATGTTGCTAAAAATAAGGATTCTGGTTAATCACATGGTAATAAATGTACCGTATATGTGTTTCAGGCATATACAGTACGTTGTATACGGTGCGTTTGCAGGGATGTACGGTGCGTTGACAGGCATGTATGGTACGTTTGCAGGGATGTACAGTGCGTTGGCAGGCATGTATGGTACATTTGCGGAGGTCCTCCAAGTAATCCAGAAAAACTGTGTCTCTTTCGCCTTCCGCTAGCCCAGTTGCTTCTCCCACTGGCTTCAGATTCGGTGAAAGAGGGTTGCTGGATACAGCGCATAGCCCTGCCAAGGTGCGGTCTACAGCGAGTCTATTAGGCTACTAGCTATACACAACCCGGCAAGGCCCCAGCCTCAGCACAGCTGGGGGCTTGATGCACTCTTTGGTACAGCCTTGTTTGAAACGTAAGTAGTAAGTTGTATGTACCACTAGCTACACTTATGCCAATCACACTTACTGACTACTTCAGCTCACTGCCCGAGCACTAAACTCCCCACTTTGTTAAGCACTTATCGATGGCTTTGATTCACTTTCTCAACCACAGCAAGCCTTCCACTTGCCTGTCTATTTCGTTTTGCTATTGCTGCACGTATGAGGCCCACGCATGAGCCCCACCCTTATCGGAAGTTCAGAGATACAGCGCTTCGCACGCAGCAATACAGTCAAAACATGCAATGGAAATTTCTACCACATACGGAAACACAGCACCAGAAAGAGATCTAATACCTACACCAATTGGACCCAAGCGTCAAGTCATCAAAACGTATGACGAACTCACAGAAACCCATGGGAACAACTCAGCATACTCATCATTCCAAAAGCTCAAGATTCAACCACAACCCCACCTGAGGATGTCTGACTCCTTCCGTAAAACAGAAATTGGTTAGTCTTCAAGGGCTACAAAAAGCTATCCCCTATAGAGATGCAAAGCCTCAAAGACTGTAAGTTCCACGTATAGAGGACTTCCTTGCACTTTGTGGTTTTGCGTATGAATGTGCTATGAGCTGGAAACTTAATGAAGCTTGGCCACATCCTCCCAAACGTGCCCGAGGTAATGGTGGGTGCCAGGGGCTAGAGTCCTGCCAATGGCCCATGGCTGGCTTCTCAAAACATTGTTGAGTGGAATGACACACAATCTGCACTGTGAGCATAGTGAACACCACAACCAGCAAGGAATTTACCCTACAGCACACGAGTGACGACATATTTCATATCTAAGAGCACTTTTTCACATAAAATTTAGTCAACAGGCTAGGTCAGGCTAGCCTCATTCCCAGTCTCCATTCCCAATTTTATTTTTGCATGTAGTAATTTATTACATGCAAAGGGAGTGGAGACTGGGAATGAGGCTAAGGTCAGGCTACACAGAAGGTAAATGCAGCTGTAGAACAAATTAGCTTTGTAAGGCTTGCTGAACATACAGCAAAAGTGCTAATTCAGCAGTTTCTTAGAGCACTTCCAGTTACGTAGCAGCTACGACTTGTGATCGCTAAGTACTACTTTTTTTTGCTGTCTAGGCAACACAGAAAAACTGCACTGGCTTGCTGTAACTTAGCCTGCAAACTTACAGTAGCTTACACAGTGCTATACTATATAGCAGACCACGGTTGCTTAGTACGCATGACATAATTTACACACATAATACGTGCGGACATACAAATAAACAAACATACAAAACGTAAAGCAATCTTAGGATCAGCTGGCGATAGACCAAGTGCCTTAGCCTAAATGTAGGCACCAGAAGTGCTGATTGGGGGACAGACGTTATTCAGACTGACGTACCTTCTCTGCAGACCCCAGGTTCTCTCGCCGGTGCACGTCCACCCGGGCCTTAGTGAGTTGCGTTATCATCCTGATTGTCGCTCCATCTTTACCAATGATAGCCCCCACCATGTCACTGGGTACCAGGATTCTGGAAGTCGGGGAGAGAGAACTTAGTAAATTACTTGTATACTATCAGTATAATAGACATAGCATGTTTAGCTGGCTAGTATATTACTAGTAAACTACTAGTACATGGGTACCAAATGCTTTCCTCTCCACTCAGCTGCACAATATTTTTGCATGGAGGTGGCAATCTTGGAATGGGGCTGTTGATTACAGTCGCATACCCAGACCCAACCCCTAGGATGACTCACTTTTGTACCTGGGATAAAATGTGCTGTTTTTTTTGCAGCCACGAAGATTAGACGCAACCTAAGATATTGATATCAGATCTTTGCGGATGGTGCTGGGCACATAACCAGACCAAGGATACCAAGCTAGAGGGTAACCACATTCCCACAGGCTTAAGGCAGCCCCACAGGCTTACTGGCAGCAGATAGTCCACTATGGGGACAGATAAAGCCCTGGGAGGAGGGGCAATGATTGTCTACAGGCCTTTCTGCTTGCAAGAAGCAATAATGAAGCGCAGATGTTGACATGTACTTTGGTGTGCCCATGAATTACAAGGTACTAGGCCGGTTGTGAAAGGACTTAAGATAATAATTGCATTTACATGCAAACAAATGTTTACTACTGGTAGAGGCGTGTTATAATGTAGCCTGCATGTAGTCTTGACAATGACTGCCCACAAACTCAGCTGGCGGACAAGCCACCCTCTTACTTTGGAAGCCAGCAGGCTATCTGAAGACATTGTCTCTAATTGTGTCTAGAGGGCATGAAGCCAACAAGGAGCTGTTACTTGTAATTGGCCCATGGAGGCCAAGGAACTCTAAAATCCGAGATACCGCTACAAAGAAAGTAGCTTCCTATTATTTTTTTTGGTTAAGAAAGACAACAGCAAAATAATGGACAGCCCATAAATTTGACGACCTCATCAGAGGTCTGTTTTTAGTGGGCCAAACACACTATTACCAGTCCTTAATTGTAACGAAATTACTATACAAGATGAACCATATTCACCAGCTACTGTTTATCCTTGGTATAGGTCAGGTCGTTGACAAGCTCCGCTCAGAATCTTGAAGCAAAGTGGTTCTATGGCCATAACTACACTCTGGAGTAGCCACAGGAAATACCAGAGTGTGCTATTTACACACAGATCCAGACAGTTTGCGTGTAGAGTGGCTAGAAAGCACCTGTTGCTATCATATCAGACCTCCATATCGGGTCAATCTCTCATTCTGCCTACAACTTTCATGCAGCCATATGTATACTTCATTTGCCAGCAGTGCAGTCTGCATCAGTGAAGCAGGCATCCAATAAAAAAATCTCAAAAAAAAAATTCAAGACTGGAATTAGGGGACCAACCCCAAGCAACCCTGAGGTCAATCTCATCTTGGTGTGAGAAGCCACTAATAAAATAGTGACAGTCTGGCTCCCAGCGCCTGGCTTTGAGGGGCTAATGCTCTTCTGAGGCTTTTGGTTAAAAACCAAGTTATCACAAATAGACCCCACCTAGCATAAATTTTGAAATGTGCAATTCCAGGAGGTGATGTTTCTGTTATATGCCAATAGGTGGATTTTGAGTTTCTAGGCTCTGGTGAGTGAGGATGCATGCCCATTTTTCTGGAAGATTTAGACATGTATGCGGAGTATATATACGTCTTTGGCACCAGGAACTATTCTGATCCATGCTTTATAAAATCATATCACCCTACACTCACACGTACACCTCTTTATAGCACATCTCCTTGCTCCAAACATACTTAATTGTCCAAAAAAAAAGACTATTCCTAGCAGCCAACCTACCTAAGAGGAAAGTCGGAGTTGGATTTGGAGGGAGAAGTGGGTATGCCTGGGGAGCCCCTGCGATTGACCCTCATACCGTTGGCTCCACTCCCTTCAATGAATGTCACCTGGGTGGGGAGAGGGGGTGGAGAAGAGAGGAAATGTAAGAGAATATCACCAGTTGTAGAGTGGATACTTTTTGAGCAATCTAGTCAATGCGGTCTGTGTGCCTGTACTCCGCCCACACTGTTACCATGGAGATTGATACACTAATGAGGCTTTATTAAATCATAAGTCCACTCTGAGCTAGTAACCAGGATAGGCCCTTGTAGGATGTGTAGGATGTAGATGAATGGCATAACAACGGAGTAGTAACTCTGCCAGATGAAGTCATATCCCCACCACAAACCTAACACACCAACAGGAGGTGGTATGTTAGGTGCTTCAGTTTGGGCTGTTTCTTCTCAAGTGCATCAATTCCTGTGAGCTAACACAGCTGATGTTTGGATACAATCCTAGGTGCTAACGAGGTACATAATTGGGAAAGAGGTCATGTGTTTGCCCTCAAATTCCTTGCTCTCCCTCCCCCTACTAGCATGGATCCCTCTCCCTCCCCCATCAGCATGGATACCCCTCCCTCCCCCTTCCAGCATAGACCCCTCTCCCTCCCCCCTCCAGCATCGAGCCCTCTCCCTGCCCCTTCTGGCATGGACCCTCTCCCTCCCCCCTCTAGTATGGACAGCTCTCCCTTCCAGCATAGACCTCTCTCCCTCCCCCTTCCAGCATAGATGTCTCTCCCAGCCCATTTCATCATGGACACTTCTCCCTCCCCCTTCCAGCATAGACCCCCCTCCCCCCCCCCCCTTTCTGGTATGGACCCCTCCCTTTCTCTCCTTCTTACGGCATGGACTTCTAGGCGATAAAGTAGGGTGGAGGCCCAGGAATAAAACTAATGCGGGATAAACTATTTTCCTATGCCACCAGGTTCAGACATGGATCCCCCAAAAACTGAATCCAGGAGCAGTTTCATCCTTGCCAAAATAAAGCCAAAATTGAATTTCTGTGACCAAAATGTACCCCTCAAAAGTCACAAATTATCCAAGTGCTTCATCATTCCAAAACATGATGGGTTTCTAACCGGCACACTTTGATAATCAAAGCTAATGAGATTACTTATCCCAGCAAAAGAACCTTTACCACTTACTCAAAAGTTTTGATATACAACACCTTACTAGTAATTGTTAGAAACCAGCAACTCCCTGAAGCTACAACAGCTGAAGTGGAAAATTGCCCAGAAGCATAATGAGTATTTAGTCCACTGACTCAAGTGTTGCCATTGTGCACCCTTAGAGATAGGTTAAGTACCCTAAACTGGGGTGGGAAGCTACATTCAAAATTTACATATATGTCATATGGAATCAGGAGTACAGTCATACTTCCCCAACAATTCTAAAAAATACATTGCTTACTCTGGGAGTGTGTTCGTCTCCTTTGAAAGTAGCAGACGCTCTACAAAGGAAATAAGAAATTACAAAATTCATTACTGTTTACAAAATGTGCTCTACCAAGAAGTGTTAATCAAGTCACTAGCTTGTAAACTTGTAATTGATTTCAAAAGGTGCGTATTTACATATAGGTAGTGAACACGTTTTTCAATTACTGCTTTGTCAGTGTGGAAGTTGACAAATGTAAGCAATGGAAGAACCAAAAAAATTGACTAACTGGGAGTTGTTGAAGTATAGTACTGCACACATGCTGTGAAGAAAGTGGGTTTTTACTCATGGATGGAAAAATGAGGGATGGGCTTACTGCCAGGTGCAGTGAGGTCAATAAACGTGACATATGGTCTCAGAATCTCAACTAGCGTTTATTTCTGGGTCAGTCTGTCCAACTCACCCAGCCACAGGGGGGCAAGGTACGTGCTCAAATTGGCATGTCTGACAGTTACATGGATGCCGTCTTCGAACTTGTGACACAGATATCTGAACAAGTCTATCACGTAATTTACTAAAGAAGGCTTTCTACAGCTCCAGGTCAGTACAGTTTGTGTAGCTGCAGTGTAAGTAGAGATATAAGCGCTGGAGACAGATGGCACGATTGAGCGATGCAAACATGTGTTTTAACAAGCACAACCTGTCTTTCCACTCTCCCACAGCAGCCAAGGGCTAATCCTTGAAAACATATAGCAGGTCGACATCGATCTCCCGAAGACCAGTCGCTTTTTCCTAGCTTCTCCAGCAGCAATGGTTCCAGACTTTGCTGCTATTATTGCGACTGGCTGGGTCGCGGAAATAACACCAGTCTCATCTCACCCAGCCCCCAGTCCCATCCTATTCGACTTCTATACAGCAACTACCTAATGCACGTATGCGTATAGCCAAGCGAGGCATATTGTGCTTGCGGATCTCGAGTCATAAATTTAGAAAAACTTGAATGCATTAAATATACTTCCTTAAAAGGAACTGGGATTAATGAAGCACTGCATCAGGCCAGAAGGCATACACCTGCTTAGTCAGCAAATATTCAGTGACAAACTATCTACACAGACAAGCAATAGACTCCCAGCTCCCCCCACCCCCATCCCCCCTCCCCCCTCCCCCCTGCACATGCTCATACTGCAAGCGACAAATAAATACTGGGGGGGGGGGGGGGGGATCTGGACTTGAGGCTAGGCTGCTAGCACAAAGTGACCTATGGCTGCAGGAACAGGGAGCGGCCAGATGAGAGGTATAGAGGTATATTCTATTACATGACTGAAATTTGATATCGAGTAGTAGCTTGATCCACAATTTTACATTGGCAGTCCAACAAATACATGCAAAAAATTTACTGGGCTACCCAATCAATTTTTGTTGGGCCCTCACCTCTGAGCCTGCTCCATTGACTCATAGGTCACAATGATCTTCTTCACTCCATAATCACCTGCAAAGGAAGTGAAAATAATGATGCCATGATGATGTAATCCGTCATTGGACAATGCTACATCAAAGAAGCACATGTACAACCTGCTCAGCCTCTCCAAATAGTGCATGCTCATTTCCTCACTACTTGAACCCATGACTGATTAATGAGTACACCCCTTCACTTAAATGATACATTTAGCTCCGCCTGTCTTAATTATTTTGTGTATAGTTGTGATAAGATCTAATTGCTCAGGTCAAATGTACTACAATACACTTAGCTGAACTCACCATCCTCAATCTCCATCTTCAGTATTTGTCCAACTTGGCCCAGCATAGCCTCTATTCCCTACAAAAATGAGCAGGGATGCTAGATATAATATAGCTGTGTCCATGAAAATGATGATACTAGAGTTGCAAAGAGTAAATATATAGTTATACGTCTGTACTACTTGCTTCAGAGCTACACAAAATTTGGCCAACACGCCCCCTCTACCAAGGGGCTGACAGTAGCTCAGTAAGTCTTGGGTCCAATCTGCAGTTAGGTCCTGTTTTCATTTTCTTGCCAAAGCTCCTCTCCCAGGAGTCATGGAAACATTATCCATTGTTATGTCTCTAAAAGCAGGTCCACCCCTTGGAGGGACGCACACCTTTGAAAGAAAACTATGCAATGATTTTTGCAGATCCACCCCCCCTTTGGAAACTCAAACCCTTTGATGGAATAACTGCTATATACTAGTGCAATGATTTCAACAATCTGATACACAAAACTATGACAGAATGCTGAGTTTATTCAGCGCCATGTCTCAGCAATCACATGATAGGAAGCTGCAATCTCGTTAACGATCACCAAGGAGACCAGATAAGAGGTCAATCTCGAGTGTGATCAGAAACATACATAATTTGATGTAACATCGATGCCAGAAGGATTTGCTATACCATCAAAGAACCACTTGCATGAAGCACTGAGGGATGCTCTAATTTATTAATCAACACAGTCTATAAAATGTCAAAATGGGCTCATATTTCTGCAACAGTGAACATAACTGCAACCTGCATACAGATTCTAAAGTTGGTTGTGAGTCTCAGCACAAGGTTTTGCCATCTTAATGCTAGTCATCCCTACACAGTGAGATATACTCTGCTAAAGCTCTGGAGGGAGCAAACTACTGAAATATTTCAACCCTCCTTAAATTATAGATCAGGTGATGCATCGACTGCTCACCTGATAAGTCATGTGAGGAGGAATGCCGGAGACCTCCACTTTCCCGCACTGGGCCTTTCGACTGCATAGAAAAAGAGTATGCAAGAATAAAAATTAGTACCAATGTTGCAGTATACTTGTTGTCTGGGAGTTGCCAATAAAAGAGTTGCAACTGCATACACAAGTCCCAATAAAATGTAACAATGGCTGTAATCACATACTATGTCAGGTGCAGCTGTTTTGGTTATCAGTTCGCGAGGCCTGTACACTTTTCATTTCTAAGCTGATTGTTTAGTTCACCAGTATATTGTACCCCACGCAGTAGCTAGGGGAGATAACACTGGTGATGAAAGCTGGGGAGTTGAAGGGTTGGCAAAATGAGGCCAGATACTTATTACTACATTTACTACGTACCCTGGTACTACATATTAAAACAATTATTACTTTGCCTTGTTCCCAGTACCAATTCTGTAGCATTATTTTGTAGTGTGAAGAACAGTTTTAAGTGGAGATTTAGAATGGTGCCACTACGGTAATCGAAGAATGCCGAAAACCTTAGATACTGAAAATCAGAATAGGGTAGGCTTTCATAATATGGAAACCCATAAAAGTGGATGACAACTTATATCGGGGTTCACATGGGACAGTTTTAATACAGATAGGCCATACAAAGAGGTCGGGTTAAAATCCCGGTTTGTAATGAGTTAGTAATCTTATATCCCAAATTCTACAGCACAAATAAAGCTATAGTTCACTTACCGGCTACTGAGCCGCTGCTGATGTGAAGGTTCCACGATCATCGGATGACCGAGAATATCCGTTCCTGGATTAGAAGAAGAAGCACCGTGTAGTGCTTAACTTGACTACTCTAAATGTAACAAGAACTGCTATTTTTCCCTGAAACATATAGCAGAATCTCCTTGCGATTATGAGTGCAAGAAAGAAGCAGCATCATGAGTTTCTATGGAGACCATGAGGCTCTTAACTGGAGCTTCTTGTCATAACTGTTAAAACGTTTATAGAACACGTTTCTGCGTGCCTTGGGGAGGGGAGGATCTTCTGGCTGCGAGCTCAGCTAGGCGGTTTTGTAGCCACTTAGCACTCATTGTACACCCCAAACAGAGGTCCTTTTGGACTTTGATGCAGCATCTCGTAATAAAGGCAACGCGAGGTGTTGTAGCTTACCTCAGCAGGTCCCCTCTAATTCGATGCTGCAGGCTACTATATAATACTGTTAAAATATGGTTAAGCAAATGCTCTCCGCCTGTGGATTTAGGTTGATAATTATTTGTAACTTCTACTGCAGTACTCGACCACATAGAGAACACAATTACGTCAGCACCTTGTAGCGACAAACTGACGGTACAATACACTTCACACTGCATCCAGCTACTCACTTAGCTTACTATTAAAACCAGCACTATATACAGTGAACATGTATAGAAAAGCCATGGCCAAATATAAAAATTACCGTTCAAGGCTCGCATCGCTTCTTCTGCTGACAGGGACGTGTCGTATTCCACGAACGCATAGCCATTCTTCATCAACGTCTCGCGAACGATCCCGTACTTGGAAAACAAGGCTCGTACAGCGGCTTCATCCGCGTCGGCAGATAGATTTCCAACATACAACTGGGTCATGGCGCGTACACAGCAGCGAAGACCGGCCAGTCAACTGTAGAATGGGCTAGAAATTATACTCTGCAGCTGGAATCTAGCTATACTATTACACTGGCTACTATGTAATAGACTATACTGTACGGTGGTCCGTTGTTAAAGCCCTGCAAAGTTTGAAGGACCATAGGTTTTAAGGGCAAAAGGGAGGCGTGTCCCACAGGCCACGACGGTACGGCTCTCAGAGAGCGGAAATGCCGAAGGACTTTAGTCGGTATGAATATCATTATAAAGTGCAAAGTTCAAACATTAACGCCGCGATTACGTAATCTGAATTTGCAGATTGATAATTGCACAAACGCATTCCTCCTCTAAAGACTGGGCCTTGTACTTACACCAGGGCTATGGCAGTGGTTTGTTGCTTCATAGAGGCAGTCTGGATAGCCCTCATGTCCACGAGACATGTAAGGACATAGCTGATGTACCTGCACCAAAGACT
Organism: Phakellia ventilabrum; assembly: GCA_963921505.1. Taxonomy (NCBI): domain Eukaryota; kingdom Metazoa; phylum Porifera; class Demospongiae; order Axinellida; family Axinellidae; genus Phakellia; species Phakellia ventilabrum. Next base: position 1,465,608 of record OY997396.1, on the reverse strand, counting down.
AGGTAATTAAAGTTTGTTCCAGGTTGCTCCAGCTTCCAACAAGAGTTTTTTTGTAGCAAATTTTTTTAACCATGCATGAAAGTTTTCATGTACGTCATGGGATCGAGGTGCTACCGCTGCACCAACCAACACTAGAACAAGTACCCAGATCATATTTCCACCAGCCATTCACTACATGCACTGACATTAATTTACCATCATTAGTTTTTGTGAGCATGCTCACTTCAATTAGTCTTAATTAAAGCGCTCCTTAAAAGCGAACAAACAGAGGCGAAGAAGCAGTTGGTTGAGCAACCCCAAACAAACTTTTAATTACTGATGGCCCTATACCAGGACAAAATGTATTATGCTACATACTTTAGCCTTAGTCCTAACCCTACGCCTCAGCTTCTGCCATTTGCATGATGCAAAAAAAGCTGCAGAGTGGAGCCTGGGAACGTTGAATGGGGATGACAATACCGCTACTAACAGACTGCTGACAAACAATTTGTTAGTTTTTTTTAACTGATCAACTCGCATTCCCAAGGGATCCATTGCTACCGCTGCCATTTTGTTCTTAAACAATGTACATCATGCTACTTCATCATGTGACTTGTGAGAGCTGCTAAGCATTGTATATGAGAAAATACTGTTGTGCAAAGTGCACCATCACTGTGCACATTGCTATAACATCAACATTGTCCTAGGTTGTTCTAGCAACTGTGCAGCTTCAGCTCTTGTGTGTTGGTAGAGACCTTTTGAGGTATATCAGTGAATGTAATTAACTGTTACAGCAATCCCATATGACGTAACATTCGCGGTAGTATCGATGGAGAGTGGGATACCTTTTGTTGTATGCATGTGTACAATTCAAGGGCTGCTGTTTAAAGATAGCTTCATTCCCAGGCCTCCACACAGCTTTTGTCGCTTGCAGTACGAAAAGCCTGGGAACGAGGCTAATATAAAGATATTGAGTTCATTATGCTGGTATAGTTTTGGGAATGCCCAACATTGAGTATAATTCAAGCATAATCAGTAATAGAGCAGACATGAATCGGGATTAAATCTGCAACGGTCTTGCGGTTTGGATGCCATCAGTCTGGGTCGTAGTTCAGCAGACTGACAGACAGACAAACCAGCTCTGCATTACGCGACTTTTGGAATAATTATTAAGAATGGAGAAACAGAATACTAACTATTTGGGGAATTAAGCGCCCAGAATCACTGCTGTAAGTCCAGATCTTGTTTCAGCAACAATGGAAGGAAGGGACTTCAAGTTCAAAGTTTAATTGTCTTCCTCCTACACCATACACCAAAGCACTTACTGCAAATTAGTGGAAGGTTTTCTAGAAAAGTTTTTGTTTTTGGCCGATCTCGGCTTCAAAGAGGGGTGGATTTGTGTAGCCTAGAGGAGGGACTTGGGGTAAAGAAAATTGGCAATAGTCACAACTAAAATGCAATCTTTCCACCCCTTTCTGAAAAGACTCAGAATCAAACTAACCACTTATCTGTTCTGTAGGCTAATTGCCTGCAGATACACTGATAGACTCATATCTAGGCGAATTAGTGTGTTGCAACATATGCTGCTGTGTAAAGAGCACCAGCATTGATAGACTGCATGTGAAATTTGAACCACATAATTTGATAGTGTGATCCAAAAGATTATCCTGCAGAAGAGGCAGTAGCCTCGCTTGAGTCTGAATAAGTAGGCGTGTATGTGCATGTGCTATGTTTGCCAAATAAAGTTTATAAGTAGTCTACCTCAGCATCTGAGAGTATACACATGGTGACTGGCAATAACAGCAGAATGATAGTACTCCTTTAACGCTTACTTACTTCTCAAGCACTATATTATACTTCATTAGTGGTTAGAGAAAACGTAATTTACGCAATTATGTCTGATGGAGTCAATGGTGGTAGCCCACTATTGATGAAAGATATCCCATGACTAAACACTCCACAAACAGTGTAATGATATTACTACATTCAACTGTCCAGCTTTCCTGTAGACCGTCTGCAGTGGTCAGGCCACTAACAAAGACAGTATCAGTTATGCTGCCCTTGCTGACCGTGACAGTTTTCCTAGCTATACATACCTGTATGCTAATAACATGCTATACAATGCATTACACACACACGTACGCATACAAGGAAAATGATTCAACAGTGAGCACAACTACTATGTCATATCATAATCGCCTTGCACTCTCACAAACAATCATGTAATTCAATAACACGATCGTAACAAATTATGTTTCCAATCTCAGCATCAAAATTGGACGGATTTGATCAAGGTGGAGACTCAATAGCTACAATCTCATTAAGTATTTTGTATTATGCCCCAGTTTCTTACCTCGAGTGTTCCAATCTTCCCTCGTTAGCCATGCAGCTCTACGTCTCTTGGCAGCAGCTCCTTCAGTGGCAGTCTGTACCAGACTTCACTGGACCTGAATGGGAGTGTACTAGTGGCTACACTATCGCATTAAGCACAGGGATTCTTCCCTCTGGCTAGAGTGTCAGAGGGGTACTAGTATGCAGAGGCTGGAAGTCTGAATGCTAGGTGAGCCATTAATATTGTGGTTTTACGTCTTGTAATCTATACCATTTGAGGTATAGATCTATGATTCATACTGCAATAAATTAAAAAATACTATGGATGTTAACATCTAGGGAAGTGCTATGATCATCACCATAAATTTGATACTCTTACATTATTTGTGGTCAATAATCGAGAATCATACCCAATTAATTCATCATACCACGTTCCTCAAATTACTTGGTGAAATCCACAGCTATAATCAGTATGATGTTGTAGCCACATGACTTGGAACACATAGATCTCCAGATTTTACCACAATCTGGTAATCTTTAGTGATAGCTAGTGATTAACATTACACTATTGCTCATGTGATTATTGCAGACAATTACTGAAGAAGTCATGTCTAGGCATGCACTTGTGAACTATCGTGTTTGTCCCATATTTCAGAATAGGCATGACCCGGATGTCATGTGCTTCCTTACACCGACAATGTTTAACAATGCTACGTTCTCATGTGAAATTTTTTTCAAACGGAATAATAATTATATACACAACTGCCTCGTACCCAGACAACGCGTGGCCTGGGTACGAGGCTGTATGCACGACTGAGCGGGCGTGGCCAGACTTGGCAAATATTGCTCAGGCCATTGCCAGAGTAGCCGGAGCAGTTCCTGCACTACCATAAAGTCTGGCAGACAGATGATCAGGAGAGGAAGACGCTAGCAAGAACAATAGAATGGCCCACCTGCCATATACTCACATGCCTCACATACAATGCACATACTACAAAATTCGATTAAAAACTAAAAACACATGGGTGTTAATGCATGCATGCAAATGTACACACCCTACACTGTTTTCTGTCTAGAAGAAACTACCTACACCTTTGCTCATGCACCCTACATTAGAACTTTAGTGCACGAAGGAGAAAGCAAAGGTTTGGACACACTAGCAGACCTACATACTCTTGTCACTGTTGCAGTGCTTGTGTCATTGAGCACACACCCACAGACGCAGGCAGAGCTTGTAAGACCTCCAGTCAGAGGACAAGAGCAGGAGCATCACCATAATAATTCAGTATTGCCATATTATTTATTCTTTATAGTATCCCAAATTAATAATACAAAGCTCTTAACTAGTTTCACTAAGGCTTTAAAATTTAAAATCATACCTGTCCCAATTCTCACACTCTAAATTAAAGCCTGCTCCATTAAAATTATCAAGTGTACTGAACTCTCCCCATCAGACACTCAGACTAATTCTACCATGAAAGTACTTCTATTATGCTGTCATCTACAGGACAATCTGGCAGACCATTTCCCAGTTTATGAATCTGATCTCCCTAATCTCTGTCTGTGTAAGGTAGCATATTGTTACTTGTTTATATAAGATTATGAATTGCTGACTTTTGCTTTTGCCTTTGAAGATAATCCACAGACCATAAGGCTGTTGACGATCATTATAGAAGTGCTCTGGAATTTGAGCGCATGTATCTTCAAAAAAGAATCCATTCCATGTAAAGGTGTAGCTACTTTGCTGTTGAGACAAAATAGGAAGATGATCTTGTTCACCCATTTCCTGTATTAATATAATATGTGTTACAGTGTTGCCATAGCTATCAAATTTGATACCCACTTGCAAGCACACAGCAAATTTAATATTGATGGTATTAGGTGTACTTTAGTCAAAACTGTAAACCCATTCACACACTTACCAGACAGTGGAACACACCATACAGGGAGCCATTGCACTGGGAAAACTGCCTTCCAGCTATCTGGAAATGTAGTCAAAGCAGAAATTAGAACTGTCCTTCTGAAATTAGAACTGTCCTTCAACTTACCAATAATATTTATTAGTTTCTCCTCCACTGTGCTATGTCATCTATGTACCAGTGCACACACTTCCTTTGTGCCTGTACCATTGTGTATACTCGTGATGTACTACAGACTTGGGACTGAATGCCCACGGGCCTTCTCTGAGATAACTATAATAATGCGGTCAGATTCTTATCCACTCCATTGTGAAAATCACAATTTCTAGCTGCTATACCATGATACTTTTTATTCCAATGTTTTTGCTACCTGTAGGAAGAAAATGATACCAAAATAAAACAGCGTCAACAATAGATATTACCACAAGCTTATGAGTGGCAAAGCCGAAAAATGGTCAGCTGGCTACTATAAAGGCATATTGAGAGCGAATCAACTTTCTGCTTATAAGCTCCTGATATCTCCCTTCGCTGTTCATATGCTCCCTTATACTTTATAGACAGCCGATCATTATCAGGAGCTCATGAGAGGATACGTTCCTGTCATTGCTGACGTGCAGGTACAGATAAATACGTATACGTATGTACTTTTCAAATTGCATCACCAACAACTATGTTGCTGCAGACAGAGATCACGTGTTGCCTGCAATAAGGACAAGCACTGTCCAATTAGTGCAGGACCTATAATTTTTTAGTAACATCCAGCCATACCCATACACACGGCCTGAAGCAGATTCTATAATTATAACGATTTTGTCTCAGATTGACTCAGTATCAGCAGTAACCAACGGTATGTCTGTAAAACGGTATGCAGGTCACAGAATTATCAGGGAAGCATCATCAAAACAATGAGTAGTGCCCTTGTCAGTCAAAAGGCAACACATACACATGCAGACAAACATAGCTACAACATCACTGGCACACTGGGAAGCACAAACAGAACACGATAAAGTCTGCATGTAGTGTATATAGCTACTACTGATTAGACTAGCTACATGTACAGACTAGATACACTGCTGGCTCCAATTGCTTTAGCCATTACATTGTAAACAGAATTTCTATACCGTGCTAGACAGACAGACAGACAGGCAGACAGACAGTCAGACGAAAAGACAGACAGATAGACGGAGAGCTAGACATTACAAGTACTATTTACCTGTCAGTCGGTTACTGAACCTTATGTCACAGCTACTGTCTACAAATGTAATCACATACACACCTTAGCCTTGATCAGTAGGGCCACAATACAAGGACATTGCACTCACATACACACCTTGGCCTTGATCAGTAGGGCCTTGATACAAGGACACTGCAAAGTCTACAGATGAAATGAAGTAAGAGTAGCAGATTGTAGTAGCTGATTAGTGACTTTATTCAATAAAGAAAAGAACAAAGTACAATTTTCGCTGAACCAAATAAACATATACTGCAAGTGAGAGTGAAACATAATAAATATTTAAGTTGCTAGTCTTGTCTGGGAAAAAGAGACTATAGAGGGTAAAAATAGGGACCAAAACGTCTAACCCAGTTCAGTGAGGCGGCAATAAACGGTGAAATATATCAAGACAGTGCTGTTATAATAGTCGGTTACTGAACCTTATGTCACAGCTACTGTCCTACATCAGGGACAAAACTAGTACTACGTACTGTCTTGACCACACCCATACAACCGTAATCCTAAGGGTTATAGGGGTAGCTAGACTACTTTCACTGCAACTGACTGACTATTCAATCATCTCTGTGTATATGTGTGCACCATAAACCTTATACACCATTCACATACTTATTCTATGCATCAGATACTCAATTTACCAGTACTGCCCTGACGAGTACTCAGCGGATAATTCCTAATAGGAAGTGAGATTAATGGAACTGTGGCTATAATCATATCACATGTGCAGTAATGAGGCCAACCAGATGGCCACCAGTACCTCTACCAGTGGTATATAGTAGGTCCAGTTACTGCAGTGTCTCTGATGCCACTAACATGGCTATAGCATAACGTAGATCTACAGATATAAACACTCTGATATTGACTTTGGACAGTGTGAAGTCGGATACTATAGACAGCGGAGTCTAAATTGAGAATCAGAGGTACTAAAATTATGGGAATAATGGGAAGTTCTAGGGGATAAATGAAAGAATGTAGGTGCTGAAACATGCAGAGCTATCCTGCCCAGGCCTAGCCCTCACCACCGGCAATAGGCTACCAACAGATCACCAGCATCTTGGATGCTGCACCAGTTGTGATTGCAGACCTCAATCACGATCCATAGTTTAAAGCCATAGCACCTCAATGGTTAGTTTGTTGCCACTTATATTATACATCATGCACAACTCATAATAATACCGTGATATAGCTGAGCTAAGCAGACAAACCTGAGCATGCCCATGCACACCGTATTGTAGTCAGGATGGATGAGCACCTACGATGGTCACTTTACCATAAATTACCAAGATCTGTATCAGTATACCAGTAGCTGAACTTTGAGCTTTGTACTAAGGTCTTTTTACAATTTGGTGTATTTGATAATATTCACGTGCATGTAGCGGTGTATGATTGTGTCCGAGGAGTGAAGCAAGGTTTTGAGCACAAGGCTACAGTGGAGTTCACGCAGAAGGGCTCAAGGAAGGCAAGACTTCAGTGCTAATACTAATATTGCAAAGACTCACTCCCTGTGTATGCAGTGCTAGCCTCGCCCCCAGGCTACTATTTTTCGTTGGGGTGTGGCCTGGGCACTAGGCTAATGCACTAACATTATCCCTTCACTAAGTACATGAATGGATTCAGCCATTTTGTAGTTACTGACTGACATTACTGAAACCATCGTCTGAGAGACTATGTACCTACCTCTGAACATACTGGACCCCACAGAAGCTGCCAGGAGACTTAACATCATATGCTGGAAGGTGGGGTTGTGAAATGCTCACGCACGTAATTGGTGGGAATTACTCGGAAATAGCCCCACCCCTCTTTTGTGTATCTTTTTGCGAGGGTATTTGCTTGTAAAATAGCGTTGGACGCGGATAAGCTCTATTATCTAGATGCCCGTTTCTTTGCGCAGCATATTATTAATATATAGCTTGTCAAATAAAAATGCGATGGTACTATCATAGACAATAGCTAATTACTCACAATATTTGTGACGGTCATGTGAACTTCCTTTAAACGGCAGGCCCAGCTTGTGTGCTCGTTGTAGCAGGGCTGACATTTTGACTTCCCGGCTATGATACTTCTCGCGGAGGTATGGAGTCTATATTTGGCTACTGGCACCCACTGGTAATTATCTTGGTGCTGCAGTTTCTACTTTTCTGGTGCAGAGGGAGTTGTACCAGTTCAAATGCCACAATCCTGACTTCTAATATTGAGAGTAAGTCATATATATACAGTTTTTCATATCATCTGAAAATGGGTTAGATACCTCAACCAATAAGATCTAGAGTCTCCTTTGATATCAATGTTTGTGGAAAACAGAGTCTAGTTACTTAGAAACCTGTTTATATCCTCCAGCACCTAGCTTGAAAGCTACCTAGTGTCTCTAAGGGCTGGAGGTTAGCTAGTTATTTTTATCGCCTTGATTGACTGTTGCTACATTTTGAATAAAATGTAGCTATAATTCTGGTTCTCACATTGCCACCCACGGAATGAACAAACCAAGAGGTACCTCTCGTCCCTTGTTTCTAACGCACTGGGACTCATCAGTTGGCAACCGCGGTTCTGCTAGGTAACGGGCTACCATAATATATAGTCCCCGCTAATGAGATGAAAAGCAATAGTTAACAAGGCTACCGTAGTAGTCCCTGATAGATAGTGCTCTGTGCTACTTGGTATGATGTCATCAAACACTGGCAGTATGCTACAACTTTGGTTTGGTCACGATTACCCATGCTCATTATGACTGTGCCGTCAGAGCCTCACTAGGAGCCAACTGGTACGATCTCTCCCTCTGAAGAGACGCCAACCATAATGAACCATAGTCGCTCCAGGGACTGCTGGGCTGCAGCCTCAGCTGGAACTCTATGAGAACTAATACAACCCAACAATAAAATGTATTGTTCTCGGGTGGCTCTGATTTCATTCGGTAGCTAATTAAGGTTCTCACATTATATCCATATCTGTGGCTCCAGACGATACATAATTAGCTTCTGAAAGGACCATGCTCCCTCTCCCATTTTCAGGGCTGATTAAATCGCTAGCTTTTTAGCTTAATCTGTCTCCTCCGCCGTAACTACACAAAATACACATAACTGGGCCAGTTCCCTGGTACAGTAGCTAGCTATTGCATTTTTGCACGCGTGAACGTTTTTTTGCTTTTTTTATCTTATACTCTGCAGCCATTGACGTTAATGTCAGCTATAACCCTTATACACTGGTGGATGAAGAAGCGGGAATCCAGATCCGCATTCTCGGATTAAGATTGCGAGATAACACCTATCTACATAGCGTGAATGCCACACTCAGAGTTGGTACGACTGAGGCGCGTTGCATGATGGTCTTTGTGGAAGACTTGGACGATGCTGTTGTGACAGCCTCAAATCCCATCAGGTAGTACAGGCATATATCTAGCTATAAATACAGCACGCTTGCCATTCAGTGGGGGAAATATGCATAACAATTCCAGCACAATACATGTCTGCCATATTATGCAGCTAACACATAAACCTTTCTGGCTGGCATGACAAACTTATGTGATTGTGCATGTAGGACTGTTCATGGTGTTAACGTTGTAGCAACATAAATAATTGCTGAGGATTGAGCATTTCGCTGAGGCCAAATACACTGTCGTATAATAATGAAGCCTTGTAATAAAGTGGAACCACTGGGTAGTTGTAATTTTTTAAAACTTATATAACACTTGCAGTGGACAAGGGACAGCCAATAGATTTATTGAGATGAACTTGGATACCTTCAGAAATGAAGCCACAAGATCACTGTCTGTAAACAACTATTCCGAGGTTTTTGGTACCCCGCTGAACTCAGTAATGATTGCCCTGGTCAGTACAGCACCATGTCTTGTGGACGAGAACAAATTCAGTGCAAATGTGAGTGTTCAGGAGTCACAAAGCAACGAAGAATTCTCTGCGTCTGGTAAGATCTGCTTGAGCTTCTAATGCTAAACGTCTGTGCTCTGTAGCTACACACATACACACACACACACACACACACACTCATTAGACGATGGAATTAATGACCTTTCGGTTCCCCTAGCAATAGACCTGCAGCTGCTCTCTGACTTCAGCACATGGGCTCTACAGCTTCAACAAAACTCAACCGATCACACAGCCATGCTAACTCGAACCTCTTTGAGGCCAACTCAAACACCAACGCAGGGGCAACCTCCTCTTCCGAGTCCTGATGAGTCACTACACAGAATTATCATTACTGTAGTAGTAGGTATTGTTGTGATTGTAGCTATTATCACCGTGTTTGTGGCTGTAGTGATACGAAGAAAGTGCTGTCCAAAGAATAGAAACAAACACACGAGGTGGGTTGGTAATGTGTACTAGTGTCTAGTTGTGTGTGTGTATATATAGCTACATTATGTGTGTGTGCACATGCATATGTGTGTGTGTGTGTGTGTATATATATGTGACTCAGTGATGTAGTTGTACTGACTGCTATTAACCAGCAAGCTTAGATAAAAAAACACCTTATTGGATGGACCAATATGCCAAGTCTGTGCAGCATTTCGACAAGTCTGCAGGATGAGCCTAATACAAGCAAGATGAGTCCAATGTCCAGTGATGTTGGGCGGTTACTGATCCTACCACCCATGATTCTAAATGGCCTGTTCATCAAGTTGCTAGAACAGGCCATCCAATATCGGATGCTCCACCTTGCAGTACCATGTACATGGTGGTACCATGAGTGTACAATACATTTTCATTAGTATGATAAATACAGAGTATAGTATAGTTACGAAGTTCTCTCTATACCACAGAAGACACGGGGAAAATCTTAATGTGCCTCCAGCTCATGATCACATTGACGAGACATTTCAAGCAATGCAAAACACAGCCTACAACACAAGAGCCAGAGATGACACGAGCAGACTACACCGTCCAGCTCAGCTTCCACGTCACAGCAGGCAAAGGCTAGGAAATGTATCATATCACATATATGAAGAAATTCCCGGCTCACCATCAGAAATTGTAGTGCAGACAGAATCGACTGGAAGTCAGAATGGCAACCGAAGAGAAGTACGCGTACAGCGTTCACTATCCGAGTCACAAATGTACGCCACAGCCTACAGGCGAAATCGACTCACTTTACAAGTTCCTACCAGAGCCACTTCTGAATCTGGCTCTACAAGTGCGAGTGGAGCATATGTAACCCCGGATGATCAAGTTCCCATGACAGCTGCAGCTGCAGCTGCACTCTCTAAAATTCTCCTGAAAGCCCCAGAGGCATCCACTGTGAGACAGCCTGTTTCACAAGACACGATCTTAGAAGAAGAGTTGGAACTTGATGATGAAGAAGATGGAATGGACCAGAACACCACTGACATTCAAAATGAGTATTTGTCTCTTTGCCAGTGAAGTGTGACCTCTATTTAATTTTGTGAATATTTTTAGAACCGGATGTGGGTGGTTATAATTGCGTAGGTGGCAATTACCGTTAACATAGAAGCTCCGGTACGGATCCATCTATGCCGATAATCGCATGTGGGGCTACTTAATAACCTTTGCTGTGTATAGTTAATGAGAGATTTAGACTTACGCTTGGTTGATCGCGGGAAAGGATGGTCCTCCAGAGAGTTTCATTGCTCATTGTGCTAGCGTTAGTGGCTAGCGTATGTGGCGTCAGAGGTGAGCTGGTGCCACCGTCCCCCCATACTCCCCGCCTTGGGGCTTCCTATGTAATAGTCTGCTAGCTAATTAATGCGGTATTTCACAGCCTCGGCCTGAGCAAAAATATACCTATCTGACACAGGGGAGATACTACCCCTTGCAATAGTTAGCTGCGTCTCGAGCTAATTGAATAATGTCTACGTGATATTAAAACAACCACCGTAGTTCTAGTGGGGCCTACACTCGGCAGATTGTAAAAGGAGAACTGGCTGCAGAGAACCACAATTGAGTGTTTCCTGTAGGAATGACATTAGCACAGTGTATACTATAACCAGTGTGGTTTCAGCTTCCTTTGCAACCTGCTGTACCTGAACGTTGGGTTCTCTCCCTGATGCGAAGCGATTTAGACACTCATGCACAAAGAGTAATGCATGCAGCTATACTCAAAATTATCATATCTCTAATTAAGCGAAAAAACATTACATCACGAAAACTCGCAATGATGAATGTGATCAAAGATCAATGTCGAGAGTGAAATGAAAGGGTGAGTGCAAATGAGAGTAAATAAAGTAAAACAAGTAGTCCATAAGAGTTCTCAACATACCGCCGGCCAAGACGTGTAGTCTTCACGGTAAGAGGAGTGTAGTCTTCACAACAGGTCTAGTGTAGATGTTGCCACGGCCAGTCTTGACTGTCACCACACGAACGACTCCGTCTTTCCCAGGATGTGTCTGGATGACCCTTGCCAGGGGCCACCGTCCAGGGATAGTCTCATCTGCGCGGATGACGACGATGTCTCCAACTGAGATATTGGAGGATCCTGGTGTGCGCCATTTGTTCACTCTCTGGAGACCAGCAAGGTACTCAGTGGACCAACGCTTCCAAAAATGCCTGACAAGAGCTTGACACAGATGCCATCTCTTCAACAAGGTGAGGGGCCTGTGCGATTCCGCTGGGTCTGGAAGTGCCTCTAGTGGTCGGCCGATCAAGAAGTGTCCAGGGGTAAGTGCACTAATGCCACCATCTTCGGCACAGGGTAGAGCAGCCAGAGGTCTGCTATTTAGACAAGCCTCTATCTGGACCAACACGGTCGATAACTCCTCAAAGGTGAGCTTGACTTCACCCACAACACGGGAGAGATGTCTCTTGAAGCTCTTCACTGCAGCTTCCCACAAGCCTCCAAAATGAGGTGCCCTCTCCGGAATAAATTTCCACACGATGTTCTGGCCAGAGCAGAAATTAGAAATGACTTCTTGTGACTCCTGCTGCCGAAGAAACTCCATCAGCTCCTTGAGGTGTCTCGAGGCACCCACAAAGTTTGACCCATGGTCGCTCCAGATTAGAGAAGGCTTCCCTCGCCGGGCGGTGAAACGACGGAGGCAGGCCACGAAGGCTTCTGTTGTCAAGTCTGACACCAGCTCAAGATGTACAGCCTTCACCGAGAGGGAAACGAACACACATACGTATGCTTTGACTAAAGTGGGTTTCCTTACAGAGCCATGCTTAATGTAAATTGGACCTGCGTAGTCCACTCCAACACGATTGAAGACCAGATCAGGAGTGACTCGTTCTGTGGGGAGCTGGCCCATAAGAGGAGGCTGGGGTCGTAGAGACTTGCGGCGGCAAATGATACAACTGCGTGAAACGGAGTGAATGGCTCTACGTCCTCCCACAAAGTAGAAACGACGTCCAAGTGATGCTGTAACGAGCAGAGGCCCAGAGTGGAGGAGACGCAAATGCTCAGTGTGGATGAGTAATTTGCTCACTGGGTCTTTCCCATGTAGGATGATGGGATGCTGTCGGTCGTATGCCAGTTTTGAGTTCCGTTGTCGGCCACCCACACGAAGGAGACCAGTTTCATCCAGGAAGGGGTTCAATGAAAGTAACGGACTAGACTTCGGAAGAGAAGCATTTGACTGGAGAGCTGCAACTTCAGTTGCGAAATGAGCAGATTGGGATATGGATACCCAGTACGTGACAGCCTTGTCCAATTCACTCACGGTGAGAGGCCCAGATACTCGAACCAACTTCTTCTGGCGTGCTCGGCAGTTGAAGACAAAACGCAACATCCAGGCAGTGACTCTCTTGAGGCGAGTGAAACTCGAGAAATGATCCAATGGGAATATAGGTTCAGTACGGACGACAGCAGCATGCGAGCAGATTTCATTGATCTCGTCTGAGGGGCCGTTTGGCATCAGAGTGGCTGGCTTGGGCCAACAGTGAATGCCCAGTTGAAGCCAGCTTGGTCCTTTCCACCACAAGTTGTGAGATAAGAGCTCGGATGGAAGCAAACCACGGGAGGCACAGTCTGCTGGGTTATCGGATCCGTCCACATGACTCCAGCGACTGGGAGCAACTAGATCAGAGACAAGGGAGACCCTGTTGCCAACGAACGTCTTGAAACGGCGAGGGTTACCAACTAACCAATTAAGGACGATAGTGCTGTCTGTCCAAGCAAAGATGTCTTCAGTGGAGAGACCAAAGACGGTCTGACAGTGATGGAGTAGCTGTGCGAGGAGAAGTGCCCCACAGAGCTCCAGTCGAGGGATAGAGAGTCTCTTGATGGGAGCCACCTTGGTCTTTGCCATGACAAGAGAGGTATGTACACAACCAGTGGTGTCCACAAGGCGAAAATAGACCACACCAGCATATGCTGCTTCGGAGGCGTCAGAGAAACCGTGGAGTTGTCTGTAAGCGATCTTCACGGTCTTCGGGTAGTAACAACGTGGAATGTGCTTGTCCACAAGCAGACAAAGCTCTTGCCTCCACTCCAGCCATGCTTGCTCCAGTGGGGGCGGTACAGTGTCGTCCCATCCCAATCCTTTCTCCCAGAGGTGCTGGAGAAGAATCTTTGCCTTGACGATGACAGGGGCAAACCAACCAAGGACATCAAACGTCTTCGCAATGTCCGAGGAGAGAGCACGCTTGGTCCAGCTGTGTTGAGGAGAGAGATCAGCGACAGTCAAGCGAAAGTGGTCGAACTTCGCGTTCCACTCGACTCCCAAAGTCTTGGTGTACTCATCATGGTCAGATATATTACGAATAGACTGCTGATCCTGGAGCTCAGGCTCGATGTGTTGAAGAACAGCAAACTCACTGGAGTTCCATTTGCGCAGTAGAAATCCACCTTTGTCGAAGAGTGTCTGCAGTTGAGCATGCAGCTCGATGGCTTCCTCAATGGAGTCAGCACCAGTGAGGCCATCATCGACGTAGAAGGAGTCTTCCACGACCTTGGCAGCAAGAGGATAGACCAAGGCATGATCCTGGGCATTTTGCCGGACGGACATATTCGCCATGAAGGACGATGCGGACACTCCAAATGTGACACGAGTCATTCTAAAGTCTTTGAGAGGAACATCAGGAGAGTTTCTCCAAACAAAACGATGAAGATCTCGGTCAGTGGGTGTGAGGGCAATGGCACGATACATCCTGCTGACGTCTGCGATCAGAGCAACACGATGGAGCCGAAAACGGAGTAGAACATCTACCAAGGAGGAATGAACGGTGGGACCAACTAGCAGGGTGTCATTCAGGGAGACTCCAGTCGAGGTCTTCGCTGAGGCATCAAACACCGCTCGAACCTTTGTCGTGGTACTGGATTGTTTCCTCACTGCTTGCATGGGCAAGTAGAAAACAGAGTGTGGAGGCTTCTCCAGGTCAATCGCAGGAACTGGCTCTGCGTGGCCCATGGTGAAATACTCGTCGATCACGGCCTCAAACTCCGGAAAGAGACCCTTGAGGTGCAGAGAACGCTCAAACGCGAGGAACCTGCGGACAGCTTGGGAGCGTGATTCACCGAGAGGTTTCACTCCAGCTTTCTTGGGCAAAGGTATCAAGAATCTGCCATTTTCCAGACGGCTGTAATTGTTCTCAAAGTGCTTCACTGCCGCAGATTCTTCAGGTGTGAGACAATCCTTGATGGTGATCCTTTCCACCTCCCAGAAACGACGCAGGAGATCGTCCCCAGAGAGGAGCATGGCGTGATGAGTTGTGACTACTTGAGTTGGAGCACCGAAGCTGGTACTTCCTGCTAGAACCCAGCCGAACTGAGTCTCAAAAGCAATAGGTGAACCGGGAATGCCACACCGCCGGCCGTGAAGCATCACCTCTGCGAAAAGCTCTACACCGAGCAGGAGATCAATCCTTCCAGGCTGTGCAAAGCTGGGATCGGCTAATTGCAGGTCAGAGAGGTGATTCCACTTCGGATCTACGGGAACTGGCTGGAGAGGCAGGTCACTAGTGACACGAGAGACTACAACAGCGGTGACAATGAATTTCTTGGCAGGATGGTGCACTGACGAGACTTGGAACGTCGTGATGAGTTGAGCGGAGTTGCGAACGAACCCAGCGACTCCCGTAATCCTGGTGTTCTGGCTGGAACGAGGGAGGTGAAGACACTGAGCGAGTCGTTCAGAGACAAACGAGGCAGATGAGCCAGAATCAAGGATTGCTCTTGCTTCCATCGTAGATCCATCAGAGGACTCTACCAGGACACGGCACGTCATGAGCAGGAGATCAGATCTGATTCCCACTGCTGCATTGGTTGAGATCGGAGCTAAGGGCGAGACCGAAGCTGAAGAGGTCATTGGTGGTGATGAGGTAGTGGAGACAGCGACATCAGCTGTTGCAGCTGTAGGAAGTGAACTGGGCATACTGCTCCTTCCTTCGAGGTGAAGAAGGGTATGGTGTGGTTTCTGACACACTCGACACTTGTGTAGTGATTTGCAATTACTGACAAAATGACCAGCTCGTAAACAGTTGAGGCATAGACCATTCGTTTTCAGTACAGACAACTTGCCAGCATGATTCAGAGCCATGAATCGCGAACAAACAAACAAGGGATGTTTTTCGGACTTGCAAACTACACAGTTGCCGGGGGATGTATTAGCACTCGCAGCAAACGAAGCAATGGACTTGACAGGTGCAAAATTCTTCTTGGCAAATGGTGGGTCGTTCTTGTATGACTTCTTTGCAGGGTCGGACAGGGCGGCCTCCGAGGCCTGGGCACGAAGATTGACGAACTCGAGAAGTAGCTTGTAATGAGGGACTTCTGCAGAGGACTGACTGTGACGCTGCCACTCAAACATGGTGTTCACATCTAGCTTCAGCTCGAGCATAGAGGTGATGAAGGGCCCAGAGGGATCGTGGCCCATGGATTTGAGAGCCCGGAGATGCTGTAGAGCAGTGTCGTGTAGACGACGCAGCTCTCTTCCACTGCCGTCCTTGAGGTTGGGGATTTCCAGAATCTTGCGCACATGTGCCTGATGTATGAGGCGGGGCCTATCATACCGTGACTTCAGACACGTGATGGCTTCATCATAGTGCTCGCCTGATCTGGAGAGACCTTCTATCACCGTCTTGGCCGAACCAACTTTGAGAGCGTGGCGGAGATAAGCTAGCTTCTCGGAATCCGTGAGGTTGGATCTGTCATGTACCGCGACATTGAATTGCTCCCAGAAAATCTTCCAATTCAAAATGCTACCATCGAATGTTGGCACATCCAGCTTTGGGAGCTTGACGCCCTTCGCGTCGGAGACTGAAGGGGAGGGGGAGGTTAAGGAGCGAGAGTGAAGTAGCCTTCGAATCTCGAGCCCACAATCAAACATGGCTTTCTCGACCCGAGCCAGGGACTGACCAAGGTCACTGGTGTCATCGACATCGAGAGAAAGTAGGCTGCGATGAATGTCAGAGTATTCCTGTTTGAAATCTGACAGTTGTTCCTCAAACTGCTTGAGGAGACAGACGTCACCATCCACAGGGAACGAAGTGACACCGCTGAAGATCGATGAGAGACGCTTTTCCAATTGCTTGAGGCGTTTGGAAGCTATCTTGCATTGGTCAGATTCCGAAGAAGAGCATGAGGAAATGAGCCTTTCAAGGCGCATAGCGAGTTGAGCACATACTTCATCCTGGTCATCGAAAGTTTCCTGCTCCCTTGCAAGGTCTTCTTCTTCATCAAACAAATCAATGACTGCGAAGTGGTGGAGCTTGAATTCTTCAACCAGGGACTGTAGGCGCGTGGTGAGGCGTCGCGCATGGTTGACAGTATCAGGTAGACTGACTGCTGCTTCGAGCTCAGTGAGTCGAGAACCAAGTTTTGTGATTGAGGCACGAACCACACCTCTTTTCTTCCGATTTGAAGAGAGAGAGCGTCGTGTAGCTTCAGACATGTCGGCAGGCGACGATGAAACAGCAGAGCACGTGGTCAGTCAAACAACGAGAAAACGAAGGCCACGGCTCAGAGAGAAGAACCAGGGCAAAATGAGACTGTTTCTGACATTATCCGGCTCGAAGGACCAATGAACGTTGGGTTCTCTCCCTGATGCGAAGCGATTTAGACACTCATGCACAAAGAGTAATGCATGCAGCTATACTCAAAATTATCATATCTCTAATTAAGCGAAAAAACATTACATCACGAAAACTCGCAATGATGAATGTGATCAAAGATCAATGTCGAGAGTGAAATGAAAGGGTGAGTGCAAATGAGAGTAAATAAAGTAAAACAAGTAGTCCATAAGAGTTCTCAACAGTACCTGACTCGGACACCAAACAGTTTTCTAAGTGGTTTATGCCTGCACGCTTGCTGTTGCACGCTTTACCAAAACTGCAGTACAGTAGTGTATCTAGGGCTGAAGGAAGACTATATATAGTAAATGCATCTAGAGCCACATCAGACCCCATAAATGGTACTTTAATATTAATACTACTGATGACCTTCAACTCTATTGTAGCATAGTACAAGATTACTAGTTGTTGAATTAAGCATTTTGCATACTGTAGCATGTAGCTAATTCTGCTTAATAATCTAGCCTTGTACTTATGCCTCTCGTTCCCAGGCCTATGTGCACGTTTCAGCGATGGGCGCCGGGCGCGGCGCGGGTATGGGGCCCGGCCGCCCGGGCGCCGTGACGCGAAGGAATTTTTTGCGTGGGCGAGGACAGCTGCAGTTCTCAGACAATCGAGGAAGGCAACGAATCTATATTTCTAGTAGCACTTCTCCGGAGACTGTTTGTGCCACAAACCAAACGCTGAAACAATGTCACCAGCAAAAGGTAGAGAAGTGCAACCGAGCGGTCGCTGCCCACGCGAAATTAAGTAAGTTAAATCACGTGAGGACGAGCCGTCATACCATGTACCAGTGGGAGGGGAATAGTGGCCCCGCTAGACCGACTAGAAGGCAATATGTACACTATGTGGAGGGTACTTATTATGCACCTATCACTGTTAAACCCCACTACCCCCCTCCCGGGCTGAGGTGGGCCTAGGTGGGGATTTAACTAATTGAAATGACAATTGTCCCAATCCATGGGCAACCCATCCAGTCAAATACCCCACTATATACCAAATTGGCTAACTGTTTTAACAGAGCCCGGGTTGGTTGCTCCAGTTTCACGTGTTGACGTTATTTTGGTAGTCCATAAACTAGTCTGATGTGTGGCTAAGGATGTATTTAATGCCTACACAATCCTGAAACACTCCCTCATTCCATACTAATGGTTTCTACATGAGGGCTACTCATCCAGGTAATCCACAAAGTGTAATAAATTATGTGTTCAATAACTCTGTAAATTATGGAATGAGGGAGTATTCTAAGTTCATTAAACACATCATTACACTTCAGACTAGCTTAAGGATTCCAACTGTGACAGCAGGTGTTTGGACAGTGAATATAACTGAAGTCTATAGCTGTACATGAAACTGGAGTAACCAAATCTGGTTAATCTCTTTTTTTTTTACAGTGATATATAAAGCCCCACTATGAATGAGGAGCATACAGAATATGGGGGATTACAAGGGGGTTTGTCACAAAGGACTGCCCCTATAATTGGGCATTTGATGTGTCAGATTACTTGTACTTTATGGGCCTTTGCTCCCTGTACAGTGTGCATACTCTGTATGTTCCTCATTCATAGTGGGGCTTTATATATTAACCAGATTTGGTTACTCCAGTTTCATGTACAGCTATAGACTCCGGTCCAAACACCTGCTGTGCTGGAATCCTTAAGCTAGTCTGAAGTGTAATGATGTGTTTAAGACCTACATGAACTTAGAATACTCCCTCATTCCATAATTTACAGAGTTATTGAACACTACACTTTGTGGATTACCTGGATGAGTAGTCCTCATGTAAGGCAAAACAGAAACCATTAGTATGCAATGAGGGAGTGTTTCAGGATTGTGTAGGCATCATTAGCCACACATCAGACTAGTTTATGGACTACCAAAATAACGTCATTGAAGTCAACACGTAAAACTGGAGCAACCAACCTGGGCTCTGTTAAAACAGTTAGCCAATTTTATTTTTCGGTATATAGTGGGGTATTTGACTGGAGGAGTTGCCCCTGGATTGGGACAATTGCCATTTCAATTAGTCAAATCCCCACCTCAGCCCGGGAGGGGGGTAGTGGGGCTTAACCTTGATAGGTGCATTACAAAGTCTTATACCTTCCTTCTTTGCAGATCTTTCAGAAATTTGTTACCGATTCACTCCATGTGGAATGTCAGGCCACCGTGGACCATCACTGGAGCAATGTAACGAGTTTTACAGCGAAAATAATTCACCAATTGCACGGGATAATGTACTCGTAGGCTTTGAGGGTTATGATGGAGCTCAGGGATTCAGGGTTCCAAGGACTGGTTTATACAATGTTACTGTTGCGGGGGCGGCTGGCGGCAGGGGCGTGTGTAATGTTGAGGTTGGACATGGAGTGGTTCAACATTTTCAGGTGGAGCTGTCTACATATCAGGAGCTTTTGGTTTTGGTAGGACAGAGCGGATTGGGTCCTTGTGACACTGAGAATCCACCACCAGTGTGTGATAATCCCCCTACGCTGATCAATGAGACTGTAGAGTGTAATACAACATGGTATGAGTCACTTATTTCCGAAGGTGTGGACTATGGAAATTTCTACTATCCATTTGTTGGTGGGGGAGGGGGTGGTGGAGCCAGCATTGTGCGGCACAAGGAGGTTGGTGGATCCTTTGGCGATCTTGCTACAGCTATTTCTGGTGGAGCTGGTGGTAGCCCTGCAGTGCTGTCCTATGAAGTTATTCAAGATATCATTTTTTCAACTACTTTACTATCTCCTACAGATGAAATGCTTTACCATAACTTTCTTGATGCTAAACCTTCATTGTTTGATGAAGCTATATCCAACTTGGGAGGTGTTAGAGGACTTAGAAATACCTCTTTTAACAGGTTTCCAAATGTCAATGCTGGGGCAGGAGGAGGCTTTTTTCAACATCCTGACAGCCCAGTAACTGAGATTGATGGCAGACTTTTGGGTCCGGCAGGTAGTGGGTTTGCAGAGGGAGGGTTTGACTGTGCAACATTGTTGAGCTCTGGTGGATTCTTTGATCGTCCTCTTGAGGAAGTTTATGGTGGTTTTGGTGGTGGTGGTGGTGGGTGTGGTGGGGGAGGTGGAGGGGGTGGGTTCACAGGTGGAGCTATAGTGCAGAGGGGTGTTGATCTACCTGGTGGTGGTGGCTACTCTGGATTTTTGAACGATTCCAATGATATTACTGTAGATCCCATAGGCTTTGCCCTAAATGTTATTAGTGCTGACGGCTTTGTAAATATAGTACTAGCTGACTGTGGCTGTGCATACAAATGTGACTTGGATACTCAAACAGAAAAATTTGAGTGCCTTTGCCCTATTGAAACCCAGCAAGCTCCTGATCAAAGTGATTGCTTTGAAGGAAAAAAAATAACTATATGCTAGCTATGGAATTTGCATAGGATATTGTACTGATACGTAATCGGATGATATTGATTTCTGCATTCTGTATGACCGTCCCATGCAGCTATTGAACTAGATGTTATGCAAGGACCATCAACACTAACTAACCTGAGTAATGTGGAAGATCTCTATGTCACACCCATTTCATTTAATGAAGCAGCAATTTTTATTTTTAGTATCAGTTTTACTGTGAGCACCGTCACTCAGACAGCCACTAGGCAAGCCACAGGCCAGGACACCTGTGCAGTTGTCTTCATTGGACAAGATTCAGAGATAGTTTTGACATCAAATTTTGTGGTGTAAGTCGTCGTCCACCTCCTCCCATTGTTTTGGGGGGAGCGTGGGACAAGGATAATGAATACATAGACACAAAGACACTGATCCATGTATTAGTGATATTTCCGCAGTGCATGGGGTCTATAGCTGTACAGTGCAGTTTGGTTTACAGCACTAAAAAATATGTTCCTAAACACAGTGCACAATTAGTCTCATTCCCAGACCTTCCCCGCACGAGCAAGCGAAGTAAAGCCACTTTACCTCTCTCACTTCACACGCTCGTGTGGGGAAGGCCTGGGAACGAGGCTAGTGTACAATATCAAGCTTGGTATGTGTGTCCCTTATATCCTGTGCAGGGATTCTGGAACAGTTAATTCTCTTGCAGTAATTACAATACCCGAAGAAGAACAGAATATTTTCTTTGTTTCTGAGTACACACAGTTCCTAGACTCCTCCATCCTGGTGACTGGTGGTTTTCTGATTACCACTCAGCCATGTATTGTGGAAGGCATGAAAATTGAAGTGAACGCCAGTATCAGAGAGACTGATGCAGGTATATACATCTAGCTTTCCTTTAATCGATATGGTAAAATGTAAGGGAGCAATTCCAGATTATTTGCATATGTACGTATCACTCCCAAATAATATCATGATAATATAGTCCATAATTTACATCTTATGCATGCTGTACCATTAAAATAATTACTTTCATCTTGTGCCACAATATTGTATGAATGACTCCTTTCTACATGGATAGAATCTGATAATTATCGGCATTTATACTGCTGTACTGTGCCCCTACCTGTCTGTATACAGAATAATTTAATGTATGCTTGTAGTATATGTATAGCATATATTCTCTGCAGAATCCCTGAACTTTCAAGAAATCTTGGAAATCGCTACCAACATCACTTCAGAAACTGCAAGAAATATTCTGCAGCTAGTGTCACCCTCAGATTCATCTCCCTCAACCTCAGATTCATCGCCTATAACTGATTCATCACCCTCATATTCAGAACGCACACTTATCATAGCAGTGGTTGTACCTGTTGGTGTACTGGGTATTGCAACACTGATCCTGCTGGTTTTGTTGCTCAGGTGGAGATTTCAAAGGTAAATTAAATGGACAGGAGCACACAGGCCATTATAGGCATCAGGTTTA
Source organism: Phakellia ventilabrum (assembly GCA_963921505.1). NCBI lineage: Eukaryota > Metazoa > Porifera > Demospongiae > Axinellida > Axinellidae > Phakellia > Phakellia ventilabrum. The sequence continues at coordinate 1,443,349 of OY997396.1, read as the reverse complement.
GTGGCTCATGCACTCCCGTAGGACTTTATGCTGCTATGTAGCTTTCATAGCGTATTCTACATCATTATAGGAGGTAATTGTATAGTATAAGCAGTATGCATATGTTTTGGTCAAATCTTATTTATATGTTTCCTTATTGTTCTTCTGGAGTTTAGAAAGAAGTCCTCAATGTTACCGGCTCCAATACTAGAGAGTCCTGGTGTTTCTCCAACTGTTTTTACAAGCATGATATTGGAGAATGCTGAGGTTAAGAATGGTGCATGCAAAATTATCATGTTTATATTTGACCCTTTATCTATTTGCCATTGCAGGCACTGGAGCACACCTCTGGTGCTTTTAACGATCATTCATATGCACTACTGAGATACACAGAGGTATTCTATGCACTAAAATTGATGTATTGAGCTGTAACCTGCAGCCTTGTCCTCAGGCTCATTGCATGTGTTTCACTTTATAAGGCACAGTCAGTTTCACCAAAATATTCTCATATAGGCTGAGGCTATAAACGTGATTCTTACATGACTATGTTGCCAACTATTATTACATACTGATCCCACCCCTATAGCTAATTAAACGATGATTACCTGAGCAGCTTTATACTGTAGCTAGCTTAGGAATTCTTTTTGTTGGCCTAGGCCTTGAACGTCATCACTTTTGAGTGTTAACTACTAAAATTTCTTATTGCTATACACATTTTGTATTCAAATGTTATGGTGAAACTGAGTAACAAAGTGAAACATGCATAAGAGCATGAAAACATGGCTGTTGAACCTGTATATACATAAACAGAATGAATATGAGCGGCAAGATCCAGTCAGAGACAAGTTTGCCTCCAAGTATGGCGTCGGTGCTCCATTCTACGACTTCACGGACTACAACAGGCAGAGATCTGGCTCACTGATTAATGTGAGCATTACTGCAAGCATTAATATTGTGTTTGGATGCACACACAAGTAGAGATTTCTGCATGACTATCGCTATAACTTTATATCTAATTCACTGTCTTGTGCATCTGTTAAGTAGCTAGCAAGTGACTAATAACTCATATTTTATAGGATTGGGAGTATCCTCGCAGTAATCTGATCTTTATGCGCAATCTGGGAGAGGGGCAGTTTGGGAAGGTGCTACTGATGAAGGCCAAGGTAAACTTCAGAGTGGACAGATGTTATGTAGGACAGTCACCTTTGTATTCACTCCAAAATTCATCCACACAGTGTATAGCTGGCTATCAGGGCTACATCCCTGTAGCTGTTAAAACTCTATCCTCCACGGATCCTGAAATAGTGAGGAAATTTATGGAGGAGGCTGAACTGATGAAGAGGTTTTACCATCCTAACATTGTCAGTTTGTTAGGTGAGAATTTCATCATACAGTATACTCCTTCACAACTGTTTTGGACATGTATGTAACTTGTTACTCCGCAGGCATTACCTCCAAAGATGAGAGCGAAGACAGCTCTCCTCTATTAATTTTGGAGTACATGCCCCATGGTGATTTACAGGGCTTCCTTAAATCTCATAGGTCAGGTACTAATAGAAATAAGAGTACATAAGTATTCCTATGTGGTTAGTATTCTAGGCCTGGTATATGTTGAGTGAAACGCGCACGTGGGCCTGGGAATGAGGCTAGGCCTAGTATATGTTGTAGCAATAATGAGAGATTGAATGTTACCTACATCGTGATGACTAAATAAAGTGACAATATCCAAAGTGCTTGTACTAATACGGGGGGGGGGGGGGGGTACCTCGATCATTATTGAAGGGGAGCCTACATTTCTTGCTGTTATATATTATACAGACCAGAAGAAGGTGAACCATCTGCAATTACAGAGGCAGATTTGTACAATTTCGCTATTGATGTAAGTGTATGCATGTTTTATTCCCACAGCTGATCAAGCACAGCTGACATGTACTATTTTTTTAATTATCTATAGATTGCAGGGGCTTTGGAGTTCTTGGAAATGAGCAAATATGTACACAGAGATGTGGCTGCTAGAAACTGTCTAGGTACTGATATCGCAACTTATGACTAGCTACATCTTGAGTATCAGTATAGTCCAATCTCCATTTCCATTCCAGTTGGTTCTGGTCTTCGGATCAAGATTGCTGACTTTGGCATGGCCCGTGGTGTGTACGATAAGGACTACTACAGAGTGGCTGGGAGGGCATTGCTGCCAGTTCGATGGATGGCTCCGGAGTGTCTGCTGTATGGCATGTTTACCAGTGCTTCTGACGTTTGGTGAGCTAATGAGTCATCAGTTCATCTTTTAGTACGCACCTGTATACAGACCTACATAGTCATATATGCAATGGGTGATAGCCATACATCCCATGCACATTTCCACAGGTATACAGTTAATACCAGGGCCCTTCACAATATTGTACTTGTATATACTCCTATGTGTAGTGTAGATTCATATTTGTTACTATAGGTCATATGGAGTGGTGTTGTTTGAGATAATGACATATGGAAAAATGCCACTTGAAGTTATGAATATGCAGAACATTGTGGAAGAGGTGCAGAATGGTACCCTGCGACACCCAAGGTATAGTTATGTATAGTCATGAGTAACTGTTGAGCCTTTGCATTAATTTTAATATCTTGACCGTATAGACCAAAGAACTGTCCAGACATTATTTATGATGTGATGAGTGAGTGCCACAACCACGAGCAAGACCAGAGACCTACTTTCACCAAGATTCTAGCCACTTTAGAGAAGATAAGATCTGATTCTTGTGTTTCTGTAAGGATATAGAGACAACAACACGGAGTTTCAGTGTGTATAATTATATCTTATCAAGTATACCAGTCGCTAGTATATGTGGTAATGCCAGTTTGCAACTAATAATCATTTATTACTTATCAATGTGAGTTTCTACTGCTGGCCTCTCTACGGTATTTACGTATATTGGCGCACCATACCCAGATGTATATATAGTGTCACTATTACTGCACATAACTGGCTTGCTCATGCGTACTTCAAACTCAGTTCATCGAAGCCAAACCACACACCAGTATACGTACAGGTGTAGCCTTCTCTTCCGAATCCTGATGAGTCACTACACAGAATTATTAATTGCTCTAGCTATTGTTGAGATTGTTGTGACTGTAGTGACACAGAGAATGTGCTGTCCAAAGAATAGAAACAAAAACACAAGTTGGGTTAGTAATGTGTACTACTATCTAGTTGTGTGAGTATATTGTGTGTGTGTGTGTGTGTGTGTGAATGTATGTAGTGTGTGTGTGTGTGTGTGTGTGTGAATGTATATGTGTGCATGTGTGTGTGTGTATGTTGCTTGTGTGTGTGTGTGTGTGTGTGCATGCCTAAATGATTGATGCAATACTGCTATTAACCAGCAAGATTAAATTAATATGCCTTATATGCAGTAAGCGTACAACGTTCACTATCCGAGTCACAACTGTAGCTATGCAACACCCTACAGTGTGAGTGGAACATATGTAATTCCAGATGATCAAGTTCCCATCAGTGACAGCTGCAGCTGCACTCTCTAAAATTCTCCTGAAAGCCGAACTTTGATGATGAAGAAGATGGAATGGACCAGAACAGCACTGCCGACTTTGCCAGTGAAGTGCACCCTCTATTAGCATATTTTTTAGAACCGGATGTAGCTGGTTATAATTGCGTAGGTGATGATTACCAGTAGAGTAATCACATGCCTCTATTTAAGGTGGGAGTCAAAAAATTTTTTTTAAGGTGGGAGGGGTTGCTGTGTACAGTTGTTGACCGGTTAGGCCTACGCTTGATTGACTGCGAGAAAGGATGAAACCCCAGAGAGTTCCTGTGCTCATTGTGCTAGCGTTAGTAGCTAGCGTATGCGGCGCCAGAGGTGAGCAGTTCCACCTGCCCCACACTTGGGGCTTCCCTACTCTACTGGCTAGCTAATTAAAGCGGTATTTAAAGCATCGGCCTGAGCAAAAACTTACTATCACTGGGGAGATACAGTAGTATGTGTAGGACTGACATGAGACTATATGTAGTATTTGCATCCAGAGCCACATCAGACCCCTTTAATTCAATGGTACTTTAATATGGTAACGGTACTGATAACCTTCAACTCTATTGTAATAGCCATACTACATACGAGAATGCTAGTTGTTGAACAGGTGGATTTAAACACTGCATACTGTAGCATGCAGCTAGTTGCATATACTGTGGTATGATGTGGTACATAATTACAAATCAACTAGCCTTAACTTGTGCTTATCGTGTTTACAACATTTTGTGTGGGTCGTACCAGTGGGAGGGGATAATATCTCCCACATAAATAGTGGCCTAGACCTATAGGTTTACTATTATAAGTCTAGAAGGCAATATGTGCACTATGTGGAGGGTACTTATTACCAGTGGCGCAGAAGAAGTTACGTGGAGCACTGCTAGGGCACATTGCCAACGGCAGTATCCAAAGTCGCTGTGCGCCTTTAGCCTCGAACCCAGGCCTTCCTCGCCTAGATTGTATCTCACACTCCATGGCTATGAGATAAAATCTGGGCAAGGAAGGCCTGGGTTCAAGGCTAGTGCGCCTCTGCAGAGCCTGCGAAACAGCCAAGAATTTGCGCAAAGCACGGACAAAACTTTCTTGCATAACTTTTAGCTACCAGGAAGGGCTCTTGTAGCTTCTTCGTGCTTTTTATAATCGCTGCATTTTAGTCTTTTAGCACTATTCTTAGCCTTCAGCCCTCCTCTTCTTTGCAGGGTTGTCGCTATAGCCGTCAAACAGCGACGGGTGTTTTTGCTTTTATGCGATCTGCGTATTAATAGTTATTGATCTTTGACCTTAGTTTTCCACATTATTTTTACCTGGGCACACGCAAATTTACCCAAGCCTTATACCTTCCTTCTTTGCAGATCTTTCGGAAATCCGATACAGATTCACTACATGTGGGATGTCAGGCCACCGTGGACCATCACTGGAGCAATGTCGCGAGTTTTACAGCGAAAATAATTCGCCAATTGCACGGGATAATGTACTCGTAGGCTTTGAGGGTTATGATGGAGCTCAGGGATTCAGGGTTCCAAGGACTGGTTTATATAATATTACTGTTGCGGGGGGCAATGGTGGCAGGGGACTGTGTAATGTTGAGGTTGGACATGGAGTGGTTCAAAATTTTCAGGTAGAGCTGTCTACAGATCTGGAGCTTTTGGTTTTGGTAGGACAGAGCGGATTGGGTCCTTGTGACACTGAGAATCCACCATCAGTGTGTGATAATCCTCCTACACTGATCAATGAGACTGCAGAGTGTAATGCAACATGGTATGAGTCACTTATTTCTGAAGGTGTGGACTATGGAAATTTCTACTATCCATTTGTTGGTGGGGGAGGGGGTGGTGGAGCCAGCATTGTGCGGCATAGAGCAGTTGGTGGATCCTTTGGTGATTTTCCTACAGTTGTTTCTGGTGGAGCTGGTGGTAGCCCTGCAGTGCTGTCCTATGAAGTTATCCAAGATATCACTTTTTCACCTACTGTACTATCTCCTACAGATGAAATGCTCTACCATAACTTTCTTGATGCTAAATTTTCACTGTCTGATGCAGCTATATCCAATTTAGTAGCTGTTAGAGGATTTAGAGATACCTTTTTTAACAGGCTTCCAAACATCAATGCTGGGGCAGGAGGAGGCTTTTTTCAACATCCTGACAGGCCAGTAACTGAGATTGATGGCAGACTTTTGGGACCGACAGGTAGTGGGTTTGCAGAGGGAGGATTTGATTGTGCAACACTGTTGAGCTCTGGTGGATTCCTTACTCGTCCTCTTCAGGAAGTGTATGGTGGTTTTGGTGGTGGGGGAGGTGGTTGTGGTGGGGGAGGTGGAGGGGGCGGGTTCACTGGCGGAGCTGTAGTGCAGAGGGGTGTTGATCTACCTGGTGGTGGTGGCTACTCTGCATTTTTGGATGCTCCTGATGATATTACTGTAGATCCCATAGACTTTACCACAAATATTTTTAGTGCTGACGGCTTTGTAAATATAGTACTAGCTAACTGTGGATGTGCTTACAAATGTGACTTGGATACTCAAACAGAAAAATTTGAATGCCTTTGTCCTAATGAAACCCAGCAAGCTCCTGATCAAAGTGATTGCTTTGAAGGTAAGAAAATAGCTATATGCTAGTCATAGAATTTGCACAGGATAGCTAGGGTATTGTACTGATACGTAATCGGATGATATTGATTTCTGCATTCTGTATGACCGTCCTATGCAGCTATTGAGCTAGATGTTATGCAAGGACCATCGACACTAACTAACCTGAGTAATGTGGAAGATTTCTATGTCACACCGTTTTCATTTAATGAAACAGTAATTTTTATATTTAGTATCAGTTTAACCGTGAGCACCGTCACTCAGACAGCCACTAGACAAGCCGCAGGCCAGGACACCTGTGCAGTTGTCTTCATTGGACAAGATTCAGAGATAGTTTTGACATCAAATTTTGTGATGTGAGTCAATTATGTCTATAGCTATGGAGCCATATTGTTATGCATAAATTTAATTAATGAGCATGTCATGAGAGTGTTACAGCATTGGTATGAATACATAGCCTTGTCCCTAGGCCTTCCTTGTAGCTTTTCAATACTTGTAATATGATAAACTGTGTCGTGTATTCATTAGCCTCTTTTGCAGGACCCCCCACTCTTTGGGTAGAGCCTACATAGGGACAAGCCTAATGAATACACAGACACGAGGACACTAATCAATGTATGAGTGATATTTCCCCAGTGACCTGGTATACAAAGTATTTATCCTATGACTATACAAGTCATTGAGATATGCAGTTTGTTTCACAGCACTAAAATATGCCCCTACATTTAGTAACAATGTGAAATATCAAGCTTTGAATGTCTTGTATCCTATGCAGGGATTCTGGAACAGTTAATTCTCTTGCAATAATTACAACACCTGGGGAAAAACAAAATGTTCTCTTTGTTTCGGAATACACACCTTTTCTGAACTCATCCATCCTGGTGACTGGTGGTTTTCTTGTTAGCACTCAGCCATGTATTGTGGAAGGCATGAAAATTGAAGTGAACGCCAGTATCAGAGAGGCTGATGCAGGTATATACATCTAGCTTTCCTTTAATCAATATGGTGAAATGTAAGGGAGCAATTCCACATTATTTGCATATCTACGTATCTCTCTCATGATGTGTAACTATAATTCACATCTTATGCTACAGCATTAAAATTTTCATCTTGTGCCATAATGATTGTATGAGTGCCTCCTCATAGGGTTTTCTGAAACAGAAACTCACATGTACTACTATATTGTGCCTCTGCTTGTCCATATACAATACATAGTAATTTTAATGTTTTGCTTGTATTATAAGTGCAGCATATATTCTCTGCAGATTCCCTGGACTTTCAAGATATTTTGGAAATCGCTACCAACATCACTTCAGAAACTGCAAGAAATATTCTGCAGCTAGCATCGCCCTCAGATTCATCGCCCTCAACCTCGGATTCATCGCCTATAACTGATTCATCTCCCTCGGATTCTTCAAAACGCACACTTATCATAGCAGTGGTTGTACCTGTTGGTGTGCTGGGTATTGCAACACTGATCCTGCTGGTTTTGTTGCTCAGATGGAGATTTCAAAGGTATATTGTAGGACATCAGCACACAGGCCATTATAGGCATCAGGTGTAGTGGCTCATGCAGTCCTGTAGGACTTTATGCTGCTATGTAGCTTTCATAGAGTGTTCTACATTGTTATAAGAGGTAGTTGCATGGCATGGCTGAATGATCTCTTATACGTTTCCTTATTGTTCTTCTGAATTTTAGAAAGAAGTCCTCGATATTAGACATTCCAATGCTAGAGATCACGAGTCCTGGTGTTACTCCAACCGGTTTTACAAGCATGATTTTGAAGAATCCTGAGGTTAGGAATGGTGCAGTATAAATTTATGTTTATATTTGACCCATTTTCCATTGATCTTTTTGCCATTGCAGGCTCCGGAGCACATCCTTGGTGCTTTCAACGATCATTCATATGAAGTACTGAGATACGAAGAGGTATCCTATACACTAAAATCGATGCATTGAGCTGTAACCTGCAGCCTTGTCCTCAGGGTCATGTGTGTGTGTTTGTGTTTCACTATATAAGGCACAGTCAGTTTCACCGAAATATTCTCACGTGACCTGAGACTTTAATGTAAATGTGATCCTTACATGACTACATTAGTGACTACTAATTAACAATTGCAATGCTGATCCCACCCCTGTAACTGATTAAACAATGAGCAGCTTTATACTGTAGCTATTTAGTTTAGGCATCCTTCTTGTCGGCCTAGGCTTTGAATGTCATTTGCTTTTGAGTATTAATTCTCGTTGCTATGCACATTTTGCATTCGGATATTACGGTAAAACTGAGTAACAAATTGAAACATGCACAAGAGCCTGAAAACGAGGCTACTGAACCTGCATGCGTAAATTATATAATTACCATTTCCAGAATGAATATGAGCAGCAAGATCCAGTCAGTGACAAGTTTGCCTCCAAGTACGGCGTCAGTGCTCCATTCTACGACTTCACGGGCTACAACAGGCAGAGATCTGGCTCACTGATCAATGTGAGCATTACTGCAAGCATTAATATTGTGTTTGCATGCACCCACAAGTAGAGATTTCTGCCTAAGTATCACTATAACTCCATATTTAGTTCACTTTCTTGTGCATCTGTTAAGTAGCTAGCAAGTGACTGCATTAATTAGTATCTCGTATTGTATAGGACTGGGAGTATCCTCGCAGTGATCTGATCTTTATGCGCAATCTGGGAGAGGGGCAGTTTGGGAAGGTGCTACTGATGAAGGCCAAGGTAAACTTCAGAGTGCACAGATGTTATGTCATGCCTTCATAACAGTCACCTTTGTACTCACTCAAAAATTTATCCACACAGTGTATAGCTGGCTATCAGGGCTACATCCCTGTAGCTGTAAAAACTCTATCCTCCATGGATCCTGAAATAGTGAGGAAATTCATGGAAGAGGCTGAACTGATGAAGACATTTTCCCATCCTAACATTGTCAGTTTGTTAGGTGAGAATTCCATCATACAGCATACTCCTTGACAACCATTTTGGGCATACATGTGAGTATAATACCTTTAATATGTAGGCATTACCTCCAAAGATGAGAACGAAGACAGCTCTCCCCTACTAATTCTGGAGTACATGCCCCATGGTGATTTACAGAGCTTCCTGGAATCTCACAGGTCAGATACAACTGGAAATAATGGTACACATGTATTCCTATGCGGGTAGTATTCTAGGCCTAGTATATGTTATAGCAGTAATGGGAGATTGAATGTTTGGCCATGTCATGGTTATAAATTAACTAAAGCATTTCAATCTGCAGTGACAATATCAAATTGCTTATGATTTTCCATGTGCACATGTTTTTGCCTCGTTTGTTTTTTCTTACTAATATTATATATATACAGACAAGAAGAGGGTGAACCATCTGCTATTACAGAGGCAGATTTGTACAATTTCGCTATTGATGTAAGTGTATGCATGTTTTAATCAGCCAGAATAAAGCCCATGACTGATCATGCACAGCTGATATGCAATACAAACATTAGATTTATGTTTATAATAATAAAAGCAACAAGTCGTGGCTACGTATGTAGGTGTATTTATAACGTAGTGTGGATTACGTGGCGTTATACACAAATATTTAACTGATCATGCACAGCTGACATACCAAAATAACTTTAGATATAATGTGTATAATAACACAAAAAAACAAGTCATGGCTATATAGGTATATAGGTGTGTATTGTGCATTATACACAAATGATACTGAGCTCTGGTGAATGTAACTTTTTATTTTCTATAGATTGCAAGGGCCCTGGAGTTCTTGGAAATGAACAAATACGTACACAGAGATGTGGCTGCTAGAAACTGCCTAGGTACTGGTATCTCTTATGACTGCATACTGTGTTTGAATATCAGTGTACTCCAATCTCCATTCCCATTCCAGTTGGTTCTGGTCTTCGGATCAAGATTGCTGACTTTGGCATGGCCCGTGGTGTGTACGACAAGGACTACTACAGAGTGGCTGGGAAGGCATTGCTGCCAGTTCGATGGATGGCTCCAGAGAGTATACTGTACGGCATGTTTACCAGTGCTTCTGACGTTTGGTGAGCTAGTAAAGTGGTTGAGCCATTAATAATAATGCAATATGTTACCACATGCATCTACACTCCAAAGCGGTGCCTTGTACTAGACTCATCATCCTACTCTCTTCATCCTATTGCTTCTTGAACTCCTGTGTGGCAGAGAAAAGTTTGTTTTGACTCCCAGCTGCAGTGCGCCACATTAGAGAAAAAATTGTATAAAGATGGTTGTAGGTATACGAAACTTGTTGTATTGAGTTACTAGTAACAGTAGCTATAGCTAGTGAGATGCTACGAGAACTACTTCTTTACGGCTGAAAACTAGGTTGAAATTTTCCCCCGCGCTGTGCACCGACAAAACTCTCAGCCACTATGCAGCCTCAGTTACCGTGGCTGTTCCACCCCTGAGGAGCTTCTGACGCCCCTGTACTGTACATGTAGCTATATACTCCAATTCATATTTACCGTTATAATTACTATAGGTCATATGGAGTTGTGCTATTTGAGTTAATGACATATGGAAAAAGGCCACTTGAAATGATGAATGTGCAGAACATTGTGGAAGAGGCGCAGAATGGTACCCTGCGACACCCAAGGTATTATCAGTCATGATACCAGTAACTGTAGAGCTTTTGGATTAATTTTAATATCTTGACCATATAGACCAAAGAACTGTCCGGACATTATTTATGATGTGATGAGTGAATGCCACAACCATGAGCAAGACCAGAGACCTACTTTCACTGACATTCTAGCCACTCTAGAGAAGATAAGATCAGATTCTTGTGTTTCTGTAAAAATATAATGGATAGATGACTACAACACGTAGTTGCAGTGCATATTTTATGTGTATAATTACAAGTTGCCGGTACATGTAGTAATACCAGTTGCCAGTGCATGTAGTAATACCAGTATGTAACTATTAATCATTTTATTACTTTTATATAAAATAATTGTTGCGTAGTATCAATGTATCAATGTGAGTTTCTACTGCTGACTCTCTATACAGTACTTACGCCTGGCGCAAACGCGGATGTTTAGTGTCAATGTTGTGGCTCACGCATGCGTACATGAGGCGTGATCAATTTATTTATGTCACTTGACCACACCACAGAGTGACATAAATAGCATACTCAGTATCTTTGCGATAATGGAGGTGACTGAATTTCTACTGCTGATTGCGCCACTGCTACTGGTCACTGCTCCCAGCTTATTTGCTAGAGGTAAGTATGCGAGTACTAGTCATGGCGTGAAGGGGGCGTTCACTTCTAAAGGCGTTCACTTCTTAGTAGGGGAGTTCACGTCTGAAGGCTGGAAGGCAAACAGCTTCAGTGGTCTGCTAAAGAAATTAGTAGCCCTACTAATTCCCACTGATTAACATTGAGTATTTCTACATGTTAAGTGATACATACACTGGTCTCTTTATATTTTTGTAGATCTTGCAGAAATCCGCTACAGATTCACGACATGTGGAATGTCAGGCCATCGTGGACCATCACTGGAGCAATGTCGCGAGTTTTACAGAGAGAATAATTCACCAATAGCACAGGATAATGTACTCATAGGCTTTGAGGGCTACAGAGGAGCCCAGGGATTCAGGGTTCCAAGGGATGGTGTGTACAATGTCACAATTGCAGGGGCTGCTGGGGGCGTGGGGCTGTGTAACCCCGAGTTTGGACTGGGACTGCTTACAGTTTTACAAGTAGGACTGTTTACAGACTATGAACTTCTGATCCTGGTGGGACAGAGAGGAATGAGTCCTTGTGATATTGACAACCCGCCATTGGTATGTGAGAACCCTCCGTTTAATCTTGATGAGGCTGCAGAGTGTAATGCAACATGGTATGAGTCACTTATTTCAGATACCACTGTTAACGGAAGTTTTTATTACCCTTTTGTTGGAGGGGGAGGAGGTGGGGGAGCAAGCATGGTGCGACGTATCATTGACGGGGCTGTTGGTCAATCCGCAGTTATCTCGGGTGGAGCTGGTGGTAGCCCAGCAGTATTGTCCTATGAAGTCATTCGAGGCATAACTTTTGATACATCTGTTGTAGAGGGGTTAGCCATGAATACTGGTCAAAATGTTACTGATCAGATTCTCTATGTGCATTTTCTCGATGCTAAATCATCTCCTTTTGACCCATTAATTTCTACTATAGACGCTGCCAGAGGATTCCGGAATTCACCTTCTGACAGACCAAATGTCAATGCTGGAGCAGGTGGCGGTCTCTTGCAAGAACCTGAACGACCGGTGACTGATATTGATGGTAACCTTTTAGGCCCACCAGGTAGTTCTTTTGCAGAGGGAGGATCTGACTGTGCCTCATTGTTAAGCTTTAGTGGTTTTCAAACCCGTCCACTTGAGGTAGTGTATGGTGGTTTTGGTGGAGGTGGAGGTGGGTGTGGTGGGGGAGGAGGAGGGGGTGGGGTTAGTGGTGGAGCAGTGGTACAACGGGGAATTGATATCCCAGGTGGCGGTGGCTATTCTGTATTTTTCGGTGCTGCTAATGAGCTTAATATTCAGAACGGTGGTGTACATACTGGTTTAAACTTTGATTCTTATGGCTATGTTGATATTGTGCCATCTGATTGTGGATGTGTACATGATTGCGACTTGGATGAGATAGCTGAGAAGTTTGAGTGCCTCTGTCCTAACGATACTCAACTTGCTCCAGACTTAAGTGACTGCTATAATGGTAAGAATGACTTATGATTTCATTAAACTTCATCTTATCCTAATACTATTTCTTTTCAGTTACTGGACTGGATCTAATGCAAGGCTTACCGACTGTGACCGACCCAGATGGTTTCTACTTTACACCACTTACATTCAATGCAACGTTTGTCTTTAGCATCAGGGCACCTATAAGGACTACTAGGAAATCAGGTGGCCAAGAGGGAGCCTGTGCAATTCTGTTTATTGGGCAAGACTCTGAAATCATTCTGGTATCAAATGTTGTAAGGTTAGTCACATATTACTGCAGTTGTAATCTTCTGTTACTATATTCTTTCCATTCTTTTACAGTGGTTCTGGAACATTCGACTCCCTCGCTCAAGTAGTTACAACATTTGGTGGTGAAAAGGAAGAGGAGGGGGTGGTGAAAATGTCAGATCTCACAGAGTTCCTGACTTCATCAGTTCTTGTGACTGGTGGTCTTCTTGTCAGCACTCAGCCATGTAGTGTGGAGGGCATGAGCATTGAAACAAATGCCAGTATCAGGGATCCAGATGCAGGTATGCGTGTGTGTAATTCTACATTTGCTTACTGTATTCATGGTCATCGCCTATATAACAGAATCCATGGAGTTTCAAGCTATTCTGGATGTGGCTGCCAACATCACTTCAGAGTTTGCTAGCCGTGTTCTACAGCTAGAAACATCATCCACTATGGCACATACAATTGTCATAGCAGTAGTTGTACCTGTTGTTGTTGTGGGTGTCTTAGCGTTGCTTCTGGTGATTGCATTGCTTGGATATAATTCTTATGTGCATAAAAGGTGAGCAACTATTTATGTACTAAATATATGCATGCATTCATGAATTTTAGTGTTGTGGATAGGCATCATAAGTGCTGGTAATATAGAGTATTTGTAGTAAGAACTTTGGATACAGTAGTTCAGAGATAGGAGATTATAAAAACATGCACGATTATCAGGAAGAAAACATTTTCAACTGCACAAAGTCCACTACTGGATTCAAAACCTGAGGGCCCTGATGCTACTCCCAAAGCCGTAACTTATAAGGTCAGAATAATTATTGCTTGTGTCATCTGCGTAGTGGTTGAACAATCATTACTCCAATATATTACAGTGCAGTATATGACACTGCATTTGTGTATGCCTTTTTTAGGTGGAAAACATACCTGATGCAAATGCTGATCATTCATATGAGTTGCTGCACTTTGATGAAGAGGTATTGGGGTAACAGTAGCGGATCCATGTCATGATTTATGAGTGGGGTGGTTATTCGATGGGACATACGCATATCCAGACATCAGTCTGGCTACGTGAGACTAGGTTGGAGGCATGTACACATGTTGGCGTTTTCATAGGCTAAATTATTTTCAAACAACAACCATAATTATTGTGTATTCCTATTTAGCGTGTCCAACTTGTTCTTTTCAGTCTAATTACTCTTTATTGCATGCTTTTTGGTTTCTTAGCCCCCTCTAGTCTTCAGCCTATTCTGCCCTGTAATAATCTTACAGTATGGATGGTGTAGATGGTATTGCATTACCATGTGTGTGTGTCTGGCAAAAATGCTTTATTTTCACACAGCCTAAAGTTTGTACATTATGATACTAGCTATAGCCGTTTTCTTAATATTATGATCTTATTCACAAAACTTGGTATACGTGTAAGTGTTGCACCGCTCTAATTATAATCCTTGCAGAATGAGTCTGACTTTCCTAAGAACAAGACAGTGGTCCCAAAATATGGTGTTAGTGCTCCTTCACATGACTTCACTGATTACAACAAGCTGAGGTCCAACACACAGATTGCCGTAAGCACTAAAGAGACAGTTTTCTTCATTAAATTAGGTTATTGCAATCGTAGAAGAGTGTCTGCTGGGGAATTGGCATGCGATTTCCTACCTACCAAACTAAACAGTGGATTCAGATTTTATTACACACGTCATTGTTCGACCATATTTTGACAAGCTAAAGGCGAGTTAAAATACAGCTTTACGAGTGAAATGACTTGCCATATTCCATGTGACGAGTGTAATATATCGTTTTTATTCCACACTTATTTTAAAAGTGCACTCAAAATCAAAATTTACCTGCTTCAGACATAGGATATACAAAGTACATGCTTTCTATTTTTACAGAACTGGGACTATCCTCGATGTAATTTAATCTTTATTCGTAATCTGGGAGAGGGACAGTTTGGGAAGGTCCTGCTGATGAAAGCAAAGGTAAGGCAATTACTATTTGTGTGTGCAGGAATGGATCGTATGCCACAAAATTAGCCTTGTCCCCAGGCTGAATGTCAAAAGACAGCCTATACTTAGGCTATTGAATTTGACTGTTCACCCCTTGGTTTGGAGGATTCACCGAGATGCTTGTAGGACTTTGGTGTAAGAAATGAGAGCTTTATGGAGAAGAGTTTCAAGTCTATCACTATACCCTGACTCATGCTGGCAAGTGCTGCTGGAAAGTGCTTCTAGTGGGTTTGGAAGCTTGCGTACTACCCCTCCTCTATATTTGGGCTTTAGTAACTCAGTAAGCATCTGACTGATATTCAGGAGATGGATTTGCATGTACCACACCGTTACAACCCCCAAACTTTGACCTTTCACTTTCAATTTGGGAGAAGTACCCACACCTTGAGGGGGTATCACACACACAATTGAAAAACCAGAAAGTTTTAATTGTCTAATATCATAATTATGTATATGTAGGGAATTGCTGGCTACAAGGGCAAGATTCCTGTAGCAGTGAAAACCCTCTCCACCACTGACCCTGAAGTGGTGAGGAAATTCCTGGAAGAGGCTGAGCTCATGAAGAAGTTTACCCATCCAAACATTGTCAGTCTATTAGGTAGGATAGCATTACATTTAGACTTGTGGCTTTAGTATGACACATGCAGTGTGTACTTCAAAACTTCAGGTATTAGCTTCAAAGATGAAGACGAGGATGACAGTTCTCCTCTACTGATTCTGGAGTACATGCCTCATGGAGACCTGCAGAGCTTCCTTAAGGTTCACAGGTGAAATGATTTGTATAAGTAGCTCTTTAGTATGCCATTATACAGTTCCATATTAAAATGTATATCTTCCAGTGGCAACAACCTCACGTGATTCAGTCTTTCCCTAGACCACAAGAAGATGAAATGCCAGTGATTACTGAGTCAGACTTATACGGGTTTGTTGTCGATGTGAGTGGACCATAAGCCAATACCATGCATGATATACACTGTTTTATACCTGGCCTCATTTCCACATGACCTGGGAGCATGGTTAGTCCATACATGAAACACGTACTCTTTTGGTTATGATGTTGCAGATTGCAAGAGCTCTTGAATTCCTGGAAGTAAACAGATATGTACACAGGGATGTGGCTGCTAGAAATTGTCTAGGTATGTTAGATTATTAAGCATCCCTCACACATTAATTTTATGACATGTTCTCATTTCTTGTACACAGTTGGTTCTGGTCTCCAGATCAAGATTGCTGACTTTGGCCTAGCCCGTGGTGTGTATGACAAGGACTACTACAGAGTGGCTGGGAGGGCAGTTCTCCCGGTCCGATGGATGGCTCCGGAGTG
The DNA here is from genome assembly GCA_963921505.1 of Phakellia ventilabrum. Classification (NCBI taxonomy): domain Eukaryota; kingdom Metazoa; phylum Porifera; class Demospongiae; order Axinellida; family Axinellidae; genus Phakellia; species Phakellia ventilabrum. The sequence goes on along the minus strand of OY997396.1, from coordinate 1,426,950 downwards.
TCTGCTGTATGGCATCTTCACCTCTGCTTCTGATGTCTGGTGAGCTAATATAGCATGGCGTATGCTTATATGGCAGTGGTCGAATGCCTCCAAAGCTCCTACTCAATTTTCACTTTCCACACTCAAAAGTAATTTCTATATCTTTGTAAATACAATAACGTGTTTAATTATCCCATGAAGTTCCCTCATTAATGTAACTAGCTATGATCTTTGTGTCATATAATAGCCAAGAGTATCCACCATTGTATGAAGTCCTTGGTTGACCATTGTCACCAGACTACCGTATGCAATTTTTGGAAAGTGTGAAGAGAGTATGAAGCAGAAATAATAAACCACAGTTACCTGTGGGATCACAAAATCTTTTCATACTGTATCCAAGGTCCTATGGAGTTGTATTGTATGAGATAATTACCTATGGAGAACTGCCACTGGAGAATATGGACGTGCAGGAAATTATAGAAGAGGCCCAGAATAGCACTCTGTGTCATTCAAGGTATACTGTCTATTGTAATCTGTTGGTGCATGCTAGTTGGAAGTGTTGTAGCATTTGTAACAACCACCTCTACTATATTCCTTATGGTATATAAACTTAAACATTAGTTACTGCTGGATGCCTGACCTTGAGAATCAGAATGGTGGGTAAAAATGTTTTTTGATGGCATGCCAACTCTCCTCACCTCTAACAGCCTCCAGGGTTTTCCATTATTAAGGTGCAAGCATGAATAGCTTAGATCAGTGGTGCCCTGCTTCAGACACATTTTACTGTTCTTATTTTTGCAGACCAGAGAGCTGTCCAGACATAATCTGTGATGTGATGTATCTATGTCATAACCATAAACAAGACCAGAGACCCACTTTTACCGAGATTCTAGTCAGTTTAGAGAAGATAAGATCTGATTCCAACATTTCTATCGAGTATAATGATGCAGTAGTCACGAGCTCATAATGTGACTATGCAGTATAGCTGCATGTTAACTCTATGTTCATGTATATCCTACATAGTACATTAAGATGTTAAATGCTGTGTATTTCAGTTGTATACGTAGAGAGAGAGAAAAATCCTGGAAAAAATCTGGAATCCATGGCTAGCTGGGGATCAAATCCTGAATACTAATCATGCAGGTGCTCATACGTTTACCACTCAGCCATTAATTAGAACATACATGTATACCTATAGGCTGTGCATGTAGCTAGCTATTGACTCATTCTTAATAGGCAGTCTTTATGGGGTGTTCTGATAGTTAAGAGCCACTGAAAGAATTTGCATGGATCCAGGCTACGTATACCCTAGTGAGTTCTACACAACTCTGGAGAAACCTATTCACATAATTATATCCTTAGAACAAGCATGAGTGTTAGGCCATGGCCGGATGCTGATCAATCAAATATAGGCCGTTCATAACAGTCCCTAATTATGTTATATAGAGGTCCAGATGTAAATTGTATAATTAGTTGCCATTTTTTTGAAGTCAACCCTTTGGGATGCTGTTAGCTTAAATTATTTGCGCTTTAACAGTACCACTGAATATGGATAGAGCACATCCACAGTCTAAAAGGCAATAGATCAGATACACTATGTGGGCGGTGCACATTACAAAGCCTCATAGCTACCTCCTTTGCAGATCTTTCAGAAATTCACTATATAGCTACAGATGTGGAATGTCAGACCATCCATCACTGTCAAAGTCAAAGTCTGATCAATAACGCCCACAAGGAGCATGAACACATATACAATAAAATTCACAATAATTAAGTAATAAAATAACTGTACAAGTTCCTAAATTTGGTTAAGAAAGACAAATTAAAGTCCACAAGTCGATGCAGCACCTCAGACCTAGGCTCAGCCCCCAGCTCTCTAAAGTGCTCACACAGCACATGGTTGAATGTATATGCTTGCGCATGCGTAGTCTCGTGCCGTGCCCAGACCAATGTGGGGGGTGAGTCCGGGCGAGCGCAGCAAGGTCAAATTAGCTACGTCATAATTACTCAGCATCTGTGCGATAATGGAGGTGACTGGATTACTGCTGCTGATAGCGCCGGTGCTACTGGTCACTGCTCCCAGCTTATTTGCTAGAGGTACAACTCGAAGCATGTCAGTCATAGCGTGAAGGGGGCGTTCGCATCTGGGGGCGTTCACTTCTAAAGGCTGGACTGCATAGTCTGCTAAAGAGATTAGTAGCTCTACTAATTCCCACAGATTAATATTGATGGCAATAGTGTTTCTACATGTTAAGTGATCCATTGTGGTGCATACATTGGTCTTTTTTATAATTTTTAGATCTTACAGAAATCCGCTACAGATTCACGACATGTGGGATGTCAGGCCATCGTGGACCATCACTGGAGCAATGTCGCAAGTTTTACAGAGAGAATAATTCACCAATTGCACAGGATAATGTACTCATAGGCTTTGAGGGCTACAGAGGAGCCCAGGGATTCAGGGTTCCAAGGGATGGTGTGTACAATGTCACAATTGCAGGGGCTGCTGGCGGCGTGGGGCTGTGTAACCCCGAGATTGGACTGGGACTGCTTGTGTTTTTCCAAGTAGAACTGTTTACAGACTATGAACTTCTGATCTTGGTGGGACAGACAGGAATGAGTCCTTGTGATATTGACAACCCGCCATTGGTATGTGAGAACCCTCCTACACCGTTTAATCTTGATGAGGCTGCAGAGTGTAATGCAACATGGTATGAGTCACTTATTTCAGATACTACTGTTAATGGAAGTTTCTATTACCCTTTTGTTGGAGGGGGAGGAGGTGGGGGAGCAAGCATGGTGCGACGTGTCATTGACGGGGCTGTTGGTCAATCCGTATTTATCTCAGGTGGGGGTGGTGGTAGCCCAGCAGTATTGACCTATGAAGTCATTCAAGGCATAACTTTCAATACATCTTTTATAGAGGAGTTAGCCATGAATGCTGGTCAAAATGTTACTGATCGTGATCTCTATCAGAATTTTCTCTCTGCTAAATCGTCTTCTTTTGACCCATTAATTTCTACTATAGAAGCAGCTAGAGGATTCCGGAATTCACCTTCTGACAGACCAAATGTCAATGCTGGAGCAGGTGGCGGTCTCTTGCAAGATCCTGATCGACCGGTGACTGATATTGATGGTAAACTTTTAGGCCTACCAGGTAGTTCTTTTGCAGAGGGAGGATCTGACTGTGCCTCATTGTTAAGCTTTAGTGGTTTTCAAACCCGCCCACTTGAGATCGTGTATGGTGGTTTTGGTGGAGGTGGAGGTGGGTGTGGAGGGGGAGGAGGAGGGGGTGGAATTAGTGGTGGAGCAGTGGTACAAAGGGGAATTGATATCCCAGGTGGTGGTGGCTATTCTGTATTTCAGTTCGGCCCTGCTAATGAGCTTAACGTAGTCGATGTATACACTGGTTTTAACTTTGATTCCGATGATGGCTATGTTGATATTATTCCATCTGATTGTGGATGTGTACATGATTGCGACTTGGATGAAATGGCTGAGAAGTTTGAGTGCCTCTGTCCTAACGATACTCAACTTGCTCCAGACTTAAGTGACTGCTATAATGGTAAGAATGGCTTTTGATTTCATTAAACTTCATATTATCCTAATACTATTTCTTTTCAGTTACTGGACTGGATCTAATGCAAGGCTTACCGACTGTGACCGACCCAGATGGTTTCTACTTTACACCACTCACATTCAATGCAGCTTTTGTGTTTAGTATTAGAGCACTTGTAAGGACTACTAGGAGATCAGGTGGCCGAGAGGGAGCCTGTGCAATTCTGTTTATTGGACAAGACTCTGAAATCATTCTGGTATCAAACGTTGTAAGGTTAGTCACATATCACTGCTGTTGTAATCTTCTGTTGCCATATTCTTTCCATTCTTTTACAGTGGTTCTGGAACATTTGATTCCCTCGCTCAAGTAGTTACAACATTTGATGGCGAAGCGGAAAAGGTGGGGGTGGTGCAAATTTCAAATCTCACAGAGTTCCTGACTTCATCAGTTCTGGTGACTGGTGGTCTTCTTGTCAGCACTCAGCTGTGTAGTGTGGAGGGCGTGAGCATTGAAACAAATGCCAGTATCAGGGATCCAAATGCAGGTATGCATGTGTGTAACCTGCCTGGCTTAGATATTTGCCTTATATATATATTATTCCACATGTGTTTGCTGTCATGGTCATCACCTATATAACAGAATCCATGGAGTTCCAAGCTATTCTGGATGTGGCTACCAACATCACTCCAGAGTTTGCTAGCCGTGTTCTACAGCTAGAAACATCATCCACTATGGCACATACAATTGTCATAGCAGTAGTTGTACCTGTTGTTGTAGTGGGTGTCTTGGTGTTGCTTCTGGTGATTTCATTGCTGGGATATAAATATTATGCCCATAAAAGGTGAGCAACTATTTATGTGCTGAATTATGCATGCATGCATTCATGAATTCTAGTATTGTGGGTAGGCATCATAAGTAGAACATTTGGAGTAAGAACTTTGCATACCTTAGCAGTGTAATTCAAAGGTAGGAGATTATAAAACATGCATTGTCATAAATTTTATCAGGAAGAAGAAATTTTCAATTACACAATTTCCACAACTGGATCCAGAACCTGACAGCCCCAAAGCCGTAACTCTATTAAAAGATAAGGTCAGAATAATTATTGTTTATCATACATGTAGTAGTGGAACAACCATTACTACAGTATAATATATATGGTGCAGGATATATAATTATGACATGCATTCTGTATGTGCCCTTTTTAGGTGGAAATCATACCTGCTGCAAATGGTGATCATTCATACGAGACGCTGCACTTTGATGGAGAGGTATTGTAACAGTGGCTGAGTCATGATTTATAAGGGGGGTGGCTACTCAATGGGATTAGGGGTAGTCATGCATATCCAGAAAACAGTCTTATAATAGGCCAGCGATTATAGTGAAAATTAGAACCCCACGAAAATAACTGACTATATATGGGTTATGCTTTTTGATTTCTCTTTACAAAGCCCCCCTTCCCCTCCCCCTTCCCCTTCCCCCCGGATTAGCTCCTGGGTTAGCCCCTGGGTGATGGCAGCCTATATACTGCCCAGTAACATGGCACACTTTTACAACATGGATATCTTATTCACAAAACCTGATATACATGTAATTGTTCTACGGTAACTGATGCACTGCTCTAATCCTTGCAGAGTGAGTCTGACTTACTTGAGAATGAGAGAGTGGTCCCAAAATATGGTGTTAGTGCTCCTTCACATGACTTCACTGATTACAACAAGCTGAGGTCCAACACACAGATTTCCGTAAGCAAGAGACAGTTTTCTTCATTAAATTAGCAATCATAGAAGAGTATCTGCTGGGGAATTGGCATGAAATTTCCCACCTATCTTATTGCACATGTCATTGTTCGACCATATTTTGACAAGCCGAAAGCGAGTTAAAATACAGCTTTACAAATGAAATAACTTGCCATATTCCACAAATTGTTTTCCCCACACTTTAACCAAAATTTACCTGCTCTGAAAAGAAAAAGGCTCATTTCTAACCTGTAGTAGTCAAAGATGCATAACTTTGCAACGCACTGCATGACTATGGACAGATTTTGGATGGGACATAGCGGCAGTACTATTCCAGAAATCAAGCTTTTTTATCTTACAGCAAGGGAGATATGGGGCGGAGTTTGTGATCATGCAGGAATGAGCGACTCAACTGACGCTAACATCTTTTGAATGCAAGAAGCTAGCCTTCTTGCTTGGTATGGCATTAGTTAAAGGTTAATACTTAGCTATGCTTTACCGAGAATTACAGTAAATAGAGAGGCTAACCATTTCTGTTCTTATTTTCAAAGGTCATAGTTCAGCTACCATTGAATAACCCAATTGTTATTCACGACATTGAATATTGTCAATATCACCCTTCTCTTCTGTGGGAAAATAATTCATAGAGTGTGGAATAGATATTTGCTTTCTATCTTTACAGGCCTGGGAATATCCTCGATCTAATTTGATCTTCATTCGTAATCTGGGAGAGGGACAGTTTGGGAAGGTCCTGCTGATGAAAGCAAAGGTAAGGAGGCAATGGCCCATTTCGGGAAACTATTACATGCATTGTTGTGGCATTGTTTGGAGGACAACTGAATGGCAAAAATCGGTGAGTTTCTAAGTTTTCACGGAGGCTGCAGACTCAGCAGAGGGCCTTGTCATGGTAGCAACTTGTGCGACGGTATACAAATGCCTAGCATTAAGCTAAGCTAGCTAGAAAGGTAAAAATATGCTACTCAGCTGAATGTGCATGCCTGAATTTTATATTCTTGACTCGGCAATTATAGCTACTATTAAATTTTGTGTGTGCAGGAATGGATTATGTGCCACAAAATTAGGTAATAGGCCCAGATAGCTAAAATATGCAGGGCGTGGAGACTCTAAGTTATTGCAGTATTTGACCTACCCACCTTACATGGATATTTGACTCTAAAGTAGGCAACTACATATAGTTATAACTTATACTAGGCCTCTTTATCATCATGGTTCCATGCATGTACATAGTTTCCAGTAATTACAGGTTTTCCGTTTATAATTAATTCCATCCACATCTCTGCTTGGTTTGGAGGATTCACCGAGATGCTTGAAGGATTTTGGTGCTTGAAATGAGAGTTTTATGGAGAAGAGTTTTAAGTCTATCACTATATCCTGACTCATGCTGCTAATGGCTTGCCTACCACTTCTCCTCTATTTGAGCTTTAGTACATCAGTAAGCATCTGACTAGTACTGGTATTCAGAAGCATGTACCATGCACACAGTCACACACCCAAACTTTGACCTTTGACTTTTGACTTTCAACTTGGGAGAAGTACCCACACAATTGAAAAGCCAGAAAGCTAAGTTTCAGTGCTTGAATATCATAATTATGTATATATATATATGTAGGGAATCGCTGGCTACAAGGGCAAGATTCCTGTAGCAGTGAAAACCCTCTCCACCACTGACCCTGAAGTGGTTAGGAAATTCCTGGAAGAGGCTGAGCTCATGAAGAAGTTTACCCATCCAAACATTGTTGGTCTATTAGGTAGGATAGCATTACATTTAGACTTGTGGCTTTAGTATGACACATGCAGTGTGTACTTCAAAACTTTAGGTGTTAGCTTCAAAGATGAAGATGAAGATGACAGTTCTCCTTTACTGATTCTGGAGTACATGCCTCATGGAGACCTGCAGAACTTCCTTGAGGCTCACAGGTGAAACGATTTGTATAACTAGCTCTTCAGCATGCCATTATACAGTTCCATATTATAATGGATATCTTCCAGTGGCAACAACCTCATGTAATTCAGTCTTTTTCCCTAGACCACAAGAAGATGAAATGCCAGTGATTACTGAGTCAGACTTATATGGGTTTGCTGTCGATGTGAGTGGACCATAAACCAATACTATGCATGATATACACTGTTTTATACCTGCATAGCCAGTCTATACATGGCCTCATTTCCACATGGCCTAGGAATGAAGTTAGTTCATACATGAAACACATTTTCTTTTTGCTATGATGTTTCAGATTGCAAAAGCTCTTGAATTCCTGGAAGTAAACAGATATGTACACAGGGATGTGGCTGCTAGAAATTGTCTAGGTATGTTGGAGATTAGTAAGCATCCCTCACGCATTTATGACATGTTCTCATTTCTCGTACACAGTTGGTTCTTGTCTCCAGATCAAGATTGCTGACTTTGGCCTAGCCCGTGGTGTGTACGACAAGGACTACTACAGAGTGGCTGGGAGGGCAGTTCTCCCAGTCCGATGGATGGCTCCGGAGTGCCTGCTGTATGGCATCTTCACCTCTGCTTCTGATGTCTGGTGAGCTGATGTAGTATGGCATATGCTTATGGCAGTGGTCGAATCCCTCCAAAGCTCCTACTCAATTCAAAAATTTTAATAACATGTTTAACCCTTTCACTATCAATTTCCCATTTCTATCAACTTCCATAACGGTCATATGAATTTATATGACATATTAATATTAGGCGCTAATACACAGTACATGCTTTTCTTGTTTTGACATTTGTGGGGGCACATGTATGTGGCTCTGGCTGTAAAAGGGTTAATTATCCCATGAAGTTCCCTAATTAGCTATGACCTTTACGTCATATAAAAGGCAGAACAATTACCATTGTAATAGTCCTTGGTTGAATGGCACCCATTGTTACCAGACTACCGTATGCAATCGTGGAAAGTGTGAAGAGAGTATGAAGTAGAAATAATAAATCACAGTTACCTGTACGATTACAACTTCTTTTCATACTGTATCCAAGGTCCTATGGAATTGTATTGTATGAGATAATAACCTATGGAGCGCTACCACTGGAGAATATGGACGTGCAGGAAATTATAGAAGAGGCCCAGAATGGCACTCTGTGTCATTCAAGGTATACTGTCTATTGTAATCTATTGGTGCTAGTTTGAAGTGTTGTAGCATTTGTAACAATCACCTCTACTATATTCCTTATGGTATATTAAACCGTAAACATTAGTTATTGCTGGATGCCTGACCTTGAGAATCAGAATGGTGGGTAAAAATGTTTTTTGATGGCATGCGGACCCCTCACCTCTAACAGCCTCCAGGGTTTTTCCATTATCTTAAGGTGCAAGCATGAATAGTTTTGATCAATACATAGTGCCCTGCTTCAGACTCATTTTACTATTCTCGTTTTTGCAGACCGGAGAGCTGTCCGGACATAATCTATGATGTGATGTGTCTATGTCACAACCATGAACAAGACCAGAGACCTACCTTTACCGAGATTCTAGCCATTTTAGAGAAGATAAGATCTGATTCCAACATTTCTATGCGAGTATAATGATGCAGTAGCTCGTAATAATATTATGCGACTACGCAGTATAGCTGCATTGTTAACGTTTTTTCATGTATGCCCTACATAGTACAATTAATGTGACATGACCAATAAATGCTGTAAATGTCAGTTGTATACATACAAAGAGAGAAAAATCCTAGAAAAAATTTAGGATCCTGAATACTCATACCACTTGGCTATTAATAATATCATAATAGTAGTGTACTACATAATAGGCTGTGTACATGTAGCTGTTCCTTACTTTTAATGGGCAGTCTTCATGGAGTGCCACTGAAAGAATTTGCATGGGCCCAGAATACCCTAATGGGTTCTTCACACCTTTGGAGAAATTTATTCACATAATTATAACTCGGAACAGGCATGAGTATAGCTATAGGAAAAGGCAAGTTGCTGATCAATCGTATATAGGCCATCCCTTATATGGTATATGTTGCATAGAAGTCCAGTATAATTAGTTGCCACGTACAGTATATGTCCATGATTTGTGGACTGCTGATAAAAGTAGCCTGCATGCGGTAGTTAGATCCAGAACCTGCTGTATATGGTCTGGCCTATTAAGATCTTATACTACTGTGTTCTGTAATATGCATGCTACATGCTACACAATATTACTGGTATGCATATGCCAACTACATAGCTTCAGTGTACATGTGAGAGGTGGTTATGCATTAATTTTGTATTGTTTTTGAAGTATGTTGTTAGCTAGCTACCTGCTGAAGCAGTACATATAATAACTTCACAATCATGCTAGTTGTCATATAATGTCATGTGTTCGTGCCACCACCTTATATGGCCACACTATAAAACATGCAGACAATGACATACACCGGAATGTATATATGTACAGAGTAGCTAAGCCTTTGTGGTCTCTTCTGAAAAATTTCAGTCTTTTACAGATGATGGAGTCCAAGATGGTGGTTGCAGTAGTTCTACTTAGCCTGCTGGCTATTCTTCCTACTGGTTCTTGGGCTAGAGGTAAAACTACATCAGCCTCAAGAGCTAGCCAATTAGTATTGGCTAGCATGTGTTTGCTAGCTATATGGGTAGATTTATTTAGTTTTCAGAAAGTATATTAGAGCTGTTATACTATCGGATAACTATGGCATAATTATGTGTAGAACAACACTACTGTGGATCATGTACAACAGTCTACATATATTTAGGGGCACAATCTAGCTACCTCTATGGCTACTGACTAAGTTAGGATATAGAATGTTGTACATGCCTGGTGTGAGTCAAACAAAAGCTGTAGCTGCTGGTCAGCTAGGAGTAGCTGGTAAACTCCGGGTGCTACTTTGCATGGATGAGGCCCAAATAGGCCCAAATAGTTGTCTGTAGTTTGCATTAGCAGGCTCTCCATTTTTGTATCCCTCGTGCAATGGTGCTGACCTATACATACACAGATAATGTTCCTGAGGCTGTAATTATATAGAGATATAGCTAGCTATACGTTTGTCAATGCAAGGTGTACACGAGGTGTACTTGAGCCCCTACATGTAGCTACACCAATCAAACTGATGAAAGGAATCAAGCAGCTTCTTCATTAGATTAGCTAAGGGTTGTCGTAGACAGTTAACCACTGAATGGTTCCATAAATGTCTGTAATAAAAATGTGTGTATACATGTACATGGTCCATAATAATATACTGAAGTCAGCTTTTGTTCTAGTACTCCAAGATATGATAGTATTGTGTACAGTATAGCCAAGTATGGTTAAAGCTACAACTCTTGCTATCTACATCTTTAGATCTCGCAGACATTCGCTATAGATTCACATCCTGTGGAGCATCAGGTTTTCAAGGGCCATCATACAAAAGATGTACGAAGTTCTACACAGACATTAACTCTCCCATTGCTCAGGATGGACTGCTTTTAAAATCAGACAGTTTCAAAGGAGCTCAGGAATTTCAAGTTCCAAGATCTGGTCTGTATAACATCACAATTGCAGGGGCTGCTGGTGGTAGGGGGCTATGTAACACGGAGTATGGGCTCGGTCGTATTCTAAAATTACAGGTGGAAATACAGTCTTCAGATTATGTGCTTCGAGTTGCAGTTGGACAGAGAGGGTTAGGTGCTTGTGATATTGATGATCGTCCTTTTGTATGCAACAATCCTCCTGTATCAACTAATGATACAGCAGAGTGTTTAATGCAGTGGCATGAATGGCTGGTTTCTGCTTTGGAAAATAGAAACCAAAAGTATCCGTTTGTTGGTGGAGCTGGGGGTGGTGGGGCTAGCATGGTATGGCCTGTTGGTAAAGTCAATGAGACTCTTCCTATAGCTATTGCTGGTGGAGGTGGTGGTAGCCCTGCAAACCTGAGCTATGAATCTGTCCGAAACTTGAACTTTACAGCTGTAAGTACTATTGATGAAGAGCTCTACCGTGAATTTATGAATGCAAAAGATAATTATTTAGATTTACGTATTTCTGCACTGTCTGGTGTTCGTGGTTACAGAAGTGCACCTGCTAGTGATGAAAATATTAATGCAGGAGCTGGTGGAGGCTTTCTTGCAATACCAGAACGACCTATAACAGAATTGGATGGTAAACTTTTGAGCAGTAGTGACAGTTTTGCACAAGGAGGTTTTGACTGTGCTAGACTATTTGGTGACGTTCCAATTGCTGGAGTGTATGGTGGTTTTGGTAGCGGAGGAGGTGGGTGTGGTGGGGGAGGAGGAGGGGGAGGTTACACTGGTGGAGCAGTGCTGGAAAGAGGCCTTGATGTACCTGGTGGTGGCGGCTATTCTTTTGTCTTTAAAGACATTTTTGTTTCTTCCCTGGGCAGTTCTTTGAACACTGCTCAAGATGGCTATGTGGATATAGTGCCAGCTGATTGCGGATGTGCATACCAGTGTGACTTGGATGAAATAACAGAACAGTTTGAGTGCCTCTGCCCAAACGGGACTGAAATTATGCTTGCTCCAGACTTAAGTGACTGTTTTCAAGGTAAGAATAGTTTATGATTTAACAATATCTAGCTAGCTATACATTAATATTGAAAATTGAGTTGTTATTTGCTTACACCCTTACAGCTATTGAGCTAGAACTAGTGCAAGGCCCTTGGACTCAAACCAACCCAGATGGTTTCTACTTTTCTTCCTTTACATTCAATCAGACCTTTATATTCAGTATCAATGCTACCCTGAGGATAACCACAAGTGACTCTGCAGGACCAGCATATAGAAGAGACACTTGTGCAATTCTTTTAATTGGGAGAGATATCGTCCTAGTGTCCAATCCAGTGAGGTTCGTTTACTATTTTAACACAGTGGTATTAATGTTTACAAAAAAAAATTTAAATTCTTTAGGAGCTATGGAACGGTGAATGCCCTTGCAACTGTTACAGTGTTTGAGGAGCAGGAGGCAAAACAGGAGGAAGTGGGCAGAGAGAATGAACGAATCACTGTCTCTGAACTAAAAGATTTTTTAAATTCATCAGTGCTGGTGACTGGGGCTATTCTTGTTGGTACCCAGCCATGTACCATAGAGGGTATGAGAATGAGTGTGAATGCCAGCATTAAACAACCCAGTGCAGGTATGGACATGTGAAATAAAACAAATGGCTATAGAGTTGGCTGTGATGCAATCACTTATGGTGTGTTTGTCTTTTTCTGTGTAACAGAGCCTCCAGAGTTCTCAGAAACTCTGGAAATTATTACAAGTAACTATTCTTCTGCCTTTGCTGAAGACGTTCTGCAGTTGGTTCAATCTGCAGTGCCCTCACCTACTCCCAATACAGACACCTCTTCAACTACCTATACTTCAACACACATTATTGCAATAGCAGTAGCTATTCCACTTGCTGTTCTAGGAGCACTTATGCTAATCCTGGTGTTGTCATGTTTATGGTACAGAATTCATTATCGTCAAAGGTATAGACGATGTATTATGTATTGCAGAGTATGCGTACTCAAATTGTGTTGATGCACTGCACAGACCTCAGTATCCGATTGTTTCTGCCTCATGCCCTCTTTTTTCATTTGCTGCAGGAAAAAAATAACGTCTTCATTGCAAGTTGAAATTTTTGATAGCAGCAGTATAGATGTATTAAACCAGCAACCGACTCCAAAGGTCAGTAGCACTTTTCATGCAGTATAGCATAACCACACCTCATTTACATTGTACACTGACTACAGAGTATCACAATTCCTGAGCCACACCCTGACAGAGAGGTTGACCTTGGGTATGAGAAACTGTATGAAGTAGTGAGACACGACAACCAGGTGTGCACGATAAGTTATTCTTATCCCATCTATATATAGCTGCAAATTTAGGTCAAATGGTTCAAGGATTGCCATTGTGTCTTCCAAGATTGTACGATTACGGAGTACACTAGTGCAAACTGCAGACAGCTGTTTCAGCCTTATTATAATTAGGCCTTGACAATGCAGTGCAGCACATCCCTCACCAGTAGCTAGTGAAAATTCATAGTACAGGCTCTTCGCTTATAGTAGCCTGATGCTCACAACGTTTATGGGTATTGTTTGGAGAAAGTAATTAACCTAAAATGGTTTCAACTGAGCTTCAAATTCCTATAATGCTCTAAGCAAAATGTGTCCACATAGTAAATAGGTTCACAGGATAGTAATGCTAAAATCACCAGTGATACCTAATTTCAATGCCAGTAGCTAAATTCAGTTGATTTAGTAATAGTATTGTTATTGCTTACCTTCTTCTATAGAACGTCTCCGGTTCTTCTGTGCCTCATCGTGCACAGAAGAGGAAATTTGCTTCCAAGTATGGCGTCAGTGCTCCACTCCATGACTTTTCCAAATACAACAAGCAGAGGACTAACAGTAATGCTCATGTGAGTGCCACCTGCATGGCATGGCATTGTTGCATGACTTGACATAATATGACAAGATGGTGAGGTTAGTGAATTTTAACAATAAATATACTAGAATGTGATGCCATGTATAAGCGCTTATGCCATTGATCACACATCTGTATATGCAGGCAGAGCTTGTAAGACCTATTTGAACGTTCATTAGATGTATTTTATGTTTAGTACCATATAGAACAGAGTCTAGATATGTAAAACGCAGTGATTGAATAGTTTAAAATACACATCTGCAGAAGTGGGAGTACCCTCGCTACAACCTAATCTATATGCGTGAACTGGGAGAAGGACAGTTTGGGAAGGTACTGCTGATGAAAACCAAGGTATATTCTGCATGCTTATTAATACGCTATACATTCAATCTGAGACTTAATTATCTCTTTTTGTAGTATTGTAGTTTTGTAGTATTGTAGTTTTAGTACTATAGTTTAGTCTGTTGATATGTCATCTCATGATGATGCCATAAAGCTGTCCAGGCTGCACAAAATCTTTACAGCTGAAATGGCCATACAGTAACAATGCAGTCACATTTGCATGGGTAATCACTCGGATTTGAGTGCAGTGCGGTAGGTTTGCATGAGCAATAAGCCACATATTTGCACAAGCAATGGGAGTGTAATTTATACTACTGTAAGCGCAATCTAAAATTGCATATTGACGACATGCATATCAGCTGCAGCATACATGTGGATTTGAGTGCATCTTGGGAATATTTGCATGAGCAATAAGCAAAGTAAAATTGCACAAGCGATGGGAGTGTACTACAAGTGCAATCAAATTGCACTCAAATCAGTGTAAATCACAGTTCATGTAGCTGCAGCCTAAGAGTGTGATTACAAACAGTATGCAATTATTATGAGTTAAAGTATTGCCTATATGAGTAAATGCAATATTGCTTTAGGGAATTGCTGGGTATGAAGGACAAATTCCCGTGGCTGTAAAGACTCTGACTAGCACTGATCCTGAAGTGGTAAGGAGGTTCATGGAAGAGGCTGAACTCATGAAGAAATTCTGTCATCCGAACATTGTCAGTTTGTTAGGTGAGATGTTTTGTAATGTACTCAGGTCAACATAGCACGTGCCGAAGCATGTAGAGCTATAGCCTCGTTCCCAGGCTTTCACCCCAGCTTTTGTCGCTTGCAGTACGACAGTGTGGGGGGACACACTCTTGTTACTGCAACGTACATGCACAGAGATGCATACACTTGAATCATTGAAACTACAACAAATTTTAATACCGTTTTTATCACATATAGCTACCAGTATATACCTAGTAACATTACCAGGAGCCCATGCAAAGGAGCGTTAAACTAGTGATTCCACCTGCTGTCAAATGGCACCTACAAGACAGCTCCATATATGGAATGCATAGCAGTTATCCATGGCTGGTTTACTACGCTACTAGTGCTAAGTGAATTATGGCGCTTAGCTGGCATGTAGTAGATGTACTTCTATGACTATGACACTTTAGACACTATAGCTACAACAATCCAAACCTCACAATCACTTCACTAGCCTTATCAACCTACTATTAGGTATTTTGCCTTTTGAAGATAATATTTCTCCATATTATGCATTGTTGTACCGGTATCTGCATGTGCAGGCATCACTGCCCAAGAGTCAGATGAAGACAGTGCTCCTCTGCTAATCATGGAGTACATGCCTTATGGGAGTCTACAGGGCTTTCTGCAATCACACAGGTCTTTATAATATGCATGCATACAGCAAAATACATGCGTACAAACAATTGCCCATAGCTAAAATGATAGTCACTGTGCACCTCATAACCTATAAGTAGATATGATGCATACTTACGTAATACAGTGCATGGAACCTCCAAATAATGGGCACATTGGGACATTTCAGTTGTCCGTTGTAGAGTGGTTGTCCTCATCTCGGAGGTCACAAATGTCCAGTTGGTTCATTTTAGTCTGTCCATTATCGGAGGTTGTTCTTATTTTGGAGTGTCTTTTATTGGAGGTTCCACTGTAATATTCCTTATGAGACTTAACTCTAGAATAAGAATCAAGACGGTTATAAACTATGCTTAAGATCATGTGATACTTTGACCATTT
The DNA here is from genome assembly GCA_963921505.1 of Phakellia ventilabrum. Classification (NCBI taxonomy): domain Eukaryota; kingdom Metazoa; phylum Porifera; class Demospongiae; order Axinellida; family Axinellidae; genus Phakellia; species Phakellia ventilabrum. Next base: position 1,411,189 of record OY997396.1, on the reverse strand, counting down.
ATCTCTGCATATTCAAGTAAAACTCATGTGCTACTAACAGTTAAGCAATGGTTGTATTATTACACTATAACACCATCATACGACCTATTATTTTATGCTTCAGTCCACAAGAAAATGAGGAATCAGCAATCACAGAGACAGATTTTTACAGTTTTGTAATTGATGTAAGTAATCCTCAACCAGAGGAAGCAAGTACCAAAGTAGCTATAATGATCGAGCAGTAATTTTCTTCCATTTAGGTTGCTAGGGCCATGGAATTCTTGGCAATGAATGGATATGTGCACCGAGACGTAGCCGCCAGAAATTGCCTAGGTAAAGTACATTGGAATGATAGCTAGCTAGGCAGTTTTCTTAACGAAATTATTCCATGCAGTTGGTTCTGGTCTCAAGATCAAGATTGCCGACTTCGGCCTCACGCGTGGTGTCTATAACAAGGACTATTATAAAGTGGGTGGAAGGACAGTAATGCCAGTTCGATGGATGGCTCCAGAGTACCTACTTTATGGCGTCTTTACCATCGCCTCTGATGTCTGGTAATTCTCGGAAATATCTAAGCAAGACTCTAATATGACAGCACTCACAAGTGCCCACCCCTTTCCGTTTCAGGTCCTATGGGGTGCTGATGTGGGAGATAGTGATGTATGGAGAGATGCCACTGGAAGAGATGGAAGTGCGAGATATTTTAGAGAAAGCTGACAATGGAACCCTGCAACACCCAAGGTGGGTCACAAACCGCGTTACTTACATACATACATACATACATACATACATACATACATACATATGTGGGGTCTGCACACAGTAATTAATAGGGAGGGACTACACTAGCCTTGTTTACTAGACTTGTGCACTGACTCTAGTCTGTTCTCCTAGACCCAATGACTGTCCAGATATCATCTACGATGTCATGTGTCGGTGCCACAACCAGCAGCAAGACCAGAGACCCACTTTTACTGAGATTCGTGCCATATTTGAGAACACTGTAGAACCAAGTGATAGTAGTATTCAGATATAATAATAATTGAATGTGGTTCTGCTGGTGTCATTATAATGTAACTTTTCGTGCACTATGAAATTTAACCTCAGTAGCTAGCTTAATTAATGCATGACTTGGAGATCAACAAAGGTTTCATCAGAATTTGCCCCCTAATGCATTGTCCAAGGAAAATGTTGTTTGGCCTGAGCAGCAATTGAGACCGGGTGTACTGGACTTGCTATTATTATGCGAGCACACTATTAATAGCATGATGTCATTGTGACATCACGCATTGATTAATGAAAAGATTGGCGGCCACACCCCGGTGAGTGTATGCGAGACTAGGCCCCATAGTGGTTGGTGCGTGTAATCAAAGACTATGAACTATGTTCGTGGACTGGGAACGAGGCTAGCTCGACTCACGCTGTGGTCTGCTGTGCTGTTGACTGTTTCTTGGGCTAGTAAAGGTATTTATAAATTATAACGCCTGGGCAACCATATACCTACGTAACGTTGTAAAAATTTGCCTAGCGCTTTGACTGCGTGGTAGTTACTACAGCTACAGCTGCTGAGCATGTAGGCTTTGTGAACTGCCCACAGCATGTTAGTTCCTGTGTTTATGATTTCCCTTGCCTGTTGTTCATTCACCAAGGATTAATATCCTAGCATAGATAATCACTGTCCATTATACCGTGTGATTCCTCCCAGAGCTATGTTTGCTAATCCTAGAATTTGTGATTACATAATACCCTCAGTGAAAAGCCAACCCTTTTCAGATTCAATAATAATTATATAGCTGCTATATGTTTGACCATAGATAATATAGCTTCAAGGGGAAGCTATATTATCTATGGTTTGACTATGACCACAGTAGTTATAATTAATTTTACACGTACAGAATGGAATGTTTGATGATAACTCCCCCGAAAGGAAATGGAATGTTGGATGGTAACTCCCCCGAAAGGAAATGGAATGTTGGATGGTATCCCTAAACAGACTAAGTAGCTTTCAGTTTGTGTACAGAGTAAACATTTGAATTACTACCCTGGGCAGAAGTACGACTAGTGAGGAATGAGCACATCTAGTCCTAGGAACACAAGAATACATGGCCCTACGTTATTGTGTGTGTGTGTGTGTGTGTGTGTGTGGAGGAGTGTGATGGGGAATTTATGATAATGTCATATTGCTGCTGCAATCACTATAAAATATAATACTACTGACATTTACTATTGGAACCTGTGATGTTATTGGGATGGAAACCAGACTCTGCAACCCTGGCTGAAGTTGATACCCTATCCAATTACCCTTCCTGCCTTGTGCTGTGCGTGTGCTTGTAGTGGATGTTCATATGTACTATATATAAGTTAGATACCGAGACCAAGGGATCTACGGGCTTTAGAAACCCAAGGGCCCGAGGGTTTCTAAAGCCCGTAGATCCCATTGGTTGAGGTATCTAAGTTATTTAGAGTGTAGCCCTAGCAACAGTTTTGCATGCAGCCTCCAGGCCTATAGTAAACAACTTCTACAAATAGTAAATACCTTCAGGAATACCCTGAGAGCACAGACTTGTAAAAGTTGTAGGTCTCTATATATAGAGACCCGCTTTTCTCTAGCAGGTCTCTATGAGATTTAGAGACCTGTAATTGACCAATGAAATGCAAGAAAGTACTAACACTATACTCTAAATTAAAACTAGTGCGTACATGGTATGTTCATATGTACACTAGTGCGTACATGGTATATTCATATGTACTGTATTAAACTAGTGCGTACATGGTATATTCATATGTACTGTATTAAAACTAGTGCGTACATGGTATGTTCATATGTACTGTATTAAAACTAGTGCATACATGATATTCCACAGAAAATATGTTTGCATCCTGTAGCGCTACTTACAGTCTCCATGCAACACGATTAGTTGCCTCACTTCCCACTGATACTTAATTAATCCCACTTAATGATAATTTTTCCTTAAGAAGGTCTGATCAGGAAATAATATTATGTAAGGTATGGTCAGCTGACTCCGTGGAAGGCATTTAATAGTAACGGCGCGTGCACATGCCATCCTTTTCCTTACTAGATAAGGCCTGAATCTGTATACGAAATAATATAAGGTTTAGTTTGCATTAAAGTGCTTTTCATTCAGTATTGCATCTGCTATTACTTTACAAGACACAACCTGTTACAGGTTGTCATTTTAGGGATCGAGGAAGCTTCAAAGGCTGCCATTACACAGTAGACACAGAAAGTGCATGAACTACACATACTGGATGACGATACACAAATTAATTATGCTACAGGCCTCAAGGTTATCTATTATCCTCATTCACCGGCCCTACTCCCCAGCTTTTATTGCGCAATGTACCCTATGTGATAATCCACTCACCATCAGCTTTAGTGTACACTGTGCAATGAAAGCCGGAAAGTGGAGCATTGGAAAGAGGCTGTGCTAGATAACTTACAAGGACCTATGACATAAGTATAATTATGGTACGTGCCATTTGCAGTGACGGCATCATGAGTATTCACTCTCCTTCCACTCCTTGGGCATTGCAGATTTTGGACCTCCGGAACCTACAGAGTTTCTTTCAGATGCCGCTAACCTTGCCAGGAATGTTCTGAAACGGAATGAAGACATGCTCCCTCCTACATCCTCGCCTTCCCCAACAAATGCCCCTGAATCCGACAATACATTGAAGATAGTCTTAGCCACAGTTATAGTGTTCCTCTTCTTATTCATTGCTTGTCATGTTATTGGAATCCTTGTGATTTGTGAGTATCGCAAGCGGAAGTAAGTCACTGCTCCTTGATTGTTGTATTCTTTAGACTACCATCCCTGTTGTGATTTGCTTATAACAACCCTGTAGAAAGAAGGCATCACAGACATTCTCTGGCGGAAAGAAAATTGTTACTGCTGGCTTTGAATCAGACATCCAGCATGAGGTGAAATACCTATTGCTATAATACTTTACTAGTAATGTATCAGGCTTAGTGATAAGGAATTTTGTGACACATGTACATGATAGAGGATTGAGTGACTTTTTATAGTAGCATCTTGACCAGATTAAAGCTGGGAGATGTAGCTCATCGATTGTTTACGAAGGTGCTGCCTCATGATTGTGTGTCTCCATTTCATGTATTGTATTTTTTGTTCACAGAATGCAGCAAATATCATTGACACATCTGCAAATAATATACCACATCGATACGAAGAACTCCAATTCAGTGAAGGGGTAATTATTTATTCTCAAATTTTGAATAAGTGGATAGATAATATTGTGTGCATTCATTTCTTAAACAGGATAAACCTGCTAACACACTTGAAAGTGGCACAGAGCCTCGATATGAGATGTTTATGTACAATGAAGAGGTAGGTGGTTTGTCACTTATGCAGCTTAATGCAGAGTGTTCATGCATAAATTATCGTGACTCCAGGGTGTGTCAGAACTGATTGGTTCCGCAGAACACCGCGCTGACCACCGACAGCCGGGGAGACTCTCCTCAAAATATGGAATCTCAGCTACATATCATGATTTCACAGACTACAACAGACAGAGATCTAAAAACACTGTGAGTACCTAGGTACACTATATAATAACGATATAGTTGATCAACATGCATGGAAGCCAATGCATATAAAATTCTTTTAGTAATGTTGAGTGTCTGGCCTCATAATGGATACCATTAAACAGCACATTACAAGGATTCAGTTGCTTTGACCAAAAGGTAGAAAAATGCTATTGGAATGCACCAAGCCATAAATGATTAATAGCCAAGTCCTTCCAATGCTTTCAGTTCAACAGGAAGGGGTATGTCTGCTACTGCGTATGTGAATTTAATATCATGCGACCCAGTAGTTTTTGCAGTGTAGACTTACACTGGATCTTCCCAGCCACCATTAAGGTGACGAGTGAGCAGCAGAGTAATATTACTCAGGGCTGTAGGAGCAGGTCCGGCAGGTCCGGCGGCCGCCGGACCAAAGTTCGGCGCACCAACCAAAAAAAAATGGCTGCAGCAGATAGTCTTCCAATAAATTTAGCAAAAATTCCGTTGCTTCCTTGACTTGGTAAGCGAAAACACTGCTAAAGTAAAACGCTACACTGATAACTTTTAGTACACCATTTTTTGTAGACACTAACGCGTAGTGCGCACGTGCATGGCATCATGCGTGATGTAATTATGGCGTGCAATGTGACAAGCAGCTGTCGAATGGAGTCACACTTCCTTGCTGAGCAGTATGTTTCTTTGATGAGTAGGCTATGAGTCTTGCTGAACCTAGTGCAGTAACTGTGAAAAGAGAGGCTGAGTTTCTGAGCCCTAGCAGTGGACCAGGAATAATTATTACGCAGCGTGAGAGCCACGCCTTAAATTCTGCGAGCGTTAAAGGCTTCAAGCGTTCAAGCGTTCAAGGGTTTGGCAGCACGTCCAACTCTTGCTATTTCACCCCAAGATTGCACCAGAAACGATCTCAGATGGTCTAAAATCAAAAATTTTCCTGGGGGAGCATGCCCCCAGACCCCCCTAGAGGGCGCGCTTCGCGCGCTTTAATATGCGGCACCTACAACGATATCGCAATCAAGCCTTGCCCCGCCGGACCAATCCAAATTTGCTTCCTACCGCCCTGTTACTTTACACAGGATTGGGAGTATCCTCGCTGCAACCTGATCTATATGCGTGAATTGGGAGAGGGCCAGTTTGGGAAGGTACTGCTGATGAAGGCCAAGGTAAATGTTTTTCTCATGAGAATATGCAAGCAGTTCATTTGCATTCTTAAAAACACCTAGCATATTAATGTTGTGTCCTTCTACCAGGGGATTGCTGGCTATGAAGGTAAGATTCCGGTAGCAGTAAAGACTCTGACAAGTACTGACCATGAAGTTGTGAGGAAATTCATGGAAGAAGTTGAACTCATGAAGCAGTTTACTCATCCAAACATTGTTAGCTTATTAGGTGAGTATACAAGCTTGCTGCCTGTATTAGCCTTGTGTAATCCTAAAAGGCTATGCTTTAATTATTTCATGGGGTTGCTGATGCCTTTCTGATTGCTGACTATATATGTATTTGCAGGTGTTGGATCAAAAGATGACGATGAAGACAGTGCTCCGCTTTTAATCCTGGAATATATGCCCTATGGGGACCTACAGGAGTTTCTTGAGTCTTACCGGTACAATAGAAAGTAGTTAGAGAGTTATACATTATGAATGGTATTGTGCAATTATTACTGTCATAAAAGGGTACAGTTTTACTAAAATGTCTCAAGTTCCAAATGCATGGCAACAAGAAGTTTTGCAATTGTTAGTATGTGTGTGATCCTAGTTCGCAGTTTCTCTGTTGTTGTGCGAGGATCTTGACTGACGTAAGAACACTTTGGTAAAACTGGGTACTAGGGCATTATTAAATAGCAGATCTCAAGCATACCCCTATTTCTGATTTTATTGTACATGATTAGCCATATATAATAGTGAGTGCTCAAAAGTGGTTACACTTAAATTTAGGCCACAAGACGGTGAGGAATCACAGATTACAGAGACACATTTTTACAGCTTCGCAACTGACGTAAGAGAACATTTACTACAATTATTCATGCAGTTAATATTATGTGATTTTTCTCTTTTTTAGGTTGCAAGAGCACTCGAGTTCTTAGCATCATGTAAATATGTACACAGAGATGTGGCTGCCAGGAATTGCCTCGGTACTACACTATGCACCTGTTTTATGATTTGTGCATGTGTAATCATGTGCATGCGTGTCAGTAGGGAGTGAAGAGTGTGCATTCCTATGACGTCATGGTATACTATTCTCGATCTCACAAGTGAATCTCAATTCCCATTCCAGTTGGTTCTGGTCTCCAGATCAAGATTGCTGACTTTGGCCTGGCCCGTGGTGTGTACGACAAAGACTACTACAGAGTGGCTGGGAGGACAGTTCTCCCGGTCCGATGGATGGCTCCGGAGTGCCTGCTGTATGGCATCTTCACCACTGCTTCTGATGTCTGGTGAGAATGACCATTCAAAAGAATATAGCTAGGATGCATGTATATGTATTTACATACCAATTGGAAGAGCATTACAGGTTTAGTGTGTAAGGGCAATATAGTAACGGTCAAGGGCACATTAATGCACAAGCCTAAAGTGATACATTATATGCCTGAGACCGTCACTATATTGCCGGAGCATGCTAACTAGCCCCATAATGCACTGTGAAGGCCATCGCGGTCTACTGGGCGTTATTTGGTTATTATTCAAAGTGTGCACTGGTTGTGATCAATTTTGAGTCTTCTGAGTCTTCAAAGGTCGCGTGGAGCACTAAATAGAGATAATTATAACTTGATAATTTGAGCATTAATATTCATAATACTCCGTTTTATTTACAGCCCTACCCTTATTGGACATTCTTTCACATGCAGGGCTTATGGGGTATTGTTATGGGAAATGGTAGTGTACGGAGAACTGCCACTAGAGGATTTGGAGCCCCAAGAGATTGTGGCACAGGCACAGAATGGAACCTTACAGCACCCAAGGTCCAGTGACAATTCTGTAAAATAAGGGGTGTAACGTGCATGCATGTACGTATGCATAAGCAAATTTGTGTTTTCATAATGAAAGTTTCTTCTATTGGATGAACAGGCCAATTAATTGCTCTTAGTAAACAAGGCCATTAATAACTCTATGTCGTGTTAAGTTACATATGAAGGTGGCAATAGCATGCTCATGGACTCCTTGATGGTATTTACTGTTGTTTTGGTATACATCATATAGACCGCAAAACTGCCCAGATGTCATTTATGACCTGATGTGTCTGTGCCACAATCACGACCGAGACCAGAGACCCAGCTTTACTGAGATTCTAACAACTTTGGAGGCAATAAATGCAGAACCAGACATAGCTACAGAATCTGATGAGCCATCGTCGCCTGTATAGATGGTTTCAACTACACTCCAGAAAGGGCTATGAATAACTCACCTGTCTACACACGCAATGTCATGCATTGTATATTTTTTTGAATTTCGACTTTACATATAGTGCAGTTGCATGTGCATCATACATTCAATGCCCCACATCTCTCAATAATTAGTAAGATCAAAACACTAAAAAGTTTTTGCATGAATAATATCAGGCTATAATGTATAATTTTCAATCTGAAATCTCATTGGATGTAACACTGCATATTAGTTGTATATTAGAGCTCTTACTGAAGTTACAGGCATAATATTGATATTTTTATTGTTCACTATACAAGGTAGTAGCTACTGGTCTTATTTTTTTTCGGTGGCATCGACATCATAGTTGCCCGTGTCACATATCCAGCAGTACACTCGAGGGAGTGAACAAGTTCCTGAAAAGTTGGTCTTGCGTCCACATCATTTTCAATTAAAGACGTGTGCAATTGGTGACCACACCCCTTGGAGGAAACAGCTAGCTAATGAGCTCAGTTGGAACGTGTGCGTGCTAAAATTTGTTGGCGTGGATTTCAGTGCAAATGATGGGGTGGTATCATGCTCAACTCACGCTGTGGACTGCTGTGCTGCTGACCGTTTCTTGGGCCAGTAGAGGTAAGCGGCAAGCATGCCTATAATTTACGAACACTGCAAAAATATTGGAAGTGTTTTGACAGCTTAGTAATACTTTATGTGCATGTAGGCTCTGTGAACTGCTCACAGCATGCTAGTACCTGTGTTTATGATACCCTATATGTTTGAAGATCGCCATTCATTTTGAGCTAGCTATGAAAATGGTGTGCTTTGATGTTGAATTCAGAATAAAATTAAAGTGACATTTTGTGGTAGAAACTCTTATGTTTATTGCACCAAGACTCATGCCAGTAAACAAACGGAGTCTGGAACGAGATTGGCACTGAAGCACTGTAATAGATGGCAGCATTGAAGACCTATGCATTTCTGCTTTAGTTATACCTTTCGTCCATTCACCATGGACTATTGTTTACAATATCCAAGTGTAGATAATCAACCTGGTCAAGGACATTGTACTTTGCTTCCCCTAGTAGCTACTGCGCTTTCTGATCTTCAAATTTGTATTAGCCACCTGCTGGCTGCATGGGATTGATAGTGCACTCAGGTGGCGTGGTTTGACAGATTTGTAGCCAATGGCTTCCTTTGTGTGTGCAGCTTACAGTAGATTACAGTTCTGTTCGAAAATTATGTACTCTGTAAGTGGTTATGCAACTGTATGGCAGTTCATTGCAATGTGCCAATGTATGATTAGCCAATGAAGCCGGTGCTAAGTTTTGTTTCTGAAAGGTTTGGCAGATGGACTGCCCGTGAGTTGTTGCATGAACACTTACAATGTTCAAACGGAACTGAAATCTGCCATCTGCCGTGCCGTCAATGGCTTCCTTTGAGTTGCAGCTTATAACCACAGTGCACTGCTCTGTGGTTACTACAGAACATTATCATATCATCAGCACTCAACAGCAGGTAAGGCTGATTAGGCAGCAGTGCTCTCAAAGCCTTAATTAGACTGGCTGAATGGTCAGCTGAGCAGCGTAATGCAACTCGATTCCCGTGAGGCCCTCTGCATGGAATACCATGCATGTATGCATTGAGTGGTTGCTACAGTTGCATGACGGGCTGTCCTAGAAGGTACCATAGTATATATAGAAAGCTACAAGCTGCAAATTTTACACACTATAATATAGTTACAGTCACGGGGAACATGACCAGTAGCTACATGCTACATGGTACCAGATTTAGTGATCTGCATGCATGCGAGTTACCACATTGGTTTCCTTCAGGGAAATGAAATAATACCCTACTGGGAAACTACAAGCTTGGGATGCATGACCAGTACATACCGCATGATATGCATGCTATACAGTTGACCCTGGACAGTAGTATGACTATTGAGGCAGATGCATCTATTCTTAGAACATGGCCCTGCTTGTGTGCGTGGAGGAGTGGGAATGGGATATTATACTTATGTTGCTGCTGCAGTCACTTAATGCTACTGCCTTTAATGTCACTGACTGATACCATACCTTCAATGTTATTTGGGATAGGATCTTATCCAACCCTTCCTGCCTTGCACTATGTACAGACTACATGTAGTGTATATTGTGTTACTATAGCAACATGGTATAGCATTTTTTTCATAGAGCAAGGTAAGAATCTCATAGAGCATAGGAAGCTCTAGAAATACATGAAATGTGTACATATACTAAATGGCCTAGAGCATGGGCAGCTCTATGCTCTAAGCCATACTTAAAATGTAGTCTAAGATCGACAGCTGGTAATAAATTTGCATACAAATTATTGATATAGGTTATTGTTTGCTTGAGAAGGTCTGATTAGGAAATAATATTTTATAAGGAATTGGGCTGTATTCAGCTGACTGCATATAAGCATTTAAACTTAACAGTGCATGCATATTCTATTACTAAATAAGGCTTAAATGTGTGTAGGAAATAAGGAATAAAGTGTTTGGTTTACATTTAGCTGCCTGTATGTATTATGAAAATTGCAGATATTGAAGAGATCCGTTACAGATTCACATCATGTGGAAGAACTGGAAGAGATGTGCCAATGTTTGGAAGATGTAATAACTACTATACAAACATCAACTCACCTCTTATAAGGGATGATTTATATGTACGAATTAGAGGTGGCTACAGTGGAGCGCAGGGATTCAAAGTACCACGGGCTGGTGTGTACAACATCACAGTTGCTGGAGCTGCTGGTGGTAGGGGGCTGTGTAACCCTGAGATTGGACTTGGACTGGTTCAGCAGATTCAAGTAGAGCTGAGTCCAAGATATGAACTTCTGGTTCTAGTTGGTCAAAGAGGGTTGGGTCCTTGCAATATTGACAATCCACCTACGGTATGCAGTGATTTTCCTACATTATCGATGACTAATGAGTCCGTAGAGTGTTTTAACCAATGGTATTTCTTTCTTAATTCTCTGAATAATTCAGAAGTTGGCGGATTTACTTTAGCAAATGTTGGTGGAGCAGGAGGAGGCGGGGCTAGTATGGTATGGCCAAGGTTGCTAGGAGAAAACAGTAATGCTGAGGTCACTGAATTGGCTCTAGCTATTTCTGGGGGAGGCGGCGGTAGCCCTACGGCATTGGCCTACCGTTGTACTGTTGAAGATCTGGGCCTCATATATTATCTTCCTTTAGATGATGGAGAAATCTTTAGTTTTCAAGAGGTATATACAGCATTTCTGAATGCCAAGCTAGATACTTATAATCCATACCTTGGCTATCGGATGGAAGGTGTTAGAGGGTTTAGGGCGCCTGGTGTATTCTTTGGTGTTAATGCGGGAACTGGTGGTGGGTGGAGGCCTATTGCTGGTGCACCTGTTGGCGAGATGGATGGCGGGCTTTTGAGTAGTTCGAATGATTTTGCAGAAGGAGGAATTGACTGCGCTACATTATTACAGACAGAATACGACATCCCATTTAATGGAATGCATGGTGGTTTTGGTGGTGGAGGAGGTGGGTGTGGTGGGGGAGGAGGAGGGGGAGGGTACACTGGTGGATCAGTGCTGTGGGATGGTACTGTCTTATCTAAGAAGATTCCTGGTAGTGGCGGTCATTCTTATTATGGAGAAGCGCCTCCAGCTAACTTAAATGTTTCTTACATTGGCTATTCCCTCAACACCAATCTTGATGGCTATGTGGATATAGTGCCAGCAGATTGTGGATGTGCTTTTGAGTGTCTAGTGGCCAAAGAACGATTTGAGTGCCTCTGCCCTAGTGATAGCCAACTTGCCCCTGACCAGTCCGACTGTTTTCAAGGTAGGCATCATACATTGGAGTGGCTATTTCATGTTGTATTGTAGTTTGTAATAACATAGAGTTACATTGTTTTCTGCAGTTAAGGAAATAGGTGTCCAGGATCCTTTGCGAAGTATTGTCGACTCAGCTGGTTATCACTACACCTTCCTCAACTTTACTGAGGTTTTCATATTCAGTATCAAAGTGAATTTAGCAATCGCTGTTCCGGAAATAAAGAGAGCTGCAAGACAGGCAATTGAAGACACTTGTGCAATAATTTTATTCACCACAGGCCAGGAGTCAGTTATCCTTGCATCAAATCCGGTTAGGTAAGTCTCATATTGCTATACAAGATAATATAACGTTCTTAGGTTGGTGGAATCGTAATTGGTAGTTTGATCACAGTCCGGAAGTTGGTCACTGTTAACGCTGTTACAACTGTATTTGAAACTAATGATTTATGCATACCAACTTACAGTTGGTAGCAACTGAATTTGACAAGTCCCCCATGGGACAAAAGGCCGGCCCAATGGCTGTCTAGTGTGTGATTGAATAAAATTTGACATTTTCTTTCAGGGGCTCCGGTACAGCCAATACTATTGCATTGGTGGAGGAGGAAGAAAACTCATTTGTAGTGCCATCTAAGTATGCAGCATTCTTGAATTCATCCGTATTGATCACGGGAGCCGTTCTGGTTAGTACACAGCGCTGTTTGGTGGAGGGCATGAAGATTGGTATCAATGCCAGTATCAATGTACCTGAAGCAGGTATTTTCATATCACACTATAATATAGATGGATTGCAAGGGGCGTGTCCACTTACTTAATGTCTTTTCCGGACAGCAAGTGAGCGCGGCGTGAGTGTGTTTTCATTGCTGCTGAAACTGTGAGAATTATAGGACATCACCTACCTACTCACATCTGAGGGTATTTTATAGTTGCAGCTATATAATAAGCTTATGCACCTGCGACCTCGCGTGTTTGCCCTCAAAAAAGTAGAACTATGTCATTCACCACACCTACTTGCAATCCATTATGTGTAAATCATGTAAGTGTCTGATAATTATCAGTTCTGGATCTACTGTGTATACTTTACAAGAGACAACCTGTTACAGGTTGTCAGTCTAGGGAGGAAGCTTCAGTGGATGCCGGCCTTTATAGAGTAGACACAGGAAGTGCATGGAAATTACTTAACTAAACAGATACTGGATGACAATGCACAAATTAATCCATACCTCAAAGTTATCTAATATGCTAGATTATTCTCGTTCACAGACTCCACCCCCTAGCTTTTATCCCACAATGTACACTATGCAATAATCCACTCCCCAGCTTGTATTGCACAGTATACGCAGTGTAAACGCTGGAAGTGAAGGTTGGGAATGAGATACCTTCCAAAAACCCGTAACATAAGTATAAGGTACATGCCATGTGCAGTGACGGCATCATGAGTGTTCTCTCTCCTTCCACTCCTTGGGCATTGCAGATTTTGAACCTCTGGACATGGTAACACTTGAAGAGTTTCTTTCAGATGCCCCTAACTTTGCCAGGAGTGTCCTGTAACTGAATGAGCCTCAACCCTCGCCTCCCCCAACAGATGTCCCCGCATCCAAAAATACATCAGCGATAGTCTTAGCCACAGTTGTAGTGTTCCTCTTCTTGCTCGTTGGCTGTCTTGTTGTCGGAATCCTTGTGATTTGGGAGTGCCACAAGCGGAAGTAAGTCACTGCTCCTTGATTGTTGTATTCTTCAGAATGTCCATCCCTGTTGTGATGAGCTTATAACAACCTTGTAGAAAGAAGGCATCACAGACATTCTCTGGCAGAGAAAAATCTAGTGTGACAGTTACTGCTGGCTTTGAATCAGACATCCAGTGTGAGGTGAAATACCCTTTTATTTATTTGCTATAATAGTAGCTAAGTAGCATCTTGGCTAAGTTAAAGTAGGGAGACATCGTTCATCAAGTGTTTGATGAACGTTCTACCTCATGCTTGTGTGTCTCCATTCATGTATTGTATTTTTCGTTCACAGAATGCAGCAAATATCATTGACACATCTGCAAATGATATACAACATCGATATGAGGAACTCCAATTCAACGAAGAGGTAATTAATTACTCTCAAATTTTGAACAAGTGGATAGATAATATTGTATGCATTACTTTTTAACAGGATAAACCTACTGACACGCTTGGAAGTGGCACAGAGCCTCAATATGAGATGTTTGTGTACAATGAAGAGGTAGGCGGTTTGTCGCTTATGCAGCTTCTCTATGAATATTTAAACTGGAAGTGGTCATGTAAATTATCATGACTGCAGGGTGAGTCAGAACTGACTGGTTCCGCAGAACACAACACTGACCACAGACAGCTAAGGAGACTCTCCTCAAAATACGGAATCTCGGCTGCGCATCATGATTTCACAGACTACAACAGGCAGAGATCTGAAACCACTGTGAGTGCCTAGGTACACTGCAAAAACAGTATGACCAATAATGGGTTATCAGAGTTTCAATTAGGTCACTCATAACCGACTTATGTACCTTGAACGTGAATGAAAGCCAATACATACGGAATTCTTCTAGTAATGCTGAGTGTCTGGCCTTACAATGGATACCATTAAATAGCACGTTACAAGGATTCAGTTGCCACCACCAAAAGGTAGAAAATGCTTTTGGAATATGGGCACCAAACCATAAATAATTAATAGCTAAATGTATTTCAACGTCAAGAGGTATTTGTACAGCTGTATATATTAATCTGATCTAGGTAGAATCAACCCTGTAGTTTTTGCAGTGTCATAGACTTACACTGGATCTTCCCAGCCGCCATTAAGGTGACGAGTGAGCAGCAGAGTAATATTATTTTACACAGGATTGGGAGTATCCTCGCTGCAACCTGATCTATATGCGTGAATTGGGAGAGGGCCAGTTTGGGAAGGTACTGCTGATGAAGGCCAAGGTAAAATTTTATATTTTTCTCATGAGAATATGCAAGCAGTTCAGTTGCATTCTTCAAACCACCTAGCATATTAATGTTGTGTCTTTCTACCAGGGGATTGCTGGCTATGAAGGTAAGATTCCGGTAGCAGTAAAGACTCTGACAAGTACTGACCATGAAGTTGTGAGGAAATTCATGGAAGAAGTTGAACTCATGAAGCAGTTTACTCATCCAAACATTGTTAGCTTATTAGGTGAGTATACAAGCTTGCTCACTGTATTAGCCTTGTGTAGTCCTTAAAAGGCTATGCTATAATTATTTCATGGTCTCTATTTCCCTTATGATTACTGACTATGTGTATTTGCAGGTGTTGGATCAAAAGATGAAGATGAAGACAGTGCTCCGCTTTTAATCCTGGAATATATGCCCTATGGGGACCTACAGGAGTTTCTTGAGTCTCACCGGTACAATAGAAAGTAGTTAGAGAGATAATTATACATTATGAATGGTATTGTGCAAGTATTTCTAGCCACAGTTTCACTAAAATGTCTCATGTGCCAAATGCAAGAAATTTTGCAATTATTATTATGCATATGATTCTAGTTAGGGGTTTCTCTGTTGTCGTTTGAGGATCAAATTATCTAACAAGCCTCTCAACCCACTTGAGAACATTTTAATGAAACTGGGTAGCTAGTGGGTATTTTTAAATAGCAGATCTCAAGCATACCCCTATTTCTGACTTTACTGTACATAATTAGCCTTTTATGAGTATTCAGCAGTGATTACGCTTAAATTTAGGCCACAAGAAGATGGTGAGGAATCACAAATTACAGAGACACATTTTTACAACTTCGCAACTGACGTAAGAGAATTTTTGCTGTTATGATACTTGTTGTTTATAATGTGAAGATTATTCTTTTTTTAGGTTGCAAAAGCACTCGAATTCTTAGCATCGTACAAATATGTACACAGAGATGTGGCTGCCAGGAACTGCCTTGGTATTATATACATATAGGCTATACTATGTAACTGTTTTACGATACGATCAGTAGGGAGCTAAGTGTGAGCATATTCTTATGACATCACTGTATACGATCCTCACAAGTGAATCTCAATTCCATTCCAGTTGGTTCTGGTCTCCAGATCAAGATTGCTGACTTTGGCCTGGCCCGTGGTGTGTACGACAAGGACTACTACAGAGTGGCTGGAAAGGCAGTTCTTCCGGTCCGATGGATGGCTCCGGAGTGTCTGCTATATGGCATCTTCACCACTGCTTCTGATGTCTGGTGAGAATGACCATTCATAGGAATATAGGATGCATGTATGTATGTAAGCATTAATTTGCATAATTTTATAGTCCTACCTTTACTGGACATTCTTTCACATACAGGGCTTATGGAGTATTGTTATGGGAAATTGTAGTGTATGGAGAACTGCCACTGGAGGATATGAAACCCCAAGAGATTGTGGAACAGGCACAGAATGGAACCTTACAGCACCCAAGGTCCAGTGACAATTCTGTAAAATAAGGGGTGTAACGTGCATGCATGTACGTATGCCTATGATACATAAGCAAATTTGTGTTTTCATAATGAAAGTTTCTTCTATTGGATGAACAGGCCAATTAATTGCTTTTAGTAAACAAGGCCATTAATAACTCTATGTCGTGTTAAGTTACATATGAAGGTGGCAATAGCATGCTCATGGACTCCTTGATGGTATTTACTATTGTTTTGGTATACATCATATAGACCGCAAAACTGCCCAGATGTCATTTATGACCTGATGTGTCTGTGCCACAATCACGACCGAGACCAGAGACCCAGCTTTACTGAGATTCTAACAACTTTAGAGGCAATAAATGCAGGACCAGACATAACCACAGACTCTGATGAACCATCGTCGCCTGTATAGATGGTTTCAACTACACTCCAGAAAGCTCCATAAAGAACTCACCTGTCTAGACATGCAACGTCATGCATTTGTACATTTGCACGACTACTACATACTAACTCTTCAATTGGAATTGGAATTCTATGACTGTGTATATAATGTAACTCAATGATCTAGCTTTGTTCCCAGGTTCCACTGACCAAATCTGAATAGAATTTCAGATTTCAGGTGAGGGTCAAAAGCTGAATGGAATTTCAGGTTTCAGGTGAGGGCTCTAACCTGAAAGCTGAACCTTAACATTTTAAATTTCACCTTTCAGTCGTCAATGAAACCTGAAAGCAGATTGGCCGAAAAATACACTGACCGGTTCCACTCTCCAGCTTTCCTCGTACCATCTACACGATACAAGAAAAGTTGGCCATGGGGAGTGGAGCCTGGGAATGAGGCTACAAGGATCCACGTCTCACAACTACTTCAATAACCATGCATGCAGTATGATCAAAATACTGAAATATGTGCACAATCATATTAATTTTTGGGCAAAGTGGGTGTAGTGTATAATATTCAATTTGAAATCTCACAATTGTATGTTAGAACTTCTTACTGAGGTTACAGGCATACGATTGATAAATTTTATTGTTCACTATACAAGGTAGTACTGGTCTCATTTTGTTTTGGTGACATCGACATCATGGTCGCCAGTGTCACATATCCAGCAGTACACTCGAGGAGTGGGGAAAGGGAGTGAACAAGTTCCTGAAAAGTTGGTCTTGCATCTGGTTCAGTACACCAGCACTGTTCCATAATGGAATAGCTGTATGGCCAAAAGCACAAGTTGATGATAACACAAGAAATTAAGGCTTCCAGCACAAGATACTTCACTTACGCTTCCTCGGAACAGGCAGAATTGGAGGTTTTTTTTAGCCTCTCTCCTCTTTCAAGCATCTCCACCAAAGCAGCAGGATCCACAGCAGGGTAGGGCATTTTACCAGCTGTGAAGATCTCCCAGCAAGTCACTCCAAAGGACCACTGCAAAATCAGTTTAGGGTTTATGTATTATGTTGTGTATACTAAAACGAACGCCTTAGCTTACCACGTCACTTTTCTCAGAGAAAAGACCATCTTGCAGACTTTCAAGAGGCATCCACTTGTAAGGTAGCTTTACTGCAGCATTACCCTTATCCTGTTTGAAGTAGCCTGTCTGGTAAATATCTTCTCCCAATCCAAAGTCAGCCACCTTGATGTCCCCCTTGATGTCCAGCCTGCATAATATAATGTGACTTAAATGCACAGAGAATGTTTGCAGTCATAATTGCACCCATCTTAGGATTACATAGCCTCATTTCGGATCCCAGGTTCTCCAACCCAGCTATTTTTTCAAGTTGAAAATATGGCCGTTTGTTTCCAGTGTGCAAAAAAAGACAACCCTTAAGTGCTACGTAGTAGAGCCTGGAAATGAGGCTAGGCTTGCATTGGTATCTGCTTACATGCAGTTTCGTGCAGCCAAATCTCGGTGTACAAACTTTTGCTGTGCAAGATACTCCATCCCTTGAGCTACCTGGTAGCACATTCGCAGCAACAGCGTCCTAACACTGCTAATCTATAGGGCAGAAGAAAAACATCAATGCTACAGCTAAACCTATTATGAGGAGCTTCTCAAGAGCCAGCTAGAATTAGCTGTTGTGATACATACCATGTCTGGATCTGCTGCTTGTGAGAGTAGGAGGTTTTCTCTATCATTCTTGAGGTGACTTAGCAGACTTCCATTTGCCATATATGGCATGATAATCGTCACTCCAGGGCCAGCATCCAGACACACCCCAAGAAGGGGCATCACATGGGAGTGATTGAAATGTTGCATTTTCAAAACTTCATCCAGCATGCACTGCACATCATTTGGAGTAAACAGGCCTACAGGAGGGTGCACAAAGACTCAAATTAGTGTTCTTACAATACACATTACTTAATTGCAATTACTGACAATGAAACATTCCCCAATAGACAAGGTAATTATAAGAGGCTCTTTTAGACCATATGGCTAGGATGTTTTGCCCAGAGTAAACGTTCACCAGTTTAAGTAAAAGTAGATAGAGTAAAGCCATATCAGTTAAATTATCATCTCAAGCTGCTAAGTTAACCAAGCTAGCTCATACCCAGCAAGTTCAAGTTCTGCCATGCATACACACCCAATTCCTACACTCTGGAATTCCCTGTAATACAACCTGAAACAGCATGTTTGCTATCCATGTAGCAGAATACTGGGGTAGTCCAATGGGTGTTAATGAAATAATGTATGGCACATTTTAGGTCAACATTCTGTAATAGCATGTTGGAGCACATTCTGATGCCAGCTGGAATGGATTGCTGATCCGGCAATACTACCCCAGTATCCGGTTTCAATCATTCAATGAAGGCATGTAGCACTACACACTCTCCAACAGCAGTGTATGAATTTTGGTGTGTATATGGAGAACTCGCTGGTTTCACAGGCCCACTGTCAATGAGAGGCAAACCAATACTATGACAGCAACTAATGCTGTTTTTATCTGTGCGTTTTCTCTCTAGCCCTTTACCACTCTCATCCTCAACTCAACCCCAGTGTATGTGCCCAACTATGCACATGCACATATACATGTAGATTTTCCTGATGCAAATTTCCCACTGTATAGTAATGCTATACCTTTCAATGTCTTGGCTGCAACAGTCTCACGCCCTTCGTGCTTTATCAGCTTTGCTCTGTATACCACTCCAAATTCACCTATTAACCAATCCACGTCCGTATAAACAAACACAGATATTATGAGTGCAAATTAAAGAATCATGTTTGAGAGGGCATTTGCATTGTGTAAAAGGGGAATGGATATGTAATATTGCACAAGCAATAATCATAGCTAATGCAAATTTAAAACATTACAAAAACAGAGTTTTTCTTTACCCCATGGTTATCTCAGTATGCATTGCAGCTTCAATACTTAAAAATGTGCATGTGCAGATCAATTACCTATTACTCATGCCTAAATTGCACTCAAATCCATGTAATTACCCACAAGGATGGCACATTCTTTCAATACTGTGTACTTGACCATTCAATAGCTGTTGACTATAAAGGTTTGATTACTAGTATACTAGTGAAATCAATGGTCTGATAGGCAGTAAAAGTTAATAAAACTTTCACTACAGTGAATTTTAAAGTTCATGTAACAACATAGCTGAGGGCAGAGAAGTGTCAGTAATATTATGGGGTCTCCATGGCTGTTAGATAAACTCTATGTACACACGGCTACGTATACCTCAAGAGGTTTTTTGAATGGGATATTTGCTAGTTTTGCAATTGGCTATACAGCCTGCACAAGCAAGGGATGTTTCTATACTGTGACTAGTGACTACCTCTTTACTGCCTCTTACCTTGACCAACGCTGTCCAGTATTTGGAGCTGACTCTTAGAAACAATTAGCTTCTTGGGAATGTGAACTGAGAGTTCATCAGAATGCGGGGTAATGATAGTGTCACAGACGTAACGTGGGGCATCATCAACAGCTTTTCTTTCTATCGACTGTAGTTGCATTTGTTTTGCTTCAATGGCTTTGACTCTGTGAAATAAGTATAGAACTTGGGTATAATTATTTACGCATGAAGCCATGGCCACAGTACTAGTATAACAAATTTAGAATCTGGTAAATATTATTGTCCACTTTGGGGGACACACACACTCACACACATACACGTATTTATACTTACTTCGATCTGTACACAAGTATTACGATGACAATCAGTGAAATCACCACCAGAGCAACCACTATAGTAACCACTATTACAACAGTTTTAACAGTGGTTGAAGATGCAATAGTTGGTGCTGAAGTTGGCAAAGATGACTCTTCCGGTGATTGAAGGAATGTTGTATTGACTGTTTCAAGAACTGCTCCTCTGTTAATTGGTCCTGCAAAGTAATATATAATATATGCACACATAGCTACAACACCAGTATTAGTATTAATAAATTGAATCAAAAGCTATGTATGCCTATATAGCAAACTATAGCTAGAGTACATTATTAGGTATAGCAAGTACATTATTAGGCATAGGAAGTGAAATACACGTCTACTTGGCAACCAATATTTAACCCTCAGGGAATGGGCCAGTTAGGTTAGTTTATTAAACACAGTCTGGACAGTCATATTTTTGTGACAATAGTCCTTCAAGTGTTAAGAAGCCGATATATGCAAGTGTCAACAAAAAATTCATAGGTGTCTTATGCATGTGGCTTGGTCCAGGAAGTCACTTACATACCTGTATCAGCCTGTCTCGTACTAGCATTGACACCAATTCTCATACCCTCTAGAACACATGGCCGAGTGCTAACAAGAACTGCTCCAGTCACAAGTATGGATGAAGTCAGAAACCTGGTGAATCCACTCATATGAGTATTATTACCATTACCAGCTGTTAATGACATAAGGGAGTCAGCTGTACCAATTTCAGAGTCACTGCATGTAAAAAAAACAACTACATTTTCCTTCATTAAAATGAGTATGTAGTTATTATCTATAGGACTAACCTGATGGAATTTGATGCTAGGACAATGTCGGAATTTTCTCCAAGGAAGTACAGTGTACAGGAGTCTCCTGCAGCTGTCTCCCTGGCAAGCCCCTTTGCCTCTATTCCAGTTCTTCTTCCCCAGCTTTTGTCCCTTGCAGTACGTGCACGTGAGGGGGAAGTGTTTGAGAGTGAGACTGGAGCAACAATACTCAGTTTTGCATCAATACTGAATATGAAAGTCGCAGCAAATGAGAAAATCTCAGCATAAAATCCATTTGAACCAATGAACACATCTGTTGATGTAGTGTTGATTTCAGTAGCTATAGGTCAAAACAGAGTGCAGAATTAATGATTTGGTATGCTAGTACAAGTTTGCAACCCAATTTTCCACTTCACCTTGAAAGCAGTCATTCTGGTCCGGAGCAAGCCGGGAATCGTCTGGGCAGAGACACTCAAACTGATCTGTATCTACATCCACTTCACACTTGTGTGCACATCCACATTCCGCTAGCACTATCTCCACATAACCATCACGATCGGTGTTCAGGGAGTATCCGATGTAAGTAACATTCAAGTTAGCTGGAGGTGCTTCTCCATAGTAAGAATAGCCACCACCACCAGGTATTGCTACAGCTATACCAGTACCATTCCACAGCACAGACCCACCAGTGTACCCTCCTCCTCCTCCTCCCCCACCACACCCACCTCCCCCACCACCAAAACCGCCTTCTATTCCAGCAGTAGGAACGGACAGCACTGTAGCGCAGCCCTCTCCTCCCATAGCAAAATCTGGACCTGACTGGCTCAAAAGTTGCCCATCAATGATTGTCGGAAGCGCAGTGGGGGCTTGCATCCACCCCCCGCCAGCCCCTGCATTAATTACAGCTGATATGTCCCTGAATCCCATTACCCCTGGTGTCTGATAGCCAAGTGAAGGATCATATGTACTCTGTTTTGCGTTCAAAAACTCCCTGTATTTTTCGTCAGCAGAGACTTGGAAAGGCCCAGAAACTCTCAGAAGGTCCCAGATAATATTGTAGGTCAGATTGGCAGGGCCGCCTCCACCCCCACCTGATATGACTAGAGGAAGGTTAGTTGTTTTGTTATTTCTTACGCTGATGGGCCACACCATACTAGCACCACCACCGCCTCCTCCACCAACATTTTCATAAATGACTTCACTTTCAGACGTACTGTAGTTAGCCGTCACACTTTCAAACCAGCTGTTGAAGCAGGCTGCAGCCTGCCTGTCATTTCTCGGAGGAGGACCATTGCACACTGAAAGAATATCATTGTTTCTGGCGCAAGGACTCTGTCCCTGCTGCCCAACCAGAACGAGAAGATCATAATCCGGAGTTAGCTGTGCTTGTATCTCTTGAACCAATCCAAATCCAAATTCAAAGCCACACAGTCCCCTACCACCAGCAGCTCCTGCAACTGTAACATTATACAGCCCAGCCCTCGGGACTTTGAAACCCTGAGCACCCTCATGTCCACGTTTTACTTCAAACAGTCTTCCATCTCGTAGAATGGGGGAGTTCTCTCGTCTATAATGAGCTACGCACTCTTCAAATCGAGGCGGTCGACGTGAAGAACTAGTATTACAATCAGTAAATCTGTAGCGGATGTCAGTAAGATCTGCAAAAATGAGTAACTATGTGTTATCATTATTTTGATGGAGGATGCAGTCTTTGCAAACAAAGTGAGAGAGCAATAGAGGATTCTAGAGCTGATTTGAATGTGAGGTTTCTTTTGCGACTGGCTGACTCGTGAAATTAATAAACTCCCGTCCTGCAATACGAGTCTGCATGCCCCCACTCTCCAAGAGGAGCTGAATATTTTCTTTGTAGCATCTGTACTTACTCTACCTGTATTCTAACATCTAGCTATATGCAACCGAGAGTCTATATGGCTATATTATGAAGTCTTGATGCCTAGGTTGTTTGATAGGTATATAGCTATATGGAGTTAGGACACCCTACAAGCGAGCACAATGCTCTAACCTGCAGTACATGTAGTCTGCAGTGCTAACACCTGCAATTTTTAACAATACATGATATTCACACAACTTGAACACTCGTCCCAACAATGTCCTGCATTCACCTAGTTTTAAATACTTCCCGTAGTTCGAGCAAATGAAAGGCCAAAATAAATGAAATGAGTACGTTCATACAGATTTTAACATAGGTAGCTAGTACTCAGGTAGCTATGCCATTACCAATGCGTGCGCGGCAACTAAATACTGGCAGCTCACCTCTAGCTTGCAGATTGGAACAGATCGCCAGCAGTAGCATCACCATTAAATGTCGCTCCATTCTGCTCAAATGTTCGCCTTATATTTCAGTCGTTCTTTTTAAGATGATACCACGCTGAGGCTGTAACATGAGAACGTCAGTGCGACGCGCTTAACTTTCTGATGCATGTAACGCTCTAGCGCAGTTCAATACCGTATATTTCGGATCTTGGATAATATCGATTTCAAAGTAAAATCTGAATGCTACGTATATTAAATTCCGAGCCCCCATGTGCCACGCCCAGCAATTCTCGCAAAGCGAGGACATCCCTGCACATTGTATCACTAGTATTTGGCAACAACTCAGAACTGGACTGCCTGACAGCCACTGCCTCAGAGTTGCTAGAAAATTGGTAGGGGCCTATTTACTAGCTGGTGAGCGGGGAATGAGGCTGCAATGATCCATGTCTCCCATATTATGATAATCATGTTATGTGCACAATAATATTGTATTATTTTTTCTGGCAAAGTGGGTGTAGTGTATAAAGACTCAATTTGAAATCTCATAATTGTATGTTAGAGCTTCTTACTGAGGTTACAGGCATACGATTGATAAATTTTATTGTTCACTATACAAGGTAGTACTGGTCTCATTTTGTTTTGGTGACATCGACATCATGGTCGCCAGTGTCACATATCCAGCAGTACACTCGAGGAGTGGGGAAAGGGAGTGAACAAGTTCCTGAAAAGTTGGTCTTGCATCTGGTTCAGTACACCAGCACTGTTCCATAATGGAATAGCTGTATGGCCAAAAGCGCAAGTTGATGATAACACAAGAAATTAAGGCTTCCAGCACAGGATACTTCACTTACGCTTCCTCGGAACAGGCAGAATTGGAGGGTTTCTTTAGCCTCTCTCCTCTTTCAAGCATCTCCACCAAAGCAGCAGGATCCACAGCAGGGTAGGGCATTTTACCAGCTGTGAAGATCTCCCAGCAAGTCACTCCAAAGGACCACTACAAAATCAGTTTGAGTTCATATATTATTATGTTGTGTATACTAAAACGAACATCTTAACATACCACGTCACTTTTCTCAGAGAAAAGACCATCTTGTAGGCTTTCAAGAGGAATCCACTTGTAAGGTAGCTTTACTGCAGCATTACCCTTATCCTGTTTGAAGTAGCCTGTCTGGTAAATATCTTCTCCCAATCCAAAGTCAGCCACCTTGATGTCCCCCTTGATGTCCAGCCTGCATAATAAAATGTGAATTAAATGCAGAGAGAATGCTTGCAGTCATAATTGCACCCATCTTAGGATTACTACATAGCCTCATTTCAGATCCCAGGTTCTCCAAAGCTATTTTTGCAAGTTGAAAAAATGACCATTTGTTTCCAGTGTGCAAACAAAAAAACCTTGGTAGTAGAGCCTGGAAATGAGGCTAGGCTTGCATTGGTATCTGCTTACATGCAGTTTCGTGCAGCCAAATCTCGGTGTACAAACTTTTGCCGTGCTAGATACTCCATCCCTTGAGCTACCTGGTAGCACATCCGCAGCAACAGCGTCCTAACACTGCTAATCTATAGGGCAGAAGAAAATAACAATGCTACAGCTATAGGCCTATTATGAGGAGCCTTTCATGAGGCAGCTAGAATTAGCTGTTGTGATACATACTATTTCTGGATCTGCTGCTTGTGAGAGTAAGAGGTTTTCTCTATCATTCTTGAGGTGGCTGAGCAGACTTCCATTTGCCATATAAGGCATGATAATCGTCACTCCGGGGCCAGCATCCAGACACACTCCAAGAAGGGGCATCACATGGGGGTGATTGAAGTATTGCATTTTCAAAACTTCATCTAGCATGCACTGCACGTCATTTGGAGTAAACAGTCCTACAGGAGGATTACAAAGTCTCAAATTTGTGTAGTTACAATACACATTACTTGACTCTTTAAGACCATATGGCTAGGACGTTTTGCCAGGGTAAACTTTCACCAGTTTAAGTAAAAAGTGAATAGAATACAGCTATTTCAGTTAAATTATCGTCTCAGGCTGCTAAGTTAACCAAGCTAGCTCATACCCAGCTTACATACAAGTTCTGCCATACCTATAGAGAACTCGCTGGTTTCACAGGCCCACTGTTAACAAGAGGCAAATCAATACTATGATGGCAAATATTGCTGTTTTTCTCTATGAATTTTCTCTCTAGCCCTTTACCACTCTCATCGTCAACTCAACCTCAGTGTACGTGCCCAACTATGCACATATATATATATATAAAAAGGTCAAGATATAAATTCGCAGCATATACATGTACAATTTCCTGATGCAAATTTCCCACTGTACAGTAACGCTATACCTTTCAATGTCTTGGCTGCAACAATCTCAAAACCTTCGTGCTTTATCAGCTTTGCTCTGTATACCACTCCAAATTCACCTATTAACCAATCCACGTCCATACAAAAAAGAAAGAAATACGAATGCAAATTAAAGGATCAGGTTTGAGAGGGCATTTGTGTAAGTGGTGAATGGGTACTGCACAAACAATAATATAATAGCTAATACACAAAAACAGAGTAGTGCCTTAGCCTCAGCCATATATGGTAATCTCAGTATGTGTTGCAGCTTCAGTACCGAAAAATGTGCACACGTGTGGCAGTCTCAGTCACGTATTTCAATCATGTCACTGTGCACTGCATTCAAAGTGCTGTATCCCTGAACTTCCGTTAAGGGCGGGACTCATACACACGACATAGAAGCCTCACGTATGAGCCCCACCCTTAATGAAAGTTCAGAGATACCGAATGCAGTGATGCAATCAAAATACATGACAGAATACTGTTCATTTCTACCTGAGACTGCATGCCCAAATTAGATCAGTTACCCTCCATAGCTCTCCAATTTCTGGCATATAAATAAGTATGACCTGATACTTTCCTCTCTGTTTGAAGTTGCACTTATAATATTTCTAAGGCAATCATATTATATAGCTTTCCAATTTCAACACTTGTTAGATAATTATCATTGGGATGGCCTAGCTATGAGCTGTATGAATGGAGAACTGCCAGGTAAGGCGTAAGAATGTCAGGAGGGCACACGTACACTATATCATGGTCAAGTGATCTATAGCTATACATGTAAAGGATGCTTATATACTGTAACTAGTGACTATAACTTCATTGCTTTTTACCTTGACCAATGCTGTCTAGTATTTGGAGCTCACTCTTAGAAACAATTAGCTCCTTAGGAATGTGGACTGAGAGTTCGTCAGAATGCGGGGTAATGATAGTGCCAAACATGTAGCCTGAGGATTCATCTAGAGATTTTATGTCTGTCCACTGTAGTTGCATTTCCTTTGCTTTAATGGCTTTGGCTCTGTGGAATAAATGTAGAAATCAAGGTCATCAAACTGCCTTGACTCCTTCTGGAATTATTTATGCATGAAGCCATGGTCACAGTGCTAGTTACTATAACAAATTTAGAATCTGGTAAACAAGTTTATCCCCTTTGGGTCACATACACACACACACACAAACACACATAATTATACTTACTTCAATCTGTACACAAGTATTACGATGACAATCAGTGAAATCACCACCAGAGCAACCACTGCAGTAACAGTTACTGCTATTACAACAGTATCAACAGTGGTTGAAGGTTCAACAGTTGGTGCTGAAGTGGTCGGCTCTTCCTGTAACTGGAGGAATGTTGTATTGACTGTTTCAAGAACTGCTCCTCTGTTAATTGGTCCTGCAAAGTAAGTATATAATATTATGCACGCACAGTTGCAACATTGGTTTACAATATAAAACCTGTATTAAAAAAGTGAATCATCAGCTATGTATGCCTAGCAAACTAGAGCTGGAGTACATTATTAGGTATAACAATTGATATACACGTCTACTTGACAACCAATATTTAAAAAGTCAATATGCGATTGTCAACAAAAAAATTCATTATGTCTTATGTAATTATATGCATGCTTGTGGCTTGGTCCAGGAACCCATATCTTGTTTCAAAACACATTAAGTCACTTACATACCTGTATCGGCCTGTCTCGTACTGGCATTGACACCAATTCTCATACCCTCTAGAACACATGGCTGAGTGCTAACAAGAACTGCTCCAGTCACAAGTATGGATGAAGTCAGAAACCTGGTGAATCCACTCATATGAGTATTATTACCATTGTCAGCTGTTAATGACATAAGGGTGTCAGCTGTACCAATTTCAGAGTCACTGCATGTAAAAAAAAACACTGAAATTTCCTTCATTAAAATGAGCTATTATCTATAGGACTAACCTGATGGAATTTGATGCTAGGACAATGTCAGAATTTTCTCCAAGGAAGTATAGTGTACAGGAGTCTCCTGCAGCTGTCTCCCTGGCAAGCCTTTTAATACCCTCTGCCTCTATTCCAGTTCTTCTTCCCCAGCTTTTGTCTCTTGCAGTACGTGCACGTGAGGGGGAAGTGTTTGAGAGTGAGACTGGAGCAACAATACTCAGTTTTGCATCAATACTGAATATGAAAGTCGCAGCAAATGAGAAAATCTCAGCATAAAATCCATTTGAACCAATCAGCACATCTGTTGATGTAGCGTTGATTTCAGTAGCTATAGGTCAAAAAAGAGTATAGTATTAATGATTTGGTATGCTAGTACACGTTTGCAACCCAACTTTCCACTTCACCTTGAAAGCAGTCATTCTGGTCCGGAGCAAGCTGGGAATCGTCTGGGCAGAGACACTCAAACTGATCTGTATCTACATCCATTTCACACTTGTGTGCACATCCACATTCCGCTAGCACTATCTCCACATAGCCATCACGTTCGGTGTTTAGGGAGTATCCGATGTAAGTAACATTTAGGTTAGCTGGAGGTGCTTCTCCATAGTAAGAATAGCCACCACCACCAGGTATTGCTACAGCTATACCAGTACCGTTCCACAGCACAGAACCACCAGTGTACCCTCCTCCTCCTCCTCCCCCACCACACCCACCTCCCCCACCACCAAAACCGCCTTCTATTCCAGCAGTAGGAACTGACAATACTGTAGCGCAGCCCTCTCCTCCCATAGCAAAATCTGGACCCGACTGACTCAAAAGTTGCCCATCAATGATTGTCGGAAGCGCAGTGGGGGCTTGCATCCACCCCCCGCCAGCCCCTGCATTAATTACAGCTGATATGTCCCTGAATCCCATTACCCCTGGTGTCTGATAGCCAAGTGAAGGATCATATGTACTCTGTTTTGCATTCAAAAACTCCCTGTATTTTTCGTCAGCAGAGACTTGGAAAGGCCCAGAAACTCTCAGAAGGTCCCAGATAATATTGTAGGTCAGATTGGCAGGGCCGCCTCCACCCCCACCTGATATGACTAGAGGGAGGTTAGTTGTTTTGTTATTTCTTACATTGATGGGCCACACCATACTAGCACCACCACCGCCTCCTCCACCAACATTTTCATAAATGACTTCACTTTCAGACGTACTGTAGTTAGCCGTCACACTTTCAAACCAGCTGTTGAAGCAGGCTGCAGCCTGCGTGTCATTTCTCGGAGGAGGATCATTGCACACTGAAAGAATATCATTGTTTCTGGCGCAAGGACTCTGTCCCTGCTGCCCAACTAGAATGAGAAGATCATAATCCAGAGTTAGCTGTGCTTGTATCTCTTGAACCAATCCAAATCCAAATTCAAAGCCACACAGTCCCCTACCACCAGCAGCTCCTGCAACTGTAATATTATACAGCCCAGCCCTCGGGACTTTGAAACCCTGAGCACCCTCACGTCCACGTTTTACTTCAAACAGTCTTCCATCTTGTACAATGAAGGGGTTATTTCGTCTATAATGAGCTACGCACTCTTCAAATCGAGGCGGTCGTCGTGAAACACCAGCATTACAATCAGTAAATCTATAGCGAATGTCAGCAAGATCTGCAAAAAATATAAGTGAAGTCGTTATACAGTCAGATCTGATCTGATTTGAAGGACAGGTTAAATTAGATTTTGTTGTCTGAAGTGATTCTCACCCTCCGACTACAGCTACATGCAACTGTAGTGCCAACTCTATAGTTAGGGTGTGGACAGTAACAATGGATTATATTTCTTTGGTTGGTAAACAGGACCTGCTTTACTGTGGTGAAAATTATATACATTATATTTACCGGTACATGCAGCCTGGACTCTTTGTTACAGTTGGCATATAGTGGTCTGTTGGTATCTAAGAAAAAGTACAACCACATCACAAGAACAGTTGGATGATCAACAACAATTACACTTCCATGAAGTCTCTACAGCTGTTGATCTACGCAATAATTTTTGCAAGAAATCAGTACCTTTTCACTGAAAATCTTTTCCATACTGTACTGCAGCTCTAATATATATTTTTTGGGGGGTTGTCAGTCTGAACTGTAGCTATAGCTCACTGTAAAATAAAATAGATTGTTTTAACTTCTGAGTACACGTGGTTACTGCAGTTGCAGGGTACTAGATGGGTCACCTCATAGTATTATGTTAATTGTTGCAAGAATATACCAAAGTGGGTAATTACTAAGAAAACTCAGAAAACTCAGAAAGAAATTCAACCGCTTTGTTATTGATGTTCCCATAAGACTTGACTTTCTGGTAGAGCCAAAAGGCTAGCTAGTAGCCACATAGTTCCAGCTAGTCACATGCAGGAAGCGTAATCTGATAGCTAGTCGCTAACATGTAGTTTTACCTGTAGCAGTAATAACAGAAAGAACACTTGTTATTCCTGCAACTACGTAGACATGATATGATGTGTCTCTTGAATTGCAACTGAGGTAACCAAGCTGGGTTTGCAGTGTAGGTAGCTATCACGCTGAAGTGGACTAATCTTAAGTTTCATATGATGAATATTGTATTTGCATCAAATCGCTGAAAAAATATTGTCATCCATACTACCTGTCATAAATGTGGGCCAAATACTTTACATCCATTTAATTTCATACAATTGAGCACGACAAGAGTTGTTTTTTGTTGTTTTTTGGACTGGCTGTCATACTCCTGAGCAAGCATGCCCCATCCTTTGCAACTTAATAATACCTTCTAGATGTCAGTAGTTGCGCAACGTTAACGTTGTTCAAGTATAATAATGTGTATAATATAGTAGTGTCTCTACAGCTTCTTTTCGCATATTGCGAAAAACTGAAGCTGCGGAGTTTGGCTACTGATCTCGGCTACTGATCTCAGAGACGACTAACCATAATTATTTTAACATACTGCCCGTAGATAGAGCAAATGAAACGAGTGCGTTCATACAGATTACCATTACCATACTAAATGCGTACGCAGCAACTCCAGCTCACCTCTAGCTTGCAGATTGGCACAGATCGCCAGCAGTAGCATCACCATTAAATGCCGCTCCATTCTGCTCGAATGTTCTCTTTATATTTAACATCTTCCTTTAAAGCTGATGCCACGCCGCCGAGCTAGCCTAGCGCCTGTAACGTGATTATGACGTCATAAACGTAATACAGCGCGCTAGCGCGCATAAATTATGGTTCAATACCGTATATTGCGGATCTTGGACAATATCGATTTCAAAGTAAAATTTGAATGCTTTGTTGGAGATATTTCACAACCACCTCAACAACTCAGATCTGAACTGGCTGACAGTCCCTGTCTCAGAGCTGCTAGAAAATTATTTTCACTTGATCTGCAGTGAGTGATTGAGTACATCTTTTCTCTGTTATTTTGCACTGTATTAAAAGGTAATTGCCTAGCCTTTTTTTGACCTTGTTTTTAATTAGGTGATGCCAGAATCCCTGCAGTTTTCAAACTGCAAAATATGACTGAGGTCCAAGGTGACCCGCCTTCCTGCAGCAGCAGAAACCCTCCGACCAAGGATGAGGTGCAGAGCAAATGCGAACCTTTTCCCAATACAGCAAACGTGAGCAGCACACCCTTAAGGGCCCATAGCGACGCTCAGCAAGCACCTACGCCTGAAGGTAGCACTAGTGACGGAGCAGGCCCTGGACAAAAGCAGCTCGAAAAGAGTGACTCTACAGAGAGAGCTGCACTTCGTCCTTCAGATCCAAGTCCTTATCATTACCGAAAAAAGGTCCCATACGTGCATGATAAAAGACCCGGTAGCCACCAGGCATGGCAGACAGGCTACCACAGGAATAACCCTCGATACAGCGGCTATAGGAAAGAAGACGGCGGCTATAGTCGACATAAACCAGAGCACGGTAGAAAACATTTCGAGCCCAGGTGGGAGAGACGCGATAAAGATTCTCCTGGCGGCGGCCCCCAGGGGGAACCGGAGGGGTCAGTGGCAGACCACGGGGATAACCTGGAGGTGAAAAAGGACTCAGAAGTTGAAGGAAGTCAATTAAACGGTAGCGGCAGCTCTGGTGGCAGGGGTAGACCTCCGTATAGTACTGCAGGGTATGGCAGATATCACGAGAGGCAGCGTCAATCGAAAGCTGCAACAAGAGGAGACAAAGAGAACAGCTTGAGTGGCAATACGAAAGGAAAGGGTTCTAAGTCTGTAGACGATCGTGTTTGCAAGGAAGGGGCTGCTTTGTCTGAGGGAGAGACTCGTAAAGAAGACGAAGGAAAGAGTCGAGTCTCTAGTGATGAAGGCTCGCTAAGGGAGAAAGAAAAGGACGACCGGAGCGACAAGAGTAGGGAGTATCAATCGAAGGAAACTCCCAATGAAATGGCGGGCAGAACACCAAGGAGGGATCATGAAAAGAGACCTCTATTTTCGAAGGAGCGCAGCTACAGGGGAGAAAGAGAGTGGAGGGAGAGAGAAAGAGACAGGATCGAGCGAGAAAGAGACTGGAGGGAGGGAGGAAGAGGTGGCAGTAGTGAAAAGCAAGGTGTAAAACTGATGAGAAGAGAGACAGAGGAAAGCAGCGGTGGTAGACGAAGGACAGAGGAAGAAACAGGAAACAGAAAAATGCCAGAAAGTAGCGGCACCGCGGAGACGGCTGTTAGAGGGAAAGGAGATATAAAGAATGTAGCAGAACGGACTGGAGACAGCAAAGATACAGAACAGAATGAAGACAGGAGGAGAGAACCAGAACGGACTGACGGCAGAGAGAAAGAGCATTCCGCGAAAACATCATCCAGAGCAGAGCAACAACGTAAGCCTCATGACCTTA
This sequence comes from Phakellia ventilabrum, assembly GCA_963921505.1. NCBI lineage: Eukaryota > Metazoa > Porifera > Demospongiae > Axinellida > Axinellidae > Phakellia > Phakellia ventilabrum. Next base: position 1,378,744 of record OY997396.1, on the reverse strand, counting down.
AAGGTAAAACTGAATCGAACAGAAAAAAGCCACCAAGCTCTCAAATCGCTACCACCAGATCGCAGACTTCCGTCTCAAAGCCAAGAGGTAAGAAGGTGATTCCCACTGTGCAAAGCGATGAACTGGCCCAGCAGCTGACGGCAGGGACCTACGAGTGCATGGTGTGCTGCGACCGAGTGGAGGCCAGAGACTACATCTGGAGCTGCGCCGGCTGCTACCACGTCTTCCACCTCCAGTGCATCAAGAAGTGGGCCAAGTCCCCCGCGGCAGGGGTCGTGGCAGAACAAGGTTTGCATTTTGCATTCAGAGTTCAGAATACGCATACAATAAGCTTTCTTGTAATTATGAGCCTGCTTCAAAATACGACCTGCAGTTGCTGGGCAACTTTCAGTCCACCGGTGGTCAGCTGCTGGCACTATCCAGTTGCTACACTGCACTGAGAAGTCCTTAATAGGCCAAAACAGCTGTTCACACTGCATTCTCCAATGTTCATACCTCTAATGTATAATAATGTGGTACATGGCTTAACTGTAGCTTTAATACCGTCTCCCTCCCACTTTCTCCTTCCTTCCTTCCTCCCCTCTTCCCTCCTTTCTGCCCCTCCCCTCCTCTCTCTCTCTCTAGACTCCTCCCCCGAGGGGTGGCAGTGTCCTGGCTGTCGCAGGCTCTCCACTGTCATCCCTTCCGTCTACAAGTGCTACTGTGGGAAAGTCAACTACCCAAGGCAGGTGGCTAGATGTACTGGGGTTTACTTTACACTCCAGTTATTGAAAGCAGAGGTTTGGATACAAAACTATTAGTGTACACTTACTTTCATTATGAAACTGAGGGTAATAATCTGGGTGGGCTCATGCTATAGCAGGGTTTTATACAGGGCTGGAGAGGTGTGTGTGGTATCCTGGGATCCCCCCCCAGAATTTTCAAAGTTGAAAACTTTTTTTTGATACTCAGTAATTTTTAGTAGCTAATTTCCAAGCTTTTGGGGGCTGGTAAGCCACCAGAAGCAACTGCTGCGCATCTAAATTTAAAAAATAATTCGGTTGGGGGACTTCAAATGCAACATTTTTTCTACCCCCCAGTAAAGACTCCTGTATGAAAAAATCCTGTGTGCAGTACATGCACTATTAACATGATCAAACAGTTTTTTTTCTGATTGGTGTAAGCTACAAACTTACACACCAATCATGTACCCCCAGGCCAAAATCACAGGGAGAACTGACCGTGCCCCATAGCTGTGGGGAACTGTGTCTGAAGAAATTGGCCGTGACCCCTGAATCGTCCTGCAAGCACAGATGTCGTCTTCCCTGCCACCCCGGCCCCTGTCCCCCCTGTCCCGTGATGGTCACAAGGAGTTGTCCTTGCGGGGCAAAGGTGTACCACGTCCGCTGCAGTAAGATTGCCGAGCTTCCATCCTGCGGAGCGGTGTGCAGAAGAAAGCTGGGTTGTGGAAAACACTACTGCGGGGAGAGATGCCACTCGGGTGGGTTGGAAGGAGGACAGTCTCGATTGACCCTGACTTATTAAGCTTTATAAGTCTAGCAACATACGTACATCAATTTACTGCTTGTGTAGTTTTGCTCGCACGGAAGCTTTTGTCTATGGATGAGGAGAATGTGCATAGGGAGACCTGGGTATGAGACCACTACTGGTAGGTTTGTGTATAGATCTGTGATCCGCTCGGTAGATGTTTACTGTTTCAAAAAAAGGCTAACGAATTGAGCCAGCTGGTAACTTTGCTATTATATCTAAGGCAGCTTGTATCTCAATTGAAACCTTTGCTCGCTCTAGCGTGGTTGCTTATTGTTTTCGGAGAATAGTTATTGTAGAAGCCAAGCATTTAGAGGGTCACTGCTAGGCCCAACTCGACCACTCTGAGCTACAGTGTAGGCCTATGAACACTAGTTGCACTGTACTGTATTGCAGTCATCAAACATTGTTCACAATTGAATCACTTTCACTTGGTCATTTGTAAAATCCCAGCCTGGTTTATGGACTCTAAACTCAGACTTGCAACCCCTTCCCCTCCCCTCCCCCTCCCCTCCCCTCCCCTCCCCTCCCCTCCCCTCCCCAGGTCCCTGTCCAATTTGCTCAGTACTGCTCACTCAGTCTTGCCACTGTGGGCGGAGCAGTCGGGAGGTGAGGTGTGGAGAAGTGACAGAGACAGCCTACTCATGTGGACACACCTGTGAAAGGTAACTGAGTGCACAACCCACAGGACTTCCGATGTGTAGCCATAAAGCCTCGTTTCAAGGCTCTTGCGCGAGAGGAGTAGACTGGGAATGAGGTTAGTAGCCAGGCAGCCTTGTTCTAGCTTTGTTTCCAGCTTCTGTCTAGCTGCGTACCCAGGATTTCCACGCCCGTATTTTATCTCACAGCTGTGGAGAAAAATCGGTGGCTGTGAGATAAAATTTTGGGCGTGGAAAGCCTGGGTACGAGGCTACTGCTGTCCAGGCTCCGACTTGAATTTCATGTAGTGTGTTCACTAAACAGATTATCACCAGAGTAAACGTAATTAGGGTATTGTGTCAACAGTGTGTTTTTTAGTGGCTTCAGGTTTGAGTTTCCCACCATCCCATTGGGTGAGGTGCATGTGGTCACCTTTTTTCAGAATGTGAGAATATACCTGATGTGGTTATTAGGGACGTGCAGTGGAGGATGTTGCCATGGTAACAGCACATTTGTGGTGGATGTTATCACTCAACATAGTCTGCACTTTGACGACAGCAATGATAATTAATACTGTTGTGAAAAAGTAGCTGGGCTCTGTGATGTGATAGTGGCAAAGAGTAGCCTGGTATGATTTGAGCATGTGTTGCATAAATGGCGTAACCATTTGCTGCTCCAATAAGTATATGGCTGATTAAAGGAAGTTTAGAATGGGTGTGGCCGTGCTCGAGATACCGGTTGTGTATTAGCCAATCATATTGCAGCATTTTAGAATGCTGACGTACAGATATGCAAATTTGAACAATTACAGCATATGTATGGTCTCTGCTAATCTCATTCCCAGACTATGCACCCAGTTTAGGGTGTGGGTATGAGACTAGACTCTGCACACTACAACACCTTTTTTGGATTTTGTTCGCACATGAAGCCCAACACATACAGGAAGCTACGTCAAGATGTGGAATGTGTCTTGTTTGATTTGCATACCTTTAAAAGCAGAACAGCAGCCACAAAACAGTTTGAAACCCTCTTCATCAAAGTGCTATGTGGTTGATTGGCAGCTTTTACACTCTCAATGGCTTTATAATCTAATGTTTACAGTTCTGCTCTTGCCTGCCCGAATGGTGAGGTAAGCAGCCTCCTCTTATTGCTCATTGGTGTGGGCTTCACACAATTATTGGCACTACTCCACCACTTGGAGAGTTTGGGTCACCATTTTCGTCCTTATTTGGAGCACGTTCCGTAGGGTCACTGTCATGTGGTGCTTTGCCTGCAATGATGACACAGGCTGCTGAATAATTGTGCTGCTAAGAAAACGATCCATCCCTTAGCTTTGTCCGTCCAGGTACCCCCACACGCACATATCACATGATTGAACAAGGTAAGCCAGCACCGGTACTCCTCTTTAGTTGCCTACCTTCTGCTTTCTTCTGTCAGTCAAAGGGAGAACAAACACAGGTGGTGTATCACGGTAAAAAAAAAAAAAACAGTTAACAAAAACCCTCACATTACCAGCAGACCCAAAGAGATTGTTACGTACAGCTATCTATATCACAGTTTCTGTTAATATCTTCTGTGAATAATCCAAATCTGGACACCAACACAAAAGTAGTCATGTGCACTTTAAACGTTAGATATCAGGTGACTCAACAGTGCACGGCCAACAATCTGACCAGCATACTGCTAACTTTCTCAAATTTCTCATTCTTTTAATTAGAGAACTGGACTGTGGGAATCACTTGTGTGAACAGGTCTGCCACGAGGGACTGTGTCTCTCCTGCTCCTTGCTACCCAGTCACGTGACCACCTGTCCCTGTGGTGCCACGCCCCTCTCTGAGCTATTGCCAGGGGGTACGTCCAGGATCTCCTGTCTGGATCCCATTCCAACCTGTTCCAAAACCTGTGGACGTCTTCTACCCTGTTCCACTCCTGGTGAGCCCAGTGGTCTGTTAGAGACAAGATATGGGGGGGGGGGGGGGGGGGTAGAACAAGGTCATGTGCGCAAATCAGTACACTAGCTGCATTGCTAACTCCATTGAAGAGCTTTATTTGTGTTTGATGCCAAAATCAAAGTGGTGAAAGCTGAAGAAAAGTCTCTGGGAGCAGCCCGAGTCTGTTTCTGATGGTATGGCATGGGCATACATTCTGAACCTGGCATGCGTTATGTGTGTTGGAATGTGACGCCTCTCCTGTATCTTAGGATTTGCCATTGGAAAGTAAGTGAATCTGTCGATTGAGCCTCGCTATTGTAGCGAGTTACAGCACTGACTTTCTGGCTAACTCCGTATCTTAGTCACATAACTCCATATTTTCGTTTGCACACTATTGGAATGCAATTACCTACACATGAGCATGAAGCTTGTCCTGTGTCAACGCTACCAGACATTCTTTTGCATGGGGCTTACACATCTGGGTATTAGACTATATCACTCATGCTTCCATCCCTCTTACCTCTCCAGATGACGCCCACCACTGCCCCGCCCCTTGTCACGAGGGGGAGTGTCCCCCGTGCGACAGGTCTACCAGCGTGCAGTGCCAGTGTGGGAGGGCCAGTGTGAGAGTTGTCTGTGTGGAGGTGGAACGGATGGTGAACTATCAGTGCCAGCACGTCTGCAACAAGAAGAAGAGCTGTGGGCGGCACAGGTGTCATGTCCGATGCTGTACGGTAAGGGGTACAAAGGCTAGTTATCACAGTTTTGGCTCTGTAATCTTTTGGTGGATGCCGAGGGACCTCGGACAGCTTTGTGTCCATTATAGAGTGGTGTCCGTATCTCTGGGGATTTTGTAGTAGAGTAATGCGGCCGATTTACTGAAGATTTGAAGTGACTTGAAGTTAATGGTTAAATGGATAGCTGATAGAAAACATGTACACTTATATAGTAGCTAGACTAGCTAATAACATTGCACAACGTTCTATACAGCTGAAAGTACAGAGAATATTCGAGAAGCCACCTTAACACTCTTTCTTCTCTCCAGGATACGGGACACTCTTGTGATCTGAAGTGTGGCAAGCGTCTGCAGTGTGGACTTCACTGCTGCCAGGAGAAGTGCCACAGTGGGCATTGCGGCCAGTGCTGGGAGTACAGTAAGTGGCTATGTCACTCAGTGGGCACTGCAGCTGGCGCTAGAGACGCTTTGAGTATTAATCACTCTTGCCCACTGAGGTAGGTAGGCAAGCTTTGCATCAACACATTAGCAAACTAGTGGCCACTGGAGATAAATGGGGTAGAACCTACAGCCAGGGATTTCTCATCTCGATAACCTTTGTCTTGATCACACATGCCACACACATGTAGACAGTTCACCTGATAAGTAAAGCTTTCATAATACTCTTTTTGCAACTGTCATAATTATTTGAAGTAGCTTAGCCTAATTCCCGGGGCCACGCGGACTGTGTGGCCTGGGAACGAGGCTATAGTGTTAAGAGGTATGCTGACTACTGAGCCATGTACTCCACTCTTCCACCTGTTGCTAGGCTACGAGGAGCTGATGTGTCACTGTGGAGCCGAGGTGATATACCCGCCCATCCCCTGTGGGACATGCCCCCCTTCCTGCTCCCGTCTGTGTGCCAGAATGCACCCCTGCCTACACCCAGGTGGGATAAGTAGCAGCTTTGAAATTCGAAAGGACAAAAACACCTTTTCACTCCTGTTGCCATGCCAACATGAAATGCCTGGTATCTGCTGTCTTTGCTGGGACTTCTGCCACTGTTTCTAGTGCAGGCTAGCCTGAGCTGTAGTTTTGTTCCCTGTTTTTTGACAGATGATTTTTAGTACTTTTTTTCACCTCTACCTGCAGAGTAGCTAAGTCACCTGACTTTACGATTCTATTGCTGAATATGCACATGAGTAAACCTATCCCCTTTGGCTGGTGTACTAAGAACTGGACCCTTGTTATCCAGTTACACTTTTTCCACAGCAAATTCCTTGAATAGTCGGGACACAGTATTTACTTTTTGTACCCCAGCTATGAGACTTAGTTTCATACCCACGCTCTCTATCTCAATGTATTTCACACACTGTGCAAGGAAAAGTAGTGTTCCTGTTATTCAAGGAATGTAACATGGCTGTCTGTAGCCTCATTCCCAGGCCCGGTTGTGTGGGCTGGGAACGAGGCTAGGCCGTCTGTCGAAGTGTCTCTTTGCTTCTCTCCAGTAAACCACACCTGTCATAGCGAGGAGGAGTGTCCGCCCTGCACCTTTCTCACGGAGAAGATGTGTATGGGAGGACATGAGGTACGTGTGTGTGTGTGTGTGTGTGCATCCTCTCTTTGATTGTATATAGCTCATTGAAGTACCTTGCTGCAAAAGTAAGCTTGTTAGCCACTTGTACAACTCTTCTCACCAACAGCTCCGCCGAAACATTCCCTGTCACATCAGTGATGTCTCATGTGGCAACGCTTGCGGTAAACCCTTGCCCTGTGGGATGCACAAGTATGTATGCAGTAGCCTCGTTCCCAGTCTCTCCCTCCAGGTTTTTCCGTCACTTGCAGTGCTCCAGATTTTCCGTCACTTGCAATGCTCTGGGTTTTCCGTCGCTTGCTCCGCTTTTGGTGCTGCGAGTGACGGAAACGCTGGAGGGAGGGACTGGAAGTGGGGCTATATGTACATAGTGTACTGGCGAACCACTTGTATAGTATACGTGTACTTCCTATAGATGATAGTTTTGGCAGCCATTAATTTGCGTACGTAGCACAGTACGTATTGTTTGAGGGTGGAGAATAGCGTCTTGAGAGCGTAATTGGAATTGGCTAGGTCCTGCTGGCAAGTGCTACCAGTGGGTTTAGTAAAACTTGCCTACTGCTCAGGAGCTCCAGTAGCTCAGCATCTGACGAGTATTCTTCAGGCCCTGGTTTCAATTCCCGGCTGGGTCCCTTTTTTTTTTCCGGGTTTCTTCCATTTTAATGAATTTACGTAGAGTATGTATGTGAGTGGTCGTTACCTTGGGCCTTAATGGTCTCCAGGTGCCAGCGAATCTGCCACAAAGGAGTGTGTCTCGAACAGGCAAAAGACTGCAAGCAGCCCTGCACCACTACCCGAAAGTTCTGTAGCCACGCGTGTGCCCACCCCTGTCACGTGGGAGAGCCCTGCCCGGACACACCCTGCAAGGCCGTGGTCTCTCTCAGCTGCTCCTGCAAGCGGAGGAGTGAGAGGGTGCCGTGCATGGCCAGCGGCTCCGGAGCCATGCACCAGGTCTTCCAGAAGTGAGTGCCTGTTCATGTATTCCATAGCTAGGTGTCTATTGAGGGGGAGGGGATTAGACAAGCTCCTTGTGAGAGCCATTATCGCGTGCAAACGAAAATACAGAGTTATGCAACTAAGATACGGAGTTGGCTAGAAAGAAACTGCTGGAACTTGCTACAATAGCCGGGCTCAATGGGGCTCAATCCATGGATTTACCTTCTCAATGGCAAGTTCTAAGAGGAGTCACATTCTGGCACATATAACCGTGAGTGAGTGAGGCATGCCAGGTTCAGAATGCATGCCCATGCCGTGCCTTACCATCAGAAACAGACTCGGGAGAGACTTTTCTTCAGCTTTGAGCCATCATCACGTCAGGTATCAAGCACAAATAAAGCTCTTCAAGAAAATTAGTGTAGCAGCTAGTGCACGGTGTTGGCTTGCACACGTGACCTTGTCTCCCCCCCCCCCCCCCTTCCCCCCGGGTGTCTATACCTATTGAAGAATTGTGTTATCGTGTACATGTAGCAAAGATATCCTCAACTGTTACACATAAATGTCGTGTAGTTAGATAATGATTCTATACCCTAGCATTGTTCCCAGACCCACGTGGGGTGAAACATGCAAGAGGCTGTCTTTACTCTCAGAGGCAGGACTAGGCAATATCCTGGGTACCTGGAGTGCAGGTGCCTGGAGACCTTCAGATGTTTAAATTAAGGACAAATGTTGGGGGAAGTCAGAGATTGAGACTAGGTAGAAAGCTTACTAGTGTTTAATTTACTTCCCTTCATTCAGGGTAAGTCTCTTTCTAGAACTGTTGATCTATCTTTATAGAAGCTACATGTAGGTCCTGTCAGTATTTTTCTTCTTCTTCCAGGTTGCTAAGTAAAGACTTGGGAGCCAAGATTCGTGGACTTCAGAGTGGCCAGTCAATCAACATCAGCAGTATCACCGTCTCCAGTGCCTCTGGGGAAAGGTATGTGGCTACAACTCTGCAGCAACTGCAGAGGTGTATTTTTTTGCTTATACTGGTTGTTTAATTAATAGGCAGTTGCAGCTAGTGACAGCCTAGCCTCGTAGCCGGGTGATAGTCTAGTTGGGGGATTGAGGATTGCAGGCGTGGCTTTAATTTAAGCAGGTAATTCTTTGCTCTGTGTGTTAAGCTGCACTATGCATTGCCGAGTCTACTGACTTGTTCTTGTGATCAGTTGATGACTAACTGGGCCCAGGTCATAATTACAGTTATGTAAATGTAGGTGTAGTCATGGTGATAACTCTGTACAGAAAAACATGGTGCAGGCCAATCAGGGTTTTGACGCTATAGGATGCTGTGTAACAGACCCAGGAAGGGACTAAATAATAGTTAGATACCGAGACCAAGGGATCTACGGGATTTAGAAACCCGAGGGCCCGAGGCTGTAGCGCACGAGCGAAGCGAGGGCGCTACTAAGGGCCCGAGGGTTTCTAAATCCCGTAGATCCCATTGGTCGAGGTATCTAAGTTATTTAGAATATAGCAACGGCGGTAACGGTAGCTAAGGAGACGGCTGCCGAATGAGTATCATTGAGATGTTTACAAGTACTTCCAGCATTTAGAAACCTTGTAGGTTTTCTAAGTGCTGGAGGCTACAGCTACTAGCACTTAGAAAACCTGCAGGTTTCTAAGTGATTTAGAAACACTGTTTTGTCCAATCAGATTACAAGATTTGCACTAGCTATATTCTAATTAGTCATAGGGCTTCTGCATGCCATAGTGCAATTTTACCACACTGTTGTCCCAGAGCCTGGGATCACCTCATGACAGTATGATCGCATTTTCTTCTTGTTGCCATGATTGAAATGAGACTGGCCACATAACTAACTGGTACTATGATACACATGACAAATCATGTGATCAATCACGTGACTATCTGGCTATAGGTACCTGGAGTGTGACGAACTGTGTGCCCAGGAGGCCAGGAACCGAAGGCTTGCTTCGGCTCTAGAGATCAACAACCCAGTCATCAGTCCGCTGGTGGGCGCAGAGGGACACCACACCTACTCTCTATTTCTGTTGCAGGAGGCAAGGTCAAACAGAGAGTGTTCAGTGCAGTTCGTTACCTCAGTTCGATGTGATGGTATTAGCGACATATATATACATAGCTTATTGGATGGGTATTTGTCTGGATACTGGACGAGTTTGTGCAGTATTTGGGTGAGTCTGAAGGATGAGCCAAATATGTCTACCCATCCAATGAGAGATATATTGTACACAGCACCCATGATCCCCCAAAATTGATAAAACAGCCTCGGCCATCTAATATCACTCACCTTATAGCAAGTACAGTGGAACCTCTGTATTGTGGTCGCCCTCGGGCCAACATTTTGTGGCTGCATTATAGAGTGTGGCTGCATTGTAGAGGTCCATAATACATTAGCAATATGTACATTGGGACCCAACAAGGTGGCCTTACTAGGGAGGTTGGCTGCTATAGAGTGACCACATTATAGAGGTTCTACTGTACTACAAAGCGGTAGTATGGGTAAACTCAATAATACTAGTCAATGTGTTTGATTCGACCTCTGTAGGAGTGATTTTCAGTTTGTTGCATCTGTGGAAGACGCGTTGAAAGGTCTGGTGGAAGCTGCTCTAAAGGTAAAGGTACTTATTGCCTTTGCTGAGTGTGGGTAGTTCTGAGTATGCCCCTTTCATTAGTGTACTATTGCCTCTTTCCTACCCCTTCGGATTTACTAGGAGAATACTAATTCTGGTACACTAGTACTAAGTAGTATTTCATAGTGTGCCTACTAGTATACTGGCAGTACACTGGTAGTATACTAGTAATATACTGTGATCCGTGACCTGTCCCTAGAGCTCCTCTGCCCCAACTCGGAGCCACTCCTTCCGTCCGATGAAGAGCGACCAGCGTAGGGTTATCCACGAACTGGCTGTCCACTACGGTTGTGACACCATCAGCTACGACCCAGAGCCTCAGAGGAACGTGATGATCACCGCCAACAAGTGAGAGCATAGTTGGAACTTGCCATAGAGTTCACCTAAACAGAAATGAAGCTAGATTCTATTACATGTAGGGGGGAATATATACATGTAGGAGTATGGAATATGTTCTTCAGCATAGAAGGGACTGTTCTTGTGTACATAGTGCCAGTATCTTGTTAGCTAATGAGATATTGGCACTGCAGTGACTCGTAACGCATCATAGCGGTGCCAATATCTCATTAGCTTTCGTCATGATGCATCTCTGAACTGCCAATATCTAATCACACATTCCTGAAGTAAACGATCTCAACTATGGTTATAATTTCTAAATTGCTACAAAATAGTTGTAGTGTTGCCACGGGAAGCCATGCTACAACTACTTATCTCTGGCCTAGATATGAAGGAGCTATGGAAGAGCAGATCTAGAGCTGTTGTCTGCAGACTACTGCTGTCCTTACCCATACTGGTTTCTTGGTTTTCTGTCTTGGACAATAGGAGGCTGTCGCCATGTAATTGAAATACACCCTAAAATCCTACAGATTACACACTAAGCTGTACAGTTTCACCAAAATGCCCTAACGTGGGCCTAGAGTCTCGGCCCAAAACGTGATTCTCACATCACTACGTTAGCAACAACTAATTAATAATTACATACCACCTCAACCCCTAGCTGGTTAAACAATTATTGTTACCCGTGCAACTATAATTATATTATTGTAGCCAGCTTAGATATCCTTCTTGTTTGTTGGTCTAGGCCTTGAATGTCATCTGCTTTTGGGTATTGAAATTTCAATAGAATTGCTTCTGATCAGCCAACTGCATCTATAATAAGAGTTTTAGCATTGATGGGACATTCCACAATCATCAGCTGCAGTTAATCTATTGGAAACTAAACATGGGGATTCAGATAAGCAACTCTACCGTACAAAACTCCATATTCATAGACTTCGGCTTATTTTTCTCAAAACAGGTCGAGAGCAAGACTCCCTCCGCTTTCACTGACGAAACTAGTAGAGCGAGAGAGGTACAAACCTCCTCCTGCCCCAGTCAGTGTCATGGCCGTCTCAGAGAAGAAGGACCCTACTAAAATTGGCGATGTTACTGCTACAGACGAAGGAACAGAGAAAGTACCGGACTACTTTGCAGATGATTTTAGTGTTTGAGTAGCTACATGATTGTAGAGAAACACATTCTGGGAATAATTATTGGCTACATAATAATTAGTATGAATTACATGGCCACAGTGCCTACAATAGTTACATATAGGAGCATATTACGCAGCCTAGTACCAGCCAGAGGGTATTTCTCCTACACATCGATCTCTAATATATACCTCATGTGCGGGGAGGGCGTGGGTGTACCGTGTAGCCATGAGACTACCCGCTACTGAACTGCAAACTGGGGAGCAATATTTTTTGTGCTGAGCCAAAAAGAAGAAAAAAATGGGCAACCCTCTTCTCCCAACGGAACCCTAGGCCATGTGACACTGCCACGTTAAGGGGTGAACGGGCAGGTCGTTCCGGCTGACCGAGCCTTCAGCCTTTCGGGCGCCTGTCCGCTATGGTACAGGGATCGTCATCGGGTCTGTTTAGTGTGCCAGGCTTTGGGAATCAAGGGAGGAACACGGACGGATCCTAGGCCGTACTGTCCGAGACCACCGTGGCAGTTGCCAAACCACGTTACCCTCTACCTGAACACACTTGGTCACAGCCCGGAGCTAACTGCTCCACCCACTATACCGCTACTAGCATATTTATTAAGTTTGTAAAAAAGACGCGATTTGCTTATGGGTTTACCTTACGAAATTAATTACGTGACGTCACGTATTAATTACCCGTATGTAGAGCGCGCCGGCACAGCGATTCAGTACGCGAAAGTTTGATGCATGGTAGACACCCATGACCGTTTGAGGGCTTGGCAGATCATCACAATCACTCTGCCAGCATAATTAAACGCTAAATTATGCTACTAGCTAGGAAGTCAAGAGGATTTGTGAAAATCTTTGACACAGCTTTCAGTATATTATTATGCATACGGGTACAAGAAATTGTTACAACTGTTTAGTGGATGTTATGTAGTTCTGTCTGTATCAGCTCTCAGCTTCTCCTGCCTCTCTGCAGCTACTTGCTTCATATTTTTCTGTACAATTCCATGTTGGTAGGCAAAGAAGTACAACAAGTTGTCGTACTCTCCACAATAGGGGCTACAGACACCGAAAAGCAAAACAGTGGAGGTTCTGAACACACACACTACATAGAAAAGCTGACTACATGACATAGTATCAGGGTAGTATACATTTACCGTTTAGATTGAGCAGCTTCCACTTCTCTAAAGAAGTAATAAATAGCCTCAATGGTTGCCAGGAAAGAGGAACTCAACTCTTGAGGCCTACAGTGTTCACAAAAAAATGGTCAAATGTTATGTATTGATCAGAACATATGTAACATTATCACTAGATTAGCTCACATATCCATGGATCATGAAAATCTGAGTCAGGTAGGAACTGCTAGATGCTATACTACACTGCTTGCTGCATGTCTGCAGCTAGGCTGCTAAGTCATGATAGCAGGAGCGCATAATGACGCTTCTCACGTCATTATGCGCTCCTGATGATAACAATATCTTTTCAAACAGGCTAGGTAGCTGGGCCTCACCTCCAAAAGTGTGTTTGGGCACTACCCTTCAGTTTCACACTCTTTAAGGCTTTTATCCTTTCATCCCGCAAGATCTGATTAGCTGTCTGCCATGTCGAGTCTACAAACACAACCCTGTCGAGAGTTTGCCAGTACTCCTTCACTGAGTCATTTGTATCCAGCTGACCGGTTCTCTGACCGACCATTTGTTTCATTTCTGAAACAAGCCCATCCACAGTAAGAGCATTCTATGCCAGTGGGGGGAAAAAAGTCCTGTGGTTAGTCTCGTGCACAGACCTTGGCTCCTCCCCCAGCGAGGGGGAGGAGCCAATGTCTGGTCACGAGACTATCCTCTGGTATACATAAATTCACTCTTCTTGAGAATTACATACCTTGTCAGGGAAAACCAGCACAGTTCTGGAGGGGTGGGCATAGTCTGGAACATCAGGAAAGATATAGATCTTGACGTCATCCGGGGAGAGTATTCTGGCGTGGATGGCTGTGCTCTTGCTTGACGATTCACTGGGGTGCTTGATGCTAAGTGGTGTGTGTGTGTGTGTATGTGTGTGCGTGTAAAGTGGGTGTATACAGTAAAGAAATGGATTTATGTTGTTTTTGTAGGCTAATTCCATGCCATTCTCACCCAGCACAGGCCAGAATTACTCCACAGCTGCTGCAATTAATAATATTGGCCAAGCACAACAAAGGAAAAATGTGATTCTACTTTACTAACAGATCCACCCACACACAGCAGAATACTGAATGGAAGAATGAAGTGATTATAGATTGCCTTGCCCCCCCCCCCCCCCCCTCGGCTAAAAAGTGTCATACTCTTGTCACTCACATATCGACCTTTATTGGTAGACTGACTCTGGGGATGAGGGCAGGGTCAATGCCCACCAGCTCGTAACAGTCATAGCAGTAGAGCTTTCTGGAATGGAGACATCGTGGGCAGGGTGATCGATCCACCACAGCCCTGGAAAGGAAAAAAAGCTAAATTAATCACAGACATAATTAATATTCATTTTAAGGTTAGCTTTCAGCTGCATAAGTGCATTTTATCAGCTACCATCTTCCTAGCCCCACCCCCCATCCAGATTCATTTTTGGGAGGTGTGGCAAATACATGTACAGCCTAGGCTATGACCCAGACCACATTCCACAGCAGAATAGAATCGGGTTCATGCGACAACGCTAAGCTAAATGTGTATGTCATATCAGTGCACGTATGTAGCACATCCGCCCATAATTTTAAATTACAGAGCTCTTTCATCATATGCATGCAAATCAAAGACTCACTTTAGTGGTTCCCAGGAGGCAATTTTCAGGTCTTCGAACGGATTTCCATCCACAGAGAAGGAAGACTCAGCCATTCGTTGCCGCCACCGTAAAATGCATTCGGTCAGGAATGTTTTACTGCGTGAAACAGCCCACATCACCTCTAATTAAACTCCGCCCACTGTGGAGAAATAGGATCGAGCGGAACGGGGATATGCATGGTGTAGCCTCATGCCCAGACCACACCAGACTGGTCTGGGAACGAGAGTATGCGGTACGTCCATGTTCGAATTAATGCCTACTGGCCAAAGACTTGGTAGCCAGCTGAGCAACTGAGCAACTCCAAGCGGAACAGGACAAGAGTTTTCGGTAGGTGTATTCATTTAATTAACTACACTACAGCAATTGATAAAGGCTTTAACACTGTAAGGTATATCGGCATAGCATTTTAGTAAGAGTATACAGACAACTAAAATTATTTACTTGATACTGCTCAGAGCACGCTAAAATTATTGTGACTGGAATGGAACTGGTAGTATTAGCAACGAGGTCTGTAATAAGGGGGCATCTCTAAACTATTTTTCCAAAGATAGCGTCACTGTGATGTTAATGGGAGAGGATAAGGTCTCATTAGTCGAAAAGTAGCCCAGCTAGAAGTGTACAAATTAACCTGCTTGGTATCCTTGTACGCCACAAGGAAACTTTCTGTACAATAATTGCTGCAGTAGGTATGAGTTCTTCATTGCAACGCAGCCTTGGGGAAGGGGGGGGGGGGGGGGGGCAAACGTAATATCACCATGGCGTTTAATATTTGGACCAAAATAGTTTGGTTAGATTATGCTCTTTTTCCTTCCTGTCATGCTATTCCCTAATTCCCTAGCTATGCCCCTAGTATGCTCTCAGCCAGTCCCTATTATGCTCAAATTATGCTCAATTCTGTTGGTCAAACTTCCATTCAATAGTGCAGTAATCAGAGCTGCTAGCAGTCGTTGCCATCTTCAGATTCTGAGCCACTCTTTACTAAGACTTCAGTACTGGCCACTTTTACCAGAACTCCAAACAATACGCGATCTATTAGTACTCTATTAGTAGCTAAATGTCTATTGTTTTAGTCCACAGCTCTGCAAATTACTCGGCCTGTGCTAGCATAATTCCTTATACCATCTTGTACCTATTGTGCTTACCTCCTCAAACCAACTCATAGAGCTCTACCAGTTAGCTCTATCCTGGGCCCACTGCTCCTGCTCCTGCCATTTTTGCTGCGCTTGGGCCTGACTGGACACAAGGGTAGCATTTGGTATAGCATGCTTATAGTGTACAACCGATTCTGCCCACACCAATACAGCATTTCATTTTGGAAAATGCCCAGGGGGGAGCAAAAGCAGATTGGAAGATATTTTGGAGGGGGGGGGGTGAGCAGCATTCAATTTTGAAGGGTTGAAATCCCCAAGGGGGTACAAAGTTTCCAAGGGGAGTGAACGCTCCCCCCCTACAAAACCCTGCAATAAAACCACGCCTCTTATATGCCATTCTCTTGTAGTAGTTCTTGTGAGTGAGTGTGGCAATGGCTTCCCCGGAGGGCACCTCTCCCCCACCGCCTGCCTCGCCCCCTGTCATCAAGTGGCCGAACAGGAAGGAAGACTACGAACTGCTGGAGGTCATTGGTAAGCCAGGGTGGAGCTACTGGAGCTACTCTTAGAGTCTGTAAGCACACAGGAGGTCTTGGGTGAATGTATTCCAATATACTGGATAGTAGCATACTTTCCATCTTTGTGAATCAAGATGTTGATGCTAAGATTTCAAGGTAAACATAATTGTACTCTCTGTTGGTTTCCGGGTAGTCATATGACTTTCATATGACTCCAATATGAAGTCTTGTGATGCTAGCATAAAGTCATGTGACTTCAACACAAAGTCATATGATTCCTAGGATGAAGTCATGTGGGTATTCCCAAAAGTTCAACTATTCATGGAGGAGGTTGGAAGGTCTGCCACTATTGCATGACATTATATAATAGCAGTGTTCCATTGTAAAGAAAATGAAGTTATCCAGGGTAATACGGTATCTGGCCCAAATAATGCTTCATAGCTCTACAACCTTCGAGGGTACGATCACTTGTCTCTTCCCCATGCAAGGGGGCGGAGCCAAGGGGGAGGAGCCAAGGTCTGGGCGCGAGCTAATGTTAATATTGCCTGAATGCTTGCAGGCAGTGGAGCAACCTCTGTGGTGCAGACGGCCAACTGTATCCCTCTGAAAAAGAAGGTGGCCATCAAGAGGATTGACCTTGAGAGGTGTGGCTCTTCCATCGAGGAGCTCCAGGTGGGTCATGTGACTCTCATATGACTCCAACATGAAGTCTTGTGATACTAGCATAAAATCATGTGACGTCAACACAAAGTCATATGATTCTAGGATATATTAATTACACTTTTGTGATGCTCTTTCCCTCCCTCTCTCTTTGCAGAAAGAGATCACCCTGATGGGTAACTGCAATCACCCCAATGTCATCAACTACTACACCTCCT
The DNA here is from genome assembly GCA_963921505.1 of Phakellia ventilabrum. Lineage (NCBI taxonomy): Eukaryota > Metazoa > Porifera > Demospongiae > Axinellida > Axinellidae > Phakellia > Phakellia ventilabrum. The sequence continues at coordinate 1,361,984 of OY997396.1, read as the reverse complement.
TTGTGGTCAAGCACGAGCTCTGGCTAATCATGAGACTCATGGCTGGGGGTGAGTAGTAACCCTATCTCTGTCAGGGGAGGGGAGGGGAGGGGAGGGGGGAGGGGAGGGGAGGGGAGGGGAGGGGAGGGGAGGGGAGGGGAGGGGAGGGGAGGGGAGGGGAGGGGAGGGGAGGGGAGGGGAGGGGAGGGGAGGGGAGGGGAGGGGAGGGGAGGGGAGGGGAGGGGAGGGGAGGGGAGGGGAGGGGAGGGGAAGGGAGGGAAGGGAAGGGAAGGGAGGGAAGGGAAGGGAAGGGAAGGGAAGGGAAGGGAAGGGAAGGGAAGGGAAGGGAAGGGAAGGGAAGGGAAGGGAAGGGAAGGGAAGGGAAGGGAAGGGAAGGGAAGGGAAGGGAAGGAAGGGAAGGGAAGGGAAGGGAAGGGAAGGGAAGGGAAGGGAAGGGAAGGGAAGGGAAGGGAAGGAGGAGGAGGAGGAGGAGGAGGAGGAGGAGGAGGAGGAGGAGGAGGAGGAGGACGAGGACGAGGAGGAGAAGGAGGGAGAAGAGAGAGAGGGAGGAGGGAGAAAGGAGAGGGAGGGAAATAGACCATTATTGCAGATGCTTCTTTGTATTTATGCAGTGCTATTGTTTGTGCTCTGGCCTCTTCAGGTTCGCTGTTAGATATTGTGAAGCATGTTGTGGCGAAAGGCACCAAGGGTGGAGTCTTGGATGAGATTGTCATAGCAACAGTACTCAAAGAAGTCCTACAAGGCCTGGAGTATTTCCATTCCAATGGGCAGATACACAGGTAACATTAATTTATAGAACACAGACACTGCTTTTGAAACTATGCCTGCATCTTGATGAACTTGCACGTGTACATGTAACATGTACATGTACATATCTACCTATTAGACTACTCTCTATTCATACACATGTATATGTACTGCGTCATGTACCTGTATCCACGTCCACACACACACACACACACACACAGAGATATCAAGGCTGGGAACATTTTGATTGGTGAAGATGGAGCAGTACAGCTAGCAGGTAAAAGATATCTCAGCTGAAGCGTCATACCCTACGTATATAAAGTGAATGTGAGCTAGTCCACACAACTGATATCCAACTCTGACGTTGGCAGTCTCTGAACTTTCTCAATAAAGGATCGATCTGTAGTTGATTTCCTGCAAATAAGGACAGTCGATGGGACAATGTTACATCACTGTGGGTGCTAGCTTCCCAGGCCACCCCTCACAGCTTTTTTTTTGCAGTCTCGGAGGGAATCTTTTTTCCAAGGCTGCAAAAAGGCTGTGAGGGGAGGTCTGGGACACGAGGCTAATAAAAAAGTACTACTAATTAGAAGCTTGAACGAGACTCACTAGCTACTGAAATGCTGATAGATTTGAGCCCTGGGAAGGAGGCCATTTTGAAACTTGTATCCTTTCTAGACTTTGGAGTGAGCAACTGGCTCTATGACTCGGGGTACGTGCGCCCGGGTTCTGGGGAGAAGTCCCACACCAAGAGGAAACCCATGCCCAGGAACACGTTCGTTGGAACTCCCTGCTGGATGGCTCCTGAGGTTATGGACCAGGTGTGTGTGTGTGTGTGTGTGTGTGTGTGTGTGTGTGTGTGTGTGCGTGTGTGTGTGCGTGTGTGTGTGCGTGTGCGTGTGCGTGTGCGTGTGCATGTGCGTGTGTGTGTCTCTCTCTTTAGTGGACACACTGATACATTTGTTTAAGTCCCTTCCCTCCTGTTCCCTCCTAGTCTGTTGGCTACAATGAGAAGGCAGACATCTGGAGTTTCGGGATCACAGCCTTAGAGCTGGCCACTGGCACTGCGCCTTACGCCAAGTTCCCTCCCATGAAGGTCAGTGACAATCTCAGACTAAAGCTCATATATGCTTCAACCGTATACGTGTAGTTTTTGAGTATTGTAATGAGCATTGGTTGCATTTATAAAAGAAAGGTACATGTTTCCCTGACTTGAAGGATGACACTGTTTATTACTGTGTACCGAATGGCAGTCATCCTACTTGACTGTTACTGGCATTCCCGGGCTCCACTCCCAGCTTCTTCAGGCGACGTGTATGCAAAAATGCTGGCACCATTTTTACGTTATGCAAAAACTGTTGAATGAGTGGGGGCACCTCAGTGTCTCTAAAATCACGTGATGTAATTTCCGTGAAGGTCCTGATGCTGACTCTGGAGAACCCTCCTCCCACTCTGGAGACCTGCGGGGACCTCAATGGTGAGGACTATCGCAAGAACTACTCCAAAACCTTCCAGAAGATGGTAGAGAAATGCCTACAGAGAGACCCGGACAAGAGGTGTGTTGTTCCACTCTATTATCTATGGTTTGTGTTGTCCATACACATCTACTGCAACGGGGTTTATGCATGTATGCCCCCCCCCCCCCCCCTCCATCTAATGCCTTGCCTTGTCTCCTTGTCAGGCAAACAATGGACTAGTCTCATTCCCAGGCTCCCTCGCACATGCAATTTTTTTGCACATGGGAGGAAGCCTGGAAATATATGTCTTCAGTGGGTGTGACCAGTGGGAGTGGCTTTTCTAGTGTTGCATTGCAGGCACAATTCAGTTCTCCTGATTGCTATAGGCCATCAACTTCGGAGCTGCTGAAGCATCCCTTCATCAAGAAGGCCAAGAACATGGAGTTCCTCAAGGACGTGGTTGTGGGAGATGCTCCATCTCTTACCTCCAGAGCCAAGACGGTAGCTGTGTGTGTGTGTGTGTGTGTGTGTGTGTATGTGTGTGTGTGTGTGTGTGTGTACGTGTGTGTGTGTGTGTGGGTGTGTGTGTGTGTGAGAGAGTGTGTGTGTGTGTGTGTACGTGTGTGTGTGTATGTGAGTGAGTGTGTGTGTGTGTGTGTGTGTGTGTGTGTGTGTGTGTGTGCTTATGTACCACTCCCTTGCTTGCTTGCCTCCAACGTAGGTGCGTCGTGTAGCTGGTACGAGTGGCCGCCTGCACAAGACTGAAGACGGGGGGTGGGTGTGGTCGGATGATGAGCTCACAGAGGAATACGAAACAGACGAAAGTGGAGAGAAGAAGCTGGTATGTGTCTCATACCGTTGCTCGGACTCATTTATCCAGTGATTTGAGTTAATACTTCCACACTCTGTAGGTCGTCAAGACAGTGGATGACTCTCGGTCCCAACCAAAGACGGAGCCTCCCCCTACCACCAGCACCCCTCCCTCTGTCACACCCTCCCAGCCTGTTGTCATAGCTGCTGGTATGCCCGGAATCCAGGTAATTGTTTTGCTAAAGTTTCAAAACATATTGGGATTATGGAACTCTTTACTTCCAAATGCGGTTCTTTATCACACTTATTACTATAATTGCACTATTGCAGTAGTGCACTTCCTGTTAACCCTGCCAGAACCTTGCCAAAACAGAATTTTTTTGTACGTACCTACATGTACTAGTTCCTAATTTACAATACAAAGCTAAGCTGGCTTGATGTCTATAGTACCTGCAAACTCCCAGTAGATTCCACTGTGCTAATGGCTATAGTGGCATAGTAATGCAGTGGCACATCAAAGAACGAGGCAGGGTTTCATGGAGGGGGGAAGGGGGGATACCCCCCTCCGAGCCTAGCTTTCCCCTGGCCTAAAATCTGATACATGTGAATGCAAACAAACAGACAAATATATGAAGGCTATCTTAGGAGCAGCCAAGGCACATACCCTTCTCTCCCTCCATCCCTCCCTCTCCTTGCCCAGGTGCAGGCCCCTCCCCCCACCCTACCCGACGCAGCCTCGCTCCAGCTCCAAAGACAGCAAATACTGCAGCAGTACCAACAAGTGGAGCAGCAGCTGATGGCGGCTAAGCAACAGCAGCAGCAACTACAGCAACTTCAGCAGAATCCCGGTACATTCATCACAAGGAGTGTATGAACCCCCGAATCAATGACTTTAGAATATGCTGACTTGTCGGTAAAGCTACACCATCAACTCTGAGTGTATATGTCCATGATTATAGCCATCCAACATTCATAAAGCTCTCTCCTAGAGCATGGCATTGGGTATACTAAGGCATAGGATGTAGAGATGAAACTAATGGGCCAGCTTTTATCTCGCAGCTGTGAAGAAAATGTGTGAAGAAAGTCTGAGAACAAGATTGCCTTATAATTATAGGGTTTCCCCCCCTTCTAGCCCAGTTCACCGAGGAGCAGCACTTACAGGCCATGAAGGTACTGGAGAATGTACAGATGCTGGAGAGACAGAAGCAGATGCTGATTTTCCAGCAGCAGCAGATTAATCTCAGTCTGCAACAGGTACAGTGCTCTGTCTCATTCCCAAATTCAGTTCAAACAGGGAGTTGAGGACGAGGGAAATTCAAACCACTTTGTTATTCCTGCAACGGCATAATGATATGAGGTGACCCATCTAGTACCCTGCAACTGCAGTAGTCACTCAGAAGCTAAAACAACCTATTTATGTCCGCACACAACTAGCAATGTTCAATGTTAAACTACACCTAAAAACCAGACACTCTCAATTAGGTTATTGAAGAAGCAAAAAATTGGACTGTTTTTGAGTATGAGAATGCTTGGATTCTAAGCTTCTGAATAAACTGAGACAGAGAAAGATGACCTTTTGTAGCCCTTCTGTGTGAACTGATTATTATACCACATGCATATAATTAAAACTGGAGATGAGTGAAATTAGTTATCAGAGTTTAGCTGCTGCCTTCACTCAGGCCCAGGCAACACAGGTCATGGAGAAGCAAATGAAGGAAGCTCTGAAGCTGCAGCACATGCAGCAGCCACCCCAGCCTGAGGCCAAGGCAAGGGGAGTCAAGCTAGCATTGAGAAAAAGGTGAGCGAATTAAGGATTTTTTTTCACGTAGGGAGCCAGCATAGGGGCATACCTTCAAGACCAGAAAACCAACTTGAACTATAAATAGTCGTTACTGCTTAATGTATAGCAGGTAAATTTCCGAGCACCTAAGAATAAGGAGTTTACTCAGTCAAGAGCACATTTAATGTCATTTCTATCCCTGATGATTTGTTGTTTTCTCAATGCAGGACTGAGCAAAACAACCTGAAGGACATCAAGTTTGATTATGTCCCCGGCCGAGGTATTTTAAGTGTACGCATAAAACTATAGGCAATGGTATATTTTTGTCCTTTTTGCAATTGTAATTCCTTTAGATTGTAGTCTCATAAGTCACTCTGTCTGCCTGCAATTGTCTACTTCTTAGATTCTGCTGATCGAATAGCTAATGACCTGATATCAGCTGGCCTCGTTGATGGGAAAAACCTGGTAGTAGGTGAGACATCTCTCATTCACTATTATCTTCTTCTATGTGTATAATTTCTCTCTCGTGCTTTGACTCAAATGAAAGTATCGTTTTTTGTTGTGTTAATTTTTGTTGCTATAATTTGGGTATGAACTTAATATTCAGTCCCCTTGTTCTTTACAGTGGCTGCAAACATCCAGAAGATGGTGGAGAACCCAAAGTTGGACAAGCTTGTGTTCGCACTGGTAGGCTATTAATCATACAGATACTCAGTGATATAATCCTTTTTTTTTGTACAACTTTAATCCTTCAGGTCTCACCCAAGGTGCCAGTGGAACAACAGGATGAGAAGAAACTGATAGGCTTTGCCCAATTGTCGGTCATTCACGACAAAATTTAATGGTGTTATAATGTATACCAGCTCCTCGTGTCTTGATACTTGCGGTGTTTCAGTGTGTTGAGATTATTTTCTCATTCGTCTTTTGTATGATTAGTATTGTAGAATTATTTATTAATAATAATTATTGACATCATGGTGAGTCCATTAAATTGTGATGAATGTCCTTGTACATCGTATTGGCCATGAAAGGTGCATGTAGGCCTATAGGGGAAAGATGGATGAGCAGAAGTGATAATTTTAATTACTGTAAAAAAAATTCCTTAACACTCACGAATTTCAAAAATAATGATAGCTAACTGCATGAACTCAAGTTGACGTCTGAAGTTCACTGGCTCTGGTGGAAGAAAATTATGCAGGACAGAACTGTCCTACTGCACCGGCCCACCGGTACCCCAATCTGGTGGCTACGGCCCTGTGAATGTGTGTGTGCGTATATTATGTTTTCACCATCAATAACCTGTTTTGAAAATTTCCTAATTCCTAATTCCCCTTTAGGGCTCAGATTTAACAGATTCCCCAGGAAATACTCTACATTTGGCCTGGGAAGATTTATACAGAAGCCATAAAAATGCTATAATGTCTAGGGGGATTTATTTACACACTAAAGCAGTCGGTGTACCCTAAAATCAATTTGGAGATCCCGAAAGATAGTGAGTAAAAGGGTCTGTAGTGAAACCACAAGTGCACACGCATAGGTCATAGTACAATCATGTATGTGACCCACGCATGGATCCCTCCACAAGCACTCATTAATTTGTGTACTGTAATGAAATAGTGAGTAAAGGTAAAGCCAGCATCAATTGTAATCTCATAACTGCACACACATAGGTCATAGTACGATCATGTATGTGCGCATGCCTCACACATAGATCCCACAGAGAGGCCCTGTATACAATGGGGCTTCTAATTATTTTGAGTCCATTGAAGAGAACAGAGCAACATGTATCTATATAGCTACGAGTTAAAATAGAGCCCCAGCCTCAGGGGAGAGCACTCAGACAATAAGAGTTCTTGTATGAGCAGCATAGCTGCTAGCTGCATGGGAGGCCAATTAAATATTTGATTCATGGTTACTTAATGAATGCATTATCTTTCATAGTGATCAGTTGTCCTTTCAATTTCATTGATGGATATGCAGGCACAGTTGAGTGTTTACTGGAGTATCTTTGCATTCAGAGCATAATAATTATGTCAGAGTGTACTAGTATTCCCAGACTGTTGTTACAGTAATCTCTGCCGAGGGGTTCCCCATGACCCAGTGGCTACCAGTATAAAAATGAATAACTTTAAAGTAATAATAATATTATACTGCTGAAATCTGCATGCAACTAGAATATTATTGCAAGTTTAGTGACATGCAGGTAAGATGAATTGTTCATGTCTGCTATAGCTAGCTAGAGCGTTTAGTCTTTTATAATCAAAAGTGATCATCTGCACCTCTAGCCTGTTTGGGGCAGCATGTCTAAATGTACATTGCTTTGCTAAAATTGCCTCAGTACATCTTTTTCTTACTTTTAGAATATACAAATGTGGAGTGTCACTACTGTGTGTATGTATAATTATGTGTCAGTATTACATTTCCAGGCATTGAGCTATACTATATTAATATTTTTGTGTATAGATTGCTCTTTTGACTATCAATGTCATCTACATGCAGGATATCTATGGACTGAGGCTACCTATAATGCATCACTGAGTATTTTATACAAACATCACGATAGCATTGAGGATTGTTTGTGTTGCAATTTGCATTTCTTATTGCACCAGCGCTGGTGAAAATGCAACAATCTATGTAAAGCCGACAGAATCGACCGAATGCCCTGACTCACCTTGTTACACCTTCTCAGAGATACTCAGCAACCCCTCACAGTACTTTGCCTCAAACACTCAGCTGCTATTTCTCTCGGGTACCTATATTGTGTCAAGTGATGAGCAATTGCTGGTGGCACAAGTGAGTGACCTGGTACTGCAAGGGGGAGTAGGCTCAGACAGCCAATCAGTTAGCACGATCTATTGCAGTGGGTCGTTTGGTCTGGCATTTGCTGGGGCTTCTGGTCTTACGGTATCCAATCTTGTATTCCTCCACTGTGGAGCATTGTTTACAGAGCAGTTTTTAGGAGAGGGAAGAAAATATATGGGGAAAATACCTGAGCATGGTGAATACATTTCGGCAGCATTGAGCTTCATAGATGCAACAATGCTTAACGTTTCTGGAGTTTCTGTTGTAAAACCTAAAGGCTATGGACTGTGGGCTATCAATATTATAGGTGACTCAGTGATAGAAAATTCACTATTTACCAATGGTTCCTGCAATTTCCAGCTTTACTACACTGATTCAGTCTCTCCCAGGCATTTTTACCAGCACTATTACATAACTATCAGCCACTCCCAGTTCACATTTGGAGTAAAACAGGATGCTTATACACAAACTGGGAGTGGATTAAATATTCTACTTCTGCAAGTGTCCTATAACATCCATGTAACTATCGAGCATTGCACGATTTCTGACAATCGAGCTGATTATGGTGCTAACTTGTTTTTTTATGGTACACAACACACTACAAGCACAGTTGAGATCCTTCGCACACTCAGTGCATATGGAAGTAGTTATAGTGGATCGGGATTGGTCTTTCGCTGGGATGGCTTCGCTTTAAACTGTGCATATAAGTGGTACACAATTCTAACAATCGAAAACAGTGAGTTCATTGGAAACGAAGCAAAGGAAGGGTCAGCCCTGGAAGTTATTCTAACATCAGAGGAAGCTCGCTACAACTATAACGCTAGCAAAAATTACTATGACGAGAGTGGAAAGTACTATGACTGCTGCTATTACAATTGCGGTCCAACTGTGAGCATAAAAAACTCCAGTGTCACTAATAACATTGTAATTTCGAATGATAGTCAAACGTTTGCTGCTGTACTGAGCCTTCAGAGTACTGGACTTACCCTTCTTGAGAGCCTAGTGTTCACGCATAATACCCACTACTATACTGAGAATCGGGATCAGATCACGCACTTCTCTGCAATTCTGAGTATCCGAAATTTACATCCAGGATTACTCAATGAAATCCGATGTGTCAATTGCGATTTTAGCTACAACAATGGTAACTCAATTTCAGCCACTGAAAGTGGTGATGTAGTTAAGCTAAGAACGAATGCATATTATCCACTCATACGTAAGGCTATTACTTTCATGGGTAACACAAGTTTCCACAAGAATATTGCCGACAGAGGAGCACAGATGGAAATTTCTACTGCTAATGTAGTCTTTTATGACATGGTCCTCTTCAGGGAAAACAATTACGGTATGAATTTTGAAGCCTGTAATATCACATTTATGAATGTCAGTGCTTTGTTCGAAGAGCATAAGGAGGGCGCAATTAGCTTTACAACTTGCGAAATATACTTTCAAGGTGAGGCGTCATTTGTGGATAACAATTCAACTTTCAAGGGTGGAGCAATATGGTGTACAGGTAGCTCTTCTTTCGTTGTCAAAGGAAACCTGACATTTGTAAATAACAATGCCAAGTATGGAGGTGCCATTGCTTTAGATGCACGTTGTACAATCTACAGCAAACCACCCACTCAAATAAAATTCACCAATAACACTGCACAACTGTACGGAGGAGCTATCCATGCAAATTTAGATAATAGCTTTGTTTGCTTTTTGCAGATAGACAGCATGACTGGTGGCTTTGAGGAAATCATTGATGTTAAAGTAACATTCCACTATAATGTAGCTGGAATAGCTGGCAGTGCGCTTTTTGGAGGACAGTTAGACTTTTGCTTTCTGGCAGCGACACCACCTAATATACCAGCTTCAGGGGCAGAATTCTATACCAAGCATGTGTTTCATATAGAAAGTTTTGACTCAGATTTATCAGTAATTTCTTCTGATCCATATACTGTGTGCATATGCGAAGATAATAGACCACAATGTGACATTGAGGGCTACAATATGACCGCCTACCCTGGAGAACTCTTTGCAGTCGATATAATCTCCGTTGGCCAAATGTTTGGTGCTATACCGGGCACTGTGGATGTGGAAATCCTTTCTCCTTCTAATGGACTTGTTCCAGATACCTACAGGAGACAGCTAGTAGCAGGTCAATGCACCACTGTTCACTATTTGGTACTCTCAAGTAAACATGAAGAAGTATTGACACTCACTGCAGATAATCCAACAGTTACTCTATACCCTCAGTTTGCTCAGATCAAAAGACAAGGTATATTTTACTACTTGAATTATTGGCATAGGCCACTGAATTTACACGTGACACTCCAGCTTTGCCCGGTGGGATTTGAACTATCAGTCGAACCATCTCATTGTATATGTGCTCCCTCTCTCAGAAAAGCAGGGATAGACTGTAATATAGACACCCAAACTGTTCAGAGACCAGCAAATTACTGGATAGATGCAGTTTATTATAAAAATGGGACGACTGATGCGGTGTTTCATCTTTATTGTCCATACGATTACTGCCAGCCAGAGTCAACAGATTTGGATTTAAACAATCCTGATCAACAATGCCAGCGCAATCGCTCTGGCATTCTGTGTGGTGCCTGCCAGGACGGCCTTAGCCTTGCGCTGGGAGCCTCCCAGTGCCTACACTGCTCAAATCTCTACCTCCTACTCATCATTCCTTTTGCACTAGCAGGAATAGCTCTAGTGTCTGCTCTAATCTTGTGCAACCTCACAGTTTCTGTGGGTATGATCAATGGACTTATCTTTTATGCTAACATCGTCAGAGTCAATCAGGAAATATTCCTACCAGTTGAGACATCAGGTAATAGTATCTATGCAAGTATTCTTACAACCTTCATTGCTTGGCTTAATTTGGACCTAGGGATTCAGACTTGTTTCTGGGATGGACTTGATGCATATGGTGAAACATGGCTACAGTTTGTCTTCCCCATCTATATATGGGCTATAATGATCATCATCATTGTGCTCAGTCACTACTACAGCATGGCAGCAAGGTTCAGCGGGCGGAATGCAGTCCCTGTCCTGGCAACTCTCTTTCTACTTTCTTATGCTAAACTTCTCCGGATTGTAGTCACTGCGCTCTCCTTCACAACGCTCGAGTATCCAGATGGGACTACAACCATATTGTGGCTGTATGACGGAAACATACCTTACCTTCAAGGTAAGCACATTCCCCTGTTCATAGCAGCACTGATCCTCCTACTGGGGCTCTCCCTCCCATACACCTTCACTCTTCTCTGTGGACAGTACCTGCAGCGGAACTCAGGGGCAAAGATTCTCTTTTGGGTACGAAAGTTCAAGCCACTCTTGGATGCCTACATGGGCCCATACAAGGACAGACACCGCTACTGGACTGGACTCCTACTGATCACCCGAGCTGCTCTATTTCTCATCTTCTCGCTCAACTCCCTTGGTGACCCCGCCATAAACCTCCTGGCTATCATTGCTGTAGTGCTTGCTCTTGCTGTACTGGAAGTTGCCATTGGAGGGGCATACAAACGACTTGAACTGAGCATCCTCGAACACGCCTTCTTTCTTAATCTCACCATTTTTTCGGCTGCAACATTATATGTTCGCCTCGGGAATGGGAGCCAAATTGCACTAGTATACACCTCTATTACCACTGCACTGGCTATGTTTGTAGGCATTGTCATCTACCACTCGTTGATATCGATCAAAGACTCTCAGTTCTTCAGACAGATCAGGGATCAAAACGTATTAGTAAACGTCGAATCCGAAGCTGAGTTGAATGATTCTAACTCAGGAGGCGCATGTGCATCAGAGCAGCAACCCCTTGTGACAGTGTTACGATTTAACGAACTTAGAGAGCCCGTCCTTGAATTCTATGACCAGGAGAACTGATAACTATAAAGTTATGCTTTTTGTAGAGAGTTTTACACTGACAGCATTAGTGTATATTATAGACACCTACATAAAATTATAGATGTGTGCTGTTAAAGTTTCAAAGAATTCTTATTTTTGACTAGTGAAGTGAGTGACATTGATGTTTTTTTTTAAAATTCAAATAGCCATACCCTCTTTCATTGATCTGCTACAATTTTTTTTTTCGAAATTTTGCAAATTGACATTTTTCAATAGTATGCTAAAAACTTGCAGAGTGGCTCAAGTCTGTGAACTAGGCAGGCCTATAGCCTTGTTCCCAGGCTCACGTGTGTGTTTCACTTTAATGCAGTGTGAAGCACGCAGAGAGCCTGGGGACGAGGCCTTCAAAATACTCATCACAAATACCCTAATCCTTTTTTACATTGAATAGCTACTCCATGCAGTTGAGCTAAGCTTCCATTGATTATTTTGGGAGCACCTATCGACAGTCTGTCAATAGGAATCAAGTATGAGCTAAAGCTCTCATGTCAACATGCATGAATAAAAGGAGAAGCAGACTGGTTTAGTATAATTGAAGGGGTCAGAACCATAGTGGACTAAACCAAATGAAGTACTAGAAATTGCAAGAATCGCACAAAAACGAAGTATAGAAACATGACAAAATTTCTGTATTTTTAGCAGCTATAAAGCACATTCTAGGACAGGTAATCGGTCAGTGTATTTTTCGGCCAATCTGCTTTCAGCTTTCATTGATGGATACCCCTGATAAAAAACAAGCTCTACAAAGCTGGGGAAAGGTTTTCAAGACTACCATGGAAACCTGTATCCCAAAGGGTGTTCTACCTAGACGCATGGATCTCCCTTGGCTATCAAAGAACTTAAAACGTGCAATGCAAATGCAAAATGAAAAATACTTTATTCCGAAGGGCAGAGTCATCAGGGTTGACTGAGCGCGGGGAAAAAATATAAAGGCACGCATAATAAAGTGACATCAATATTGAGAAACTCAAAACAGTCATTCCTTTCAAGGAACCTGATTAATACTGTAAACAAAAACCGGTTTTGGAAAACAATGAAGCTCATCAACCATCAACGCATCAATCTGATGGTACATGTGCAAACAATGAGCTGGACAAAGTGAACATGTTGAACAATTAGTACTATAAATGCTTCACTACATCATTGCCACCCATATATGGCTCCTTTGAGTCTGTTGAACACCTGGAATTGCCTGAGAGAGGCCCAGAAAATCTGTTATGTACAGAGGAGGTTATATGTCCTCTACAATCAAAAGATGCCCGGACCAAATTCTGGTAGGATGTTGAAGTTCACCGCTGCAAGCATTGATACTGCAGTCACTAAGCTGTTTAACCAGTCAACAAGTAACTTCTGTAATTCCTTTGTACCTTGTACTATTCGTAACTGGAATACATTTTCTTCACATGTTCTCTTGGCTTGTTTTCTGTATCACTATTTAAAACTATATTTTCGGGCATACATGCAAAATAAGCCATTATAGTGATATTGTGTGTCATTTGTCTATAGGTACAGTGCCAAGTGATAAGAAAAAACAAAAAACTGTTTTTTAAACTACTTTTTAGTAGTTCTGTAAAACTGTAAACAGTTTACCCCAGAATTTTGCATCATATTCTACCATTAGTTCATTTAGAATTACTGCTGTAAATTGTATTGTTTTGTGTACATAAACTTTTCTTTGTTTCTGTTTTTATTTGTTTTTCTCTTTAATTTTTTTCGTGGTTCCTTAACACTAGCAACCATTATGCTATTGGGACCCTGCTGTACATGCTTTTCCTGTTTCAGCTTTAACATAAAAAAATGAGCTCATCAAACCCACCACAAGCTAGGGCTTATACTGCTAGTGACATGTGCTTTTCCTAATAACTTGCCATTCCAGCTATTTTGTTGGTATTCAGTGTGTGTAGCGGGTTGTAGCTAATGAATAATTCAGTAGCCATCAGCCCGTCAGACTTGAACCCAGGCTTATAGTGATATATAGATAGATGGCTATTAGGTTTTGTGGTATTTCTAAGCGAATTGGAGAGAAAAAAGAAGCCTATAGCTATAGCCCCTTGACAGGCAAACAATTCTTCCCAGGCTTACTACTGAAAGATAGATGACTATTTGTGGTATTTCTATAAAGAGAAACAACTTAAGTTGGAGGGGGGAAAATTAACCTGGCTCCTGGACGGTCAAACTTCTAAACAATTTTCCCAGGCTTAGTATTGATTACTATCTGTGGTATTTCAATAAAGAGAAACAACTTCACTTGGAGGGGGGGGGGGGGGGAAGAAGCCTGTAGCTAGCTCCTGGACGGTCAAATAATTCTTTTCTGGCTTAGTACTGATAGACAGATGACTTTTCGTGGTATTTCTATAAAGAGAAACAACTTAAGTTGGAGAAAAAAAATCTAAAAAAATAACGCCTAGTGAGCTCCCATCCCTCCTGCAAGGTCAGACATACTTGTAGAGGTATGGCTGCCCCAGAAGCGTTGGATAGGCGAGACTGGGAATCACGGTGGGTACCGCAACGTGCCCAGTCGTCCATTCAGCTTCGGGATCCGAAGAAAGAACCGGCGTTCTGCTACTAGGACGTAGAAAGTCGAAGATCAATATGTGTACAGGGGGCCCAATCCCCGACTTGATCACCTTGGGGAGATAACGCTCCGAACCCCAGTCTGCAAACGAGCGCACCATTTCGACAATCTGTCAAACGTGTGTCAAATTCAGTATTATAATCCCCAACCGTCTGAGAGTTGAACCTCAATAGGTTATACCTGTAACGCGTTGAACCTCAAGAGTTGAACCTCAATAGGTTCACACATCACTATCAGACTTACTTTCTTTGTTGGTACATCGAGAGTCAGGAGTCAAAATGATATAATACATGCAGCATACAAACTACAGTACTGCCTCAATCACATTACCATTAATAATAATTACAAGCACCAATTATTAGTGGGCTATTACGATACCATAGCCTTGTTCCCAGGCTTCACTCTACAGCTTTGTTTTCATGCTACCTGTTTTGGCTCTTCCTCTCGAAGTTCATCCTTCAGTCCTGTGTAGCTAGCTATATATGTACCTGCTACTCATGCAGTACTAATAAATTGTGGTGAATGAGGCTACTACATTGTACCTCATAATAATGAAACTTGCCTGCATAATGCAATAGCTAATGATATCTAGGGATGCCACCCTTTATTTTTTTGAGTGCCCTGAGAGGCACAACTGAATGGGGATGGGGGTGGGGGGTTCCCTTGTCTTTACCCCATACTCCCAGACACTGCTGCAGATGAGACCTTCTGAACTTAGGTGAGCCTAGGTGACATGTGGCCGCAAATAGTTAAAGTATTTTACAGTGGACAAAAAAAATCGCAGGTTCAAATCCCAAAGCCTGCCAGATCACAGTAAGTCAGTATTAGCTAACTGTAAGCAGTAGTGTTTAATATTAATAGCAGACACACCTGAGACCGAGTCACACTATTAAGTTAAGTAGCTAGGCCCCTAGAATGAAAATGCAGCCACAGTACATTTATAATAGACTACCTGCTTGCTGAATTTGATGGTGATAATTAAATTTATCGATAGAATGTTCTTGTGTATAATGGAATATCATGTACCTTCAAGTAGAAAATATACTTGTTTGACTACGCAGTATTTCCATCTCCTCCCCCCCCAGCACTCCAAAACCTTCACCCTGACAATTGGTCAGTGTACTTTTCGGTCAATCTGCTTTCAGCTTTCATTGATGACTGAATAGTGAAATTTAGATGCTGGATTCAGCTTTCAGGTTATGGAATTTCAGTTTTCAGGTGAGGGCTCGAACTCGAAAGCTGAACGGGATTTCATGTGAGGACTCTAACCTGAAAGCCTTTAAATTCCACCTTTCAGTCATCAATGAAACCTGAAAGCAGATTGGCCGAAAAGTACACTGACTGACATCCCTCCACCAGATCTATATCATATACCCAGGAGTCAGTGACAGCTCAAACAATTCTTCCCGGGCTTATAGTGAGCCCTTCAATTTGTAGGCACCCAGTAGCTGCTTGTGATGGTACCACAAGCCTTTGAATTGGGTTAATTGTGGCAGGTTTCGGAAAAATTTGCCCCAGATGTTTTGCAACCAGGTTAGTCTCTTGTGCTTCAGCTCTTGTAGAAAAGAACACAATGCAATAAACTTGCCCTAAGTAGATCTGTTGTGCAATTTGATCATTCCAGCCACAGTAGTCTAGGGCTTCAAGCTCTTGTAGAACAGTACGTACTAGTCTTAACGGCAGGCGAAGTAGTAGCTATATATACGCTACAAAATTATACTTCCAGGTTCAAAGCACTTATTATAATATCAACAAACAAAAGTATAGTAGGTGTATGCAGTTGATAAAGTGGAACACAATGTTTGTGGTTACAATGTCAACAAAAACAAACGATCTGGACCGTATGATATACAAACAGTAACATTAACACGTTAGGAGTACAACACATATAGGTGCAACACATATTATCAAAACTAAAGCTTATTTTCGGAAAATGGAATTAAACTCGCTTATCATAACTTCAACAATGCCATTTTGCACAGGCATCAGGGTAGCCATTTCTAGGGAGTCATGTTCAGAACGCATTAGCGTCGGCCCAAAAACTATGGCTAGGTTTGTAGCCTGCATCTTGTTCACGTGCCCGTATTCCACAACCCTATGCATATGTGTGTGTGTGTGTGTGTGTGTAGGCAAGGGAAGACGAGACAAGATCGTGACAAACAGACATACATGATTACCTACACCCAGCATACAAGTATCGAGTTCTAGCTGAAATCTACTCCACATTAATTACTCCATCAACTTGAACCACAATGGGCAGACATGGTCCTGCTAATCTTTAGCACATTCTATATATGGTGTAGACGCACCCACAGTAGAAATGACAGGTTATCTGAACTGTGCTGAAGCCTGCTTCGGGTGCACATTGCCTCAGCCTCAGCTAATCAAGTACAAAACTACCAATAACCTGAACCAGTCCACACCAAACTGCCAGGGGCCCTATCCAACTGGGCTACATGTATAACATTATACAGTCTTACTCACTTTCTCAAGTGTTGCGTAATTGTCTTCAGAGTGTGGTAGTTGGGTGCAGGAAGCTCGCCTACCCTCGCTGCTATCGCCTGTATCCTCTGGGGAGGAGTGCCTGATCCTGATGTGTGTGTGTGTGTGTGTGTGTGTGTGAGGGGGGAGGAGGCATGAAACTGCATGAATCTATTGCTATGTACATGTAGCCGCAGCTTTACGAAGAAGCATAGACACTACTAGCAAGAAAGACTAAATAGTACCTTTTGCTCCTTTTGCTCAGGAGCCTTCTTCAGCTGCTACCAAGAATTGAGGGAAACTAGCACTTCCAGTTTCCTCCATTCCACGGTAAAGGCTCTGGAGCCAAAATGTATCGTATTTCGGCCTTTCCGGTTATGTCTATGCTAGATTATTCACCACCTGTTATTCTTTCCCCTGGAACTTCCCAAAAGATACAGAATGTGGGCAGAGTCGGATACTGTAGACAGACAGCGGAAGTTAAAGCATGCCAGTGACACTGCAGTAACTGGACCTACTACTACTGGTAGAGCTACTGGTGGCCATCTGGCCAGAAAAGCACGCACTTGGCCTCATCACTGCACATGTGATGAATGGGCTCCTGATGTAATTCAGTGACAGTTCCACACCTGTTATTCCCGAATTATTCCCAGTACTTTTCACTTCCTATTATCTCCAAACTTAATCCACCCAGGCCTAGTCTATGCTCAATAAATATGCTCGTTTGAATGCACATATCTTGTAAACTACACCTCAAAAGTCATGATACCTCATGCAGACTACTATCCACAACACATGCACACGTTGTACAGACAGAGACGCTATATCCTTATGCATATCTTTAGCTACCCAGGGCCGTGGCTGGGGACTCACGTGCAGCGTCGATGAAGCCCCTAAAGAATCTGAAGGGGATGACTGGGTCAGGCAGCTCCCTGAGGAAGAGCTTCAGACAACCGGTCACGATGTTGATATCCGTCCACTCAGAGCTGTCCAGGTCGAGATGGTCACCTGGACAAAGCACGAGTCATATTGTAATATTTTTTTCCTTAAATTAGATACACACACACACCAGCTTGGGCAGATCAAGGGGGGGGGGGGATTGGATGCACATCTTTTGCATTTGCACACCACCCACACATACAGGTGTATATAGGCACAGTAAACAAGCAAACAAACAGAATAGTTTATACTGCAACAGGGTTTCTGACCACTAAAACAATGGTCCAAATTCCCCCCCCCCCCCTGCACACACATAATGTACACACACACGCACATAATGTACACACACACACACACACACACACACACACACACACTCAGTGTCCTCTCCTTTCCACTCTCATCCCCACCTTGTTCCACAATGCATCTCAGCTTCTGCACGGAGGCTGCATTTCCCGAGAGCCGGTAAAGTCCCACAGAGTCCAGCCCGTTCTTCTCAATGTGCTCCATGAACTGCAGCACGAACTTCGGAACGCTGCTCTTATCATGCTCACACAGACTGGCCAGCTCACAGCCAAAGACCGGGTCTGGAGGGATGAGAAGTTGGGGTGAGGCCAGAGGGACGGAGAAGGAGGGAGTCTTCTGGCTTGTTAGCTACCCTTCAAACAAGTTACCAGAGAACTGCAGGCCCAGCCGCTGCTCACCTTCCATGATGCCACTCTTCTTGAGAGTCTCCAGCTGTGGTCTCTTCGCCATTAGCTTCTTCAAGCGGCTGCGGATACGAACTGCAGAGACAAAGAGGAGATGCCCATTCACCACCATACATGGTACCTCACTGGAACAAGAAGTTTGGCCCTCGTTCTCAAAAATGAATTTGCCAAAGGACACTTATAGGTACGGCTTCTGAAAAAAGTTGATATTACAGGCAGTGCTATTGGTAAGCCTTTAGACTCATCCAGTAACCGTAGTAACTGCCATCTGTCCTGGAAAAAAAAGGGGAGGGGGGTACACAGGCCGAGCTTGGGTAGGCAAGGACCCCGATCTTGGACAGCCTCTCCCACTAGCAATCGGTGCCCCATCACACACAAGAGTTATCAGAACCTAACAGAGATCTGCATGTAACAGTAACCTGACCATGCGGGGATGCCTGCTAAATGTGTGAATCGGAAATTGGTGATAATCTACTTTATGGCACGTACTGCTTTTATCAGCTGCACTGATCTCCTGGTCGTCCATTGGGTCATAATCTTCTTCAAAGTCTTCTGGTGTGTGTGTGTGTGTGTGTGTGCATGTGTGTGTATGTGTGTGTGTGGTATGTGTGTGTGTGTGGAAGGAGGAGGCGGTAAGTAGGAGTAGGAAGAACAGAGACAACCATCAGTAAGACTGTAACTCGATCCCAGCACAACAAAAGCTCGTTTCCATGGGTTTCTATTGCTGCACCCACCCTGAGCACAGCTTGGCATTCACAGCATTTGTACAAAAAACCTTTACAAGTCATTAGCAACTAACAGTCATAACAAAAAATATTTAATGACAATACAATGTCATCACAAATAATTACAGCTGGAACTCACTTGACTGTTGTCTTGTGTGCAAGGCTTTGTTCTTGAGTTTCGGTGAGCCTTCTA
This sequence comes from Phakellia ventilabrum, assembly GCA_963921505.1. Taxonomy (NCBI): domain Eukaryota; kingdom Metazoa; phylum Porifera; class Demospongiae; order Axinellida; family Axinellidae; genus Phakellia; species Phakellia ventilabrum. The sequence goes on along the minus strand of OY997396.1, from coordinate 1,342,856 downwards.
CCAATTCCTCCAGAGACTGTTCCAACATCCCCCTGTACTTGTCAGGATGATGTTGGTAGTCTGCATTCTGTGAGGGGAGGGGGGAGGGGGAGGGAAGGGGAGGGGAGGGGAGGGGAGGGGAGGGGGAAGGGGAGGGGGAGGGGGAGGGGGAGGAGAGGGGAGGGAAGGGGAGGGGAGGGGAGGGGGAGGGGGAGGAAAGGGGAGGGGAGGGGAGGGGAGGGGGAGGGAGGGAAGGAACATTACAGGCAGTGTTTCTTAATTTTGACAAAACATATGGTGCACTACTTACATGTATTAAGTTTAGTAAATAGGCCCAAGCTCTTTAAAGTATGGGGAATAAACTCATCAATGTTATCTTTGCACAAACAAATTAAATTGGTCAACAATATAATTTACACACACACACACACACACACACACACACTGCTTCACTCACCACTTTATCAACGGCCGTCTGAATGGTGGAGTACCAGTCATTCATGAGGGGCGGGGTCTCCGCCTGGAGGAGAAACTGCTCTCCAAAAGAAGAGCTCACCTGCAGAAGTGAGAGAGGAAAGGGACAAAAGGAGGGAGGGGCAAGAAGAGGGAGGGGACAGGGACAAGAGGGAGGGGCAAGAGGAGGGAGGGGACAGGGACAAGAGGGAGGGGCAAGAGGAGGGAGGGGACAGGGACAAGAGGGAAATCAGGTGATTGTGGTTCTTGTACTGAAACAAGTAACTCAAAAAGCCATGACATGCAAATTTTAATAGCTAAATACCGGCATCTAGTAGCCTGCGTGTTTCACACCGGAAAGCCGGGTACTTTTTCTCACATGATTCAACTCGAAACAATGTTGCACTACTCTACCTTTTCCTTAGCCTCGTTCCCGGGGCCGGGAACGAGGCTAGCTTTTCCTGGCGACAGTGTTCCTTCCTTGAGAACTGCAGCTGTCCTCGCCCACACAAAAATCCACCCTTCTACCCTATGCATCATGCATGTAAGAAAAACAAGGTCGATATTTCATATCTAAAAACCAGCCGGGTGTTGTTTTTTTACGTAAATGAAGGTTGTGCTCAGCAACAGGTCAGTCTAAGCTAAATGCAGCTGTAGAATGGATCAGCTTGGCTAGACAATCTCATCATGTACAGCTTCCAGCGAAAGTGCTGACACAGCAATTTCGTAGTGCGCTTCCAGTTAGTGATCAAAACTCGCCAAAACAGAATTATTATCGTTACCTACCACTCTTTCGCCGTCTAGGCAACACAAAACTAATCTAGCTTGACATACCTAGGCTTATTGAGCCTGCAAACTGCCCCCCTTGGGAATTACAACCCTTCAAAATTGAATATTGCCCACTGTACGCGCGCGCCCCCCCCCAAAATGTCTTCTGATGTGCTTTTGCCCCCCCCCCCCCCCTTGTAGATTTTTCTAAATGAATCCCTGATCAGAATACAAGCCAGCAAGGCGCTCATGCCACCAAGGTGTATAGGTACATGAGATAAGACAAGAACACTGTATCAGCCACCCACCACCCGAGGTTCACACTGCCCACCTGGAACACATTCTTCCTCTTCTCCTTGTTGTATGGGGCGACGGTAGCCTGGAGCAGAGAGAATGTAGCCTGGGGCTTAGCCCCGGGCGTCTCCTTTACCACCTTGTGGTCCGAATAGAAGAGAAGCTTGGAGTCTTCTAGAACAACGTAGCTCTTCTGCCAACTACCCCAGGCAGCTCTGACCCTGTGTGTGTGTGTGTGTATGCGTGTGTGTATGTATGTATGTGTGTGTATGAGTGTGGGTTGTGTGTATGTATGTGTAGTGTGTATGTGTGTGTGTGTGTGTGTGTGTGTATGTGTGTGTGTATGTATGTATGTGTGTGTATGAGTGTGGGTTGTGTGTATGTATGTGTAGTGTGTATGTGAGTGTGTGTGTGTGTGTGTATGCGTGTGTGTATGTATGTATGTGTGTGTATGAGTGCGATGGAAAACATGAAGCTTCTCCAATTGCTCGAGAATGTCTCTAAATAAACCACTAGATACACACCCCCCCAGACCACAGCTGCACTCCACTACTATAGCTACCCAGCCTCAAGATGGCACAAACACAGGAATACTCTCTCTCTCAAGTCATGGTCATTGCCTTCCCTAGCAGGAGAGGTACAACTTAATAGGCCAGCTAGCTACATGCAGCTCTCACTACTGTCTCTGCCATGACTAAGACACTTGGTGTGCAAGCCTTCATTCAGACCAACAGTAACTACAACGTTATGGGATGTACAGTGTATATGTATGTAGAGGCAGTTATGGCTAGTTAGTGAATTCAAATGAATGTGTACATGTCTGTGTATACACTAATCTATTGTGTGTGCCAGTGTGTATGTCTGTACAGGTGAGTGTGTGTGTGTGTGTCTGCATGTGTGTCTGTATCAACCTGAAACACTTCTAGTATATGCACTACTACACTAACACATATAGCTACACACCTATAATGTGCAATAGCAATCATGGGTGTGGTTGCAATAAAACACTACAATGACAATGGTCCCTCCAGTTTTCTTTTCAACACAATACATGACATCATGCAGCGGTATCGCCTTACTCCACACGCGAAAACAACATGCCTCACTTACTCGTTTTACACTCAATTACACACATGTACATGTACACACACACATTCTGTGACGTCCAAATATTCAGGTCCTGGGTTCAATCCACGACTAATTTGAGCTGGCCAAAAAGGAAACACGGATCAGCTGGGGACGAAACCATGGACCTTCTGAACGCTAGCTAGTCACTAGAAGTACAATAAACGTAACTCATTCCTAACAGGAGAGCTAATCACCAATGAAACTGCGTCTAAACTCATCCAGATGGAGAAAGGGTGAGTGCACAAAGTCTTCACAGTTCTCTACTTATCTGGATGGATTTATGTTGCGTGAATTCATCATCAAGATGGACGAAAAAATATTGATAGCGTGTAGAAACTCTGAAAAAGCATTGGAGCCCAGCTGCAGATTGAGCCCAGGATCTTCAGTCATCTAGCCAGCTACCCTTACCCACTGAGTTACGGGTTACTCACTTTTTGCCATGGGTATCGTAGAGCTTCTTTCGATGTAGGTAGCCGTGCTTTTTCTGGAAGAGAAAACCAAATGACAGTGTTTATATAAGATACACACTACACAGACCAGTTATGGTTCCCCACCCTCCCAACACACACTTCTTTAAAAGTGTTCTTGAGGGTACACAAAGCTGCCCTGGTAAGGACCAGTAGAACACACAAGAAAGAAGCTACTAAGATATGCATACAACGGGAAGTCTAAACTCTGTTCAGATGATTTTATTTAAGGGAGGCAAAATTTCTCTTAGAACTGGATAAGAACCATCGTAAAGCTGTGCACATGCATGTACATGTACAGGTAAGCATGTATGAGTGTGCGTGTGTATGCGTATATGCGTGTACATGCATGCATATGTAAGTGTGTGCATGTGGGTTGCTCTACAATCACTGTCTGAAAAGGATCTACCGAAGTAACCCCAGCTCGTTTGCAATAACAGGCTTCATTAGTGATCGGTACTTTAACCCAAAAGAGTAGATCACAGTTCTCTGGTTGTGCTGTGCTTGGAATGTTCTCATTACTAGCTTACCAACACAGAGGCAGTCATTATTTGGAATTGAGAGTGTAATGCCTCTGACGGCTGCGACTGGGAGAGCTTGTTGGGGGCGTGTCTCGGGGAGGTAGGATCACTTAGGACCTTTGGGTCCGAGTAGGTGCGGTAAAGAGGCTTAGCCTGTGTGTGCGTGTGTGTGTGTGTGTGTGTGTGTGTGTGCACATGTACAGAATAAGTATAAAGAGGCTGATATTCGGTGGCATTAATGTCTTTTGGTGAACAAACTTCTACAGCTACCAGTTACAGCTGCAGAAATCATAAAACACAGCAGGATACCATTGCCAATATGAAAATGGTTGCCATGGGCACAGGACATAAAAGTGATGTAACTTTTGACATATATAATCTGCTACCTCTTCCTGAGTAGGGCTATTACTAGCAGGCTTCTGAAAACAGAGAAGAGGAAAGAAGCCCAGGATGGAGTTCCCAACTGTGGCTTTTTGCAATGATGTAATGGCATCGTCCAGTGTATTGTGGTCAATGGGAGTGGATGACGTAAGCTCTATTCCCAGGGCTAGGGATGATGTTTGTGGCCAGTGGCTGCAATTATCATGCCTTAGCTACTAACTATTGCTCACTACATTAAGATGGTGTGGTCGTGCACCTCTCCATGCAAATAATACACCACAGCTGATGTTGGCATAAATTTGAAATGGTATGGCACCCTACCTATCCGTGCATGTAATTAACAGCAATGGAACCTTAGCATGAAGCTAGAAAGAAGAACCCATAGTTATTAAAACTTTTTGACAATTTTAAAGACCGCATGACGAGCATATTACGCACCCTATACTCATGTAAATGTATACACACATGTACTTCCATGATACATGTATTTGTGCCAGAGAGTGAGAGAGTACGAGAGAGTGTGAGAGTGTGTGTATGAGAGAGAGAGAGTGTGAGTGAGAGGGAGATTGTGGTTGGAATTGAATTCTACCAGAGAACTGTGAGAATCTCTGAATAATCCAGAGAGAGAGAGAGTTTGAAATTTGCAACACAGCAGTTCAAATGTACCTGTTCCATTGGGGTGAGGCTGTCATAGAGGTGCTCTGGGATGGCAGCGTCTGCTGAAACCCGCCTATTAGAAGGTATTGGGATCTGCGTGGGAGTGGGAAGCTCTAATTAGAAATAAACACACAACAGTCTCAGATTATACTTATAACTTGAATCAGTTGCATGTGTAACTCGTATGGGAATGAGGTTTAGACCTATAACTGTCTCAATCCCATGCAGGTAGAAAGAGAGGCTACACAATAATGACTTAATTAGCCTCATTCCTATGCTGCATGTGGAAGGGAGTCTGGGAATGAGGCTATTTATAACCGCAGGTTAATGAGCTGTGAGATGGTGCGATAAGCTGTCCAGGATATGAATACACAGCAGAGAATGCTGTACTACTGCCCATCACAGGTGAATATGCTCACAGAATTCAGCCACAGTCACCTGACACCCACCAATATAGCATGTAAGCAATGACTACGATTGCTAACAGATGTCCCATATCTACCCAAGTGTGTGACTAAAGGGGTGGCTTCCAGTTGTAAGCAGGGCATGCCCATTTAGCACACCAGCACTTACTACCTCACACTGAAAGTTCATACTGTACTAGTGTAGGATCTGGTCTAATTGGTCATGTGACTTCCTCGGTCATGTGACTTCCTCATCAGCTACCATTACATCACACTTACATCATCAATATGTCAGAATGCACTATACCCATTACATCATACTCACGTCATCAATTTCAGGAAGCTCTCCAATTGTGAGAGAGGGATTGCTCATGCTGTAGTAGTAGTAGTTGCCTGCTCCATCACTGGCCAGGGCCCACTGCAGGGGGACAAAGATAGAGACATTGTAGCTTCTAGCTTTCCCAAGATTGAGATGGATTGGAGTTTTTTTGTCACTTTACACACTCAGTAATTTATGCCTCAGAGTTCTGCTGCCTGAACAATCATTAGAGATCCTGCAATTCCTCTTTCACTTCTTGCCACACAGCTCCCAAACCATACCTGAAGCTTTTTTTGGGTTGTTAATATCTTTCATTTTCCTGAATGTTCACCATTACTTTCCCAAACAAGTCACCCCCAAATCCTAAAGAATACTTTCTTTCCGAGTCTCCCAAACCTTTAGTCACATGTGGAAAGCAGGGCATTTATTCAGAGGTAGTATGGCTTAATTAAAGATAGATTCTCAACTGGGGGAGTAAGGGGTGCCCTTACACGGAAGAAATGGAGTGATATTTAATGGCAGGCATTGTTTGCGGCTACAAACGAAGCTCATACCTATTGTCTGCTTCTGTACAGGAGTACGGAAACCATGGATCACATGACTCATAAGCACTTAGCAACACAAGGCGCAAAGAGGGTTCAATATCTCAGCGCATGATGTAATACATATGAGTACCCATTGAAGTATCTGTCTACAAACTGTACCCAACACGTAGCCTTGGATTCGTCACATGAGGGTGCGGGAGTCCTAGCAGTATCAGCACATGGAAAGGTGCCATGGCAACGCGTGTATATGAAGTCAACAAGATAGCTAAATCTTCATCCACGCTTCTGTGCAACAACATCATAGCAGTTTCTCTGGGAATGAGACTTCAAATTCCGTATCATGCAGGAAAGCCTGGGAATGAGACTTCTGTTACATGCATGAGAGGCTGGGAATGAGACTTCTGTAACTATGGATACAGAACTTGGTGGTGGTATGAAGATTGCTAAACGACACACATGGCAGTTCTGGGTAGAAAACGAACATTATTCCATCGCATATTTCGATTACGTCACTACATTCAAAGCGCTGTATCTCAGCACTTCCGTTAATGGTGGAGCTCATATGTGCTGCACAGATGCGTCCATATGTGAGGCTTCTACGCAGCGCGTACGAGCCCCGCCCTTAATGGGAGTTCAGAGATACTTTGAATGCAGTGATGCAATCACAACACACGATGGAATGGTGTTAATTTCTACATGGGATTATTACATATACGTTTAGAATCCTACTTTTGCGGAATTCGTAAAATAAAGTCCTGCCAAAAAAAAGACTGTAGGGCAGAGGTCAAACCACACCCCAAATACAGTTAAGCAACAGTTATTAAGAAGCCATACCTTCTCTCCTGTCCTGCAATTGGTAAAGATAGGGATCATTGAGAAGTGGTTGATCTCCTTGGTCCACCCCCGGGGGGCAATGCGCTGAAAGGGAGGGAAGGGGGGAAGAATGAAAAATGCGTTCAGTACATAGCTGTGTCACTTTTCTCTTTGCTGAAACGTAACTACTACTTAGCGATGAGCACTCTCTAACCGCGCTTTGATGCGGTGAGTAATACAAAGACCGCTTAATCAAAAGGCAGACTCTAATGGGTCTTTTCACGTACGCACATAGCTATATAATGTCGCCATGGAGAGTAACAAATGGGAGAGTCATCTGTAATAAGTAATTTCAGCACTGCTGAGACGACCACCACACCAAACAACACACAAATAAACAAACAATGGTCTGCCAATACTTCTAAAGTCAAGCCTCCACTGTTGAGGACACACCTTGGGTGAGGTGGTAACCCCTCGCTACCCTTTGAAGAGTCTTGAGAAAATGATACAAAGCTGAAGATCGTCCCTCAGTAGCCTCGTTCCCAGGCCCCTATCTACTCCAAAAAGCTCTGGAATGGAACCTGGGAATGAGGCTAATTCCTTAGGGAGCCACAGATAGTTTTACAAGTGGAAAGAAAAGGTCAACACTGTTACCCCAGAAGATCCACACGCTATAGCTGGTACTCCTGGAAAGAAAAGGTCTACACGCTACAGCTGGTAGGCACATTTACTATTTTCTGCCGATGTCACTGGTACATAATGATTTGTCGACTTTTCCGAACCTGGCCGACACTCACCCAAAATGTTGCAAACCGAATTGAAATTTGATTGCTCTATCTTAGCTTCCAGTTACGTGTAGCTGCCAGAACGTGCCAAACAGAAGTGTCGTTGCTACCTACCACTTTCTCGCCATCTAGACAACACAAAACTAAGCTAGCTTGGCGTACAATGTACCTTGGCCTATTTGGTCTGCAAAATATCACTGTGCTTGTGGCTATAGTGCGGTGGGATCATAACATAATGACGTAATTTGGCGCATGTGATAAGTGCAGACGCACAATCAGACATACAGACAAACACAGGAACAAGTAATCTTATGAATCAGCTGATTGCACACTTCGCACGCGCCTGGCTGCTTAAAATCTAATTTACAACACTTCCCATACACGTATGATTTAGGTGGGGAAAGGGTTAACTCAACCACAGACGCAATTATGTTCCGCTAGTCACAACTTCAGAACTGCCTCACAGTAGTGCAACCATTTCAGGAATGTGCATACATAGTGTTCTGTGATTGCTACAAATTGACCACTATACAGCCATTGTGGAAGCCCTGAGGGTTTGTGTTACCACAAAAGCTTGCTAAGGCCATTAAGAGTGTAAATGTTTTCATTCGATGTTGGTCCTTGGATTTGGTAGAGCTGGTTTCGTTATTCGATTAATGCCGCTTTGCGAAGGCGTTGATAGCTAATTTTTATGTTTGTTGTTACACAAAGCGAAAATAAACTCTAGAAATCTCTGTGGTGAGCCACATGCCACTGCTAACGTGTTCTTAATATGATAAACTCTTTATAAGGTCAGTGTTATACTTAGCCCCCCCCCCCCCCCCCCCCCGGGGGATTTGGGGGGAGGGGGGGCAGGGGGTAGAGTTAGCACAGAGGGCTCAGTCAGTGGCAATGAGGTATTGTAACAGTGAGTGTGTACTACGTGTATATGTATACCAGGTTCAGAAAACAGCCATCCTATTCCATACCATCGAAAATGGCTTCAGGCTGCTCCCAGAGTTTCAGTTCAGGGATCAAAACAAAAGCTCTAGGGCAATTGCAAGTTAGTGTTGCTGGTTTGTGTCTATGACCTTGTCCTACCCCCCTATGTAATGTAGCTTAATTCTCAGCATCTGCTCTGTAACAAACTATGGAGTGGAGACTGGGATTTCAGAATGAGATAGGTACATGTAAACCAACACGGGCTCAAGCCAATGCAAACATGCATACAATGGCTCTATTACTCAGCATATACAGGATGTTTGTTTTTCAACCAACCTCAAGGGGGTTTTCAACTTTGTTTGGGCTGGGGGGCTCTTCGGCTTTGGGGCGTGTCCAGGAGGACTTGCCCGTGACGCTATTGTGGTAGTAGGTATGGCCATCGTCCGTCTTGTGCTCTGTCCAGCCCTTGGGAAGGGGCGGGGTGGGAGGGGTGGGGGTTGTGGGGCTGCCATTCTGTGCAGGTGTAGGCTGTGTTGGCGATGTACGTGGGGTGTGTGAGTGGAGGGTGTGTGTGTGTGTGTGTCAGAGAGAGAGATGGAGAGAGATAGTGATGTAATGAAGTGTAGGTATTAACAGTGTATACATGTATAATGGGCACAAACTAGAAGAGTAAGTTATAAAATTCAAACACCTAATTATGTGAATTAAATTCACTGCTGTTCAAATTAGGTAAGTAATTTTGTTATTCGACAAGTAGACTTACTCTGATTACTGGTATGTTCACAAAGGCCAAAACAATTATGACACAACAGCTACAGGAATGCAGTTTCACAATACACCAAAACTAAAAGGTATCTTAATCACCACATGCCTGCATATGTTTAGCTCTAGGTCTAAATAAAGCTCACCCCATCCTAATCTCATATAAGCCTAAAGCAGTCTCGTCCCCAGGCTACAGTTCTCAGACAAGGAAGGAAGGTGGCATAGCTATACTTCTTGTAGCTACTCTTCGGAGCCCATTTGTGCCACAGGCTGAGCAGTCCTGCCCATGCGTAATTATTCAAGTTAAATCACCTGAGAAAAACTACCAGGCTGTCCGGCGTGAAATGTGCACGAGAGTGCAGTCCTCGCCCATGCAAAAATGTACCCTTCTGCGTCACACACATGATAAAAAATTCCAGACCCACGGCTAGCTAAAGCGAAGTGTGTATGTGGGCCTGGGAATGAGGGTAAGTCTAAAGCTGGAAAGTGCTTATGTGCAGCTAGCTACATATAAGGTCCACCACTAAGGTATAGCTCTATGCTCCATCCTATTACATCATGCGGCTTGCATAATACCTGTACTGTATAAATTGGCATTACATCACAGACCACAGCAGCACACAACCCTTAATCACAGCTACCAGTCGTGTGGCATGTAAGAGGAGGAGTAACTATGTAATCATTACTCTGCCAACAGAGACAGCATATTTGTAAACTACTGGGGGGGGGGGAGAATGTCCACCCAAAGTCAATAACATGCTAAAGCAGAGAAAAGTTGTTTGTCCTAAAACTTCCCCAGATCAGCATTGGCAAAGAGGAGAGCCAAGACTTAGTGAGAATCTCTAGAGCCACCACAAGCCCTGCCAGGAAGGCAGAATGTAAACACACTGTCAATAGCTGGATCATAATTTAATCAGAAATCCACCTGGTTTGGATGGCTTCAGGGCCTGCGGTAGTGATTAGAAAGCAAAGGGCATACAATGCTGGGAGAACCCCTACAACACAGGAAGTGATGGTGGTCTTCTCTTGGGTGCAACTTGCAGTTTGAAATTTTAGACATTGTCCAGTGCAAACAAGAAGGTTGGAAACCACTCAACTCTCTGTAAGAGATGTAAGAGATGTCTCACCGGTGAAAAAAATGTCCGTGTGTATGTGCGTGCTCCATGCATTGACATTGAAGCACATCCTACCAAACTAATTCCAGTATGGGTTTTGGTAGTATTGGGTTTCCTTATATCAGGAATAAGCAGTTAGCTCAATAGCTATTCCTAGAAAAAGCTCTCTGAGTTCCTGTGGTACAGTACATTTCTGAGATGCTTTCCTTTACTTCTCTCACTGTTTCTTACAAGATCACTCTTATGCCCAGTACATCCTGCTAGCCTCATTCCCAGATTCCATTCACCAGACCTTGAGACTGGGAATCAGAGTAATGGCCTATACCTTTGAATGAGCTTCTATCACGCAAGTATTGGTTCTGTGACTAGCCTCATTCCCAGGTTCATGTGCTTTGGGAATGAGACAACCAGGCAGGTGTGCTTTCTTCAAAGAGGTATGATGGAAGTAATTATTCATGACTGCTTCCTGTTTTTTCTCTGAGATGAGATAATTATTCACAATTTCTTCGTACTTTTGCTCAGCTAACGCCCAGTGCTGAACACATGAATAAGAGACCAAAGGCAAAGCAGGTCTTAACTCCTCCTACTGCGAATTTCTTGCTTTTATGACTTCCATCAAGGGGTGGGCACTCCCATATGCACTGTAGTCACAGCTAAGACTGGGGTCAAGAAATTTGACCGTCATTTTTGCTTCTTGACCGCTTTACCACACTGTAAAAAGGCTCTTGACTGTTTGACCACACCAAAATTTACAGCTGCAAAAAGGCTCTTGACCGTTTGACTGCAATATCAGGTTACAAAAATTGTCCTTGACCGCTTGACCAATGGCAAAAACACCCCTTGACCGGCTAACCACTTTTTGACCCCGGTCTTAGCTGTGACTACAGTGCCCATGGGAGTGAACACCCCTTGTTCTGTAAGGCTTAGTAGGAGGGTTCTCAGTCGGTACTACATAATTCGTAAAAATATTTCTCTGATTACCAACTACAAAGGGCTATCGATTACGGAGGAAACAGCTGTCATGCAGTATAATTTGTTAATACCTAGTATTAAAAGGCCATACAAATTCATGTGAGCCTTATAAAACTTAGTAAAATATTTCTCTGATTACCAACTACATAGGATCAATGCTATAACCACTAGTTTCTTGCAGAGTGAGGGCACATCAACCTCCACAGACAGCAGAGTGACAACGGGGCTTATATACATGTAGGCACATACGTATATGTGCCTCTGGCAGTAAAAGGGTAGACCTCAGAGTATCACATTTGAGCAGTCTACTGTGCTTTTAACTTTCCCTTGCTGATCCAGAGAAAAACAACCCCACTCAGCCTCAGGCAAATAATGTTACACCATCCTATTTGAAGCTGAAATTATGGCGTTGGTTTTCCTTTCTACTTTGACTAGCTGCCTTCCTCTCTGTGCTTTGTTCACTCCTGGCAGCTAACTCCAACCTGGGAATGAGGCCAACTTGAGCTGCACATTCAGTAGGCTAGCTACATGTACCCAGTCCCACTCCCAAATATCCTAGTTTCATTCCAAGAAGTATATAAACTAAGTCTCGGTCCCAGAGGGGTGTGGGAATAAGACTGCATCATTACCAGTCCAATTCCCAAACATCCTAGATTCATTCCAAGAAGTATACAAACTAAGTCTCGGTCCCAGAGGGGTGTGGGAATAAGACTGCATCATTACCAGTCCAATTCCCAAACATCCTAGTTTCATTCCAAGAAGTATACAAACTAAGTCTCGGTCCCAGATGGGTGTGTGAATAAAACTGCATCATTACCAGTCCCTGCTCTATGAGACGTGTGTACTGTACACCAGAAAGTTTACTAACGGGCTAGAATTGTAGACAAGATCCAGACTAGCAAATACTGTAGCATAAACATTAACCTCATCAAAGCACATGCTCTTCACATTCAACTTTTGCTTCCCTTACAGGACTCAACAGCCGGTTAGCTTTCCCTATAAGCATGCAGCAGATACCACTCCATATTGAGAAGTGCTCAGCAACTTCAACAGCATCATATCAGCGAGCACAGACGCAACAAAACAAAGGGTAATAGGCCATGACCAACCAGCCACAAGACAAGCTCTGTGTAAACACACACACACACACCCGATGCTGCATAAGAGCAATGCAGTTGAACCTACACATATGCAGAACACAGCCCGGGACAGCCTTGTCTCCAGGCTCTCATGTGTGTTTCGCAGCAGAGAGCCTGGTACCCTTTTTCACGATTTAACTTAATTGTGCATGGGTAGGGACCGCTCAAAAGACGGTTGCACTTCTCTACCTTTTGTTGGTGACTGCGATTTAGTGCTCTCTCTGTGGTACAAACAGGCTCCGAACAGTAGCTACAAAATGATAGATTTGCTGCTTTCCTCTGTTGTCTGAGAACTGCAGCTGTCTTTGCCCACGACACCTCTACCTCCCTTCCATCTTACGTGTCACGCACGTGAGGAAAAAAAACAGCCCCACAGCAAGCTAAAATGAAACGTGAATGTGAGCCTGGGAACGAGGCTAGGCTGGGGGCATCACTATCCAAAAGGTTTAATCGTACAAATCAAGGCGGAATTTGAATGCAATTGGCGAGCACTCTCGGCTAATTAGTACAAAGCGTCTATAGCTATATACCTAAATACAGCATTAAACAAATGTGCTGCCTTCAACCACTCTAGATAGAGACTTAGCCAAAAGGACACACAGACGTTTCCCCTCCATGCAGCATGGCACCATAGCACAAGTGAGTGCATGTAACTGTGCACATAACACTCCAGCCAAAATGTAGCTATCACTCAGAATACATCATCTACAAGTTTACAAAAGGATGTAGTTTCATTATGGGGAATTTCTAGCAAGATGTGGCTAGTGGGCTGACAAAAGAGTGCACAAAAGAGACATTACTGTTTTCAACATCCTCTATCTAACCACAGCTGTCCTTTCATGAGGCCAATTTGTTTTTTTATCTGATATCATTCTCAGAGGTGGTACTGCCCCCTCACAGTTGGGTGTAAGTGGGGTTACAGGAGAGAGGGGAGGAGGAGGGAGGGAGATAAAGCACCTGGGCACCCTCCCCCTCTACTTACAACCACCTTCTCTCCTCTTCACAGCTTAGGAGTAATGCCCTGAAAATTATTTCTTGTGGGGGAAATTTATCAGATCAAGGGCCATCATTATTTGTCCTACCCAGCCCTACAGGCTGCTTATAAGAAATTATTTAATTGGGCGAGCGTGAGCGATCCCCACACTAGTGATGTCAACACAGCATTTCCTCTGTATTATCATCATCATGGTACAGGGTACGTACGTCATTCCGTATAGTCTATGCCTGCCTAATTTAGCGCATCGTGATCCAATTTCTATGCCCATCTATATTGCAATTGGATTGCGATCACGTGGCATAATATTCGAAATGCTGACGAGTACTTACACGAGAACATTTCCCAACTATGGATGCTACCGAAACTTTCTCAGCTAAGGACGCTACAGAATACTTCCTCCTGAGAAACTCCTCACTCAGTATAGCGGGATGCAACCGAAACATTCTCGAGTGTGAATGCTACAGAAACTCAGAGTACTTCCGCCACACACTGCCGGTTACTGTTGTTCACTACATTATCTCCGTATATGCATATGTACAGAATTCAGTCATGTGTGTAGAAAACAGCTTATATGTACACTACATACCCTCACTCCGGTTCAAGTTCCATACATGGCAAAATAAACACGCACACTGCGCTGTATGTGTGTTTTCAAAACAAAAACAGAAAATGGATTAGTGATTGTAATGACTGTGAGTCCTGAGCATTAGAGAAACTGAAATAACAGCTGCACTAGCAAGCCGTAGGTACTTTTACACATTAGTCATGTATGGCTACTTCATGAGCACACACACACACACACAAACAAACACACACACACACACTGTACTGCTATGTGATAACACAAAGACATCTATCACTCCATGCAGTCCAAGAAACAATATGAAGGGATGACTCAGGACAGTGATCACACAACAACACAGTTATCACATTGGAAATTCTAACCAAGCCAAGATGGATTAGATTCACAATTACAATGTGATGCATGGAGGGAGAATGCCTTCAGAAACACTACTCCAGCGTCATCCCACAATGTTGTATACACATCAGAAACCCACACTGCCTCTAACGTTTAAAGGAGTACCTCTACGTTACGGTCCCTACGTATTCTCATGCTAACACTTCCTTCACCCAAAAAGGCCCAATCCATGCAACCTCCCTCTACAATTATGCACATAAGGCATTCCGGTATTGTCCGGCTGTGTTTCGTCTGGCAAACCTTTATGATAGTTTACAAACACAGAGGCCAGTGGCAATGTACTGCATAACAACAATACTCATCACCAACACGGGGTGGGAGAGATGCCACAAGCATGATATCCATAACATAACAGGCTTTAGGGATGTGTATTCATACATTTACCACTTACTCTCTATTGATACCAAATGCTGTGTGTGGGGTGTGCATAACATTGTATATATTTACTCACATTTGCTGATGTAATGGTCTGAGGCGAGGGTGTTTTTCTCAGCGCTAGGGGATGCTGCTTTACGGAGGGTTGCTTCGCTTCTGACGACGGCGGCGGTTGAAAAGTTGACATTGGAGGTGGTTGAAACGTTGAGGTGGGGGGAGGCTGAAACGTTGAGGTGGGAGGAGCCCGAAACGTTGATGAAGAGGGAGGCTGCTGAAATGTAGAAGCTGCAGGAGAAAGAAAGGTCGAAGCCATGGAAGCTACAGCGTTTTCGTATATCTCCTCTGTTATAGCAGATTGGGCCAGCATGGACCGAGGTCGAATGCTTTTCGGGCCTCCCCGAGGTGCAACGGGGGGTGGCATCTTGACTTTGGGTATAGCAACTTGGACTGGGGGCTGGCCGCTCGTGGGTGAGGTGGGTGAGGTGGCTTCTGGGGAGGGACTCGAGGACGGGTTCTCACCTCTGTTGTCCATATTGACACTCCTGCTTCTCCCTTTCGCAGAGCTGACGACGGGAATTGCATACCCAGGCAGCCAGCCCTCCTTGATACCCGGCGTTGTCAGCAGGTTAGGCTGGTTTGACTGGTTTGAGGAGGAGCCTCCGGAAACTACTGTAGAAGCAGTAGCAGGGGGGCTGCTATCTTTTTTCGCACTTCGACCTCGTCTTGGGGCTGTAGTGGGAGAAGACGATGATTCAGAATGCTCATCTTTGGTGGGTCTCCCAGTCGGTAAACCGTTCTGCTTTGCCTCGGGGTTGCTTTTCTGAGTAGATATTTGAGGAGCGTCACTCGCTTTGTGAGTTGGCGATACTTGTGGAAGACCGGGTGAGGACTCGCTCCGCTTCTTGGCAATCGGTCTTTCAGACGGAGCGGATTTCTGCTTCATCAGAGGAGCATACTGTGGCGACTGTGGTCTGTCTCCCTTCTCAGATGTTCCGTTCTCCCTGGGTGGCGGTGGCGCTTTTCCTCTCTTCTTCTCCTTTCTGTCTTTCATCTGCTTTACCAGATCAGCAGTATTTTCGTAAAGCGGATCGACGGCCGGCTGTTTTATGACGATCACTTCTTTCATGTAGACGGCCGGTACGTAAATATCTTGGGCGACGTCTTCTTTCCATCTTCGCACTTGCCACCAGTCATTGTTTGCTTTCGAGAGCAGCTGGAACTCCTCTCCGATTTTGAACGTGATTTTCGTGCCTTCATAGTCGTAGGAATAATTGTATGCAGCTTTCACCTTGGCCATCTTGAACGGTCTCTTGCCTGATGAGGGCAGCTGAAGAGGTTGAGTTTGCTATCAACTGGAGCTGTTATACCCTGCAGGCAGCAAACACAGACGGTCACAGTGGCACAAAGCTTGCTTGTAACCAAAATTATTATGGCTGCTACCAATACTGCCTAAGGCCCTACTCTACTATCTATGCTAAGGCTATGCATCTACTACAATCATGCACCAAGATCGGCATAATCAGTCTGTGGCTACCTACACAAAGCAATCTGCGAACGTTTAGTTCGCATACCGATACAATCAACACCCCGATAGCTCTGATAGGTTGCTATTTAAAACATCTATGGCAACCTACGCCTGCTGCAGCAAACCTGTCCCAGCACAGATTGCTTACTTGCAAATTGGCTGGGCAAGTCATAACTATACGCCCATTCGACGCGGAGTCAAGCATGCTCATAATTTTTACCTTATTTATCTATTGACAAAAGATTTTCTGCTTTGCAGTTACGATGATCCCGATCTTTTCCAGACTCATACGCTGTTGCACTAGATCAGCCGACTTCTCAGTGCCACTCTATTAAAAATACCATGCAGTGCCAATGGTCGATGCCTTCAATCGATGGAATGCTGAATAGATTCATTACCGCTAGCGTTACACCTCATAATATTATAGCTGGCTAATTACTTACCGTAATTACCCTATCTAATCTATTTACCCGTAGGCATGCTGAATGTAAGTAAATTTTCCTGAAATGCTCCAAGCTGCTGCTGTGCAGCTCTGACTCGACTACTATCTTTCTGCGGTGACAGGCTGTACTGAGGCGGCCTGAAAATGGTAAGGAAACGTTCTCTAATTTCCTAGGTATGGTTATTGCAACTTACATACTAGTGCATAATTTGAATGCTGAAAATAGCTAGACATGGTAGACAGTACACCCACAATTTCTTATTTACACCATAGTTCATTTATCTACGTTTACACACAGTCTATAATGGAATACAATGGGTCGGCCATTGTGGCCATGATGGGGAAAGAGTGTGTTGCCATAGCAGCAGATAAGCGGCTCGGCATTCAGGCCCAGACCGTGTCCACCAACTTCCAAAAGATCTACCAGATGAACGACACCCTCTTCGTTGGCCTCCCGGGACTGGCCACTGACGTACAGACAGTGTGAGTGGTCCACTTTACCTCATGTGCTCTACTTTAGCCGAAATTCCCCCTGGATGAGAGTTGACAGTAGTAAGGCCATTCAAATTTAATCACGGGGGGAGGGCCTGGTTGACCTACCATTTGCGAAACTAGGGAGGTACCTGCACCTGGGAGTGGGTCTTCGTTAGGGGGGGGGGGGGGGACACTGCCAATGTTTAGCCTCGTTCCCAGGCCCACGCAGAGAGCCTGGGGACAAGGCTAAGAGGCACCTGCGCCTGGGAGTGGGTCTTCGTTAGGGGGAGGGGACACTGCCAATATAGGTACTTAGGCCATTCACCAGTTTGCAGATTTTTTTCTGACGATTTTAGACGTAATTGTTATTGGGAAAGTCTCCACCTTATCTCATTCCCAGACCTTGTATGGAATGGAATGGTGGCTGGGGTGCAAGGTCGTACATAGTACAGTGTAGTTGTCCAAGAAAGTATGACTGTGGGGGCTATTACTCTAGTGAAATAACATTTGTTTCTCCCCTCTCCCTCCTTCCCCACTCTCTCTCCCTTCCCTCCCCCTCTCTCGCCTCCATCCCCCTTCCTCCTTCCCCCCTCCCTCCCCCTCTCTCGCCTCCATCCCCTTCCTCCTTCCCCCCTCCCTCCCCCTCCTGCCCTCCCCCTCTCTCCCCTCCCTCCCATAGTGGAAACAAGCTCCGTTTCTCCCTTAATCTCTACCAGCTGCAGGAGAACAGGCAGATCAGGCCCAGGACGTTCATGCACATGGCCTCCAACATGCTCTACTCCAGGAGGTCAGCCATAGTCTATCGCAGTAGACCACATGAGTAGAGTCAAGAGCGCATTAAACAAATATTCCAAGGCAGGGGACATTTCTTATGTGCTCTTGGTAGGGTGCGCAAAGGTCTAGTTAGATAGGTTGTTACTCTAACTTTTTTCCCAATTTGATTCTGTCTCTGATACTAGCTACATCAAAGTTTAGTTGTTTTTTTCATGTTGGCTTGGAATGGGGAGGGTCCACAGGAAGAACCCAGTTGTGATAATAATGTGGTATTCATGTGACAGCCATGTGATATTCAATGTGGTAATCATGTGCCAGCCATGTGATATTTCAATGTGGTAATCATGTGACAGCCATGTGATATTCAATGTGGTAATCATGTGACAGCCATGTGATATTCATATGCTACCGTATAGCGCCAAATGTTCGAGGCGCATAATTTTCGCGGTTTTCGCGGATTCGTTTCATACCGAAGCTCGCAAAAAGTTTTCATAACTTGCACTTAGATTTTGAAATGGCTCTCTACCGTTACTTTGAAGCAAAGCTGCCGAATCCTCTGGTACTACGTAGTCTATGTACCGTCGATCTTTCATCGTGTCTGCTAACGGGGAGTCAAGACGTTGGTGAGACGCGTGCTTCAGCTCTAGCAAGCGCCAAAAAGAGGTTCGCACACAAAATTCATAGCGGAATAAAAAGCTGAGATAGGGAGCGAGCAGCAGAGCATGGCGTAGTTGCTACTACGGGACTAACAACGAATGGGCGTGGCTATAACCCTGGTCCGCGAAATTAATTTCCACGAAATGTTTCAGACGACCAATCCGCGAAAAATTTGCCCCTCGAAAATTCGGCGCTATACGGTATTTGTATTACAAATAATCGGCCCTCTCTTCTCTCTTTGACACAGGTTTGGCTACTACTTCGTTGAGCCAGTGATTGCAGGGCTGGATCCAAAGACGAATGAGCCTTACATCGCCACCATGGACCTCATTGGCTGCCCGATGGAGACCAAAGACTTTGTCGTTGGGGGAACCTGTTCTGAGCAGCTATACGGCATGTGCGAGTCCCTCTGGAACCCGGACATGGTATGGTACCGTGACCCTAACAAATGATGTAGGAGGATCATGTCTCGTTCCCAGGTCACGCACCTGGGGACGAGGCTAGCAGGATCCATGACCCTTTCCGATAAAAATGCCGCTAGGGATTTCAGTAGCTATGGCAATGACACTCCTTGTATTTCATGCTCAGCACACAAGGGTGGTTCCTTTCAACTTTGAAGGTTTGATGGAGTAGATACGACCTTGCAAAATGTGTATACATTTGTGAGGTCATATCTGTTCCATTTAATGTCCAGTTTGCTTCAAACTAACCTTCCATGCCTGGTAGGCATGAAATACTAGTCTACAAGACTATTGAAGCACAGGGAGTATCGTTACCATAGCTATGGAAATTCCTCCAATGGCATTTTTATTGGGTCTCTTTGCTAATTAATTAGTGTTCTCGTTAGCTACATGTAGCGTGGATTGTTTTACTGACTTCAAAGAGTTGCTTAAAGTGTAAAAAAATTTGTAGTCTCCTGAAAGTGAAATCTGTAAGAGGGGGATGGGTGTACTGTGGCAACTTTCTACTCAGGAATCCAGAATTATATGATCACTATGTACATGGTTTTGAATGTGCAGGTTTCCTGGTTTTGAAAGATAATTGCTATAGGACAGCCCATGTTTACACATCTACAGTATGCATTTGACTACAACCACTCCTACTCCTATACAATAAACCCCAGTTACTGCTGGATGCCTGACCTTAAGAATCAGGAATGGTGGGTTACATGTAGTCTTTAAACTTTGCGACCTTGCTATACATGTAAATTCACAATTATTAAAACCTCACAGTTAAATCGGTCCTACGGTATATTTCTCCTTGCTGTTCCCAAGCCAAATCCCTGTATTGTCGTGTAATGTAGTGAGGGATGTGGTACTGAAGCTGTCACCAATATGCATAACTGATAATTTTTAGGTTCATATCCTCACAACATTCTTCCTCCCCCCTTCTCCCCCTTCACACACACACACACACACACACACACACTCACAAACACACACACACACACACACACACACACACACACACACACTCACACACACTCACAAACATACACACACACACACACACATGCACACACACACACACACACACAGGGACCCGAGGACTTGTTTGAGACGATCTCCCAGGCTCTGCTCAATGCAGTGGACAGGGACGCACTCAGCGGATGGGGGGCAGTGGTACACGTTATGTAAGTCCAATTCATCCCTTGCTAGCTCCCCATTTCCTGCCTTCTATAGCTTCCCTGCACTGACAGTATCTCACAGATTAGTGAAGATACTAAAGCAGTTTCACCAAAATGTCCTCATGTGGGTTGAGAGATTCGTTAGGTAATGTAATAATGACATACTGACCCCATCCCTAGCTAGCTGGTTAAATGATGATTACCTGTAGTAGCTAGCTTAGGCATCCTTCTTGTTGAGCCTAGGCCGTCATCTCTTTTCAGTATTGAATTTTACCGGCATGCTACGTACAATGAAGTTCATAATAATGACATTTTTTGTTGCTATGTGTAGTTCACGTTTGGATATTTTGGTGAAACTGAAAGCATCTACTGGTGTAGCCTCGTTCCCAGGCTCTTGCGTGGGCGGAGAGCCTGGGAACGAGGCTACTACTGCTGCAGGTTAGCCTCGTTACCAGGCTCCACTCCCACGGTTTACATCTTCCGTGCATGGGAGGGGAGCCTGGGATCGAGGCTAGGTGTATATCATGGCCAAAACTGATATGGTTAGCTAACCAGTGGACACAGCTGATCAATAGTCGGACTGCTGTGTTCAGATTGAAGGAATGTTGAAATTGTTCACAATATTCATTGCGATATTGATTATCGTGACCCTAAAGTATCGTGATATGACAATAATCATTGCCCAACACTACTGTAGGCTATATATGGATATGTCCTGCAGCTCTGCCTACTAGTATTCAGAGGTAGCTACATACAATTTCACAAATAAGCAGTACAGTAAGATTGAATGACAGCTGCAAGTATGTAATAGCCTTGTTCCCAGGCCTCCACCCAGCTTTTGTTACTGGGGAGGGCCTGGGAACAAGGCTATGTATGTATAAGTCTTATTCAGTCATTACTATTGTTGATGTAATTTAGACCCTCTCTACGCCCGCTGTCGGAGGGGAAAAATCCTCCTGCTTTTTCGACGGTGGGTCTAGCTTGATAGACTAGGTGTCACACGTGGCTGACCAGCTCGTAATCCAGTTGAACGGTTTACAAACTGGTCAAGGTTTGAAATCGGGCTGTAACTTAGGGCTGTAACATAGGGCTGTAACTTTAGGGCTGTAACATAGGGCTGTAACATAGGGCTGTAACTTTAGGGCAGGGTTGTAACTTAGGGCTGTAACACAGGGCTGTAACAATAGAGTTGTAACTTAGGGCTGTAACATAGAGTTGTAACTTAGGGCTGTAACACAGGGCTGTAACATAGAGTTGTAACATAGGGCTGTAACACAGGGCTGTAACATAGAGTTGTAACATAGGGCTAAAACATAGGGCTGTAACATAGAGTTGTAACATAGGACTAAAACATAGGCCTGTAACTTGGGCTGTAACATAGGCCTGTAACATAGGTCTGTAATGTATAGGGCTATAACATAACATGGAGCCTGTTTGTCATCCATTGCAGAGAGAAGGACAAGGTCACTACGAGGACACTCAAAGCCAGGATGGACTAACTCTGTACCTATTCATGTTTCCTAGCTTATCAAAACAGCACTCTTGCTTTCTACTATTGAATGTGTGTGTGGAGGGGGAGGGGAGAGGGGGGGGGGGGGGGGGGTATAGTGGCGATTGAAGGGCTCAGAATGTTAATTAACCAGGTGGTCTAACACAAATGTCCCCTCAAACATGACTCAAATGTATTTATCTTATAGAGAGTAGGTGGGTGTTTTTTTTTACTTCATTTTTGTGCCATTCAGTTCTGAGCCGGTCAATTGTCCGTATGTGTGTGAAGTACACCTGTGGAGGCTCGTCACCATGGGCATGGGTGTAGTGGACAACCAGGTGAAATGGTGTATAGTCGCTAGGTGCATGAACAATGGAATCACACATACTGTAATCAGCAGTCACCTCTCTATAATCTTCACTCTCACTACATGTAGCAGTTGTGCATGCCTCTAGGTCTGTGCGTTGACTCCAGGAAGTTTTCCGACCTGAAAGCATAATTGTGGGTACCTCCCTGAAGTGTGTCCAAAGGAATCAGCATTGGAGAGGGGTTGTAATTTGAGCCACTAATTGCACACACCCACTAACATATTAGCCACACTATAATTGAATGTACTATACTACTAGTTCAGTGGTCTACTTGATTGTATGGACACATTCTTCACATTTGCAATGGACCATTTTCCACAAACACATGCTAATTGTCGACTTTTTGAATTTGACTACCAAAATGTTATGAAGGTGCTATAGAATTAATATGACCAGTGAAATACATCAACTTTAAATTTCCATAGAGGATGTATGGAGGGGGGGGGGGGGGGGGGTAAAGAGGAGTGAGCCTGTGACTGAGACTAGGGGGAACCATTTCTGCCCATGCACCCCATACATTCTCTATGGAAAAAAAGGCGTATTGCATATTGCAAAGATGGATCAAATAAGTTCCTGAGTTTAGGAAAAATTAGCTATCAGTAAGCAGGATGTTATTGTGATGAAATCACATGGAAAATTGTGTACTGGACAGCTTTCTAGCTACTTAATGCCACCATGCCAGTGTAGGCCTGGGTTATCAAAACAGTGCACTGTCGACGATATGCTCTATTTATAGCAAATCTTTTATCACAAGCAGTGAGTGAGTGAGCATAATACATCTTCGATTTAGATCAGTTGCTATAAATATACATGCACAGTGGGAGGAAAGATCTAGTAGAGGGAGCTGGTGTTGGAATTGCGGGGACAGATGAGCTTCTCGTAGTTCTTGATGATGACATCGTACAAGACCACCTGGATTTTGGGAAGGAGCACAGAAATGAACAAACGGGTAGCCGTGTTCTGATTCCCTAAGAATCCTAAGAATGAGAATTCATGTAGATCTCGAGGTTTACTCTCTATCTGTAGCCTCGTTCCCAGGCCCACGTGCGCGTTTCACTTTAACGCGGCTGTGAAACGTGCAGAGAGCCTGGGAAGTAAGGCTCTGCTTGATCTGTATAAAATTATTATGTTACAGTGTAACAGTAGCCTCGTCCCCAGTCCAGGGGGGTGTGGCCTGGGTACGAGGCTAAGTGTAACAGCAGCTAAATGCTTTGCACATGTGGACGGCACGCCACTCGACTCACGTAGATGTTCCTTAGCTCCCTCAGGATTAGTCGAAAACTGAGAAACACTTTCTCATCGTACTCATTGACACTCCGCCGATAGTCATCCTGCGGAGAGAAAGACCGTACCAGGCATATATACACATGCACACAAGTGGACATTGAAGTAGCTGAGTTTGTTTTTTTTGGGAAGACAGACTGACTATGCAGGAGGAAGCCTATGGTGATACTTAACAGTTTATTAGCAGGATTTTTTTTTGAGCCCCAGAGGCCACCAGAAGCAAACTACCCCCACACTTCCCTAGGGGGCATGACTCTGCAGTTAATTTCCAGGATTTTTGGAGCTGCAGAGGCAACCTACCCCCACACTCCCCTAGGAGGCATGACTCTGCAGTTGATTTTTGGAGCCCCAGAGGCAACCTACCCCCACACTCCCCTAGGGGGCATGACTCTGCACACATCCTTTTTCTCACCCCCACCGAAAAATCCTTTATGAAATCCTGACACGTATGTGTTACTATGACAACCATCTATCAGGAGTTAACCAGTCACTCACCAAGAAGGGATATTTCACAATCTTGGAAACCATCTTTCCTCTGGACCCAAAGTACCTGGAGAAGCGGACAACAGAGCAGTTCTTCAGTGAAACAGTATTTCGAAGTGGCTAATGGTCTGGCAGTCCGATAATTTCGTTTCTGTTATGGTTGGGATAGGGGTTAGGAACTATAACCGTTGGCTGGTTGGGTGGCTATGTTGCTATGTTGCGTCAGTACCTATAAGCTAGTGCACAAGTGTACACACTTCCTGCCGGGACCAATAGCTGCATGCAAATTGTTTAGACTGCACGACCCTGAAGGTAAACTACCTATATAAAGGAAGACAGTCACTTCCACAGACTCTATAGTCACAACTGCGACCATAGTCAGTCAGCAGCCAGAGAGGCTCAAGACGGTCAGCAGCCAGAGAGGCTCAAGACGGTGTGGTCAGAAGCACAGCCACTTGCTACTGAACAGTAAATCTGGGCGGGGCTATGCAGGCGGTCAAAGGGCAAAAATCAACACAATCAATAGATGGTAACCCACAAACCAGTTGTGACTATAGAGTCTATGGAAGTGACCCCCCACCCCTCTCCTTGTCTACAGACGTACTATAGCTCTCAATAGGTACTACTTCTGTTCATATTCGTTCTCTGTTGCTTGGAAAGGGTAGCTACTAGCCAAAATGTCAAATAACTAAAGAACACACACACACACACACAGTGGGTAACCATGTACATGCAGTCAGGAGCAATGGAGTTTCTTCCTCCCCTCCCACAAAGTGAGATGTCGTAGCTACAAGTACCTCGACATCTGCTCTAGGTAGGAGCCAGCGTCTGCCTCCGCCTTGCTCACTTCCGCCAGAACATCTTCCTGCAAAGCAAACAAGTTAAGACTGAATATCTCAGCACTATGGACACTGGCTATTCAACAGACAATTAGCCTTCTACCACAGCCTTGTGCATTGGCTAATGGACTTTTTCCCACTATGGGGAAAACGTAGGCACTAAATGGAGAAAACAATGCTTATGAATTTTTTGTGCTTTCATGTAACTTTAATACAGCTTGGCAAGTATAATATTATGTGTACATCTTTAGTCATGATAGAAAATGCTATGTTTGCTAAAGGTATTCACGTGAGAACATACATGTACATGTAGCGTTGCTGGTATAACAATATCACATGACTACTGGGACGTCTACTTTGACATACATGTACATGTACTCCAAACTGCATACATGAAAGCACAAAAACAGCATGTTTTCATGTATTTTCTCCATTTAGTGCCTCCTCTATCTCTAATTACATCACAGTGAAAAAGGGTCTATTTCCACAAGTAAGTACACCGCCTCACTTGTATTCCAACTCCAAAATTGTTCCCGTCCTCAATCTTTGGAACCTTCATCTGGATCCACAGCTTGATCTGGCGGGGGTGAAGGAGGACCAGCTAAAGTTCCCTCACTCTTATATCATGTAGCTAGCCAATGAAATCAGTGGTAAATGTACTTTTAGCCTCGTCCCCACGTGTGGCCTGGGGATGAGGCTAATGCACTGTGAGTTCTTTGTTGTAACAATGTATACACGTAGTTATAAGCTCCTTAATTGCCGAGCGCAGCGAGGCCAATAATCGCGTTCAATGGGCTCCAAATCTCAGCTAGCGTTTATATATATATATATATATATGTAGATGTCTGTCACGTTTTGGGCCCCAGAGGGCCCCCCGGGAATCAAGATGGCGTCCGTGCAGATACATGTGTGCCGTCTTCAAACTCTTGGCACACGAAGAGTCAGAGATCTACACAAGTCGATTACATAGTTTTATTAAGGAAGGCTTACTGCAGCTCCCAGGTTAGTAGAGTTTGTGTAGCCGCTCTGTAAGCAGAGACATGAGGGCTGGTGACCGACGGCACTAATCCAACGTAGTTTCAAGTGGCATAGCCACTCTCTCAGCTATCCCGTGGCAGCCGTGGTTGAGTCTTTGAAATGTGTTGCAGACAGAGACGTCAGTCTCCACAAGGCCAGTCGTTTAGTTGTAGTTTATCCATCATCATGGTTCCTTGGTTCAGCTGTTTATTCACGCGACTAGCTGGCTCGCAAAAATATCCCCCGTGTGCAGGTGTCGCGAGCTCCATCTCCACATTCCAGCCCCGTTTGCAACCCGCGGGACGCGCCCCGTTTGCAACCCCGGGACCTTGTCATCGCGTCAGCAGGCACTGATGCCCCCCCCCCCCTCTTAGATATTTAGTGATGGGACAATATGTCTGTCGTATTTTTTTAAGGTGTAAAAAGTTGCCCATAAACACCGCGAGGCATCTGCGCTTGCGTAACCCTAGTTTATGAGTGTTTTGTATAGCCTTGCTTCCAGGCCATGTAGTCAAATTCGGTAAGTTTTCTGAGTATGCCTACATGTATGCTAAAAGCACGTAGCTGGTTGCCTTGGAAACAATGTGTACACATGTACACTCAGTACTGCACCAACGCCAGTGCCTAAACTGTATAACTAGCAGTCCTCCATCTGCTATACAAGACGAACATGTGCTTTCACTACTAGCAAGCCACCCTCTCAAAACTCCCTAAAACAAGTCTGTGAAAACATTGATTAGGGTTAACTGAAAACCTCCCTAAAAACCACCTGAAAACCCATCTGAAAAAACCTAAATGCCTCCGGGAAATTTTGTGCAGCATGCAATCGTCAAAGTTGTCTTGTATGGAAACATAAACATGTTTGTTGGCTTGTTACTCTTGTACCCCCATCATGTCATGGTCTGTACATGTACATGTGCATGTAGGTGACTGATATTGGATGTTCATAAGAAAGCAGAAATTGGTACACAATATTCAGCATTGCTGACTTAGCCAGAGGAGAGACAAGCTGGCATGTGAGGTAGCTTTGCTTACAGGCTACCTTACAGGTAAGAAGACATTGTGTTGTAAGCAGGGGTTCATACGGGGGGGGGGGGGGAAGACCTGGGATATCCCCCCTCCCCCCAAAATTTTTCACAACCAAATTTCAACAGTAATGCATAACAGCAACAGCAGTAACTAAGTAACTAAATTAAAGCGAAATACATCTATAAGTACCTCCAGAATGCCTCAGAATCAATCTCAGAGCATCTATTTTTTCAAATTTTTTTTGGGGTATGCCCCCAGACCCCCCTAGTAGGGATGTGCTAAAGCACACCCTCCACTTCATTGCCAAACTTTGGATTCCCCCCCAACCTCAAAATCCTGTATGAACCCCTGATAAGAACATGTTGAATTTAGAGTCATCTAGCAATCTGGTCTCACCGTATTACATCTGTTAACCAGCTGTAGAATTTCAGGCTTTAGAAAGTCCACAATCATCACTAGTTTCTGCAAACAAAATAAACAGATGGTTCATACAAGTATTTGCCCAGCCCTGAGTACACGTATGACTAGCACATGTACATGTAGGTATACTATAAATACACATAATGGTATTCTGATATAAATGTCCTGACGAACTTAACACTTTGGACGCCTATAATAAATATTGGACGCCTATAATAAATATATTTAAAAATAAGAATGTGTCTCTTGAAAGCCTAGCAGTCATTCAAAACAGAAGAAAAAAACCCCGCTCCCGGTCTACGATCCACCAGCAAGTGTCTCAGATAGGAGACGCATAGGACCATGACACCGAAGTGAGGTTAACATAAGCTACGCAACTCAACCTTTATAACGATGCAATAACGCAAAAATGCGTCATTGGCGTGCAAAGTGTTAACAGAAGACAGTGACAAGACACCTGTTGTGTTTTACAGCTACGAAATGGTAAGACGGTTACAAATTTGGTATAACAAGTTTGATCGAAGTCTAGACTAGCTGGCCTATTGGCTGCATTAATGTGCAAGCAAGCCAGATACAACGCAAGGTGCCAGTGCAGTATACATAGGCAAATATATGTGCGTAGCTAGCAAGCAACTAATACCACTGTAGTTGATACAATGAGTCTCCAGATACATGTAGTAACCGTAGTGATGCAAAATTGAAAATCAGCAATTTGAAAAATTGAATTTGATGCAGAATTAGAAAGACGCATACATGTAATTGAACTGAACTGAACTGAACTGAACTGAAATAATTTTATCCAGAAGGAAAGGGTCGTACAAAAGGTAATCCTATATACGTACTCCCCTACATACAACAACAGCAACAAAACAATGCAAGGCAATAATGCAAGGCAATAATAAAAATGGCAATTAGACTCCAAAAGAAATAAAATAAACTAAGTTAAGAGTACAGTACATTTCAGGGGGGTGTGGCCTGGGTACGAGGCTAGTCTGGAGGCATGCTAGAGTGCAATTAGAGTGCCTACGGTACATACACTCTATAGCATTATACACACATTAAAATAATCTAAAGTGGGGGGTGGAATCAAGGCTATATAATCACACTTACAGTATTACACGGCACAGTTCCGGGAAAATGTGGCTGCAGCTTTGAGTTGCCTAAAGGAAAAGAGTGCAGTGCACAGCAGTATGAGCATGCACACAAATATGAAAAAAGTCATTGAGGCATCCAAATGGTGCAAGCCTTGTTCCGCTAACTGGCTCCTCCTCTTCTTTGCGGGAAGGTAGAGCCAGGAAACGAGGTAGCCTCAAAGCCATCTACTGGTTTACATGTAGCCTTGTCCCCAGGCCCTCCCTAAATCGATTTCTGAAGGGGAGAGCCCGGGGACGAGGCTGGCTTACATGTACAATGTACATGTACATTCGCAAGTGCCACGTACCAACTGAGGCTGAATACAAGTCTCCCTTTTCCAGTAGCCCTGCCTCCAGCTTCCTCTTCTTCGATGTAGGCTGTTATTACCACAAAGAAAACAGGAGGGTATATGAAACCTCTATAATAGAGCAGTATCTACATGTACTGAACTCTACAGGAAGCTGCAGGGTTTCATACAGAGGGGGTGGCCCCCTGGGATCCCCCCACCCTGAATTTTCAAAGTTGATATTTCTCTGGAGCCCCAGAAGCCACCAGAAGCGACTTCAGAGGCTCTATATTTCCCGGGGGAGCATGCCTCCAGACTAGCCTCGTACCCAGGCCACACCCCCCTGAAAGAGTGGTGTGGCCTGGGTACGAGGCTAGCCTCCAGACGTGAGTCTGCATGCAACATTCTCAGTGAAAAATTTGTCTGAAAGCCCAAAGTGTCTGTTACATGTACATGTACACAGAGTGAATATGGACATCTGTATCTAGTCATCTGTATTACAACACTGTAGGTACTAATAATCCCGCTCTCACCAGCTCTTCCTCTGCCAGACTTGGCCCGTTGCACGTGGGGAGGGATGGGGGGGCGGGGAACTGGTAGTCCCAGTGAATGGTTGTGAGGTCGCTGACATCGAACATTTCACTCTGGTGGGAGGACAAATTAAAGAAGCAGGGTTATCCCTTCATCCCATAATTTCTGTCTGAGTGGTGGGACTCAAACTCATATCCCCATATCTGGTGGCTAGGGACCGAGCCATAATAGGGGGAGTCAAGCACTGAGCATAACGTGGAAATAATAGGTAAAGTTTTGTGCAAAATGATTAGAGGGCGATATTTAACTACACGTGCATCAGCAGCAGCCGAATGTGTTTTCTTTGCTCAGTAATCCGTTTGATAAAACTCCTTGGAGGTCGACGTGGAAACTCTGATTACTAATATCACATCATACATGTATATCTCACTGGTATAACATTCAGTAAGTTTTGGCTCTAAACTGAAGGCCAGATCAGAAATAGGAGCATAGTATAATAGGTAAATTTATAGGTTTATAATTTATAGTATAGGAGTATAGTATAATAGGAGTATAGTATAATAATCATGCATAATGTACTGGTGGATTATTAATCAAATTATACTCCCAGCTGATTCCTTATATCAAGACATTTTTCAAATTTCTTAGATGCTTGTTGCACTGATGGGTGACTGGCAAGAGAATTAAACAGGCCAAGGGTGTCAGCGGGCAATGTGATAACAAAACAGCACCAGCTCCTGCACAGTCTCTTATATTGTACAATTTATTGAATCAGAAGGGTCAACTGTTACCTGAGGACCGCACACTGCTGTTCTCTAGCTGGAGCTACTATTAAAAAGGCCTGAAGCTGAGAACAATGGCGTACATACCTGGAGGGTTTTGTGGAGTTCGGTTATCTTTTGAGTCATACAGGAGATTCACCCAGGTAATCTCCTGTATGACTCCTGCACAGTCTCTTATATTGTACAATTTATTGAATCAGAAGGGTCAACTGTTACCTGAGGACCGCACACTGCTGTTCTCTAGCTGGAGCTACTATTAAAAAGGCCTGAAGCTGAGAACAATGGCGTACATACCTGGAGGGTTTTGTGGAGTTCGGTTATCTTTTGAGGAAAGAGCTCTACTATAATGTGCTGCGCCTACAGAAGAAATGCAAATAAAGAACTTTAGTCGAACATCATGTACAGCGTGATCCTACTACACACTACTGAAAACATCTTGCCAACTGATATCTAAAGATGAAAACACTAACTCACCTCCTTCGAGACCTCCTCCCTGAAGTCTGTAACCTGCAGAGAGACAAATCCGGTGAGCAACAAATAATCGTTCTTTTCCCAGCCCAATCAAGGCTATTTAGAGGCTCTTACGGCCTTTACGCCTACCTCACGCTTCTCTTTAACGTCATCTTGTGAAGCCATGATCAAGATCTGTTACTGAGCAAGAGTTTTTTTGGTACAGCTCTAGGCTTCTCCGTGTACGTTTTCTATTTGGCGCGCTCTAGCCTGCGACTTAAATGATCATGTGCTGCGCATGTGATAGCTATTAGATCACAAGATCGGATATGACCTCATTAGCGTTTGGTTTTGCAAATGGCGTAAATTGTCTACGCGAATGATTTGTGAGTTCTTTTTCCTTCGGAAAAGCTGACTTTCTGCTACGATTTCTAGTCAAGAAAGTATACCAATCGTTTCCTGTACCCGGAAGACTGCAAAATTTCCAGGGGGCGGTCTGATCTGTGGAGGAAGAACCCCCGATTTCTGTGTCAACAAGTGGTTGGCTTCGTGCCAGAGCCGAGCGCAATACAGTCAAGTGAGAAGAGAGAAACCACCTGTATCTAACGAGATCCAAGATGTATAGGTTCTTGGGTATCTGTCTACTGGCCGTGGTGCTGTGTGGACTTCCTTCCCACACACAAAGTAAGCGAGGCTATAGTCTGTAAAATTTTATAGCTAGCATGATACTATATATTGGGTGAATTGTATTGTGACATACAGTACGTTCAGCTGACCTATACAAGGGTGTGTGAATGTCGGCTATTGATCTAGTGGGCAACATACAACTCTCATACAATAGGGCGTGTCCAGATGGTGTAAGTTGTCTGAACACATGGCAGATTTACCTTATTCCCATCGTATTTCTGCCTGTTTGTGTATGTACTGCAAGAGAGAAAAGTGGCTCCGATACATTTCTCACACATAGTTAACAGAGCAAGCTTAGTTTAGCGAAATAAAAAAAAACAGTGCTTCGTAGAATCCTTATGAATCTTTTGACTCTGGCTTGCTCTCTCTCTAGCGAAGACTGACACAGTGAACTGCTTTTTACCTCATTTGGAAAGTGCAACGTTCACTAATTACTTTCCTTGCACACTTGTCCTGATATTACATTCCCCTGTGTAACAACAACCTGTCTCAGGGGATGTCTGCCTGGGGGAGAGTGCTAACTAACCCTCTTGATGTTGAAAGTGTCTTTGATAAGATGTAGTATAGAGATTAGGGAGTAGGACAGGCCATTTAGCTAGAGTGGGCATTTGTTGTTGAGAGCATGTGTGTCCAGGTGTAAATCACTTACTGCACAGGTAAGTGTGAATCGCACTATCAGGTATCAGGTTAGCTGCTAATAGGGGAAGACATGTTCTCCAATTCCTCTGTCTTTGATCAGCAGTAACAAGAGGACTGTTGTGGTTTCACATAGATATATATATGGGCATCCTTAGGCTTTGTATAGCTCTACCTGCGTTGTAGTTGCTTAGTTGCTAGGAGAACTTGGCCACAGCCTCAGTCATAGGCTTGTCATTCCACTCCATGATTCATTGTTACCTAAACTACACCCTACATGTGGGTATGACAGTCCTCAGGTTTTAGTGGGGGGCCAGGAGGGAGAAACCTCTTCATTTATTAGCAGTAATAGTCATATTGTAATGATGTAGCTATACTGAAAGTTCAGTAGTACTGAAAGATAAGCCTGTATCATTAAACAAACACCCCTGCTTCCTCCTTGACCCTATTGTTTTTATAGAAAGCACATTTATAGAAACAAAGTCACTTGGGCATTAATTAGAATAGTACCATGCCCTAATAAGGACGTTTATTCATACTGTGGGAGTGCTGCCTATTGACCCACTCATCCAAAACAGAACACAGGCCCTCCTACACAGACAGTTGTTTCTCTTTGAACAGAATCATATCACCCCACACACACATGTACACACAGACAAAGATGAGTTAGAAGAACTGCGCTGCAACAACCTCACCACCTGTGGTGACTGCATATCAGGTTCAACTGCTGATGATCAGGTACCGCAAACTAAGTGACACATGATCTCATACATGTACTAACACTTCACTGTAGATACCTAGCAGTAGGGCTTTCAACACGAAGGCAGTGTTTGGTGTGCTTTAGGATGTACTGGACGAGTCTTGCTTGTGCATGTTTCAATCGACAAATTTTTTACAGCACACGAGACGAAGTACCAGACCAACATGTATTTCAGCGTGTCATGGGGATGGGACTGGTTTACATTGCCGTTTTGACCCCTTTGCTATAGGTATCTCTAAACTGCTACTGGTGCGGTGCCTTTGCAGTCAACAACTGCAGGCGTTTTGATGCCAAAGTGGCCATTCCCATATCGGGTATCGACTGTCCGGAACTCAAGTACAACGTTGGAACCTGCAAATGTGAGTCAGTCACCGTGTTGTGTAGTAATGGTATGTGTGTCTATTTTACTACTTGAGGGTAAAATTTTATGATCACTGGAATATCCAAAAGGGTGGGAGGGGGGCGCCCTGGATTCCCCACCCCCAGAATTTCAAATTTTCTGTCCTATACTAATCAGCCTTGCTTTTCCAAAATAGGTCCTATATTTCTGTGAGGGCTGCTTCTTTACTCCCTTCCCTCCTCCTCCCTCCCCTCCTTCCCCCCCCCCCCCCCTTCCCTCTTGTGTGCAGTGACTGCCCTAGTCATCATCATCCTGATCTTTGTGGGTGTGTTTCTCTTACTGGTGCTGCTCACCACCGTCTGCTGTTGCTGCTGTTGCTGGTGCTCTAGAAGGAAGAAGAGGTATCTCCTTTCACTTTGCATTGTGCTAGGGTTTCCCGGTTGTAGTTACTATGCTTCCTTATCAGTAGTATTAGTACTGTAGGGACAGCCCTTATTCTATTTAGTGCACAGCACTCTGCTTGAAATCAGTCTCACCAAAATGTCCTCACATGATTCGAGAGATCCGGGTCAAAATGTGATCCTCACACGACTACGTTAGTAATAATTGCATACGGACCCTGGTTAAATGACAATTATTTGTGCAGCTCTATACTATAGCTAGCCCAGGCAACGTTCTTGTCGGCCTAGCCCTTGAACATTGTCGCTTTTGGGTATCAAATTTCAACAGCAGGCTGCATGCAGTGAAACGGATAGATAGTTAAATTGTTGCATTTTTCCGTTGCTATGCGTACTTCACGTTGGGATATTTTGGTGAAACGGAAATCTGCCATGTGTCTATTTGTCTCCTCCTAATTTATCCGCAGGGTGAGGATGCTCGAAGAGGCTCACTATGCAGAAGAGAAGGATTCCATACGACAGCGGTCAACAGAAAGGTAAACCGTAATGATTATGGTAGCGGCTTCCTCCCTCAACTCTATCCATTTGTGTTCATGAAGCTGTTGGACAATGGCCGGCACTTAGTATGCTCGTTCTCTCTCCTCCTTTCTCCAGGCGAGCTGAGAGGAAGGCCAAGCACGATGAAATCCGCCGCAAATATGGTAAGAAGACCTTTTGTATGTATAGCTATGGCTGGAGTATGGAATGCTCTACTTAGTGTAGTATTACGTGATGCTCTGCCTAGGATTGTGGTTTTGCTTACCAGTTTTATACCTACCACAAGACCGTAATTTGTAAGGGAGTTTGTGAAACCCACAGCACAGCAATCTTGTTTGTGATCCTGAGAGTCAAATGATTATGCCTGGTTCATGGGAGGGTTAAATGATCACGTGACTTTGATCCTGGGTTCGTGGGAGGGTTAAGTAGACATGTGACTTTGATCCTGGGTTCATGGTAGGAACTGCAAAGAAGACTCGCTTGCCTCATGAATTAGCTACCCTCCCACAAACTAGGGGATCACAAACAAAATTAATATTTTATCTAGCCTTCCTTATTTCATTGGTTGGGTCATGGGTTTCCAAGGCTAGTATGGCGACCGCAAACGCTTTGCAGCTCTGAATGAGAAGCCATTGTATTGTACCTTTGACCTTTACTGTCCTTCTTCTTTTCTCTCCCACCTCCGCCCTATGGACTTGAGGTCTGAATCATGATGACGATCCCTCCGGCTCGTACAAGAGGCTCTAGAGTGTGTGTGGGTGTGGCACTTTGTTCTCACAAAAAAAAAGTATCTAGTAATATTATTGTACTTCACTGACTGACTTTTGATTACTGTACATGTATTTTCCTGTGCCATGCTGTAGTATGTCGTATTGTGCACGAGGTTTTGAACTATTTCCTGAGGTCAAAAGTATTCATTTTGTAGCTCTCTGTGTTTGTAGCAGTCTCCCAAAAAAACAAACAATATAAGTTATGTATTGTACAGCTAAATCTGCTGGATATTGGCTTTTACTCTTACATGTACCATGGATTATTTTGGTGTCATTCTGTAAGAATCTGTATGCATTATTTAAAGTCTTGGCCTTGTTTCCATGGTGCTTGCGTTTAGCCTCGGCCCCCAGGCTGGCCCTCACGATTTTATAAGGGAGAGCCGGAGGTTAGGGATCATCAGTTACAACCCTGTACACTTACAGGGCATAGATGTACTTATATAGAGGTCTCGAACAGTAGACCCTGGTATGATGTCATTGGGGGGAAAGTAGGCACTAATTGGAGAAAATATATCTGGAAACATGCATGTGTTCTTATGCTTTCATGTATAAAAGTTACATGAAAGTACGAAAACGCAAGTTTTCATGTCCTTGCCCTTGCTCGCAAGTGGGCAGTGTGTGCTCCCTGTCCTTGTCTTCATTCAGTATTTTCTCCATTTAGTGCCTACCTTTCCCCATTGAATTGCATCGATATTGTAGCGGAAGCATGGTCAGACAAAAGTTCACTTACAGAGGGATGTATATAACACAGGAAACACACTCTACAGACAGTGCAATAATTATGCTTCATAAAATCATAAACTGGCCCTGAATCTGACTCAATAACTTACAGAGGATGTAGTGCAGGGTCTAAAGAAACCATCACTTTACAGATATGCAAAGTATAAAAACAAATTATGCTGATAAAAATAATATAAAAATAAGGAGCCTTCTACTCGCCAGTATGTCGTACTCTACACTGAACACTACTGCTCCACTCTGTTGAAGGGGTTGTGGGGTGATACCAGCGTGACCATCTTGGACAACACGCCGTTCCTCTGGAAGGGAGACAGCTCCTCCTCCAGTGGGATTGCCCTAATTGAGCAGAAGGAGACTATAAAATTACTATACGTTGGCACTGTACCAATTTGGTGTCTGCGTAAGCAGGGTGAAATACAGTCATGTAGATCTTATACTTTTCAATAAAAAATGCCACTGGCCCAACAGGCATAGACGATCCTTTGTTTGAAGTAAATTGGATGCTTGCTGGAGTAGGTATGACCTCACAAACTTATACACATTTTATATCGTTGGCCTAGGCCATCACTCTCGAGTATTGAATTTCGATGGCAGGCTGCATACAGCAAAACTGATAGCTATTACAAAAATTCTTGTTGCTATGCGTACTTCACGTTCAGAGGAACTGGTACTGGACCTAAGTCAATAATGACATCTCAAGCATAATGAAATCTGCCACAAATATGGTAAGGTATGATTGGGCAGGACTTAATAAAATCGTAAAAATGCACACCATACGATGCGCACCTGTGCACCCTGGCTGAGGTGGTGGGTTCAGGGAGTGGCATGTCAGAGTGGGCTGGTTGGGTCCTCGTCCAGTGCACGTGACCAGTGTAGCCAGGAATATTGGCTCGCCTGTAGGTGTGTGTGAGTGTGTGTGAGTGTGTGTGTGATACAAATTATCTGGTGAGCTCGCTGACAACCCTATCAATTCAGTGCTAGCTCCAAGGCCTCGGGCTATCCTCACCTTGAAATGCCAGTCGGCCTTGGTTTGATGCTTCTAACGAGGACAGGGACAAAGCCACAGTGGAGGCCGTCCGCCTCACCACGACCACACCCCCTGCAGAAGACAAGATATTATAATGTTGTGCAACAATCACTGCATTTCAAGCAATCATGAAAAATATGCCATTGACCACACACCCACAGATGATAGGGGGTTCGTATATAAGATTCTCCAGTCAGAAGAAAAGAGAATCGTAGAGTGTGCTGTGTGTGATGATAATTAGAAGCCATTCTTTCCTGTATGCTCATGTGAGCACTTAACTTTCAAATTATACTGAGAGTCTATACACAGGCTGGGAACGAGACTAACATGGGTCTGGGAATGAGGCATAGGAAAGTGGGTCTGTGAACATGGCTAGGGCACATGCAGTGAGGACCTGGGAATGAGACTAGGGCACATCTAGTAGTGACCTGGGAATGACAGTAGGGCACAAGCCAGTGGGGGGGGGGGGGGGGGCTGGGAATGAGACTAGGGTACATTCCAGTGAGGGCCGGGTATGAGACTAGGGCACATGCCAGTGAGGGGCTGGGAATGAGACTAGAGCACATGCCAGTGGGGGCCTGAGAATGAGACTAGGGTACATGATGCCTGGGAATGAGGCTAGGATACATGCCAAGAGGACAGACTCCACTCACGTGTATCCAGGGAGGTGCTGGTTTTGTCGGTGTGGAGAACAGCTATGAATTTGAGAAAACACTTCATCACAACTGAAACTCACTTTTTTTAATAATTATGTCCATGAACACGAAAAAAACATAGCCTCATTTCAAAGGCCCCCCCCCCCGCTTTATTCAGCTGCATGAAGGTACTTCGTATAGCCAAAAAAAAGCGGAGTCCTGGGGATGAGGCTATGATGTAGAAGAAACTCACAACTCCACTCCCTGAGGTCCCCTGACAGAGTTTCCCACGCGGGTCTGGACGTAGTCCCACTCTGGACCAAAGCTCTACGTATAAAAAGCAGGACAGTCATGGTAATCAGTAGTTTCCCATTTTCCCACTAATGGCTAGCACACTATCAAGTTGCAGGTACCCAGGTACCACAAAGCCAAAAGGCATGAAGCCTAGGCCTGGGCAGAGTATTCTCACTGGAATTTCCCATAAATAAAAGCAATTTAAACTTCACTGTCTACAGTATCCAACTTCGCACTGTCCACAGTCAGTGGTAGAGTGTCTGTATCTGTAGATCTACGTTATGCTATAGCCATGTTAGTGGCATCAGAGACACTGCAGTAACTGGACCTACTACTACTGGTAGAGGTACTGCCCTATGCGAGCACCAACCTGCCACCCTGCTGGTGCAGTGTGACGCCTCTTGAGATTCAGTCTGTAGGAGACCTGGTCTGGGCGGGGCTCCAGGGTGGAGGAGGGAGGGGGGACGGTGGGAGGGAGCTTCTCTGCCCACCCCACTTCATCATACGCCCTATGAGAGGATGCAGTAGATATGTGTCTGTGTCAGTAGCATACGAAGTAATCAGGTTGAGAGGCTAGATTAGTTTCTCTACAGTAGAAGGCCAGGTATTGAGACTAGCTGGCTCTAATTCACTGTGTAAAGCAGCTGTAGATTGGAGCCTGGAAATGAGGCTAATCATAATCACGCTATGTGGCTGCGCGGACGTAATACATACATGTGCACATGTAGTCAGCCCGGTGTAGTGTATGCACACACGCCACACACCTCTGTGTCGATGTGCCCCAGATGTAGGCCTTGGCTAGGGCATCTCTGTCTGCAGCACTGCTGTCAACAGCTGGAGGAAGCTGTAGAGGTGGGGGGGAGGGGGAGGGGGGAGATGTGTAGGGGAAGGAGGGGAGGGGGAGGGGAGAGGGGGAGGGTGACAGTCAGCAATATAAGCCAATTACTAAGGGTATACCTACACAGCCTAGGCAGACACCGATTAGTGGTGAGGTAAGTGTCTGTTAAATGCAGTAGGGCAGAATCTCCATATTAGGAGTTCATTTCTTGGTCAAACTCCTACACCCATTTATCCTATGATACAGGGAAGGTACAAGTACATGCATGGGCCCCTAGAGGCTGGCCTGCACTAAAATTGCATCCCGGAAACACTCATGATTGCACCCTCCATTTCATGCTTACTTTCAACGCTGTCGCCTCCTCTAAGTCTACCAGCTGGTGGACACCATCGGTCACCAACCGCTGGTGGGTGGAACCAACAGATCGAAGGGACTTCCCCTCCAACATCAAGCCTTGCTCGCTCACTGCATGCCTGTGAACTCCACCTACACGCCATGGCAGAGTATACAGCAGTGCACAGTATAGTATACAGTAGTACACAGTATAGTATACAAATAGTGTACAGTATAGTATACAGTAGTACACAGTATAGTATACAAATAGTGTACAGTATAGTATACAGTAGTGCACACAGTAGGGCATAGTATAGTATACAGATAATGTGTTTATAGTGTATGAGTAGTGAAAAGAGGCGGAAACATCTAGATTACAGCCACACAAACCTTCCTTCAGCTCCAGATGTTGCTCAAGAACGGAGGCACCTTTAAGAGGGAGAAGATGGACGCCCCTGGTAGTCCCACCTACGGTCTTGGGACGAGGGGGGTAGGTGGGGATGTCTGTGTGCCTCTGCTGACGAGCCGTGGCCGATTTCACCAGCCTCTGCCTGGGTTTGGGAAGTCGCTCTGTTTCAGCATGTGGACGTAACTGTGGTTCTTCCCGGCTCTCATCTTTACGAATGGTGGTACTGTCAGATTCTCTGGCTGGCAGCAGAGGAGAAAGAATGGTATTGCTCTCTGTTTCGTGAACAGAGAGAGGCTCTGGGAGTGTTTCTCTGCATTCCGCTGGGAGGTGGAGTTCCACTTTTTTGATGCGCGGCGCTGGAGGGTGGGTGGAGTTTTGGGCGGGGCTTTTGCGCTGCAGCTGGAAAATCTGCCGACTTTTGCTATCAGCCGCTAAAGTGGAGCATACAGCGAGAGTTAAATTTCAAATACATATATTCAGTGATCTGTAATGTTGGCTACATCTAGGGAGAATAAGTGATGGAAGCTATTGGGGGGGGGGGGGTCAACTAGATTCTCACCTGTACATTTAATTACCAAGTTGCCATTTGACAACCTTATTCTACACTATCAACTAAGCCTCCATTCTGAATTCAAGGACGCAGTATATAGGTATGGTGCACAAGTTCAAGTCCAGGTCAGGACACCCTTTTCTTTTCTTTTTTTTTCGCTTTATTTATCGTGGAACAATGTTGCTAAAAGGGCTAGTACAGGAAAATAATAATCTGCTGCCATAATAATACATCCCAGCATTGATACCAATAATGCAGGTCCATCGTTATGGCAGTAGAGCATTTCTTACAACTTCGACAGAGACATCCCCCCACCCAAACATTTCACCCCGACTTAGGAGTCAGACTGATTTCGAATGAAGCCTTGGGCGTGTCCACATGTGTGACCCACCAGTGGGTCTCCTGTAGCCGGGGACGTAGGCTCTGGCCCTCTTCTCCTGCAGCAGTGCCACCTTCTGGGCCCTCAGCAGTCGCTGGTAGTTGTAGTAGTTGAGGGGGTCCTCTCCAGCGTTGGTGTCCGACTGCAGGAAGGTGGTGAAGCCAGGACGAGGGCGCAGGACCGTATCCACCATTGCTGGTTGATCCTCTGTTGGTCAGCTAGCTGGAGGGCTGTGGGACCTTGGGGAGGTACGGAAAAATGGAAATTAATAACTGCATATTATTTGCAGCACCATTTATACGTATGGGCACCCAGACTCTCTAAAAACACATTTTCTGTCGGCAAGAGCCCCAAATTATGCTACTGTCTAGTTGCTATAGTGCTGATACACAAACAGTTTACATATATCCTGTAAATCTGTTCCCTGAGCTATATGGTGCAGGGTGAAAACAGGCTCTTAATTAACTAGCTGCATGCCTGAGGCATAATTGCATCTTAAATTTAGTGTATGCCATGCCCTCAGGGTTTCCTAAAGGATTTCACTGTGGCACCTTATTTTAGCAATGCATGCGACTGAGTGCTCATTCAGTTTTGCATGCAGCATAATATAGCAACTCACCGAAAAATGCCCAGAGCTCCGCTGGTCCATTTTAGTATCCTAGCAACTCCTGGATGCACGTGCAAGAACAAATAGAGGGTGGGGCTAGTAGTCTTTTTACAGTCCCATTCTCAGGTTCCGCTCCGCAGTTGATTTCCGAGAAAAAGCCGCAGCTACAGTAGGCCATGCCATCATGGATAGCGATAAATGTAGCCGTGATGGAGAGGGGTGGGAAGAAGAAACCTCTGATCTCTCGGACTCGTGGCAGTCTGGACTCTCGCCAGATTTAGACCTGGGCCATGCCACTGAAGATGATGAGCAAGTCAATGGGTGAATTTTTTTTTTGCGTGCCAAAGGCCTGAAGGGTCGCATAATCTCGCGCGCTGCCTCACTCGGCGCGCGAGACTAGGTTTGCATTTTGTGCAGATAGCGCTCCATCATAAATGCTAATGAGAGCCTTTTGCAGATATTTGTATTTGCAAGACTAGGTTGTGGTATTTTAAGTTATGCTCGCGGTTTTCTCTTTTTCTCATGCATAGAGAGGCAAGACAATTTGATGGTGCAGACGTGCTCAATGCGCATGCTCCTCGGACACTGGTCCAGCAGTGTTGCAGAGTCCTTGGAAATTCTTGGGCCTTTGAGGAAGTTGTTCGGAAGTCCTCGGCTCCCATTCCTGATGATGTTCAGCAGAGCATAGCATTCTGGGCCTTCCCCAGAGATGAGAAGAAAATAAGGATATATGCCACTTTAGGAAACCCCTCTCCAGACTTCAGTAAAGCAGAACAGCTGCTCAGGAAGGGAAGACTCAAGAAGATGTATCAAGTAGGTAAGCACCTGTATATTGTGGTCAAGTGGTAATTATAGTTATTGGCTACCAATTGCAACAACTTAGTTTACACACAAGTAATTCACTTCCATGATTAATCATAAGTGTTTTGCAAAAGCAAGTATTTGTGGTGGCTGGGACAATAAAGGTTAAGTTTGATGTTTCAGATCTAAAAAGCTAGTTGGAGCATCCTTCCTTAGTTGTCCAAGCCAATGCTACAGGTAGCTATGGTGGGGAGGTCTGGCTTCTAACCTGCAGCTGTTACAGTAATTGCACCTCCAGTTAGCAGCCACAAACCACAGCATATATATCACAAAGTAATGCCAAACTGAATTAGCTGGCCTACAACTGTCAGCAGCTCCATTGGTCCAGGACTACAATGTAGACTACTCTCGCATGGTAACAGTTATGACACAATCATTACACAGGGGGAACCTGTGGATGTACACACTGGCATATATACGTGCAATGCAGAAAACATAAGCAATTTTGGAAAACGTAAAACAATCTTGGACTAGCCAGGCATGCACTTTGCATGTGTCCATCTGGTGAAAAATTGCAAAAAAAATCCAAGTGCCTGCTTTTTTGTCCTTGCCACCATTTCAGCATAATATGATTGC
This sequence comes from Phakellia ventilabrum, assembly GCA_963921505.1. Classification (NCBI taxonomy): domain Eukaryota; kingdom Metazoa; phylum Porifera; class Demospongiae; order Axinellida; family Axinellidae; genus Phakellia; species Phakellia ventilabrum. Next base: position 1,301,096 of record OY997396.1, on the reverse strand, counting down.
CTTCTCCCAAACATCACAATTGCTCTTCTACACATACATGCAATTACCTGGTAGGCTACCAACTGTGTGCAAGATTCTCCTCCGACGATAAGCCCCAGCACAAGCAGGCCAATGACAGTCAAAGCCATAGCAGCAACCTCCAATCGACGAGCATCCACTTTGACCGAGGTTGCATCACAAGCTGTTCTTGTACTTGTGAGTCCAGCATACCCTGGTGCAGCCATGTGGTGGCCGCTTGTCTCACTCGGGTGAGATACCCAGACAGGACGGAGATAAGACCACTCCTATCCACCTCCCTCATGCGACTGGATCAGGTACAGCTACAAAAGTTTTCCCAGTACCTGATAGCGAGAGCACCAGACAATCTCCTGTTCACAGCTCAAGAGCTCTTGGATGAATTTCTGAGCCCCACTTCAGACATTAATACTCAACCAGGAGCCCCAGGTGAGAGAATGCATTAGCTCTGTAAATCTGTGATTGCTAATCCATGGTACTATATAGTCAGTTTTGATCTAAGAATGAAAGTTTGGTGATGACACTGTCTATATGTATGGAATTTCAGAATTTAGTGTGATGGAAAATACAATTCAATGCCACTTGTAGTTGATTCAATTGTGAGAACATACATTGCTGAACTTCTGCTTGCTACAGTGCTCAATGGTTGGTGGAATGGTACATACATATACTTCATTACACTCTGTAAATCTCTGTCTAGGTAATTGCTAAGTTATTAGCTAAAGAGTCTCAAATAAAAATTTACTAATTGAAATTTAAGACAATGGTTCCATATGTGGCAGTCCCAGGTAGAAAACGAACATTATTCCGTCGCGTATTTTGATCGCATATGCATGTTCAAAGTGCTATATCTCTGAACTTTGTTAAGAGCGGGACTCATATGCGCTGCGTAGTAGCGTCAATGTGAGGCTTCTACACACAGCATGTATGAGCCCCACCCTTAACGAAAGTTCTGAGATATAGTGCTTTCAACGCACAGGTGTAATTGAAATACGCGGTGGAACGATGTTTGTTTTCTACCCGGGACTGCCACATATATATATGTAAGCCTGTAAATCATGATTCCAATCTCTCCAGATACCACAGCTGGAGGAATAAATGGCGAACAGGCTGAGTGGCTGCTGGATAAATCTTCCATGGAGCTCATCCTTAAAGAACAAGCCGCCACTCTCCTTTCCTCTGACACCTCATTTCTCCAGACCCCGCTCCTTCCCAGCCCAGTCCCAGACACTGTAGAGACATTCCAGAGGCTGCTGGGTGCTGCTTCCTATCGTCAGACTCCAGCCTTTCAGGTCGACTACCTCTCGATGGTGGCCAGTCTTTTGAGAGAGGGAGATTCAAATGCCTTTGCTTTGCTGAGGAGTGCCTCTTGGACACTTGTGGACAGGATCCCGACAAATTCTCCCCTCCCGTTAGTAATTATTCATTAATCTTGTTAGTAATAATAACATACCAGTCAACCAAAATATAATATTCGGTTTATATTTATAGCTAAACTATGGATGTTGTAGAATATTTGGCTTAATAGTCTCTTGCAAGTATCTGCCGGCCTTGATGATTCATGCCTGTATTTCCAAGGGTGGGCCCTTACATGTACTACAAAGAATGTTTAGTTTGGTAGAACCTATAATCATGGCTAGGGGTGGTATTTACAAGAGAAGGCTAACTGTTTTAATACAGGGATTCACTGTAACACAGATGAATGTATTGTGGAGTCCTGGTTAGGCATAATGGTTAGAGTTGCTCATCGAACATTCTTTCTTTCATTCAACATGTACACAAGCAGGTTGGCTGCTGAGACTCTGGTGTGTGCAATGATAGCAGATCTAGCGCCACTGTGGATGCAAGTCGCTCTAGCATTCCCTGATCTTGGCATGCAAATTGTGAGCTCTGGCGTGAAATTCAAAACCAAGTTATCAAGGAAGTGGTCCATTTCAGCGTACATACACAATCTTCTTGACAGACCACTGGCCTTTGTAACGCATTGTGCAAAGGGAGGCAATCTGAAAACTGAGCCAGGTAGTGGACCCTCTTCAACTGAGCCAGAAAGTGGACCAGCTTCAATCGTGCATACCCTAGTTTCAGGAGAATCTTCAGGAGAATCTTCAGGAGAGGTCCTAAGGCTACACTCAACAGAAGAGCTATCAATTTCCGGCTGTAACTCTAATCTGGCTGCCCTGATCCAGAAGAAACTACACCCAGTTGTACCGCCTTCTGCTCCTATCCTGTCGCCGACAAACCAAGGCCTCAGTGACAGCCAACTTGGGGAAATGGGTCCACATGCTTTGATCGCAATCCTGACCTACCTCAGTACTCACAACACTCAGGATGAAAGCAAGGCCTTGGCAGAATCAATAGCCACCTGGGTCTTTCGACGAAGGACTGACCCTGTGGAGAGTAGTACCTCTCCAATCTGCCAACCGAATCCGCAGTTGGTTGTCAGCACAGATGACCACACGGCCTTCCTCCAGCTAGCTATGATGGTGATGCAGCTCTTGCAGAGAAGTGTTCTCTCGCTCAAGTTCGCCCTCAGAGTTTTGCTCCTACCATTCTCATCCCAGCAGGCACCATTAGAGGTGGGGGTGTTACACACAGCATAGCACAGTATATTATAGGTCAACTTGTTTGTGCATGGGTGTTGTAATCTCTTCAGTCAGAGGAAGCAGGCCAAAGGTCCACTTTAGTAATTGACTAGCCATGCCCTCAGAGAAATGTGAAAGTTTATCTGTAGCAATACTGATTCTTAAAGGGCTTGGCTTCAGGATGAACCATTCTTCCAAACAGAAAGACAGACATGCCCTACCAGGGCCTGACTCAGACTACAGAATACTGCTAGTTACAAGCCTACATCGTTTAATGAAAACATAATACCTTGGCTGTCCTCCAGTGTTCAGTTTTTGCATGTCAAGGAAAATTTTCTGTACAGTATTACCGACTATAGGTTGTATTAGTGATACAAGTTACATGCATATGAATGCTTGTTGCGGTCGTATTCTTCAGGTGCTGGTGCTCAAACATGAGCGAGCAGTATTGGGTGAGATTGAGGCACACTTGACTACTTGTGGATCAGTGGAAGCGCCACTCACCATGTTTGCCGAGGAGGCAGCCCGTAGTCTACTGGGCTGTTCTGTCGCGTTGGAGCAGGGGAAGACCGTCCTGCCATACAGTGCGGCTGTAGCAGTGTTTAGTATCCTTACCTGCGGAAAGGAGGAAGGCAGTCTGTTGTTCCAACTTGGGCATAGCATGGTGCTTCACATTCTCCGTAAGTACAGTACAAGTATAGTCTTGCTAAACTTTAATAATGTGAATGCTCAGAATTTGAAAGCTGATCTACAGAGAAATGGTTAATTGGCTTATTGATTGACATCAGCAAGTTCATGTAAATTTCATACTTTTACACTCATTTGTATCATAATAATTAACTGACCCACTTTGTTTCCTTACCAGGACTGAATCCAATCACTACATGTAGTACTGCCATACCCTGCTCCTCCACGAGTACTTCGGAGAGTAACAACCAGAGGCAAGATATATTGCAATTCTGCATGTGGAAACGATTCGTAGCGCTGCTGTTGAAAGTTATGCTAACATGCGATGCCTACTTTGGGAAAGAAGTAACAACAATGTTAGAGGCTGCTTTTCCGCTGCCAACAGACTTTGAAACCTCAGTACAAGATGCAAAAGTGGACAAGACTCTGTCTTTTGAACCAGAAAAACACACAGAAGCAACCACCAATAATCCCCTGCAACCATTACTCCACGTCATCAAAGTGTGGGAGGGAGAAGAGAGGCAACAGGAAACAGAAAAACCTCCCCCAGATGCAGCAGCGTTACCATCTCCTGCAACAACCAGTGTTTTGGCCGAGCAATCTCAAAGTGTAGTCATTACTGGCCTTGCCACTGCAGGTATCCCCGTCTCTCTCAACCTGAGTGTTGTCTATCTGCTTCAGGAACTTGCAGACAAATTACTAAGGGTGAAAGAGGCCACAGCAGGGATGGAGAAACTGGCTGCCTTGGAGTTGTATCTCTTGTGCCTTCGAACCAGGAACTGTTCGAATCCTTACTGGGGACTTGAGCACTACAACAGTGAACAGATCAGTTTAGACCTGAGTAAACTGATTGTTCATGTGGGTGAGCCGGCTTTGCTTGTTCTTCATCAAAAATGGTCTTTATGTCTGACGCCCGGCTGCGTGGTGAAGGGCATTAGTGGGGCTTGCTTGCTCCCTGAATCCCAGAAGATTTCGAAAGGCTTCAGTGCTCATGCGGTTTGTCAAGTCATAAAGTCCTTCTTGCAATCAGTGAAACACATGGATTTCGGCAGCATCCAAGAGGCGCTGCAGATCTGCTGTAAAAGCGGAAGAAAACATGCAGCTGAGGTGATGGACATCCTCATGTCTATGCCGAAATCATCCATCAGCTCGGAAGTGTACTTCTGCCTTTCTTCCAACATGCTGCAAGTCCATCAATACAACCTGGCTAAACTGGAGAACATAAAACAAAGCAGCCCACACAGACAAGATGGCCACTACATAGAGCAACAACCAATCGTAGGTGAGAGCTGGGAAGAAGACCACGACGAGACTAGTGTTCCAGTCGTTCCCGATCCATGTAGCAGCATTTTGGGAATGCCGGACTCGAAATCTCTGCTTGGTTCTTTCTCTTCTCAACAGTCCAGTAGTTCATCACATGCTTTGTCCCCCAGTCTTCCATCACCAACTCAACAGTGCAGTCAGCTTGCTTGCAGCATAGCACCTCAATATCCCAAAGCTGCTAATGGAAGTGCACGTACAACCGTACAGTTTACACCAAAAGTAAGAGATCATACAAACGAGTTTCTTCACAGGGCTTTTAGAGCTGGAATGAGAGCTTTGGAAATCCTTGTCAGTGAAAGAAGTGAAAAATCTGAGAGCTATAATCATCTCAAAGCCCCTAAGTATGCTCCTGATATCAAACAATTGATAGAGATTGCCTGTGACATGGGAAATCAGTATATTCTTGCACTTTTACAAGTTCTTCCTTCAGCTGTGAGATCTCCACATATACTGTATGAAACTGCTCTTGCCATCGCCTGCCACCTCTCTCAAAATCACCCCCACCAGCTCGCAATCCAACTCCGAAACCAGCCGCTGGTGGGAATCGTACAAGCTGCGATGCAGAAGTTTGCAAAGTGCATCGAACAGCAGGCCCAGGTTTCCAAGACTGCAAGTTGCCAAAAACAGTTAGTTGAGATGATTACAGAAATGAAAGAAATATCCATTTACCGCCCTTCTGGAGACAAAGAACTGAGTAACTTTCTAACGTCGTTGGTAGACGGACTCAAGAACAAGAAACTAAGACAGCTTATCACGGAAAATTTTCAAGATTATGTGCATGTAAAAAGCGTAGGTGATAGACGCAAGTTTACACACCAAACCAACACAAACATCGATAATTTGAATATACCACCTTTCGTAATTGCCTGTGAGATGTGGGATGACTGACTGAACTATATAATTATATGCATGCAGCTATCGATATCATGTTATACTTGTTCTGATTTTTCATCAATGAAAATGACATTCAAAAGAATTTTTTTACAGACCATACAAGTCTAGTCAAAATTAAAAACATTATTACACGATAGTGTAAGGAAAAATGGCACTGGTTTGGCCGGAAGGGCAGTGAATGTGGTTGCTGTAACAGCAAGAGTTCCTTTGGGGACATTCGGGATCTCAAGCACTGTAAATCCAGGCCTATAGTGCATGATTATAATAAAGGAGAACAACATTACAGTGGCTATATAGCATGCATGCCAATTTATCAAGAGAGTAAAAAAAAAAATTGGGTTCAGCTGGGAATTGACACTCCTAATCACTTCATGAGTTACTGGAAGACTACATGTATTTTGATGCATATTTTTATAAGCAAGGGGCAGTTACCTCAGAGGTCCTGAGTCCACCCTACTGAAGTCCATCCCGGAGGACTCTGGGCACATCTCTATCCTCACAAAGAGCTCCCTACACAGTTTAGAAGAAGCACTGTTAGTCATGTACATTAAAGTCCATATAGATAGCCTGCATGGTCCCAGAGGCTCTCTCTCCATGCGAGTACATAATTTCTACTTACACGAATGCCAGTAGTTACGGTGTCCAATGAAGCACATGTACTCACTTGGGTGCTCGCAGTTTTATCAGAACTTGAGAATCCACAGATGAGGTGGTGAGCAACATCTTTCGAGATGACTTCTGACCTTGTCTCCACTCTCCTTTTAGCTTGAGTATGCGGCAATATATGCATGTTGAAAGGGATACTGAAGGTTGTGCACACAAACCTGAAGCCTCAGCAACTAGTACACGTACATTGCTAAAGTATAACCCAAATTATACATGCTACCATTACAGTGTATTCTGTGTACACATCCACCCAGGCCATATCCTACCAAATGAGACATGTTGTAGGATCAAGATGGGCAGTATAGCAGTCAAAAAGTGATTTGGTATGAATGAGAAAACCATGTTGACTAGACTGCGGGCCATTTTGTGGAAGTTACATGGCCCACTTTTGTAAACTGTATAATCATGTAGGCTTACCTCTTTTATGTGTGAATAGGGGTTGGGGACTTGAGTGAGCACAAATTCACATGTGGAATAGACCTACAAGTATGAACAAAGTCATCATTGGAAAAGTAGTACACACACACTCACACACACACACATACACACACACACAACACACACACACATACACACACACACATACAAACACACGCTAACCCTGAGAGTGTAGTATATAGTGCTAAGGCTCTCCAGCTGTGAGACGATGACGGTGAAAGTGGAGTGGCCTCTGGGAAGGCTCTCCAGCTTAGCCAAGTAATGGGGAGTGTTGATCTTGATCCCCTGCACTACATAGTTGTCTGAGGGAGGGAAACGTTAGGAACAACATACTTTAGTTTAGCCAGGCACAGATATTATCTGTGGTGCAAAGCTAGCTGGTTTGCATGCATGAAGCTAGAGTGCAATATATGAGAAGCAAATAAAACATGGTTTAATCCCCAGCTGGGCTCTGATTTTTTTTTGAGTTCTCAATGTTTCTTTCAACCTGGATGAAATGACAGGCATACGGGCCTACATTTCACTGTAACTGAGCTCCACCCTTGAGTATATATCGCAGGGAGGATATATGCAATCACTTCATCAGAAAAGCAGTGGATTTCGTGTAGATATTCTTAATATCCCAACGAATTCCCTTTCTTGAAAATCCCGTCCAAATTGTACCAACCCCCTCATAGGGATTTGGGGAAGGTCTGTGCAGCCCCAAAGGAGTGGATTTTATAGTGATTTTTTTCTCTGTGTCATGGTGAACTGAAGTACTAGAGAGTTGACCTTATAGCCATTTACGAGTAAATAACGTGACTGTTACCTGGAAGGTAAACTCTCTTCCCATCACTGCTGGCAATGTTGAGTGTGATGAACTTCTCATTGTGAGCAAAGTCACTCTGGATCAGATGTGAGATCAAGCCATGGGGTAATGTCACAGTGGACAGATAAGCAGAGGCATGCATTTATGCATGAGCATAATACACACACACACACACACACACACACACACACACACACACACCTTGGTGGTGATGTGTCGGGAGAGGAGGACCCAGACAGTGGCAGACTGGTCAGTGCAGTTGACTTTCAGGGAGTACTGGGGGTTGGTACCTGGGGGCAGCAGCAGTGAGTGCTATCAGCTGGCTACCACTCTATACCCAGAGGCTCCATACAGTGACTTAGTTTAGTATCTAATTGCCTTGGCCGGGTCCAGGTTTTCCTATGGCCTCTCTAAGTCTCCATCTTGACGAGTTAGTATGGATGCATGCATGCAGTGATTGCAAGGTGCCAGACTCCTACATATACAGGGCTGCTCACATAATTTTCAAGGGCAAACGGCTGATGCTTCTCGCTGTGAAACAACAGCCAAGTATACGTACCCACTCGCAATATAATGCTGTGTATATATATGTCTTCTGGCTCCCCCCCCCCCCCCCCCCCCCCCCCTGTAACTTAACACACTACTCACTGATGTCAAAGATATCCTTTCCCACTTCTCCAGGCTTCCATAGACTGCACAGATTAAGAAAATCATGGGTAAATATGGGAACAACCTTTTTCAGACTTATCTTCACACTCACTTACTGGTCTTGCAAAATATAAGTCAGCACATCCCATTGTGAATGTCAGAGTCCCCCCCCCCCAAAAAAAACAAAAACATAATTTATTGAATTAAGGAACCTGTAGCTGGTTTTTCAAGACAGTTTATTTTTGTTCCGGATGACTACATAAATTAGAGTTAGTTTAACACCTGCCAGAACAAACAACGATCACTCAATTCAAACTTTCAATTTGTAGGCATGGGTTAGACTATTAGCAATTGCACAATAATGCACTGAGTAGGTGTCGGTTGGTTTCTGCATTGCGTACATACAAGACTTTGTGTCTCTAAACACAAATCATGTGATTACATAAATTTGAGTTAGTTTAACACCTGCCAGAACAAACAATGATCACTCAATTCAAACTTTCAATTTGTAGGCATGAGTTAGACTATTAGCAAATGCACAATAATGCACTGAGGAATACTTAAGTGTCAGTTGGTTTCTGCATTGCGTACATACAAGACTTTGTGTCTCTAAAATGCAAATCATGTCTGCCATGATTGCTGCAGTCTTCCATATCTTTGCGGTGCTGTATGTGGAGGCTACTTCTCATTCCAGCAAAGAATCTCATCCAATTGGAGATTTGGTTAGCAGCCATGAATATTATGTGACTGACGGTATCATGGAAAATGGCTCATGCTCCAATACTTGGTTCTACCCAAAACACTATGATAACGGAAGTACTGTCTGTGAGTGTGGCAGTGATCTTGGCAGCATAATAGAGTGTGACAAAGCATCTGGGCAAGTTAAGCTATTTAGGTATTACTGTATGACTTATGACAATAGTAATACGTCTCTGATAGTTGGAAAGTGTTATTTCCAGTGTTTCTCTGCATGTGGCCTGCACACACAACTACATAATCTTCCATCTGATCCCTCTCAATTGGAGCAACACTGTGGACAGTATGGTCGCACCGGACAGCTGTGTGGCAAGTGTAAAGATGGGTTTGCACCACCAGCGTATTCCTACAACCTCAGCTGTGTAGAGTGCACAGACTACAGCTATAACTGGGCAAAGTACACTGCAGCTGCATTTTTACCTCTCACACTATTCCTTTTTATTGTAATTATCTTTCGAGTAAGCGTAACATCAGGTCTGCTGGATGTCTTTCTTGTTTTTAGCCAATTCATCTCTTCACCGACCCTATTGCGTGTACTCACCTTCAATCGTGCGGTCAGCATTCACCCACAAGTTAAATTCTCTGCATATGCTATCGTGTCGTTGTGTGGTATTTGGAACCTGGACTTCTTTCGTCTGCTCTACCCAACGTTTTGTATGCACCCTAGCATGACCACACTCCAGGTCTTAGTTTTAGACTATGCCATAGCTGTCTACCCCCTTCTTCTGATTGTCATTACTTACTCCTTAATTGAACTTCATGACCACAATTTCAGATTAATTGTATGGCTCTGGAAACCTTTTCACTACTACTTTGTTTGTCTTAGAAGAGAGTGGAACATTAAAAATTCTGTAATACATGCCTTCTGTACTTTCCTTCTGCTTTCATATGTCAAGTTTCTTAGCGTGTCATTTGACCTACTGGGTGCTGTGCATGTCTTCAATATCCACGGAGAGACAACCAAACAGAGTTACCTATTTTTTGATGGAACGGTACAATACTTTGGCCGGGAGCACCTTCCATTTGGTATACTTGCACTTGTAGTACTCCTTATTTTTAACATTGTTCCTTTGGTTTTGTTGTTTCTGTATCCATGGAGATGTTTCCAAAGGTGCCTAAATCATTTCAGAATTGAATGTCAAACATTGCGCACATTCATGGATGTATTTCAGGGTTGCTACAAGAATTCAACCAGCGGTAAACGTGACTGCCGGTGGTTTGCAGCATTCTACTTGATGATACGTATCGCCCTTCTCGTAATCTTTACCACTGTATTTGATTTTGCATTCATAATGATTACAGTCTTAATCCTTCTTCTCTTCTATCTAACTGCTGTTTTCCAGCCATACAAATCCCCCATTCATAACGCCGTAAACCAATTTTCGCTTTTTATAAGTTGCCTAATTTGTGCCCTAGCTAGCAATCTTGCATACTGTGAAACACTGCAGTATAAAATGTTTATAAACGCCCTTTTTAGTGTTTGTATCATTATTCTACTATTGCTTTATATCGGGTTGCTACTGCACAAATGCTTTGGCCGAAGAAGCTGTACCCAAAGAGTCTATCAGAAGATTCATGCTTTAATGTCATGTGGAGTTTGTAGGAGAGCAGTTCGCTCAGTCTCAGAGGAGTCCCTGCCAGACAGAATGATCCACGTGGAACAGTATGCAGCCTAGTCTGGCACTGACAGTGAGGAGGAGTCTGATGGGGGTGTCCATAGCACAAAACAATGAGCAAAACACTTTGAACTTTTACTGAGATAGCCATGTTGGAGTTACACATACGGTAGCTGAGAGGACTAAGTTTTAGATACGCTATTGAGATCTGTATGCTATGTACTTTAGCACTGTATGGTGGATTTATCTAAATAAGAGTATCTGCACCCCCATAGTAAATTACCACAAAGTGAATCGGGTACAGTAATGGGTATTTGAATCAAAACTCTTGGCTTAAAAACACACATGCAGGCTGTTTATACTAATCCCCCGCGACAATGTGGGTATACTGGTACCAGCCTCGTGAGAGGTGAGACTCACTCATGTATAGTGGACTTGTGTTTAAAGAGTTCTGGGCGCCAGTTGAAGTAGATGACGTCGTAGAAGGTACACAGAGACTTCCAATCAATCCAGAACACGCCTGGCAACAGGATAATGTAGTAACCTTCACAAAACTCGCACACAATGTATCATACAGTGCATTATGATATGCATAGATGTGTTAACTCTGTGTATATAGAGACTACCTACATACATGTACTATAGGCATGGGCATTACTATATAGCACAGTTGACTAAGTCACATCACATTACACAAGGGGCATTGCTCACCGGCTTGCAATACACACATGACGTGAATGCGCAGGAGTTTTGGGATGCCAATTATACTAGTGTCTGCTTACCATTGTCCACCTGTAAGGCCTGCATCTGGTCAAAGTTGAGGGCTTTCCTCAGCTCAGGGGTCCAGTGGGTGCGGTCATGCTCAGAGTAGTTGCCCTGGGTGATGGAATACAGTCACGGTACATACATGCATGGGCTGTAAATAGAGATTGGCGTCATGGTAAATACAACAAAGGCTGCTTGACGTTACCATATGTAGCAAAGGTTATACTGGACTCCAAAAATGACAATTTGGGAGTATCTGGCATATTTAGGCACTCAAACTGTTGCAGAGCCCAGTGGACCAACCTTCCACCTCCTGTGGCTCCAGGGATTCTTCAGCTGCAGTAGCTTGATGCCCTACATCAGGGAACAAAAGCGGGTCCGGGTAGGGGGCTACTTCTGGTGTGAAAAATGCTAGCAATAGAATTGGCAAATAAGTACTCTACATAGCACATTAGGAGTGCATGAGCCAGTGAAGGAGCTTGCAACTGGTGCCATCTGAATCCAGATTAGTTACATAGTTTTGCTCATTCCAATTGCTCGTAGTGTCACAGCTTTCTTCTCAGTTGCTCTCCCCTCCCAAACCAAACTCTCTTTGCTAGAGGAAATTCTCTAGGACTCACTCAACTATGCTTCATCACGTCGACTCTATCAAAAGAACGATAGGTAGGATCGTCTCACAATTACATACCAATGCAGTTTTCTGTCATCAGTTTGCATATAACTTAATGTTCGGTTTCCAAATAAGGAAAGTTATCAAATTCGAATATGATTTGAATGGCAGTTCAAGTTGCATGCTCCTTCTGATGTGAGTCTAAAAAATAGTAAAGGTACAATGATGCCATCAACAAGAAATTATAGTTTGTGGATGCTTACAGAATTTTGTGCCACGTGCCAACATCTACGTACATTACCTTAAATTCAGTAGCATTGAGGACTGCATATGCATGTGTTGGTACAAGTCCCGCCCTCTCAGCATCAGTCTCTGAGAGAGGGCCAGTTGCCACGGTGATGAGTGCATTACCTACAAGAATCAAGACAGATATCAAAGTAGCTATTCTAGGTGATGGAGACGCTTACTATTGGTTACCTTTCTTAAGGGATTGCTCCAATTTCTTGAACATAGACTCATTGCTGTCTTTGGTTGAAATTCGTTCTGGAATCCAGCCCGTAAGGGCATGAAGGTCAATATTCTGGAATGGGGAATAGGTGAATGGAATCAAGTCTGTGTGTGGATATGTTCTGCATGTGTGACTACATGCATAGGAATATCAATGACTTACAGAACTGGACCCTGGGAAATCATAGCCTCCCATAACCTGAGGAACAAAGGAAAACATCCCCACGTTACTTCCACCAACCAAAGTGGACAAGATACACATCAATCTAATTATCCACACAGCAAAAGGAAACATTTCCTACCCCACCCAGCCCAACCCACATGCAACACCGTATGTTCATAAACGTCAAAAGCAATTATCTCAGGCACTGGGGCTACTGTCAGAGCAATCGGAAATACCAGCATCCTGATTGCAAAGCTAACAGAGAAAAGAGCCATGCGCAAGCATCCAGGTTTGCTGGATTTTCCCAGTCCACTATTTACTGTAGCCACTAATAAGACCTCAGTATCTCATCTGGTCTATTAGAAAGTGAAACTGGCTATTGTGTTCAAAGCTGTGGAACCAGACAGACAATCTTCTAAAAGGGGAATCATTGAGTTGAGAGAAAGAGAGAGAACAAGGTATGTCTAACTTAAATAGCTGGATAGAGAAGGAATCAATATTCATCCACTGATAATTCTCAGGCAATAAAGGACAGAGACAGACCCATCTAAACTCCAGCTACTGAAATATGGCTGAAAGTAGGGAGGCTTCAGTCCTGGAGGAAGATGCAACACCAAGTGACCGCTTTGTGGGACACACTAGTGACCCTACAGACAGCTTTGATACAATGGCCAACCGTATTCTTCATCGACTGAGTACCATGGGAAAGCCCGAGAATTACGGCCGAAGCAAAGAGAAGGAGAAAAAGGAAAGTTCAGGACAAGACGAGAATCCTTCAGGACAGGACGAAGATCCTTCAAGACAGGATGAAGACCCTTCAGGTCAGGATTTGCATAAGATATACAGACAATAGACCCTTTTCACTGATGTTTAAATTGAAGCACGTTACTTTGAATCTATAGGTCAGGACGAAAAATCTACAGGACACGACAAAGAAAAGAATCAGGGTGATGGGATGGGTGATGAAAAAGAAAAAAATGGAGCCGGAATCAAAGATAAGCTGACAGAAGTAGGAGCAAACGTTCTGAGCGGAGCAGGCAAAATCATGGGGAGCATTGATCAACAAGGCTACCCGGGAGCTTATGGCTATGGTGGCTACGGTGGCTACGGTGGCTATGGTGGTTATGGTGGTTATGGTGGTTACCCAGGAGGTTATGGAGGCTTACCCCCTGGCTATCCAATGGCGGCTTACCCCAGAACTCTGCCTCCTAACTCACCCCTCACTCGTGGCAGCCTCGTACCCGGCAGGTTAGCAAAGGCCAAATTTACATGTATCTGTATGAGGCGCAATAAATTACAGAGTACTAAAAAACCAAGATGGGGGAGGGTTAAAGGGGGGACACCCCCCCCCCATATGAAACCCTGCCAATAACATTATCCACACTACTCATGTCTCACCTTCAGACCCCCGTTCCTCCAGCCAAGAGGTGCATCCGGAGGATTTCCCTATCCCTATGGCCCCTCCCCCTATGGCCCCTCCCCCTACGGTCCGCCTCCCTTTGGTGTCTCCCCCTATGGCCCATACTTCCCACCTGGGGCTGGGGGCATACCCAGCATCGTAATCCAGGAGTCTGTTTTAGACGACAGAGACGACCCATCACCGTACCAATTCCTCACGCCTGAAGCTGCCATGGAAGCGATGAAACCAAAGGATTACTCCTGCAGCGTTAAGGCGGGAGAGAAGAGAAAGCTCCATCGCCTCGGGCTAGGGAAGGCTATTGATGCCACGAATCCCCACCCTTGGGCAAGCAAATCCACCTACCAGGCCAATCAGATCCACAAGGAGGACGATCTGGCAGTTATAAACGAGGGAAATCACGTCAAAAACTTCGTCGAGGTGGTTCAGAATTACTTTGACATCCAGGGCAGCCTCCAGGGCTCCCTCCTCATCCCTAGCACTCCCATTGAGATGGGTGTGGCCGTCGACACCCACAGGAGCTTTAATGAGACCCGAATTATCCGAGGGAAGAACATCTCCACCCGCACCATATCCTTCAAGGTCATCACCGAGCAGGGCCTCACGGGAGAAGCTCCAAAGTCCACTTTCGAGCAGCAATTGGAGCGTTTCGTCGAACGGGAGAAAACGAAACCACTCGAGGGTCACCCTGTCCGAAACGACATCCAGCTATGCTACGATTTCCTAAATACCCTCGGAGGAGTGACCCACTATGTGTCGTCTATCACTCTCGGAGCAATGGAGTACACTGTAAAGAAAATATCCGAGGTGGGTACGGGATCAAAGGTCGGCACCACGGCCAGGGCTGGGCCATTTGCCAGCCTCGGTGGGCGGTTAGGCATGCAGAAGTGGGACAAGAAGGCAGTGAAGAATGCTGAAAAGATCGGCAGGATTTTACCAAATGACAACGTCCAGGTGAGCGGAGCTTATTAGAGTGCTGTCCAGTTTCATCAAACTGTCTAAATGACACGAACAAGTAATATGTACGCTGTCATATGAGAATCATGCTCTCTAATAAACCTCTCGACCCATGAGAGAATATTTTGGTGAAACTGTGTCTTACCAAGACCTCATGAGCACTCATTAAAAGTGTACACTACCAGAAGACTAAAGCTACTAGGCGCCATTGGATAGCCAGGGAGCAAGCCTCCATAATCTCCCGGGGACCTTCCATAGTCCCCTGGGTAACCACCATAGCCACCATAGCCAT
Source organism: Phakellia ventilabrum (assembly GCA_963921505.1). NCBI lineage: Eukaryota > Metazoa > Porifera > Demospongiae > Axinellida > Axinellidae > Phakellia > Phakellia ventilabrum. Next base: position 1,285,952 of record OY997396.1, on the reverse strand, counting down.
AAGCTCTCGGGTAGCCTGGTTGACCAACGCTCCCCTGCCTGCTCAACTTGGAAAGCTGACTAGTAGACTCTAAGACTAGTTTGGTTCCAGGCCTCTCTGCCTCGATCATGAAGATGTGATTTCCTTTCGCTTCTTCTTCCACTTGTTCATAAACAAAACCTCTCCTTGCACATTACAAACTTCTGCTATCATGCCAGGTTCACTCCCAGGATGAAGCGGTGATTCGCTACGCCTTCACCCCACTCACCAACCTGGTGTCCAACACTGAACTGAGGGGAGACCTGCACAAGGCCATACAGTACTACATCAAGACACGGCTGGCAGGGACAAGTGAGAAAAAGGCTAAACTAAGGCTCGTGTAGCAGGCCTCCAAACTCTGTGTGTGTTATGTAATGCAAGCAAGCAAACAGAACACTCATGAAGCAAAGCTCACTCGCATTACGTACCGCACACAGAGTGGGGATCATGTACATGTGACCATTAATAATATACACATGTACATATAGGAGGTCATCACATAATAGCACCCAATTGAGCAGAATAACAATGGCAGGCTGTACATAAAACGTTGAGCACTGAGCAGAGCGCTACTCTACTCGACTCTACTCTACTCTACTCTACTCAACTTCTACTCTACTCTGCTCTACTCTACTCTACGTTACTCTACTCTGCTCTACTCTACTCTGCTCTGCTCTACTCTACTCTACTCTACGCTACTCTACTATACGCTACTCTACTCTACTCTGCTCTACTCTACTCTGCTCTACTCTACGCTACTTACTCTGCTCTGCTCTACTCTACTCTCTACTCTACTCTACTCTACTCTACCTCTACCCCTACCCCTACCTCGACCTCCACCTCTACTCTACTCTACTCTACTCTACTCTACTCTACTCTACTCTACTCTACTCTACTCTACTCTACTCTACTCTACCTCTACCTCTACCTCTACCTCTACCTCTACCCCTACCCCTACCCCTACCCCTACCCCTACCTCTACCTCTACCCTCTACCTCTCCCTCTACCCTCTACCCTCTACCTCTACCTCTACTCCCTCCCCCTCCCCCTCCTAGATGGTCCCTATCACATAGTGACTCCAGAGTGTACATCAAAGGGAGACCACATCTACTGGAGGGTAGTTGAGTTTAGGGATGAGGGTGAGACCAGATATGTTGTCCGGTGCACCACACAACAAGAAGAGGCCGGAAACTTCTACATCAGACCAGACTACACGTATGTGAGCAGGGCTCTATCTAGGGGGAAGAGTTTTCTTTTCGCTCATTATCAACCGTTTGAGCCACTCCAAATCTAGTCTCTATCATGTGGTTGAAATTCACACTACATATAGCTAGCGGTATGCAGCCTTGTTCCCAGGCCTCCACTTAGAAGGGGCATAAGAGATCTTTTCCACTGTGGCATAACTGGGGAAAAAGCAGGCACTAAATGGAGAAAAGACATGCATATTTTGTGCTTTCATGTATCTCCCCCCCCCCCCCCGAATTACATCATAGCAGAAACCTACTTCCCCCCCCCCCTAAATTACATCATAGTGAAAAGAGTCCATTACCTGTGTCCCCTATCTTTGCAAATTTCCTGGGAATGAAGCTATCCTGGCTGTCTGCTGCAGATCACATACACATGCACTCTCTTTCCAGTTCCCTAGGCCAGTACTTCTTCATCACCACGTACGATGACAGTGAGTCGTTCAAACAGAGAATGGAGAGGAGTGCGGATGGCAATCACAAGTCATCAGAGAAGCATGACAAAACCAAACAGAAAGAGAAACCAAGGGGACGAGGAAAACCCGAAGAACGGGCAAAACCTACTCCAAGGGCAAGAGAAGAGGTGAAACCCAAAGAAGAGGTGAAACCTGGTGGAAAACAAGGAGCAGAAGAGCAACCCGGGGGAGAAGAAGAAGATATAAAAGTGGAGCGATACGTCCACTCCATCACACAGGGATCAATATTCACATACCTCCGTGGGGGGCAGATAATATTGGAAGCCACGGGGGCCGTGAACCCAAAAAGTGCCCGCTTTGAGCTCATCGATCGCAGAGACCACGACTCAAAGCCTCTAATAGAATCTGATTGGATACCAGACGATGACACGCCAGAGGGGCAACCGTTTTTCATTCGCCCACACTTGCATTTCTCTCACTGTATCGCCATAGCTGGGTTCAAGCAGGCTGAAGACCCGTACTACTTCTGCCTGAGGAAAAAGTCGAGACACCAGGAGGGCAAGTGCCACATGCTGTTCCAGCTTATACCATCTAAAAGTGCTGATCCCCATTCCATATTCTTTGCCTCTGAAATATGACTGGGAGAATAGTGAAGTAGTCTTGTTTTCAATAACCTCTGATACATTCTTTTTTTGTAATATCGCTGCGGATTTGTATATTCCTCTAATCCAGATAAGTGACTTTTTTTAAATACTGATGGCTGCAGTGTCATGTCAAAAGACATCCCGAGCTAATTTCGTAATAACAGTTATGTAAACAAAGAGAATTCTCCTTTACTAACTGGACTATGTAACCTTGATTTTGTCGCCATACAAGTAGTAAGATATTCTCAATTTTGCAGGTGCGTGTACAGGTATATCACTCTTTTAGTTTTGATTTCTTAGCCTCGTACCCAGGCCTCCCCCGCTCTTAGCCTCGTACCCAGGCCTCCCCCGCTCTTAGCCTCGTACCCAGGCCTCCCCCGCTCTTAGCCTCGTACCCAGGCCTCCCCCGCTCTTAGCCTCGTACCCAGGCCTCCCCCGCTCTTAGCCTCGTACCCAGGCCTCCCCCGCTCTGTGTGTGTTATGTACTGCGAGCGCTTTTCATATTGCAAGTGACAAAAGCTGGGTGGTGGCCTGGGAACGAGGCTAATGGTTTCTTAGCCTCGTACCCAGGCCCTCCTTAACACGGTGGAGGCCTGGTATGTTTTCTCACGTGAGTGACGTCAAGGGTAGAAAGGTGGCAGAAAGGACTTAATTGTGCGTAGGCGAGCACAGTTGCAGTTCTCCGATACTGAGGAAAAACAGTGAATCAATACTTCTTGTAACTAATTTTTAGGCCCTAAGATTAGTTACAAGGAGTATTGATTCGCTGTTGGGCACCAGTCTACAGTCACATGACTGGTTATCATCCGGCATTCTGATTGGTTTGTCCAACTACAAGACGTCTGTGTCAGCAACTGAATAGACGAGCAAAATGTCGTCAGTCCAGGTATAGAAAATGAGATTAGACCTAATGGTCACATGACTGATCACATGACCTAATTCCACCCACCTTCATGTAAGCCTTTTCAATGAGGCTGATCCAGAACTCATCCCTGTTGTTGGAATAGGAGCAGAGCAGCTCCCCAGAGCGGCCCATCGGCAGACGATCATCAATCACCACCTGGGGGGAGGAGGAAGTATGCACCAGACCGTTTGGATTTCAGTAGCTATGGCAACGATAATCCTTGTATTTCATGCCCAACAGGTATGAACGATTCCTTTCAAGTTTGAAATAAATTGAATGTTCGATAGAGTGGATATGACCCCAAAAACACAGCACATTTGTATGGGAGATTTGGTCCTGGACCAGAGGAACCTCCTGTTTCATGTGGGCCTATATAAAATGTGTATAACTTTGTCAGGTCATATCCAGTGGCCAAACTTGAAAAAAACTCTCCATTCCTAGTGGACATGAAATACATGATGACATAGATAGCTACAGAAATCTCTTTATTGGAAAAGGGACTACTGTAGCAGATATTGGCATTAGCTGGTCACCAAGTGGTGGCTAGGTATGCATTTGGTTATACCTAGCGACGTAGCTTCATTTTTTTGTGATGGGGTATGGGAATGAAGAGGAGAGGTTTGGGAATGAGACCGATGATTGCCCACCTTTCTCCTGCAGCCATTGAGGTTCAAGGAGACTAGGTACTTGCCGTTTGGGTTGATGATCGGGTCACCGCTGCGATTCTGGGGATGGATAAGCCTGAGGAAGTGAGGGAGGGGGAGGGAGGAGGGGGAGGGAGGAGGGGGAGGGAGAAGGGAGGGAGGAGGGGGAGGAGGGAGGGGGAGGGAGAAGGGAGGGAGGAGGGGGAGGAGGGAGGAGGGGGAGGAGGGAGAGAGAGAGGGGAGGGAGGGAGGGGAAGGGAGGGTGGAGCGAAGAGGGAGGGGAGGAGGGGGAGGAGGGAAAGGAAAGGTTTATGACTACAGTGCTAAAGAGAATAGAATTTTATTTTATAGATTTTCAAAACTGGGTGTTGTTTACAGGAAAGGAGTTATGACAAAGTAAACATACCAAAATGAAGCCCAACTCTTCCTGCGTACAAAACTGGACTTAATGTGTTTGTGGCGTATATGGTTGCAGATATCAGGCTTCAAATGTTTACGGTAGTGTGAGGGGTCCCATTACTCCAGCTGTAAATGTTGCCAAAATATTGAATATTCCAAACAAGTACTAACATTCACCCAAACAAATTTGCCTATCAAAATTGATATTTTTTGTAAGTATCCTCTGGTTGCCTGGAGAACGTAACAGTAGGATAGAGCAACTTTCTCCAAACTGTCCTCCACTGTAGCGCCGTACATGCACAGCTGAAACTGTGCATTGTATAATATGCACGTCTCATACACTAACTGAACACTATACAACACTAGCATAACGTATATCTGCACACACTGGTGTACCACACCTAGTGAATACTATACAATACTACCATAACACTACATGAATATGTTTGCACACTGGTGTACCACACCTAGTGATGAGCCTGGTCCTGAACTTCCTCTCGTAGTCCGCACTGACGGCCAGGGAGGCAATGAAGGAGCAGTCACCAATGATACTCTGAAGGAAGGAAGAAGGAGGGATGTATCAGCTGGGGCATGGCAGACATTGTATGGGTAATTCTGCTTTAGTGCTTACAAAACTACACAGTGTGACTATTATAAAGCATATGCTATAAGATTACTAACTTGGGTGACACCATGGATTTCATTTTGTATGGGTAACCACATGGATTTGAGTGTGATTTGGGAATAACTGCATGAGCAATAGGTAAAGTAATTGCACGAGCGAAGTTTGCCTAATGCAAGAGCAAATGGCCATGTGATTCCATGTTAATCGCATATCATTGTTCATTGAACTAAAAAAGTGTGCAATTATGGAAATAACTGCACTCTTGTCAGGGTGTTATTATTATAGTAGGTGATTAGACTTCACAAATGGCGAACTGCATTTAGAAATTATTTGCAATGATTCACTAGTGAAATACATTGCATCACCTATGCTGTTACATGCATGTACATGAATACGACCAGCTCGATAAACTAAGCAGTAACATGATACGTGCGATTTGATGTATGCAAAAAGTATTCACTCGATCTTCTAGCTGTCTACTGCTCCCACCTGTTTGATTGTGAAGCTGGAGATGAGGTGGACCATCTTGGGGTTGTCGCAGATGTCGTGGGGTCTCATCCACTGATGGAAGTGGGCCTTTTGCTTGTCGGCCAGCGGGAGAACCCCCACGGGGTCCTTGAATTCCTGGGGGAATGAGGAGACCACTCGGAGCTCGGACAGGTCGGCATCGCTCCAGGGGAGGTAGGTCACACCGTTGATCACCGAGGTGGCCCTGTGTGTGTGTGCGTGCGTGTGTGTGTGCACGCGTGTGTGTGCGTGTGTGTGTGTGCATAAAACAATAGGAGGATGGGATGTTGCCAGTGTTGACTAAGGTGAATGACACACTGCCAGGTTTAGTAGGTTAAAGAATTCTGTGCTGGCAAGCCAACTCTCCCCGCTCATCCAAGCATCCCTACATCCCATTGTACATGTGGTTCTAGTGCAGGGCTTCATTTAGGGGGGGGGGGGGCATTTGCCCCCCCTTGGAAAATTTGTGCCCCCCTTGGGATTTCAATCCTTCATATTGCTCACTATACGCACGCCCTCCCCCAAAATGTCTTCCAACGTGCTTTTGCCCCCCCCCTTAGGGATTTTTTCAAAATGAACCCCTGTAGTGGTACGAATATATGTCCTAGCCAATATCAACCAGTAATGTAATTCTCATAATACGGACATACCTGAGTACTTTGAGCTCCCAGTCAGTAAACGTTGCCCCCTTGTGTCTCCTTCCACCAACAGTGGCGGCGGTACCATGTGGAGAGGCGTGTCTGCTGGGGGTGGGGCTAGTGGGCCTCATGAGGGGGCCGGCACTGTAGGCATCGAACTTGGGAGCAACGGTGAGGTCAGGATCTGCATCCAAGAAACTCATCAGGGGAACTACACAGGGAAGATGAAGCAGACGACTGTAAACTCCCCACCACAAAATTCACTGAGGAGGAACTTCTCCAGCACAAATACAAACAAAAATCTGTCTAGTAGGAAATATACGTCCTCCACTTTGAAGTTTCGACAGCAAAGTGCTAGTAAGTAGGAAAATTCACTATAACATCGCAAAATCTTTTCCTTTGTTCCCTTAGAGAATGTTATATCCATGAAGTATCGATACGTCAGTGGTACATATACACTATGTTAGTTTTAGCCTCTGTGTCCTGCATATAATCCCAAGCTTCTACTTTGTATTTGGTGGTCGAGATCTTAACCACCTTTTCTTTCTTCCTTTTAAGGTAAGTCCACATCCAAGGCTTCTTACGGTATGCAAGGTATTATAAAGTGGCCATTTTGAACACTGTTTTATCCAAATGAGCCCTCTAGCTACAGTGTTAAGCTGCCTTTAGGTCTCTCAAAAGTAAGCACTTCTTTGTGCTACTAGTTACTAACCTCTAGGGGTTCTCTGGCCAGCCCCAGGGGTCTTCCTTGATCCAGGTTTGGTTCCCGTTCTTGGTTCTCCCTTTGATTTGGATTCTGATCCTGGTTCCGTCCTTGGGGGTGATGGCATCCGGGCAAGGATGGAGGGATGGGGTGGGGCCTTTGGCTCGCCTGCGTCCTTTTCTAGCTTCAACTGCTCCAGTCTATATCAATGGGAGTGTACAGTCATATGGACTTAGGTATACAAGATGATTTTAGCTAAATTATTGCGTAGGCTGTCCAAAAATGTTCCCGGTAACTGAGTCTGGCTTTCTAGATAGAGTCGGTCAGTTGGTCGTAGGTTGCCGTCAGAAGTCCCGCCCACTCAATTAAGGGGTAGGAAATCGAAATGGCAGCTGCAGACTTACCAAAAACTGACAAAACACACTCAAAGAAACAAAGAAATTGATAAAGGCCCAGTTCGGGCTGAAACGCAGTGTGTTTCACTGTGAAAATAATTGTTTTGGTAAATATGAGACTGCCATTATTTTCAGTATAAAGAAAATTGTTTACTGACGTTCATAAAGTAAAAGGGCTTTCCGAGGCCAAAAGATCAGTCCATCGGCCGGGTTATCGGAAACAAGCAACCATTTCTGGATGGCCCTATTGTGAGCACCCATTCAGTTTATGGCACATAACTTTACAGATACGTCTCTGGCAAAACAGCCGCTGCTACCCACATAACTTGCCTGCCTAGTGCCTCCACAGTGATGGCCTTGACTTTGGTCTTCAGAGCCTCGTTGGCCATTTGCTTTTGCTGGAGAGCAGAAGATGACACTGGAGTTAGACGGAAGCGAGGGAACCAAAACTGACAGACTACATACCTCCTTGTGGTGTATCACTACCTCAAACTTGGTCTCACACCAAAGAATAAAGTTACCACTTTCTATTTGCAAAACTTTTCCACGACTTGTATAGTCACAAAGATCATGCATTACTGTAATCAATATTTGCAGTACCAACATTTCAACTGCAGTGCTGCAGTATTCATCAGTGAAACTTAATGTTGTGCATTACATGTACTATAAATTTAATTGGGTGGAAGACTTGATTACAGGGCCCCTTGAAGTGCTTAGGGGTTGGGTCCTTACAAGCAGCTGTTTGTTAGCATATTTATGAATGCCATGAACTCACTGCTTGCAGTGCAAGGTCGATGGCACAAGTGTACATCTTCTCAGCCTCTGACCTCTGACCTTTCTTCTCGTCGAGGATGGCCAACTCCAGAAGATACTCAATCTGATGCATGTGGCGCTACAAAGAGACATCCACAGGAAGAATACCACACAATCCTACACACTGTACTGCAGTCTCTAGCTGCCTGTTTTAGATCGATGCACATATCCTACTGAGGTTCACCATATACATAATAGGCTCACTTTATACAGCAACAATACTGCAGTTTAAGCCCCCGGCTCACCTGATCCTTATCTGAAGGTGCTGAAACTGGTACTGGGTTTGGGGATGCTGGAATGAGAAGGGATTGTCATAGCTAATAATATATTAGTACGCCACACAAAATTTACTCTCCAGAACTATAAGCATAAGTATTTGTTCTGGGGAGCAACTTTTGCTCATAACTTATAAGGCTGCATATGACTATATGTATGTGTATAAATATGAAGGTAAGCTGCACTGGTGCTGGAATGTAACATACAGTCATGTGCAGCCTCATAACCCCTTCTGAGAGTGGCACCATTTTCAGAACGTTATTGGGGTTATAACAAATTATGGGTCAAATGAATAGTCTCGCGGGCCAGACTCACGTGTGTGTGAGTCTGGCCCACAAGACTATTAAATGAGAACACGATCTGCCTTAGGATTAGTAGGGTCAGGATCAGGCCATAGATAGATACAGCAAATTATCAGTTGATCTCACTGACCGCCATCTACAGCGATCAAGGCATGATCAAGACGTATTGTACCCTTATACACATGTACCTTGGTCTGTGGCAAGGTACTGGCGTATTTCCTCTGCCCTCCTGGCGTATTCCGTTACCCTGGGCATGATCGGGCTGAAGATGGGCGCCATGGAGCAAGCCTGGGACAGCGCCTCTACGGCCTCGCTGTAGAAGGCCAGAGCGCCGCTGAAGTGGCCCTGTTGGTCGTACTGGGTGGCGCGCCTAGCGCACTCCAACCCGTCCTTGTATCTCTGTTCTGCGTACGAAGGAGGGGGCTCCATTACTTTGCAGCTACATGCAGCTAGCTCGTTGATCGTGCAAGATTGTGCATTTAAATTTTTCACAAACGTTTTTCGGTTAATTAGAACACAAATGCATACACACACTTTATTATAAAACTTCGTTTAGCATGTCCTGTAGTTCCACATCATTCAAGAGTTGCTGCAGCTTTTGTTCTGCAGTTTCCTCAATGTCATGGTCACCCTCTACCCTTTCGCCGTCTCTTCCATCACGGTCCGGTGCCTGCACGTCTGAAACCTGTTTGACTGGTTCTCCATGGGCATCAACTCCACCTCGTGCAAGATCCTCTTTTTGTTGATCTCGATGACCAGCTTTGTCTGCATGAGTGTTGTTGTCTGTAGCGACATCTCCTCCTTCGACATTGGCAGCTAGCGGTTTCGAGTCCTCCACTACCTGTGGGACTTCACGGGGAGATTCTACCATTTCTTCTTGCCTGTGTGGAGAAGATCTTGCTGCTTCAGTGTCGTTGCTAATATTCTTGAGGAAGGAGAACTTAGATGCAAGTGCAGGGTGATCTCTCGCAACTTGCTCGACGACATCTTTAAGTTCCTTTAGCTCTTTTTCCAGTTTCTGTCTTTCCTACAGGCAGGTACGGAGACATACAAGTTGTTACCATATAGCCTCGTACCCAGGCCTCCCCTCGCAGCTTTTTTCGCGTCCACGGCTGCAAAAAAAAGCTGCGAGGGGAGGCCTGGGTACGAGGCTAGTTACTATAAACGTATGCCTGCAGGCTTTGTATGCCACATCACAAAATTTAACAGGTGCTCAGAAAACTGGAAGGAGGGCAATTTTCTGAGAGCCTGGGATTGAAAAGCAGTAGCAACGTCCAGACTCACAATCACACACTGGACGATGGGGTTGACAGTAGGTGGAGCCTCAGGGGTTAGTGGTTCAGCCTCCGTCGGTTTCTCTAAAGAATCAAACACACACAGCTGTATTATCTGATAGCCATCCAATAGGAGCCCACCAGGACCCCCAGGCAGACCAGCCTCTTGGCTGATGGGGCATTTCCTGTTTAAATTTAAAATTTACCTACCATAGCTTACCTACCTACCACCCTTAAAATTAAATTTTGAGAGTAATAAACATTGCATTCTGGTACCTTCTTTCTTCACGACTTCCTCCTTCTCTGGATCGTACTGCAATCCAGCCGCAATGAACAGCTTCTTCCTCCTCTTGGTGAGGCCCTGTGAGAGATTAGAGCGATCAGGGGACATCAAGTGAGAGAAAGAAAAATCAAGAGAGGTCAATAGAGCTCGAGGGAGATCAAGGGAGAGATCGAGAGAGATCAAAGGAGATCAAGAGAGATCAAGAAAGAGCAAGAGTGATCAAAGGAGATCAAAGGAAATCAAGAGAGATCAAGGCAGAGCAAGAGAGATCAAGGGAGATCAAGAGAGAGATCGAGAGAGAGATCAAAGGAGATCAAGAGAGATCAAAGGAGAGCAAGAGAGATCAAGGGAGAGCAAGAGAGATCAAGAGAGATCAAGGGAGAGCAAGAGAGATCAAAAGAGATCAAGGGAGAACAAGAGAGATCAAGAGAGATCAAGGGAGAGCAAGAGAGATCAAAGGAGATCAAGAGAGATCAAGGGAGGGCAAAAAGGATCAAGAGAGATCAAGATGGCTCAAGAAGAATTAGAAGAGAGATCAAAGAAGGTTTGGATGAAATCAAGTCGTCCCCAAGAGATACATGTATATGCATACAAAAGCACAAGAAAAGGCTATGGTCACTTGTGAATCTAGCCCCAAGGGTATAGACACCTAACAACATCACAAAAAAAAGAAGAGGTAGAATTGCGTTGTACCCAGTCCCCCTCTGCCCCCCCCCCCCCCCCCCCCCCCCCCCCCCCCCCCCCCCCCTCCCCCACAAATACTAGTTTTTGTGGGGGTGGGCCTGGGTATGAGGCTAAGGTAAGAAGGGTAGTGGTACATACTTGGAAGGTGATTTCTCCGCTATGGTATTCCAGTTCCAACCGGTCCCACTGCTTCAGATCGCCAACTGACAGCACATGGTACACTGGAAAGGAGGGAAAAGCTAATTTGTTACAGTCACAGAATTCATTCAAGACGTTCAGCAATCGCAGGCCACTCCAAGAACACATTTTTAAGAGGATGGCAATACATCAAAGTGGTTTATCCCCGCATGCTGATGCTTGTCACTTTTTAGTGTTGCAAGTTTTACTAAAACTGCAGTACACGTATGTCTGATAACGTAATTCAGTTTGAAGGCCCTTTGGTGCCTACGAGATGACGGTTTCCAGAAGCTCACTGTCGTGACACTGTTTGTGCACTTGGCTAGGCATGAGTGCACAGTCGGGGGTCCCTGTACCTTGCATGGCTCCCTTGAAGCACGCCAGTGGAGTGTCCATCCAGACGACGTAGCTGCAGGTCCTAGGCTCTGTGACGTTGTGTAGCCTAGTGATTGTACTGCAGTTGAACCGCACCTGCATCACGGAGAGAATGTTACACCTGTATCACAATATTATGTAAGAACTAACTTTACATCTGAAATAAGCACACCTCTGTATCAGGATGCCCGTAAGTATTCATTGAATAGAGCCTTGTTCCCAGGCCTCCACCCCACCCAGGCCTCCATCCCAGCCTCATTCCCAGGCCTCCACCCCAGCCTCCACCCCGGCCTCATTCCCAGGCCTCCACCCCAGCCCTTTGTACTGCATGCAAGCTGGGGTGGACAGGGATTCTATCTTCACAGATGGCTACAAGATAAAATCTGCCTGGGTATGAGGCTAGGGTGGACTCCTGGAAAGAAGGGTCTAGCGATTACTGGCACTCCATTCACCTCTGCCTCTCTGTCCTTGGAGCCACACCTCTCCCCAACTGCGAACTTCATCCCGGTGAAAGTGTCGTTGGCTATCACCCATTCCCTCCACACTCTGTGAGAAACAGGACAGTTTTAAGCAGTCAAGTGAACCATACTAGCCATACCCTCTGCTTCACGAACAAACAAGAGTAGGAGAAGATGATTGAATCCCAAACTGGGCTCTGATTTTTTTTTCGAAGTTTTTTTACGCAATGTAACATACATGTACATTGCTTATAGACTCATGAAGTATCTTGGCTCATCTGAAGCTGGCCCACCCACTACTCCATGAGAGTTGGTGGGACTATGGGAGTACAGCGCAGCACTGTCAGCTCACCCCAGCACTCTACTGTCAGCTCACCCTAGCACTCCACTGTCAGCTCACCCCAGCACTCTACTGTCAGCTCACCCCAGCACTCTACTGTCAGCTCACCCCAGCACTCTACTGTCAGCTCACCCCAGCACTCTACTGTCAGCTCACCCCAGCACTCCACTGTCAGCTCACCCCAGCACTCCACTGTCAGCTCACCCCAGCACTCCACTGTCAGCTCACCCCAGCACTCCACTGTCAGCTCACCCCAGCACTCCACTGTCAGCTCACCCCAGCACTCTACTGTCAGCTCACCCCAGCACTCTACTGTCAGCTCACCCTAGCACTCTACTGTCAGCTCACCCCAGCACTCCACTGTCAGCTCACCCCAGCACTCTACTGTCAGCTCACCCTAGCACTCTACTGTCAGCTCACCCTAGCACTCTACTGTCAGCTCACCCCAGCACTCCACTGTCAGCTCACCCCAGCACTCCACTGTCAGCTCACCCTAGCACTCTACTGTCAGCTCACCCCAGCACTCCACTGTCAGCTCACCCTAGCACTCCATAGAAGCTGTTCCACCCAACTCTGTCTTCCTTCTGGGTCACGTTCTTGAATGAGCACACTTCATACGTGTAGCTGCATGGGAACGGAACCAAGAAGAGCGTCACCTGGTGATGTTCATTCTGAACCGAGTAATACATTGTACATGGTAGATCTAACAGTATTCCTGGCACCCACAGCATAGCCTCGTACCCAGGCCTCCCCTCGCAGGTTAGACAAACAACTGTGAGGGAAGGCTGGGTACGCGGCTTAGACCCACAGAATTCGAGGATACACTGTAAGTCCTCCTTTTAAGGAAACAGACACATTCATTTGACATGCTCATCAGTTGTGCCTAGAAAATGAGGGAGACGGTCAGTCTCTCCTGAACAATGCAGATATATATCTTTTACCCTTTTTCCGAGGTTGAAAAGCACTGCCCAGCCAACTGCTGCAGGTGAGGCGGTCCTGGTAAGAAAGAGCACATGTACACGCTCAATGTACAATATAACAGTACAATGCTTCATTTAGGGGGGGGGGGGGGGGGGCATTCACCCCCCTTGGAAACTTTGTGCCCCCCCTTGGGATTTCAACCCTTTAAAATTGAATACTGCTCAATATACGCATGCCCCCCGCCCCCCCCAATATGTCTTCCGACGTGCTTTTGCCCCCGTGCTGGCCTCTTGGAAACTTTGCACCCTCCCCCCCCCCCCCCCTTGGGGATTTCAACCCTTCAAAATTGAATACTGCTCACTGTACGCACACACCCCCAAAATGTCTTCCGACGTGCTTTTGCCCCCCTTGGGGATTTTCCTAAACAAACCCCTGGGCCTGGGAATGAGGCTAAGTTTACCTGATATATTGGCTGGTTTTATTCTTAAAGAAAGTGACTTCGGTCCAGAGCTGCAAGGATAGAGGTCAGATATAATTACAGTCTTGGTATGTATCCTGGGAATGAGACCAGAAATTACAAAATAGCAGCTGAAAGTTGCCGTATAGACGCACCTTGGCAGGGGGGGGAAGTTTGAGCGAGCTGATGCATCCACTATCTTGATGTCTGTATCCCCCTTGGTGTACACTTCTCCAAGCCCATCTGTAAAGAGATAGTCACATAACTCCGGTACCTAGACCCTTCTCACGTTTTGATAGCTGGCTAGAAGAGATTAAGGGGTCTTAGTATGTAGTTGTAGTAACTTATAGCCTTAATAGTTATTTTACTGCTTTGTACTAATATCGCAGTATACAGTCTCATCACACTTGTCAAACTCACCCAGCAGAAGTAAAACGCTCAGAATCTGCCAGCAAAGACGAAACATCACATCCAACTCCATCTGATCCCCGAAGTCGGTAGTTGTTCCAAATAACGCCTATTCATCAAGTCACATTCCAATACTCATCCGTGCTTACTGGCAGATGTACATCTATGACTCCACCCACTTCCCAAGTACAGCGCTAGCCATGTCTTTTGTTTCTGCTAAAGAACTTGAAGCAGCCAAGGAGCTGAGGAAGGAACAGAAGCGAGCAAGTAGGGACCAAATCCTCAAGGAAGCTAAGGAAAGCTTTGAAAGGGATAAAAGGCGACAGGAACTCAAGAGACAGAGGGGAGAAGACAGATGGTTAGCCCCTGGAATTAGTGAGAGGCTGGGGTTTGGAAGTGAGCAGGCTTCACTAGAGAGCAAGACGAAGAAGCACAAGAAGCGTAAGAAACACAAGACCAAGAAGTCTAAGCATAGGAGGGAGAAAGACGAAGATGCAAGCTCGTCGGCTTCTTCCGATAGTGAGACAGAAGAGATGTGGGTTGAAAAGACAGGTGAAAGTGAACCAGAGATACAATCGTCTCAAGAGACATTGTGTAAGGATGAGGATAGCAGGAGTGGCACTCTGAAACGAGAGGACTGGATGACGATGTCCCTGGGTCCCTCCGCCCGCAGCATGGCTGTCCTGACCGGAAGGAGAGAGGCGAAAGACAAAGAGGAGGAAGAAAAGAAAAAGGTTTGTCTACTTGCATACTTTCTCAACCTGAATCATGGACCAATCAATCCACAATAAACTCCTTATGCATAGTCAGGTGTAATGTACACTGGAATGCCTCGTTCCCAGTCTCCACTCCCAGCTTTTTATTACTCTATGCGAAAAAGCTGGGAGTGGAGACTGGGAATGAGGCTACACTGGAAGGCTTGGATTCAAGGTATCATGTATTAGCTACATATACCAGCTGCCATTCATGTACGTACATGTATAGGCGGGGACTCTAATCATACATAGCTACGTTTCCAGGCTCCACTCCCAAGGCTTTTCTCGCACCGTGTAGAAAAACGGGGAGGGAGCCATCATGTGTGAGAAAAGCTGGGGAGTGGAGCCTGGGAATTAGGCTATTCACACACTTAATCCTGTTAGGATATCCCAAAAACATTACCAGTAATTTTCTGTTTTCGACCATATTACCTACTGTGCCATAATGAACGGTCGTAATGCTGTATAGCATGTGTACTATAATGGTTGCTAAAAAAAATCGTGCTATGATGATACCTTATACCTGTCTATTTTATAGCACAACCTCCAGTGCTTTGACAAGCCTGGGCAACATCCCCGAGAACTTAACCCCTTCTGGAAAGATGGGGGGAGGGGGCTTCCCCAAAAACAGCCAACATCAGATGTTCCAGAAGTTTCAAGCACGGCACGTGGAGACCGACCAAAGGTGTCTGGCTCCGGAGGTAGGGTTGGTGACGGTGGCCGTAGTTGGATGCTTCGGTCCTATAAACGTGCTGTTGAACAGGCCAAAACGGAAGGTAGAAGCCTCGAAGAGATAGCTGCTGAAAGATGGGGGTCGCTTGAGAAGCTGCACTCGCTTCTGAGGGCCGCTGGAATAAATCCCCAGGAACCAGACCACCCTCCTAGAGGAGGGAAAAGGGAATACCTGTATTCACGTTCCAGTCGAGTCGACTCTGAGAGAAATCCATTGGATAGCCACTCTCGAGATAGGGAAAGAGGTAGAAGATCGTACAATTCCGGGCACCCCGAAGACAAGAGTGACTCTAGAAGGAGTAACAGTGGTGGCTTTTTGAAACCTGGTGAATCTGACTCTAAATTTCCAAGTGGAAACTTGGAGGCGAATCGTTTTGCCGGTGGTCCCTCAAAGGCAGTCTCAACCTCCCAAAGCTGGCGAAAGAAGCGGGAATTGACTAGAGAAGATACTCCTCCCTCGAAGCCCATGGATTCCTCTGCGCATATGGACGAGCCTGGGCAGAGCTCACCAGTTGTCATTGAGAGTAGCACTTTGAGTAGTCAAGAGAGAGAGCAAGACATGGTTGAAGTACCAGCAGAGCCCATCACCGATACCCAGCTGAATGCTATTGGGGCAAAGTTGATGAAAGCGGAAATGATGGGATCCACTGGAAAAATTGAAAAGCTAAAGAAAGAACTGGAGCACCTTCGAAGAATGAAGGAACTGCAAGAAGAGCGTGGAAAAGCATCGAATGAATCACAGCCAAGAGAAAAGAGTCACCGTGAAGAGAAAACTATCGTGCTGACAAAAACGGATCGATTTGGTAGAACAATGCCAGTCGAACGCCCCTCTTCTTCAAGAAACAGAGCCGCCCCCTCACGTACCCCAAGTCACTCCAAAAAAGGAAAACGCCAGAAGTACTTTGCCGATGATGATCAATACAGCCTAAAGAATCTCATTGAACAAGAACGTATGACCACCGCTGAAGAAACCCACGCTGCCATTGCTAGGATGGCAGCCAAGTTCATCCCCGCCTCCAGTGCAGAAGAGACGGTAGACGATGCTCTTGACTCAAAGGCCGCTATGAAATACGACCCTGCAAAGGAAGAGGAGAGACATAGACAGAGTACCATATTCGAGAGCAGGAAGATGGCTGAAATCCTAGACAACTGCAAGCTCTGTTTCGGTAACCCCAACTTCGATAAACAGCTCTTAGTGGCCATCGGAATCAACGCATACCTAACAGTGCCGGCACACCAGTCCCTCACAGAAGGCCACTGCCTCATCGTTCCAATGGAACACGAGACATGCTCCCTCTCTCTGGATGAAAATATCTGGGGCGAAATCAGGGTCTTCCAAAAGGGGCTGACTCACATGTTTGCTGCCCACGACATGGATGCCGTCTTCATGGAAATCTACACCAGCACGAAGCGGAAATCTCACATGTACATCGAGTGCATTCCTCTACCCAGAGAAGAAGGAAGCCTGGCTCCCATGTACTTCAAGAAGGCAATACTAGAAAGCGACGAGGAGTGGTCACAGAACAAGAAGCTCGTCGACACAAGACAGAAAGGTGTCCGGAACTCCATCCCGGCTGGTCTGCCCTACTTCTTTGTGGACTTCGGACTCGATGGTGGCTATGCTCACATAATAGAAGACCAGTCAAAGTTTCCGCACTACTTTGGCAAGGAGGTGCTTGGAGGGATGTTGGACGTGGAGCCTCGTCTCTGGCTGAAGCCACACAGGGACAGCTTCGAGACACAGAAGGAGAAGGTCTTGCAGCTTTCTGAGTGGTGGAAACCGTTTGACTGGACACAAAAACTAGAAAAATGACATTGTCTTGCAGTAATTGTACTATCAGTACACAGTCACAATAGCTCTATGTGGCATGCTTACTGCATACTCAAACTTTTCACTATCATAATATTATTTTCATAGCTCCAGTCACTTATGAAGGATCGACATTGAAGTGCATACCAAAAGGATTGCGCAGCATACATATAGTGTTTTGCACATTTCCTAGGATTGCGCAGCAGCATATTTTGCGCAACACTAGGATTGCGCAGCTGAGTATTTTGTGCAATCCAAATTAGTGCACAATATATACCATGCATCAATACTGCATGAAAGGATCAGTAAGAGGACCGGATTGTGAGATTTAACCACAAGCTCCACCCATTGGGCCGCATTAAAGGTGACCCTTAATTGCTTATGAAACTGAAATAGCTGTCATGTATGTAGACGTTGGTGGCTAACCTTTCCATGCCGTATCACAAAAATCCTGTTTCTGGAATAGAAATACCAGCCATAATCTTCAGATATTGGGCGTGGGAACCTGGGTCACACTCATAACGTGACTTCCAGCGTGCGCGCGCTGGGAGTTAGTTGTGTGTACTGTATGCGTCATGCCTGCTGACAGTGCGTATCATACCTGTAGTAATTGCACTTGTCATTAGGAAAAGCTTTATGCCGGCAAACCTTATTGTACGTTTTTCTCTCCGTGTATGTATATACTACTTTCCTGTATCACTAATGGATTTTAAGTCTCTAGTCTTAATGGTTAGGGTGTAAGTACTGTGAGTCTGTTCATCATGAATCCATAATAACGTAATAAAGCAATTATATTGTAATTATATGCTAGGCACTTCCACTCGTACACTCTGAGTATCATTATCATCTACTATTTTATAGGCAGCAAACATAAATTAAATGTCATGGACTCATGCAGACTCCTCGTCAGGTTGTCGATACGTTAAATACTGAAAGTCAATTTCATCAGCAGGTTGTGCAATAATCTCTTCAGGTTTAATGCGACCGAGGTAATGAATTAGTGTGACCACCCGGTGACAAATCAGTGTCAGGAATTGGACGACGACAATTATCCCATATACGGAAAGAAAGACGAGACTAAAGGTACGTTCTGGCAGATCGAAGTCACTTAATCGTGGAAAAGAGAGGGTATACAGCAGGATGATCCACATAAGGTTGACCAGTAGGAGAATTGCGAGTACAGTGTTGCGAAGACTCTTTAATTGTTGCTTGAGATCCTTGGTTTGTGTCAGTTGAACTCTCACTGGCTTCAGCTTGTCTTTGATTAGGCCCTTCCAGAAAGTGGACTCCTCAGAACTGTGCAGCGGGGTCATCTGGACTCCTTCTATGATACTTTTCGTCTTTCGTATCTGGAGATCGACTGTGTATGCATTAGGAATTGGTGTGTAGCTATATAGCAGAGGGGGTTGTTGGAAGGCTAACTTAGGATAGGCTTTGATGTTGCTAAAATCATTTCCATTGCATGCATGGCATAATTAATGCCTGTTCCATGCATTCTCTACTGCCCTGCGTGAAGTCTATCTTAGTTTACAACTCTAGTATCAATAAGTTTTCTGTTTACATAGGCACTGATATTATATGTCCACCCCTCTGAGCTGAAATTCCACCATAGCAACCCCTTTATCCACCCCCTTCAACAGAGCTTGTCTTTATGGGCCAATGCCATACTACACAGGAGCACTCATGGACATATGTTGCGGTGTAAACAGACATCTGTTTGTCTGCTGTCTTGTAGCTTCCTGTTGATACTGATTTCAAGAATGGAATTTATTCCCATAACTTGGCACACCACTTACTCTGGCAATTGGGGCACATTTTATAGTGCTTTGTATAAACTATTCTACCAGTTGTTACTGCTTGAAAGTACAGGTTAGCTAGTGGATGTTTGATTATGAAACTGACACTAAACCCTGAAACTGAAGTTGGTCTCAGTGCTCAAGTTGCAATATCTCACCTCTGTTAGGATAAAAGAGCCCGTCTAAAGCTTTCAGAAGCCTCTGGATGTGAGCTGCAGAGAAGAAACAAATTTTTAAAAAGACTTTTCCCAGGCCCTCTGCTTCCATGGCTTGTTACCTGATCCCATACCATGACTTTACTACTGTATGAGTAATAGTGATAGTTAGCCTATTTTACCTTTCTTGTGGATTCCCATTTCTCTGAGGTGTTTCTCTTCGAGGTCCTTCAGGTTTTCAATGTCATCTCCCGTGCTGTAACCTTCCTTACTGAACAGATCTTTGTACTCCTGCAATTCAAGTCTCTTCAGCCACTCATCAACATTTGGCTATAAAAAACAAGAGATGCATGTGTATGGCTCTAACATCCTAATATGCATATGCTACTATATTTTCAGTTTCTGATCACTTACTGGGACCATTGTCTCTAGTGGAAGTGAAGGTAACTTCTTTGCTGCTTTCTCCAGTCTAAGGCTTAGGCCTCTCTTGTCAATCCCGATAGCTTCAAAGTCCTGCAAGAGAACATTATATCATAACTCCAATTGCGCATTCTCTCACTGTAGCCTCATTCTTACCTCATACTTCATTGATGCAATGAAATGTATGTTTTTGTAGCCATGCTTCTCAAAGTTGGGAACATAGCACTGCACGGGATAGAATGCTACATGACACGTTTTTAATAGTATATTTCTTTTCTGAGACACAATTGTAGATGGCACGCTGCGAAAAGCATGTAGTTTTGACTACTTAGTGCTTACCTGGATTTCAGATGTCTGAGTAGGAAGGTAGGAGTTAGGCCTCAAAGTGGGTAATTTTGACTATGGAATTTGACCATGGAATGAACAAATTACCCAATTTGAGGCCTAACTCATACCTTCATGCTCAGACATCTGAAATTCAGGTAAGCACTAAGTGGTCAAAACAACTACATGCTTTTTGCAGTGATATGCATCAATCATTACGCTGTTTTTTTTGTTTCATCAGATTGGGTAATCATTTATACACACACAATGGATACACATCACTGTTAGTCTTGTTTCCAGGGTCTCTCCGCCCCACTCACACATACAGGAAGGAATGAAAGTGGGAAGAGCCTGGTACATGCCATCAATAATTATACACTTGTTTTTGCCTCTGGATGGTTATCTGAATTGCAAACCTAAGGTGGATAAGTCTGTTATCCACATTTCTACTTGCTGTGAATACCTACTGTTCATGTGTTCATGCTCATGTGTGGGCTATGATTATAATAAACATGCATGTGGGCGCATTGCTGGTTTATAAATGTTCATGCATATTCATGGTACTCAATGACCAAAACATCTGCTGTTATGATAATTATAACATTACACGGAAATGTGAATAGCTACTCCATCACCTGATAGATTGGCCTAAGGAGGAAATTGTTAATGTATTCACACACTGTACATGAAATAGCTACTGGTAAAAAACATTAAATTGACCAAAACATCTGCTGGTATGATAATTATAACATTACACGGAAATGTGAATAGCTACTCCATCACCTGATAGATTGGCCTAAGGAGGAAATTGTTAATGTATTCACACACTGTACATGAAATAGCTAATGGCAATAAAAATTAAATTGACCAAAACATCTGCTGGTATGATAATTATAACATTACACGGAAATGTGAATAGCTACTCCATCACCTGATAGATTGGCCTAAGGAGGAAATTGTTAATGTATTCACACCCTGTACATGAAATAGCTAATGGCAATAAAATTAAATTGACCGAAACAGCTGCTGGTATGATAATTATAACATTACACGGAAATGTAAATAGCTACTCCATCACCTGATAGATTGGCCTAAGGAGGAAATTGTTAATGTATTCATAGACTGTGCATGAAATATATAGCTACTGGCAATAAAAATTAAATTTTGCAACTCAGGTGGCCAAACTTTGGTAAAAATAACCCCTTGTTTTTTTATAGGTATAATTCAAAGGCTTCTCACAAAGACTGCAGGCTCAGCAGAGCAGTAGGGAGAGCCTGGGATTGAGGCTATATCACAGGAATAACTATAAATGGTAATAACTACATAACATACTTCACAATCTTGGGATCGAAGCCACTGTACTGCTTCAGTTTCCATTGGTGAATGGTGCACTGGATCATAGTTTTCAGCTGCATAAAGATAAATAGTTCAGATCATGGTCAATGCTCAGTGGCTGCCTTTCTAGACTATTTCAATCTTCCCTATGAAAATAACCTATGTGGCTGCAATTGTGCAAGACACGTGCATAAATGCCTAACAACTTTGCTGTTACTGTATACCAATCTCTACTCAAGCTGCAGCAATACTCACCCCTGGTCGGAAAGATCACATCCAATGCTTTTAGAAGCCTCTGGAGGTGAGCTATAACAAACAAAAAAATAAAATAAAGTTTCAAATTCATCCAGGCTCTCTGCTTCCATGTTTAGCCATCCAATTATATGACTGAACAGTGAGAGCTTGCATGCTTCACCTCTCTTGTGGATTCCCATTCTTTGAAGATCTTCCAGTTTGAGGTCCTTGAGGTTTTCAACGTCATCTTCTGTGCTATAACCTTCCTTGCTAAACAGGTCTATGTACTCCTGCAATTCGAGTCCCCTCAGCCACTCACTTGCATTTCTCTGCAAAATCGGAGATATGGTGTAGCTACATTCAACGATCGTGTGGCATTAGCCCAGTTCCTAGGTGGCTCCATCCCACGTGCAAAAATCTGGGAAGGGGGCGCCTGGTGGATTTTGAGCTAGAACAGTCTTCACTCGTAAAGACGCTTGATCAGGACTACATGCAGTCATTGTTTTCAACTCTATCTCTGGCACTTTGCCAGTCTATTTTGCAAAGGTGTGTGGGTAAAGGGCTTTAAAGTGGACAGTTTCATATATTCCAGTGGGACTCACAGCATGAGAGTATCTTAGTGGATTAGTTTAGCTAATCAGCGGTACAAGCAAGCTGTGTAGGGTGCTATGAGGCCAGAAACAAGGTGCTATGGACAGATCTAAACTCAAGACCATAGCTTGGCTGGACTATGGCAGCATCTATTCAAAATCTAGCCAGCCACAGACTTAGTCCCCATTACTACACACCCGATTGGCTTCTTCTGCAACCAGAATGAATGGTCTTTCCATCCTTAAACTAGAGCTCTTTCAACTCTTTCCTCTGTGTCTGTTTGTAGTAGAAAAGGCACGGCCTTTGCTGTGGCCACGTCCCACATTCCAGTACAATTTATTGTCAAACCTCTACACTCATGTGATAAAATTCTCCTCCTCCTAAATTTCTTGTGCATGGCAGGGGATCCTGTAGCATGGCATACCATAGGCGCTGGTTGTTAAGCGCATGCACCTAATAATGGCTGACAGCAAGGAAATATGTGCTTAACAGTGAATATCTGCTAAACAGTGAATGTGCACCTAACAGGAAGTAGTCATCCACACTATGATTACGTTAAGTTCAATACAGCACTGCTGTAAACACAGTTTTTATGCTTTGGTATCAAAGAAAGATAGTCCTACTGAATGGCTGACTCTCCAGAAGCAAGAAGTTCACAGCTGCCGCTGAAGGTGACTGCAAAGCCTGATTATCTGTGTAGCATAGCCAGCTGTAGCTTAATTTAGCGCATACGCTTAATTAATATGCGATGGGTAGGACCCTCGATGTGCACTTAATAAAGAGGTGCACTTAACAACCAGCACCTACGGCACTTATTTCCTGAATACTTACTGGGACCACTGCCTCTATAGAAAGTGATGGCAGTTGCTTCACTGCCTTTTCCAATCGAAGCCTTAATCCTCTTTTGTCGATGCCAATAGCTTCAAAATCCTACAAGAGCAAGCAGATACATATATATTACTTTCACTATATGCATTCTCTCATTGTAGCCCCAGTCTTACCTCGCCTGTCATTGATGCAATGAAGTGTTTATTTTTGTAGCCATGCTCCATAAAGTTGGGAATATAGCTCTGCATGGGATAGAGTGTTGTTGCATGACATGTTTCTAGCATATCACCGCATGCATACAGGTATCGTGATTTTAGCAGACTGGTTGTAATCATACATTACAAATATAGCCACATCCCCAGACACATGTGCGCATTTCATTTCAGCTACTTGTGGACCATGTACTGGTCTCTGACACGTGTGATGCACAGGGTGGAGGGGTGAATTTTTGCGTGTGTGAGGACACTCTGGCAACAGGGGAAAGCAATGAATATATATTAATTTTCTAAACAGGCTCATTTGTGCCACAAACCGAGTACTGAAACAATATCTCCAGCAAAAAATAGAGAATTATGACGTCTTCCGATGAGTCACTGCCTACACATAATTAAGTAGGTAAATTACACAACAGGCTCTCCAGAAACCAAGTAAAGCATGCATAAGAGCCTGGAAATAAGGTTAGTACAAAATTAATATACACAACGTAAATATGTTGATCCCAACGTACTGCACAACCCAGGGATTGAAGCTGTTTTACTGCTTCATCTTCCATTGGTGGATGATGTACGGGGTCATCAGGTTTGGCTGCAGTGTGTTAAATTAATAGTTTAGCATTATAATTTCATCAGCATGTCACTTCTAGAATAAATCTGGTTACAGGCACTGCTTAGTAGAGGCATGACCTGATCAAGCACTGGGAAAGTGGACTTGATCGAGTCATAATCAGCCTCCTGGATACTAATGTTTTGGGAAGAATTGATACCGCATTTGCCTGAAAGAGTGTACAGTTGCATCACTCGATCGTGCCGTCCAACTCTAGTGCTCATACTTAAGCAGAGGCTACACAAATTCTACTAGCCTGGAAGCTGTAGTAAGCCTTCCTCGGTAAAACTATGTGATAGACCCTGTCCAGATATCTGACTGTTCATGCACCACAAGTTTGAAGACGGCATCCATGTAGCCAGGAAGCAAGTAATTTTCAATGAAAATTTGGAGTAATATTATACGGAATTAATGTACGCTCTATCAGGTAAATGCGATATTTATTTTTCAAATGCATCCCAAGACGTTGATGTGAGGGCTACTAGGATAGTTTTCAAGGGCAAATGACCAATGCCCCTCGTTGTACAACAGCAGCCAAGCACTTACCAGGTGGTACAAAAAAAATTTACTCTCCTTGGAAAAATTCAGTCGAGAAATCTTTTAACCAAATAAATGATTTGGAATGGCCCAAACATATATACAAAATACCAAACGAGAAGCTAAAATACGATGAAAACAGCCAGTCATTGCAAACTAACTGGTACTTCTGTCGTGTATACATTTCCAATAACAGAGCTGCTATACTCTTTCATTCAGGCTAGAGGTACCAAGGGCTTACAATCGCTTTTGAAGCTGAAATATAAACTTAGATAGTCTATAACCATAATATTCCTCAATTCAGGATCAGAATAATTAATTAATTAATATCCTTATGCTATTGCCTCCTTTGCCTCATACACAGGTATTTCTATACAAATCTAGCTACAAGGCCAATATCTAACCTGCTGATAGCACTGGAGCAGCTTGTTCTTCCACGTGGGTACTCGGCTGCTTCTGTGGCTGCGGCTGCTGCTGTTGCTCTGGTGGACTGGGTGGCGGTTGTGGCTTTTCTTGATCCTCCTTCCTTTCCTTGGTATCATAACAGCAACAGCGATTGAAGCACGATATAAGCCTATCCCATAAGGCCTTCAAGAGACTGAAAAAGAGCGCATACCCACCGAGATCTTCGTTTTTGGCCTTCTCACGAGTTCCCCAGCTCATGCTGTTGACATTCGCAGCTGAGTAGATTAGAAGTAGAAGGTAGCCAGCAGGCAGAGCCAGCAAGTACCAAACAAAGTGCAGCAAGCAGCTCCACTCAGGAAGGTGTAGCAAGGCAGCCAGAATGAAAGTCACTCCAAAGGCTGCTGTATAGATTGTATTTACACTTACTGGTAGATGAAATGCCTTGCCTGTTGCATTTTGTAGAGAGCCTATGAACCTAGCCTGTTTTAAACATTCTTCAAACTCGCTAGAACTTTTGTTGATGTTTTGACATGAAGCAGGAGTTAAGAGTGTGAAGCTACGCGGGGGAAATATATCATCAATTGTGCTTTTAAATATGCCTGCAACCACTACGGCCATGATTATGGCAAATATGAAAGTCAGTAACTTGGCGACATCCAGTTGTGTCTTCTGGGAAGTATAGAGGCATATTAAACCGTAACCCACACTTAGCAGAATCAGCAAAACTATGATCGTAATCTGGCCTCCATCTGAGATGTAATATGCAGAACCAAGACCAGAAGTAATGATGAGGATAACGGTAGCAGGTGAAATTGCTGTCGAGAATACCATAAGGCCTTGGAAGAGAATGAACAAAACCGATACCGTGTCATTGCCCCTTGTAATCTTGCTAGCCTGGGAAATCAGCAGCGTAAGATTTGCAAGGGTAGAAGGAACCCAGCGGCGACGCTGCTTGAAAAATTCATTAAATGACTCAGGACAGTAGGTATAGTCCTCGGAGATGGCACAGTATTCCAATCGCCATCCTCTTTCAATCAAGAGTGTGCAAAGCCAGCGGTCTTCCCCCATGTCTTTTGTCAGAAACTCAGAAGCTCCCGATACTTCAGAAGAGTACTCTTCGAGCGTCTCCTGCAGGGCTTTACAACGAAAGACACTAAAGCATCCGGGACAGCAGAGAACACAACCTAGGATGTGCTCAGCGGGCTTCAGGAACCAGTGACCGATGGCATAATCAAATATCTGATACCAGTAGAGAGGGCCTGTACCCTTGGGATGGGTTCGAGCACAGACAGCCCCCACTTTTGAATTCGAAGCTAACATATCCAGGAGAACAATGGCTGAATCTGCTGTGAAGTCTATATCGGCATCAGTTGTGAGGATGAAGGTATTATCTGGGTCCAGTTTGTCTTTTATAATTCGATGGTTCAGTACATAGCTCATGTACATGATCTGACTCCATCGTTTCTTGTTCTTCACGCGGTGGTTGTCCTTCATGTGAACGCAGAAAGGCATTCCATGTTCCTGATCCACTCCAATAAACCAGCTGAGTTTGCAGCCATATGGAGTCTCTTCCCTTCGGCATGCCGTCAGCTTAACATCCAGGGTGTCCTCAAGAAGAGAGATTAATTGAAGGGCAAAGTGGGTCAGCTGTGTCCCATTCAAAGAGCCGTCAAAGAAGATGTGTGATTCATAGCGATCTCGATCCACTTGGGCCTGGCTCTCGAAGCGGCGAGCAACCCGACCAATTGATATGAGCATCTGTTTCATTTCAATATCATTCTCACGGTACATAGTCGAACAAATGAAGATTGTTCTTGGACCTCTCTGTCTTGGCTGGTAGACACGTTGGCCATCATCACTATCTTTGTTAGTCTGCCTGTTGAGCATCAACTGCTGCTCGAAGAAGACACCATCATAGTGGGGGATGAGAAACATATCTGTATCTTGGGATAGTATCAAGTTTGACCGAGTCCAGATGTAGTATCCCATTGCAAGAATCTGACCGAACCAGAGTAACATAGCAATGTAAGGGGCATATAAAAAGAAGTCATGGAACTCGTGCGAAGGGTTTGTATAGAATGGGAACACATGTGTTTTCCGTGTGCCGATCTCGTAATAACTAAAGTAGTACCACGCAATCGTAATAGGAGTGGAGAGAAGAAGCGGTAAAGCCATGCCAAGCCAGTGGAGGGTCATGGTGCAAGCAATCCATGCAAACCAATACGCAAAGAACGTGGTAAAAATCTGGACTAAAAACACAGCAAGGCTATGTCCAGTCCAATGAAGGCTGAGTTGGCATTGACCTTCACTAATGCACCAGGGGTCGATGCTGTGTGAAGTAAAGAACCGGAACACTATGTACGACACGAAGGGATAGAGGAGCACTCGAATACCAGAATTGATGAAGCCTGTTGGGGGGAACAGCAGGGGAGAGTAATAATAGGTTTCCCATATCAGCTATTATAATTATTATCACAAACTTACTGGATTTGTATCTTGCGGTACGGGATTTTCCAACCTTGCGTTTAGTATGAGCAATCAGCTTTTGAACTTTGTCACTCCAAATGAAGGACATTATGAGCAGTGCAATCGGAAATGCGATGATTGGATGAAGGATGTTGGCATTCGAAAGTGCTATCCTGTTTGACTCCATCGAAAGTGCTGTCCCATTCATATGAGCCTTCGATCTTACTCGTAAATCGATTGCAAGACCAAGAATACCACCAACTTGAAGTACGAGAGCTATGTACTTGACAACCTTATTTTCCAGCAGTATTCGGAAATATTCCTTCAGCACAGCGAGCCGCAAAGCCAGCTTGGAAGGTCCTATGGGAGTTGCCATCATGTCCAGGTTCTGGTAATGCTGTCTTGTGGCTGGAGACGGTTTCCATGGTACTCTATTGTAGTAGATGTCAATGAAAATCTGGACAGGAAAGACTCCACTGAGGATGAGGATGGATACATTTGGAGGGAGGTAGCTAAGCACCAGGAAGACGAAGGTGCTGATGGTAAACACTTCTAAGACTGCAAAGCCGATTCCCTGAGTTGAGAGCATAATACAGAAATGAAGCAAATTATCATTCAAGTAAAGAAAGTTGTGTAGAGGTGTTACTGGCGAATTTATCACTAATTTATTTTCACATAAAATACAACAATAATAATTCTTAAATCAAGCCTTGTTTCATTCAGATGTTATTAATGATTCTTAATTGGCTGTCTCTACCATAGATAAGGGTTGCTATATTATCTATGTCTCTACATAGAGTCGGCTAAGCCGTTTAGCAAATTAACACGACCGCGCCACACATCGTGGGTGAGAGACACGCCCCCTGGTTGGCAAAAAGAGCTGTATATGTACGTAGCTGCATGAATAGTTATTGCGCGTTCAGCGGTTGAAATGTGCGATTATCTTAAGAGTTTGAGAGAAGCAGAACAAGCCAGATATGTGGTTAAGCTAGAAGCGGCTCAGTAGTTTGAGCCTTCAAGACGACCCTTATGCCTCAGCAAACAATGGCCGATTTCTCAGGCTGGCCTCAACTTTGAGTATGGCCACATTTTATTTCGGCTACTTTATCCAGCGACTGGGGGTCAACACTCAGGAGCAGCTCCTTTCCTGGAAGCAGTTTGATTGCTATATTAAACTGTTTTCAAAGTGGTCATATAAGCGGGTAAACCAGCCATTGAAAGCTACAGGCCTGTCACGCTGGCTTTTCTTTCAGCCACAGCGATCATTCCACTCTTCGAAAAGCTTGAACATGTCTTCAGTCGCCCTTTTCGACTCTTTACCGGTCTGCTGAAGTGGTCGCCACAAATTCTCGAATGTTTGGACGGCTTCCAG
Source organism: Phakellia ventilabrum (assembly GCA_963921505.1). Lineage (NCBI taxonomy): Eukaryota > Metazoa > Porifera > Demospongiae > Axinellida > Axinellidae > Phakellia > Phakellia ventilabrum. The sequence goes on along the minus strand of OY997396.1, from coordinate 1,257,465 downwards.
TTCCGTTTCCTTGTGGCCAGAATCCATTTGTGCCTTCTTTCCTATGATTCCCCTGGAAACTGATAGAATCAAAGCCCTTCCAGCTACCCATGTCAATTTCTGCAGCCAAAAGCGCAATAGCTCACCACTATCTTCTCCTTTGCTCTTTAGTCTGTACTACGCAAGGCTCTTTTTGCCAACCAGGGGGCGTGTCTCTCACCCCACGAGTGATATGCGCATGCGGTAGCAAATAATACGGCATTTTGAGATACTTACCCCTACTAGTGCCCGTCGCGAGGGCCACGGATATGACTTTCTCGTCTTTCCAAATACGCCAAAAACGAAGGAACGAACAAAGGTGACGCAGTTTGGAAGCACCATTACGAAAAATAGTTGCCAGTAAAGACCGGCAGCTTCATTCTGAACTTCAGTCTGATCTGCAGAGTCTGATCCAGTAGTGAGCTGTCGCAGGCGATCGGTGATGCTGAGAAGGGACAGTTTACTCAGTACGCTGCAAATCAGCACGATCGCAAACAATAATATTCCAATAATACCCTGGATGCCAATAAGAACCCGCTTAGTAATTGGTGAGACCTTGGCATCTGGCGCCTTGTCGGCGTGGGTCATCAAGATTCTGCTACTAGTGCTATCATTGGATTGCTGAAACTCTGTTTTGTCGGCATCGCTCTTCGAGTCGTCGAAACGTTCACCATTGTGCGCACTCATCTCAATCAACGGCTGCGAACCACCACGCTTGGTATTGCGTGGATCCATTCTTGCTTCTCTCACTGTAGCTATAAACTAGCCGCAAAATTTGCAAAGCATATATATTTCAGTAAACCGCCGCAGGTGGTCGCGGGATTACCCCGAATGACTGCGCATGCGCCAACTGACTGTGCGACTTCATTTTATCTAAATTTAGAAATTTGTACGTTAATGTTTATATATGCTCACTTGGAATTTATATTGATCGATTTTGACTTGGCTGATTGCATGCTGATCACGCTTCTGCTGCAAGTGATCATACAGAGTTCTGTCTCTGAGTTTTTTTGCTTCCTTGAGAGCCTTTCTGTAAGCCTCTAGCTAGATGAATTTCCTGTAAGACGTTACACTTTAGTACTGGCTGAGAATGAAGACAGTAGTACATCTCCACAGTAACTGCGAGTAGATTACTAGTTTTAAATATCGGATAACATGCCTATGACTACATTATGTGTCAGGGATTAACACTACATATACTGCTCTAAACTATCCATCTTCACTCTGCATGCAGCTTTTTAAAAGTGGAGACTGGGAACAATACGACAAACTAATATATTATTTTGAGTTTCTTATTCCATTATCCTCACCTTGATGTGTGAGTATCATGGCTAGATTGTAGTAAAATGTTGCCATGTATTCTGCAATCTCTTGGCCTCTTAGTGCCCCTGCAATCTCCAGACTTTGCTTCACATGGGCCTCTGCCTCAATGCATCGGTCAAGCCTGTCTAGTGAGGTGGCCAGGTCGTTGTGGAGAACAGCCACCTGCGGATTCAATGATTAACATTCCAGATTATTCTCTCTGTTTCTCACCCAATGACTAGCTAAATACCACTGGGACTAAGACCTGTGTATGATTTCAAAACAGAACTAATTGCATGTGCTGTATTCCCAAATGTACTGTAGACAAGTACATTTGGGAATACAGCACATGCAATTAGTTCTGTTCACTACAAAAAATACGTGGTTGTTTTGACAACCACTTAGTGCCTGAATTTCAGATGAGGTAGGAGTTAGGCCTCAAAGTGGGTAGTTTGTTCCTTACTATGGAAATTGACTATGGAATGTCAAGTTTCATAGCAAAGAACAAAATACCTACTTTGAAGCCTAACTCCTACCTTCATACTCAGGCATCTGAAATTCGGATAACCACTAAGTGGTCAAAACAACTACACAATTTTTTGCAGTAATATATACATATATATACTATTTTCATTCCTCAAATGCTATAGCCTAACCATAGCCCAAACACCATTAAAATACACTAGTCAGCTATAGGCTAATTGTGAGCAGAAAATCGTTGTCATCGTCATTAGTCTGTGGGAATTGGAAAATGTATAAGCTTAAAGTGCCATTTAATATCCATTTGGAAAAACATACATAAGATGCAACTGAAGTAACCATACTGGTATTCCGGTTAAATTTATGATTCACTTTTTGCATGCTTGGTTAAACTCGGGCTACTTCAGTAGTGTTTCCAAATAATGACAAACTTCAGAGGCTCTAGCTCCAAAACATAAACAGGATGCTAGAACACGACATTTTAGGTTTTAGAGCTACTGAAGCAGAAAATACAAGATCTAATTGCTTGAATTGTGTGCTACTTTAGGAACAATAAACAGCCACAGATAATTAACTGGTAGCTAGCTAGCACATTAATTCTTGCATGTGAATAACTAGCTATATATAGTAATGACAGTTCAAAAAAAAAAGCGCGCACATGCTAGGAATAAGCATGTTAACCTACAAACTGAGGTATCTAGTCACCACATGTAAATCTCATTTAGAACCAAATTACACTACTTTCATGCAGTCATGTCTTTGAGCTCCCTGATATCACAGTTATCAAACCATGGGAGGGATTTCGAGTGCTCATTGGGAGCCACACCAAACAAAGGAGCGGTGAGAATCTGCAGAGGATCGGCATGAGACACCAGAATAATGATTTTCTCATTGTTTTCTTCTTCAAGATTCTGAACCAGTCGTGACATTCGCAAGACAACTTCCATGATACATTCAGCACCATACGGACTCTGTGTTGCATCCAAGATCTCCTTGTCATAAATCTCTTGGATCTTTAATCCACAATCTGGAGCAAGGTTGAGCACTCCAAATCCTCTCTCCCTTAAGGCAGTTTCAAAACGAATTGGTGTCTTGGGTTGGAGGTTTTTGTGCAAGATCTCGGCAGTTTCTCTTGCTTGCTTAAAATCATGAGCCTATCTTTCAACGAGGCTTCTGATTCCAGAAGAGCCTTTAGTTTTGCAGCAGCCTGTATATTAAAAAAATGCACTATGACATGCATTTGGCAGTTTACAGTATAAAATGATTGCATCATTAACTATTGCCATTAGGAGGGCAAAAAATTGAAATTCATGATCAGGTAAGGCCACTCTACAATAGCACAATGGATGGCCACAAGCCAGTGAAGCCACAAGACTAGAGCAGACTGGAGAAGGCACAGGGGTATAATCATCAGTCTCTGTTTTTTCAACTTTGGCCCCATACACACAGGAGGTAGCACCATTCTCGGTGTATGGAACTGCAGAGCACTTGGAAGTAGACCCACAAATGACCCGAAAGCTCTGAAATTTGCAGTAAAAATTCTTCACTCTTCAATATTACAGCAGTCTGATAGCATGTCTGATTGAGAACAGTTTTTAAGAAGTTCTATTTTGTGGCATATCACACTACCAAGATTAATCTCTAGCTATAATACTGACAACTCTGGATGTAGTGTAAGTCCTGAACACATGCATATTCTCACAAACGGAGATAAATCCTCATAAGCAAATGCTCATGCTCATGCTTAAATGCTCATAAGTGTGGATAAAGCTCACAACTATACTGTGGATGCTGTGGATAATGCTCACATCTCTGAAAAATGCTCACAACTGTGGATAATACTCACAGCTGCAGACAATGCTCACAGCTGTGGATAATGCTCACAACTGTGGATAATGCTCACAACTGTAGATAATGCTCACAACAGGTCTGGAAATGCTCACATCTCTGCAAAGTGCTCACAAGTCTGGAAAATACTCACATCTCTGCAAAATGCTCACAAGTCTGGAAAATGCTCACAACTGTGGATAATGCTCACAGGTCTGGAAAATGCTCACAACTGCGGATAATGCTCACAGCTGTGTATAATATGCTCACAACTGTGGATAATGCTCACAGGTCTGGAAAATGCTCACAACTGTGGATAATGCTCACAAGTCTGGAAAATGCTGCAAAATGCTCACAAGTCTGGAAAATACTCACATCTCTGCAAAATGCTCACAAGTCTGGAAAATGCTCACAACTGTGGATAATGCTCACAGGTCTGGAAAATGCTCACAACTGCGGATAACGCTCACAGCTGTGTATAATAATATGCTCACAACTGTGGATAATGCTCACAGGTCTGGGAAATGCTCACAACTGTGGATAATGCTCACAAGTCTGGAAAATACCCACATCTCTGCAAAATGCTCAAAAGTCTGGAAAATGCTCACAACTGTGGATAATGCTCACAGGTCTGTAAAATGTTCACAACTGCGGATAATGCTCACAGCTGTGTATACTATGCTCACAACTGTGGATAATGCTCACAGGTCTGGAAAATGCTCACAACTGTGGATAATGCTCACAGGTCTGGAAAATGCTCACATCTCTGCAAAATGCTCACAAGTCTGGAAAATACTTACATCTCTGCAAAATGCTCACAAGTCTGGAAAATGCTCACATCTCTGAAAAATGCTCACAAGTCTGGAAAATGCTCACATCTCTGCAAAATGCTCACAAGTCTGGAAAATGCTCACATCTCTGAAAAATGCTCACAAGTCTGGAAAATGCTCACATCCCTAGGTAGTGCATATTTATATATGGAATATACGCACATGTTCATTTGGACACTAACTGTAGCTTGTAACTCGGTACATAGCCAGTTTAAACCTACCATAATCATTCTGGTATATAATAGGTTTTCTCCTCAGTCGCCCATCCTTAATACCAAGTACTAATTTCACGCTTTCCTTTTTCCTTCAATATTTCAAGACAATTGGTAGTGTACTGAAGATGTCAAAACAGCTAGCTATAATGTACTGATGATATATGACTATACCATTAATTTGCTACTGATGTGATAAACAAAGCAACATATTCTGTAAGGAAATAGAATTCAAGAATTATTTGCAGGGGGTAGGTGATCCGGGTACAAGATTATTGTTTAAGTTTCGGTCAGGTACGAACGGTCTGAATGAAGAGTTAGGAAGACATAGGGGTAAAAATGATGATAGGCAGTGTAAATTATGCAGGGGTGAATGTGAGAGTGTGGTACATGTTCTCTGGGAGTGTCCAGCATATGACAGCATTAGAAATAATTTCATGGTTGAATTAGAAAATCTATTGGGGGGGGGGGGGGTTTGGGGAGTTTAGTACACTTGATAATTTTAATAAGGCAAGTTTTATTTTAGGGTTTGAGAATTGGAACAGGGATGATTTTAAAGCATTATTAAAGCTAGTTAAGAGCTTTGTATTACTGATATGGGAGACTAGGAAGAAGGAATTGTATGGTGATCAGGATTGTGTGGTCTCTGGTTGTTCTTGCTCTTGTCCTCTGACTGGAGGTCTTACAAGCTCCGCCTGCGTCTGTGGGTGCGTGGTCAATGGCGTAAGCGCTACGGCAGCAACATGAGTATATTATTATTATTATGCACAAAAAAGTCATTTCTTTGCTCTATAAAACGGGCATGAACATTTTCCAAAGTAAAATTTTAACATTCCAGAGTTGTATATAGCCTAGTTGTGAATACTCTTTAGTATTTTAGTCAGTTCACAGATATCTTAGACTAGCTATGGTCAGTTGTAAGCATTTGCACGAATCGTGAGCAATATTCACAGCTATGAACATTATCTACAGCTGTGAGCACTTTCAGAAATGTGAGGATTTTCCAAACCTGTGAGCATTATTCATAGTTGTGAGCATTTTCCAAACCTGTGAGCATTATCCACAGTTGTGAGCATTATTCACAGTTGTGAGCATTTTCCAAACCTGTGAGCATTATCCACAGTTGTGAGCATTATCTGCAGTTGTGAGCATTTTCCAGACCTGTGAACAGTATCCACAGTTGTGAGCATTATCCACAGTTGTGAACATTATCCACAGCTGTGAGCATTTTCCAAACCTGTGAGCATTATCCACAGTTGTGAGCATTATCTGCAGTTGTGAGCATTTTCCATACCTGTGAACAGTATCCACAGTTGTGAGCATTATCAGTCTCCAGTCCCAGCTTTTTATTACTCTATGCGAAAAAGCTGGGAGTGGAGACTGGGAATGAGGCTACACTGGAAGGCTTGGGTTCAAGGTATCATATATTAACTACATATACCAGCTGCCATTCATGTACGTAGATGTATAAGCGGGGACTCATCATACATAGCCTCATTCTCAGGCTCCACTCCCCAGCTTTTTTTTTTTCTTGCACAGTGTAGAAAAACGGGGAGGGAGCCTGGTCCATTCATCACGTGTGAGGGGGGAATGGAGCCTGGGAATGAGGCTATTCATACACTCAATACTGTTAGGATATCCCAACAACATTACCAGTAATTTTCTGTTTTCGACCATATTACCTACTGTGCCATAATGAAAGGTCGTAATGCTGTATAGCATGTGTACTATAATGGTTGCTAAAAAATTGTGCTGTGATGATACCTTATGCCTGTCTATTTTATAGCACAACCTCCAGTGCTTTGACAAGCCTGGGCAACATCCCCGAGAACTTAACCCCTTCTGGAAAGATGGGGGGAGGGGCCTTCCCCAAAGACAGCCAACATCAGATGTTCCAGAAGTTTCAAGCACATCACGTGGAGACCGACCAAAGGCGTCTGGCTCCGGAGGTAGGGTTGGTGACGGTGGCCGTAGTTGGATGCTTCGGTCCTATAAACGTGCCGTTGAACAGGCCAAAACGGAAGATAGAAGCCTCAAAGAGATAGCTGCTGAAAGGTGGGGGTCGCTTGAGAAGCTGCACTTGCTTCTGAGGGCTGCTGGAATAAATCCCCAGGAACCAGACCACCCTCCTAGAGGAGGGAAAAAAGAATACCTGTATTCACGTTCCAGTCGAGTCGACTCTGAGAGAAATCCATTGGATAGCCACTCTCGAGATAGGGAAAGAGGCAGAAGATCGTACAATGCCGGGCACCCCGAAGACAAGAGTGACTCTAGAAAAAGTAACAGTGGTGGCTTTTTGAAACCTGGTGAATCTGACTCTAAATTTCGTAGTGGAAACTTAGAGGCGAATCGTTTTCCTGATGGTCCCTCAAAGGGCAGTCTCAACCTCCCAAAGCTGGCGGGAATTGACTAGAGAAGATACTCCTCCCTTGAAGCCCATGGATTCCTCTGCGCATATGGACGAGCCTGGGCAGAGCTCGCCGGATGTCATTGAGAGTAGCACCTTGAGTAGTGAGAGCAAGACATAGTTGAGGTACCAGCAGAGCCCATCACCGATACCCAGCTGAATGGTATTGGGGCAAAGTTGATGAAAGCGGAAATGATGGGAGCCACTGGGAAAATTGAAAAGCTAAAGAAAGAACTGGAGCACCTTCGAAGAATGAAGGAACTGCAAGAAGAGCGTGGAAAAGCATCGAATGAATCACAGCCAAGAGAAAAGAGTCACCGTGAAGAGAAAACTATCGTGCTGACAAAAACGGATCGATTTGGTAGAACAATGCCAGTCGAACGCTCCTCTTCTTCAAGAAACAGAGCCGTCCCCTCACGTACCCCGAGTCACTCCAAAAAAGGAAAACGCCAGAAGTACTTTGCCGATGATGATCAATACAGCCTAAAGAATCTCATTGAACAAGAACGTATGACCACCGCTGAAGAAACCCACGCTGCCATTGCTAGGATGGCAGCCAAGTTCATCCCCGCCTCCAGTGCAGAAGAGACGGTAGACGATGCTCTTGACTCAAAGGCCGCTATGAAATACGACCCTGCAAAGGAAGAGGAGAGACATAGACAGAGTACCATACTCGAGAGCAGGAAGATGGCTGAAATCCTGGAAAACTGCAAGCTCTGTTTCGGTAACCCCAACTTCGATAAGCAGCTCTTAGTGGCCATCGGAATCAACGCATACCTAACAGTACCGGCACACCAGTCGCTCACAGAAGGCCACTGCCTCATCGTTCCAATGGAACATGAGACATGCTCCCTCTCTCTGGATGAAAATATCTGGGGCGAAATCAGGGTCTTCCAAAAGGGGCTGACCCACATGTTTGCTGCCCACGACATGGATGCCGTCTTCATGGAAATCTACACCAGCACGAAGCGGAAATCTCACATGTACATCGAGTGCATTCCTCTACCCAGAGAAGAAGGAAGCCTGGCTCCCATGTACTTCAAGAAGGCAATACTAGAAAGCGACGAGGAATGACGCAGAACAAGAAGCTCGTCGACACAAGACAGAAAGGTGTCCGGAACTCCATCCCGGCTGGTCTGCCCTACTTCTTTGTGGACTTCGGACTCGATGGTGGCTATGCTCATATAATAGAAGACCAGTTGAAGTTTCCGCACTACTTTGGGAAGGAGGTGCTTGGAGGGATGTTGGACGCTGAGCCTCGTCTCTGGCTGAAGCCACACAGGGACAGCTTCGAGACACAGAAGGAGAAGGTCTTGCAGCTTTCTGAGTGGTGGAAACCATTTGACTGGACACAAAAACTAGAAAAATGACATTGGATTCATGTCTTGCAATAGCTCTATGTAGGGTCATCCAGGCATGCTTACTGCACTTTTCACTATCAAATTTCCATAGTTACAGTCACTTATGGGACATTGAAGTACATACCTAATTCATGCATGGCAAAATTTTCAATAATATTATTATGGACAACATAATTATATATGTTCTATGTTCATAGTGATGTCATGCCCCAATGTCAGTTTTGTAACCATTAGCGCATGCATAAAAAGTATCCCCGTGGGGAACTTTTTTTTATGTGCCCTTGTATGACTGTTTAACTGACAATAATATTATTTATGATATACAAATTAGTGCACAGTGTATATATACTCATATACATTACAATCAAACTTCACTCAGCAATAGCATGCAGCTACAAAATCGGCAACTATACAAGTACAGGACCGTCAGCTATAGACTAGATACAGAAAGGTATAGTGCAATGTGATACATAAATTGCTGTAAACGTGTTACGTGCAATGTGATACATGAACAGATCGATACAAAACATTTTGATGCATAACATAAACAATGATGTGTTTATCACACATTTACCGTGACATTGTGTAGTTTGTGCTGTGTTCAATACGCTAATATTGTCTGTATGCATAACTTAATGACTATACTTCTGAATGTTGTACAATGTTTTGGGTATCAATTATATTTTCAGTTTCAATTTCGGTACGACCAAGGTAATGGATGAGGGTAACTGTTCGATGCCCAATCATAGTGAAAAACTGGATGATAATAAGTACACCATAAACACCAAGAAAGGCAATGCTGCAGGCACGTTCTGGTAGGTTATATTGTCTCAGTACTGGAAAGGAAAGTGAGTATAGTATGATTATCCAAAGTAGATTGACCACGAGAAATATGACGAGCACTTTATTTCTAAGTCTCTTAAGCTTCTTCTCAAGATCTGCCGGTTTTAGCTGAAACTGTGCTGGTTTGAGATTTGAACTTTTCTCTTCAAGGAGTTGTTGCCAGAAGTCATATTCGTCTTTATTAGTTAGCTGTCGTAAATCAAGGCTCTCTATCATCTCTTTGGCCTCTCGCAACTCAAAGTCTGTCTTTCGTGCATGCGGATCGACTGCAGGACATTGAGAAAATCAAGAGGCATAATGTGATGATTAATTCTACCTATTAATAGTCCAGTTTACACCAGGCATTTAAACCGGTTCAGGATCCGGTTTAAGATACGTGTAAATGCATTTGGAAACCAGGTTGTGTAACCCATGGGTTGAACCTAGCCTCATTTCCAGGCCCACGTGCGCATTTCACTTTAGCGCAGCTGTGGACCTGGTACTTTTTCTCACGTGCGTGATGCGGAGGGTAGCGTAAGTGGCCATATGTCGCACAGTACCTATTGTCGCGCAGTAGCGCGAATGTCAGGTAAGGCTAGAGTATACGTACTATTTTTACAAACTCACTTACATCGCGTAGAGATGATGTAACTGTAAAAGTTTGAAGTTCATACTCCATTCTGTTTTGAAGCTGTGGACCTAGAACGAAATCTGCACGGTCAGCAACAAATGGAACTGCGCGACATTTGATATTAGCAGAAAGTACGGTAAGCGACATTAGGTACTCGTGCGCGACAATTGGCATATGAGGCGCCTTGTGTTTGACCGCGTCAGTTTGGAGAATACGCGTTTCAGTCCACGATCTCTTAATATGAATAGTATCATTATAGACTCAATGCAGCAGCGAAAGTTCGAAGTTCATACGCCGTTCCATTTTGAAGCAGTGGACAATACTTTTACGGATTCCCATCCCTAAATCTTTTGCAACCTCACACACCACAATCCCCTACATGCCACACCAGCCATACCAATAAATGATTGCAACACTTTACAACATGACCTCATAAGCTCACACTATAACTGTTCCTTTGCAAGAACATACACTGCAGACTCAATATAGCTACTGCTCATCTCACACACATCAACCCCACTTACTCACACAGTAACATCCCACCTGTAACAACACTGTCTTTGACCAATATTATTTAAACACAAGTGCCTTTGAAAATGCCACAGGATGTACACAAAGGCATAATCTAACATCCAGTCATCTCATGTAATGTCAAAAGATATAGGGATGGGAATCCGTAAAAGTATTGTGGTGTCATTCCTACCTTGTTTGGATGCTTTTTGGGGATTCCATCCCTATATGTCTTTTCATTTTTAAATGCTTTTTTGTGACTTATAGTAAGTGTTGACTTCATAGTGACCCAAAACTTCGTACACCTGGAGCATATACACCTGGAGTACCATGAGTACTACTGTACTCCATGATAGCTGTGTTTGGTGTTTAACAAAAATACAAATTTAAAACAACTCATATCCATTTAATACTCACCATTATTAGGATTAAACAGGTCCGTCAAGGCATTTAGAAACCTCTGAAGATGGGCTGTGTGTGTGTGTGTGAATATGTGTTTATAAGTGATAAAACACATAATTGATGTATTAATAATTAGTATCTAGTATCTATAATGTCTATAATGTATAGCCAATCCCCACATTACAATGAGACAGAGAATTGGTTGAAATTTTACCTCGCTTGGTGATTCCCATTTCTTTGAGATCTTCCTTTTTAAGCTGTTTCAGATTTTCCATGTCATCTGGTAATTCATAGCCCCAATTGTAGAACACTTCTTTGTACTCCTCCAGCTCAATTTGCTCTAGCCAATGTCCTACGTGAAGCTGAGCAAATAATGAAAAGCTGGATATTACTGAGGATTTATTAAAAAATATATATATATAATAGCTATTACATGAGTGAGAGGGTAATATGGCAAGGTATTGCATGAGTGTGTAGGTATTTTCCCGAGCCGAAGGCAAGGGAAAATACTACACAAGAGTGCAATGCCTAGCCAAATTACCCTCTCATGAGTGCAATGATAGATTTACTGTGTACTATCTGAAGTAGTGTTTGCTTCTGTTGGCATACGCATGGCCCAAATGAAGCCATGCCTACCGTCACAAAGGGCAACTGGCTCACAACTAAGTGCAAAATCAATTCTCTGATAACCAGTATGAGCAATATATAAAAGAGCAAAACGTTATGCAATTTGAAGGCTGGAGTAACTTCATTTACCTTGGAGAGCTACTTGACAACATAAAAATCGCGTACATAGACTGGTGGGAGGGTTCACTGACCGACGCTTCAACCTAGCCCCACATTTCTTGTATACTTAGAGGCTCTTCTCTAGCACAAGTCTTCCTTTCGCTAGCTTTTTTGTAACCTGGTAGTTTCCATTGCCGAGTTCTCTTCAGTGAACCACTTTCCATTTGCTTAGTAACGTGTGTGCATGTGCACTGCCCACACAAAAGGCAATAACGGGTAGGCAATATGGGGGAATATTATCCAAGTTGGTTAACTGGGAAAATACTATTAGCACGCTTTGCAGTATATAATCAATGAAGGTGCTTATAAAGTTGTTATGATGCAAACTCAAAACCACATGATACCGCTTACTGGTATGTCTGATGGAAAGATAAATGGCGGGAGTGTCTTTACTGCCTTTTCCAGTCTAAGCCTGAAGCCTTTCTTGTCAATCCCGATGGCTTCAAAGTCCTATGTGGAAGAAATATTACATAGCTATGTACTTAACAGATATTTGATTAAGCAGCTGATTGCATTACCTCACTTGTCATTGATGCAAAGTACTTCTTGCTCGTGTAACCACCATCTTTGAAGTTTTGTATATAACGCTATTATAATTATGAATACATAAAAATTGTATAAGAGACAGCAGTTTGTAAATAACATACGAGACAATAATTATGCAGTAGATAATGTGCACTTGACATTTTTAAGCTTGCCTTGCCTTTGAGGCAAGGAGTGTTTTTACCTGACATTTTTTATCGTGAAGCCACTTTTCTGCATCTGCACACATTCGTTTGTGGCTTACTGTTGGTGGAGCTCCTGAATGAGGTGTTGGTTGATGGTCTGGGAAACAGAGGACATTAGCAAATAGCTATAAGGTAAAGCAACCCATCTTGTAATTACAATTACCTTTTGGAATTTGTTCCTGTTCCTCATCCTTCCTTTTGCAACACCAACATCGGCAGAGTAACACTCCCCATGCATCCTTTAGCTGTTTGACAAAGTATGTATGCCCACCAACTGTGCCTTTGTCTTTGCTCTGCTCACGGGTACCCCAGCTCATGCTATCAATGTTTGCAATGGCGTAGATTATAAGGAACAAGTACCCAGAGGGGAGAGCTATCAGGTAAAAGATACTATAAAACAAGCATTTCCACTCTCGCCAGTGTAGGATAGCAGCAACAATAAATACAGCTGCAAAGAGCCCTGCGTACATTGTGTTTATAGTTACAGGAACGGGAATTTTGAATGTAGTTATATTTGGCAAGGACCCGGACATGAGCTTATCCATTAGATTAATGGCACATAGTCACTTAACTTGAAGATGTCATTAATTTTGTCCAAAATGATGCCAACAATCCCTACGAACATGATCAATGAGAATACGATTGTCAAGAAAATGGCAATATCCATTCGTTGCGTGTACAAGCATAACAGACCGTATCCCACACTCAGGAGAGATAGTACCACTATTAATACAATCTGATCCGAATCGGGCATCTCATACAAAGTGGCTAGGCCAGAAGTAATGATCAGAATAACAGTAGCTGGGGATATTAATGTTCCAAACATAATCAGGCACTGGTACAAGATAAATAGCATTGTGACTGAGTCATTAGCCTCTGTGATGCTAACAGCTTGGGTGATCAGTAAGTAAAGGTTGGCGAGTGTCGAAGAAATCCAGCGGCGACGTTGCTTGTAAAATTCATTGAAAGATTGCGGACAATTAGTAAAATTCTCAGAAATAGCACAGTACTCCAATTGCCACCCCTTTTGAATCAAAAGAGTGCAAAGCCAGCGATCTTCACCCATGTCTTTTTCCAAAAATTCTAAAGCTCCTGCAACTTCAGAAGAGTAAGCGTCAAGAATGCTCTCAAGCGCTTCGCAACGAAACATGCTAAAGCACCCTGGACAGCAGAGAACGCAACCTAGGATGTGCTCAGCGGGCTTCAGCAACCAGTGACCTACAGCATAATCAAATATCTGATACCAGTAGAGAGGACCTGAACCTTTGGGATGGGTTCGGTTACTGACTGCACCTACTTTGGGGTTTGAAATAAGGATGTCTAAGAGACTGCTAACTGATTCAGGTGTGAATTGTACATCAGCATCAGTAGTTAGAATGAAGGTATTTTCGTGGTCCCATTTTTTTGATCGATGCTTCAGTACATAATTCATGTACATGACTTGACTCCAACGCTTCTTTTGTTTTACCTTGTGGTTGTCTTTCATGTGGATGAAAAATGGCAGTTCTCCTAGAGCCCAAGATATTTTCCAACCATATGGCACTTCTTCTTTATAGCATTCATCAAGTTTGGGAAGTCCTGCCTCTTTAGATTTACGCAAAAGAAGGGAAACCAACTGTTGGGAGAAGCGTGTTAACCCATTGCTATTCACTGCATCATCAAAGAAAATATGTGCTTCGTATTGGTCACGTTTGTTCTCGTGTTGTTTAGAGTAATACTGAATATTGAAGTGAGTAGTTCATTCATTTCATTTTCACTTTCATGACACATGGTTGAACAAATGAAAATAGCTCTATCATGATATGGAATATCTATGGATTGATATTGCCTACTTTTGGATTGATATTGACCACCTTTGAATCGCAGATTTTGCTCATCTTTCTTTTTATCTGTAACATTGAGCATCATCTGCTGTCCAAAGAAGACACCATCGTAGTATGGGGTTAGGAACATGTCTTCATCCTTAGCTAGAAGTACATTTGATCTAGTCCAGAGGCAGCTAATTGTAAGAAATTCTCCTAGCCACAGTGGAATAGCGAATGTAAGAGCTATGGGGAATTCTTTAAAGTACATATAGTTGTTTGGGGTATTGAATGGGAAAAGCTGCTCTGTATAAATAAGATAGTACCATATCACTGCAACAGGAGTGGAGAGAAGCAGTGGCCAAACCATACCACACGTATTAAATGTCATTGTACAAGCCACCCATGCAAGCCAATATCCCAAAAAGGTGGCAAAAATCTGGACTAAAAACACAGCAAGGGAATGGCCAGTCCAATGAAGGCTGAGTTGGCAGTCATCGTTAATGCACCAGGGGTCAATATTGTATGCGTACCGGAATAGTATGTAGGACACAAATGGGTAGAAGAGCACTTGAATTCCAGAATTGATTAAACCTACACGCATGAAGAAGATAGAGGAAATTAGCTACCCTCTCTACAAGGCATGTGAACTGTAGCTACTTGCATTATGTCACGTATAAAATACAGGCATACAGAGCATTTATCAAAGTACAAAAGACATAGCTACTATAGAGCAGCTTGGTAGCTTCAAGCTGAGTTCTAGTTTTGCTAGGAGCTTGGGACATGCCGTTTATATCAATAAATCAGCCACTGCAACTACAGGAGAGTGGAGAGATCGACTGATCTGCTTGAAACTCACATTTTTACCACTTGATTGTGCCGTTCATAAATATTTCTAGGGCTGATATCCCTACTTATACAGAGGCTACATAAACTTTGCTAACCTGGGAGCTGTAGTAGCTAAGCCTGCCTTGGTAAACTACGTATGCGATAAACTAGTCCAGATCTCTGACTCAACAACAACACTTCAGGCATGAAGTTCAACTCATGCCTCCCATATAACTAGCATGATAGGAAAATAGTTGTGGTATCGCTTTTATTGGATACGTCGAAACGTGCACTGACCTGCATATCTAAAATTGCGAAGTTGATATATCATTGCAGTCCTAGTCAGCATGCTTTTTTGCAGTTTATATAGGCTAGGGGGCACTACCTTATGGCACATTTTACATGAATACTCTTTAGTACAAAAGCTTGAAAGGTTGACAAATTGTCAATCTTTATAAAATACAGTCTGCTCCAAACTAAGTATAATACTTACATGATTTATATCTGGCTGTAGGGGATGTAGTCATATCCAATTCCTCCTCACTTGCATTGGCTGTGTGTGGTGTATTCACATTCAATTCCTCCCCGTTTTCATTGGATCTCAGAGGTACCTTTTTCACTACTGCAATATACTTTTGGACTTCATCACTCCAGAAAAGTGACAAGATAATAATTGGAAGATATTTATAAATAGCTCTAGCATGGCTTTCTCTAGAACCTCGGGAATTCTTCTCAAGGAATGCAGCAACTCCAAGAATGCCAAAAAGTTGTAATAGAGCAGCAATGAACAACACCAGTAATATACATCGTTTTCGTGCGCAGTTTTTTCTTTGCAACAAAGATTCGTCTATTTCACGATAGCCTCTTTTTTGCTTGCTGCATCGTTTCCAGCACGGAAGTAGTTTATAGCCGGCTTTTTGAAAAGCGTTGCTGATGGATCTGAAGAGTTCAAAGGGTTTTCTTAAATCTGAAGCAGGTTTTAGAGTTCGAATTAATTTGATAACAATCTGAACAGAGAATACTCCACTCAGAAGAAAAATGGAGATATCAGGTGAGAAGTAGCTTAGTGCCAGGAAGATGAAAGAACAGATAGCAAAAACTTCCAGGATAGAAATGACAATTCCCTGCATGTATTCAAGATAATTTCAAATATTTACAGGACAACATCTATTTAATTTGTTAAGTAATCATGCAGAAAGCGTGTTATTTGAGTAGACAAGAACGCAGAAATGCGGCAAGAGAGCACTTGATCGACTGCTAAAAATTTCATCGGCAGGCGGATTGAAACTAACCTCGTATGGGGTGCCCAGGCCTCCCACGACCAGATTTTATCTCGCAGCCGTGCCAGAGAAAATCCCTCCACGGCTGCGAGATCTTGGCATGGGAAGTCTGCAGCTGGGTACGAGGTTATAATAAACTGCCAACTTACCGTAATAATGCTACGACATCGAGGCCAGGGATACGACTGCTTTGTCTTTCCACACCAACCGTGCACGATGCAACGAAGCAAGGTAAAACAATTCGGGAGCATTATCACAAAAACGAGCTGCCAGAACAAGGTAGCAGCTTTAGACCGCCTCTGAAAATCGTCTTGGTCACTAGAGGCATTTTCCGCTGCAATATACCAGTCGGGTTCTTCGGAGACATTTCCAACCGCTGCACTATACCACTCGGGTTCTTCGGAGACATTTCCAGCCACATTCAACCTAATTTGTCGAACGGTTATTGTTAAGATAAACATGCACGAAGGACAGTAGTGATAACACAGGTAGCTAATGCAAATGAAGAAGCTATTAAGGTGAGGTTAGCTACATGTATTCTTATTCATGCAGTGAGTTCCATGAATTGAATGATACGTGGTCACTATTGGGGATGCAAGAGTGGAGCCTACCATCTGAGCTAAGGATTTTGAACTCAGCTGCTTTGCAACACACTCACATCATAACATTGTATGTGCAGCCCGGCAGAAATCTCTAAAATGTACAATACTGTACTGTGAAGTCTATTTAGTGCCACTAGCTCTAGATCTCGTATTCAGTGCATGTTCTATCTTGTTACTGAAACTGAAACTGAAAATTTAGTTTTCAGTGCATAGCAATATAAGGATTGTACACTGCAAAAACAGAGGGTTGTTTAACCCAGCTGCTATTTAAGGATCAAAAACAACCCACATGTTTAAATCGTGCATACACTACAAAAAACATGAGGGTTGTTTTTGAAACTAAAAGTGTGCCCTGCAAAAACATGAAGGATGTTTTTCTCTCTTAAAATTGCAACTGTGGTAACCAAGCTGGTTTAAAACAACCCTCTGTTTTGCAGTGTAGCTAATCCACCTCATGGGTTCATTGGGTTGTAATATCAAGGGTAGCTATATCGAGCCGCCGAAGCTACATACATAGCTAGCAATACAGTATTCCTGATTCCCGAGTTGTGAAGTCTTAGCAGATATAGATAAAGCTGGGAGAAGACTATAAAACAAGTATGCACAGCCATAAGGGCACTAAAAAATGATTTAACTACAGTAGTACTATACTCTTAGCATATTACTAGCCTTTTGGGGGGAAAACTCCATTGTATATTTCCAAGGGCGCATTGTATATTACCAAGGAAATATCACCTTGGTATTACACAATGAATTGATGCCATTGCTAGCAGTCTGGAGGACCGTAGCTCTCTTGATCCTCTGCTCAATATATACTTAGCTCGATTTTGTTAAATGGTGCATGATCTACACATAGCTAGAAGTAAAAACAATAAACTGACATAAGCCACCTGGCAGACTGCACTCCATGTAAAAATGAAACTGGGATGTCTGGGCATTTAAGCTTTACAATTTCAATTTCAGTGACCATAACGTTAACAAAGATGACATAATTTATACTGCAGACAGAGTGACACCAATTTACTATAGGATTTGCAGCCAAAGATGGGGCCAGCTCCTAATGGCTAACTGACCGTGTAGCCGCACACGGCGGCAGACAATATGACAGCCATGAAGCTTTGCTGACAGGCAGGCTCATGGTGAATTTTAAGTGATAAGAGAAACTTGCACAAACACCTTCGACCTATTAGCTAAGACGCTGATTCATTAATCAAGGGAGAGAGGATTAATTATCAGAGTGCTCAACTTCGCTCCTGATTGAAGAGGATAACAAGTACCATGGTAAGTACTTGTTGGATGTAACACAGAATCTGTATGGTTCTAAATGCATCATGGACATTGTCTTACATTCAAGAAAAGAGCAGTAAGAAAATACTTATTCTGGTGTCTCACGCCCATCATTGTAGGGCACATAAATACAAGAGCACTCAAAGTATCTCCTCCGATTTGACAACTGTGATAGCAGGAAATTCAATTTAGCTTCTACAGCTAGTAGAAGGGCATGCACTTAATTATAAGAAATAATTGTGGTCAGCTCTAATTGTGGTTTATAGGTGCATAAAAAGTATGCATTTTAAATTCTGTGCATGTTCAAAAAGTAATCTCATGCTGTCCACACTAGCTATAAGCACATACTAATTAAAAAGTCTACAGCTAAGATTCTGCAACTCCCTGCAGACAGACTGTCTGCCCACAAATACACATGCACTTGCACTACATTAGTAGGCCCAGGTGGTCACTAAGTCTGGTTTGACCAGCTTGCATAGACCATTATGATAGTGACAGGAATCTCTCAATATCAGATAGCCTTATGGTTAAGGCACAAAACACACAAAGCCTCCATGTGTAATAACTTGCGTAGCAGGGTTTCTGATCATGCAGCTGCTCTTCATAGTTTACTACTGCTGCACAATTCAAAGCTAGTACAAATTCAAAGAAAGATGCTGATGAAACTATTAGAGTCAGTTATAAGGAGAGTAACTTCCCAGCTCATTAGTAAGCGGCTTACATATGTAGAGTTCTCTTGAAAGGAAAAATAGGCAGAAAAGCAAGAAGAGCAAAACTGGTTGACAGATTACAGCTATGGGAGCCAAGCCAAAATGTTAAGTAACAAGGGGCAGTAGCTTCTCTCCTGCTACTTGACTTAGTCTCATGTAGCCAGATTCTAGCCGAGCACACTCCTTTGTGTGAGGGTCTGGCTATGAAAGACTGCATCCATACTGACAGGAATTATACTCACTATCTGATAATGCACATGCCCCAGCTCATCGCTGAAAAGTGGTCTGGCTAAAATGCAAACTGGCTGGACTGTGGAATTAGAACATATGCCATAAGTACTCTGATTATATTTTTCAACATGCATGTAGTCACTCTTGTACATACACTTACACCTCATTCCCGCCCCAGATAAAAGCTGGGGCAGGAATGAGGCGTACGTGTACGTAAAAGAGTGATACGTGCAATTTTTATCTCACAGCCAATGCTGGGGTGGGAAGGACTGGGAACGAGGGTAGCATCTTTTTTGTTACTGCAGTAATATGCATGGCCCTTTTACTAATAGCACACCATACTTCTACACTCCTGATCCTGTCCAATTATTTTCTGATCTCTCACTATGCACATAATTGAACTACTTACTGCATGCTCAGTAGCAAGGGCTTGATGTGGGACACTACAATCTATTAATAAGATTTCTCCAGATGTTTGAGCCAACAAAGCCTATAGTTCTAAATACCGCTAATGTTAAAATCAACGCAGCAGCAGCCTGTGGTGAGGGAATGGGATAGCACATCTGGTTGGCTGGGCTTTTAATATCCAGGGTGTTTGGTTACTGTAGTACATTTTTGGTTTCAGTGCTACTGAAACAGAAAATACAGGATCTAATTGCTTGAGTTGTACTACTTTATGAACAATAAAGTAGCCAGCACATCAATAATTCTTGCATGTGACTAGCTAACTATAGTAATGGCAGTTCAAACATAATATGCTAGGAGTACACGTTAGCCCAAAAACTGGGGTGTTTAGTCACACGTAAATCTCACTCAGAACAAAATTACAGCGTCAACTAAGACTTTCATGCAGTCATGTCTTTGAGCTCCCTGATATCACAGTTATCAAACCAGGGTAGGGATTTCGAGTGCTCATTGGGAGCCACACCAAACAAAGGAGCGGTGAGAATCTGCAGAGGATCGGCATGAGACACCAGAATAATGATTTTCTCAAGGTTTTCTTCTTCAAGATTCTGAACCAGTCGTGACATTCGCAAGACAACGTCCATGATACATTCAGCACCATACGGACTCTGTGTTGCATCCAAGATCTCCTTGTCATAAATCTCTTGGATCTTCAACCCACAATCTGGAGCAAGGTTGAGCACTCCAAATCCTCTCTCCCTTAAGGCAGTTTCAAAACGAATTGGTGTCTTGGGTTGGAGATTTTCATGCAAGATCTCGGCAGTTTCTCTTGCTCGCTTAAAATCTGAACTGATAATTATGAGCCTATCTTTCAGCGAGGCTTCTGATTCCAGAAGAGCCTTTAGTTTTGCAGCAGCCTGTATAATAAACAAATGCACTATGACATGCATTTGGCAGTTTACAGTATACAGTGATTGCATCATTAACTATTGCCATTAGGCACAATCAGAAGGGCAAAAAATTGAAATTCATGATCAGGTAAAGTCACTCTACAATAGCACAATGGATAGCCACAAGCCAGTGAAGCCACAAGACTAGAGCAGACTGGAGAAGGCACAGGGGGATAATGATCAGTCTCTGTTGTTACAACTTTGGCCCCATACACACAGGAGGCAGCACCATTCTCGGTGTCTGGAACTGCAGAGCACTTGGAAGTAGACCCACAAATGACCCGACAGTTCTGAAGTTTGCAGTAAAAATTCTTCACTCACAATCACCTTCAACATTACAGCATCATGTCTTGCCATGACTACCAAATGAAGTGGGCAAAATCAAAATTTACCTTAATCAGAAATTATGGAACAGTCATCTGGAGTTTACACTCTACACACAGTTATACACTGCCAAGTGTATATATACAAATATAGGGGCATATATTCTATACTTATACAGAAATGATTTCACAGGTACCTCTGTTGCTTGCTGCTTGCCCCTGTCAGTTAGCCCATAGGAGCTGACTCCATCCTTTGGATCCGAAACTAAGACATGCTGCACGTTTGACTCACTCTGCAATAGCAGAAAGGCAATCAATTGCACGGCAGCAAATTGTTAACATTCAATTTCTAAAGGTGGTCCACTATTACTATTGCTGATGGAAAAATGA
Organism: Phakellia ventilabrum; assembly: GCA_963921505.1. Lineage (NCBI taxonomy): Eukaryota > Metazoa > Porifera > Demospongiae > Axinellida > Axinellidae > Phakellia > Phakellia ventilabrum. Next base: position 1,236,341 of record OY997396.1, on the reverse strand, counting down.
ACTAATCTCTTATAGTGCACCCTTTCTGACCATTGCAAAATTTTGTGCACGTTCAAAATAATCTCCGACCATCTTTCTGAGATAATATCATTAATATTAGAAAGCCAATTGGCAAGGAGGCATAGCTAAAGCATGCACCAGTAGCCATGGCTGCTACAGGAGAACAGAGAACTTCTTAAAACCCATGTACATCACTTAATTGTACTGTCTGTCCTTATCTTAGCTGGTGCTGAAGCTACGTAGTTAATAATTACTTCCAAGGTAATAAGACATGAGTAGTTTTGTCCACCTCTTCGATTGTTCTTGCGCAAGTCGAAGAGAGCAGCCCTGTCATTTGCCAGACATCCATTTTAAATATGTGAGCCCCAGGGAAGTAGCCCTAAACCGATACGCTAGGGCACCTAAGTCACTTCCTTTTACCAATACTGCATGAAAGCGATCAGTAGATCAGTAAGGGGACTGGCTCGCGAGATTTAACAACAAGCTCCACCCATTCAGCCGCATTAAAGGTCACCCTTAATTGCTTATGAAACTGAGATAGCTGTCATGTATGTAGACGATGGTGGCTAACCTCTCCATGCCGTATCACAAAAATCCTGTTTCTGGAGGGCCTTGGAGTAGAAATACCAGCCATAATCTCCAGAAATTGGGCGTGGGCACCGGGATTGCGCTCATCACGTGACTTCCAGCGTGCGCGCGCGGGGAGCACGTGTTGCGTACATATATACGCGCATGTACTGACGTGCAAGCAGTGCTGAATTTCTACTTATCATACCTGTAGTAACGAGTTGAGTATATCATGTATAAGCCGTTGGTACTTTACTTTGAACCTGCTGATGAACGAAGTAGCGCTTAGCGCAGTAACTGACACACACACACACAGTACTGTAACCCTCCTGCGCATGCGCGCCAAGGGTTAATTACACTTTGTCATTAAGAAAAGCTAGCTTTATACCTTATTTCTAATATTGTTTTTCTCTCCGTGTACTACTTTTAGAGCCTTCCTGTAGTACTAATGGACCTTGTTGTAGTCTTTAATGGTTTGAAGTGGCTATTGGTCCAGCAGTACACAGTTAGAGTTCAGGGATAGGTTTGGGATTTGGCTAGGAGCTAACCATTGGGTTTAGAGCTCACTGGCTTGTGTCGGTTTTGAGCTACAAACTACATGTAGTGCACGCATGTGCATGCACACGCTTCCCCCATGCAAAGGTATTGACTTCCTGCTGGACCAATAGTCACATCCTTAATGGTTAGAGTGTAAGCACTGTGAATCTGTTTATCATGAATCCAATCAAAAATAATAACCTGATAAATAATGCAATTATATTCTAATTATAGGCTAGGAACTTCCACTCATACACTCTGAGTATCATTATCATCTACTATTAGGCATCAAACATAAATTAAATGTCATGGACTTATGCAGACTCCTCGTCAGGTTGTCGATACGATACATCCACAAAGTCGATGTCATCAGTAGGTTGTGCAATAATCTCTTCAGGTTTAATGCGACCGAGGTAATGAATTAGCGTGACTACCCGGTGACAAATCAGTGTCAGGAATTGGACGACGATAATTATCCCATATACGGCAAGAAAGACGAGACTAAAGGCACGTTGTGGCAGATCAAAGTCACTTAATCGTGGAAAAGAGAGGGTATACAGCAGGATGATCCACATAAGGTTGATCAGCAGGAGAACTGCGAGTACAGTGTTTCGAAGACTCTTTAGCTGTTGCTTGAGATCCTTGGTTTGGGTCAGTTGAACCCTCACTGGCTTGAGCTTGTCCTTGATTAGGCCCTTCCAGAAAGTGGACTCCTCAGCACTGTGCAGCTGGGTCATCTGGACTCCTTCTATGATACTTTTCGTCTTTCGTATCTGGAGATCGACTGTGTATGCATTAGGAATTGGTGTGTGTATATAGCAGAGGGGGTTGTTAGAAGGCTAACTTAGTATAGGCTTTGATGTTGCTAAACTCTTTTTCATTGCATGCATGGCGTATATTAATGCATGTTCCATGCATTCTCTGCTGCTCTGTGCAAAGTCTATGCTTTAAGAATCTTAGCTTACTCTGCTTTTAACTTAGTATCAGTAAGCCGTCTGTTTACACAGACACTCATATTATATATCCACCCCTTTGAACTGAAATTCCACCCTTTATCCACCCCCTTCAACGTAGCTTGTCTTTATAGGCCAATGCTATACTACACAGGAGCACTCATGGACAGATGTTGCAGTGTAAACAGACATCTGTTTGTCTGCTGTCTTGTAGCTTCCTATTGATTTCAAGACCAAGTTCAGTTTCAGGATTTAGTGTCAGTTTCATAATGAAACATCCACTAGCTAACCTGCTTGAGAATGTATTTTCAAGTGGTAGTAATGCATGTGGTAGAATAGTTTCTACAAACGGATAGTGACACTAAAAATTATGCTGTCAAATCCGCGGGATCCACATCTATTAAAGGACATTCATCAACTCAATTCTGTTTTGCCCGCCAAATGGTCACTGGAAATTGGTCTGCCTCTGCCAACAAGATTCAGGCTTTCTGTAGTCTTCCATCACTGAAACCTCGCCATTCTCATTTTAAACTTTGTTTTCTTTATAAAGCTTTAAATCATCTCACATCTACTCCTACTCATTTATTTTCGTATAGAGTTTCAGCGTGTATCTCATGACCTCCAATTGTTAGCTCCCCTAGCTAAAACTAATTCTTTTCTGTTTTCTTTTGTCTGTAACTCTTTGGAATTCACTTCCGTATGATGTGGTTCATGCATCTTCTATTCTACAAAGCAGTTACTATGTGATATACTTTAGATACTTCATTACAGTACTGACCATCAAACAGAATTATTTATGAGGGGTTCTAAGCACCAGTATTATACTTCTACCTTACAGTTTCAATATTCACCTTACTCACTATGACAACAACCTCACCAAGTAACAATTTAGGGTGTCACTGCGGTGAGTATAAGTGTGCTAGCAAATATATGGCTGCTAGTAGTGCCCATTTGGCTGCAATTGTGATCTAATACTAGCAGCGCCCAATTGGCGAGTAAGTGGTGTGCCAAGTTATGGGAATGAATTCCATTCTCAGTGCTCAAGTTGCAATATCTCACCTCTGTTAGGATAAAAGAGCCCGTCTAAAGCTTTCAGAAGCCTCTGGATGTGAGCTGCAAAGAAAAAACAGGTGAATTTTTAAAGTGACTTTTCCCAGGCTCTCTGCTTCCATGGCTCGTTGCCTGATCCCATACCATGACTTTACTGAGTAATAGTGATAGTTAGCCTATTTTACCTTTCTTGTGGATTCCCATTTCTCTGAGGTGCTTCTCTTCGAGGTCCTTCAGGTTTTCAATGTCATCTCCCGTGCTGTAACCTTCCTTACTGAACAGATCTTTGTACTCCTGCAATTCAAGTCTCTTCAGCCACTCATCAACATCTCGCTATAAAACAACAAGAGATGTGCATGGCTCTAACATCCTAATATGGCATACTTTCAATTTCTGATCACTTACTGGGACCATTGTCTCTATGGGAAGTGAAGGTAACTTCTTTGCTGCTTTCTCCAGTCGAAGCCTTAGGCCTCTCTGGTCAATCCCGATAGCTTCAAAGTCCTGCAAGAGAACATTATATCATAACTCCAATTGTACATACTCTCACTGTAGCCTCAGTCTTACCTCATACTTCATTGATGCAATGAAGTGTAAGTTTTTGTAGCCATGCTTCTCAAAGTTGGGAACATAGCACTGCATGGGATAGAATACTACATGACACGCTTTTAATAGTATATTTCTTTTCTGAGTCACAATTGTACATGTAGGTGGCACACTGCGAAAAGCATGTAGTTGTTTTGTGGTTACCTGAATTTCAGATGTCTGAGTAGGAAGGTAGGAGTTAGGCCTCCGTGAAAGTGGGTAAATTGTTCCTTGCTGTGAAACTTATGGAATAAAACTATGGAATGAACAAATTACCCACTGAGGCCTAATGCCTGCCTTCCTACTCAGACATCTGGAATTCGGGTAACCACTAAGTAATTACATATTTTTGCAGTGTGCAATCATTACGCTATTATTTGTTTCATCAGATTGGGTAATCATATATACACACACAATGGATACACATCACTGTTAGTCTTGTTTACAGGGTCTCTCTGCCCCACACTCTCGGCCCCACTCACACATACAGGAAGGAAAGAAAGTGGGAAGAGCCTGGTACATGCCACCGGTATAACAGCTTCACCAAAATGTCCGCACGTGACACGAGAGACTCGGGTCGAAACGTGATCCTCACATGACTACACTAGCAACAGCTATTAATAATTACATATTATAGCGACCCCGCCCCTAGCTGTTTAAACCATGCAGCTAGCTTAGGCATCCTTCTTGTTGGCGTAAACTGTGAACATTATCGCTTTTAAGTATCGAATTTCGATAGCAGGCTGCACGTAGCGAAATTAATAACTCTTAATAATTCTATTTAAAAAATTTCACATTCGGATATTTTGGCAAAACTGATAACCATTTGCTGTGCGCTTGGCAGAGTTTCTATGAATCCAAAGGCTCTTCACAAAGACTGAAGGCTATGTCAGACTGAAGGCTATGTCAGACTGAAGGCTACGTCAGACTGAAGGCTACGGGAATAAGGCTATGTCACAGGAATAACAGTAGTAACTACATAACATACTCCACAATCTTGGGATCGAAGCCACTGCACTGCTTCAGCTTCCATTGGTGAATGGTGCACTGGATCATAGTTTTCAGCTGCATAAAGATAACAGTTTCTGTTCAATGTTCAGTGGCTACCATTCTAGACCATTTCTTCAATTTCATTGTTCCCTATGAAAACAATCTCCACTAGCTGCAATTGTGCAAGACAAGTGCACAAATGCCTAATTGGTGAAGCAACAACTTTGCTGTTACTGTATGCCAATCTCTACTCAAGCTGCAGCAATACTCACCCCTGCTCGGAAAGATCACATCCAATGCTTTTAGAAACCTCTGGAGGTGAGCTATAACAAAAAAATAATAGAAGTTTCAAATTCATCCAGGCTCTCTGCTTCCATACTTAGCCATCCAATTATATGACTGAACAGTGAGAGCTTGCATGCTTCACCTCTCTTGTGGATTCCCATTCTTTGAAGATCTTCTGATTTGAGGTCCTTGAGGTTTTCAATGTCATCTTCTGTGCTATAACCTTCCTTGCCAAACAGGTCTATGTACTCCTGCAATTCGAGTCTCCTCAGCCACTCACTTACATTTCTCTGCAAGATCAGAGACATGGTTCACATTCAACGGCCATGTGGCATTAGCCCGGTTCCTAGGTGGCTCCATCCCAAATGCAAAAATCTGGGAATGGGGTGCCTGGTCGATTTAGAGTGTAGTGGTTTTGACATAATTTTTTTAGTCTTTCACTCTTAGAGGCACTTGGTCACTACATGCATGCAGTCATTGTTTTCAACTCTTTCTCTGGCACTTTGCCAGTCTACTTTGCAAAAGCGTGTGGCTAAAGTGCTTTGAAGTGGATAGTTTCACATATTACAACAGGACTCACTGCATGAGAGTATCTTAGTGGGTTCGGTCAGGATTAGTTTAGCTAATTAGCGGTACGAGCAAGCTGTGTAGGGTGCTATGAGGCCAGAAGCAAGGTACTATGGACAGATCTAAACTCAAGACCATAGCTTGGCTGGACTATGGCAGCATCTGTTCAAAATTTAGCCTTATTGCTACACACACAGATGGCTTCTTCTGTAACCAGAATGGTCTTTCCATCATTAATGCAGCTTAAACTAGATTTAAGTTGCTCTTTCAACTCTTTCCTCTGTGTCTGTTTGTAGTAGAAAAGGTACGCCCTTTGCTGTGGCCACGTCCCACATTCAAGCACAATTAAATGTCAAACCTCTACACTCATGTGATAAAATTGACCAGATTCCCCTCCTCCTAAATTTCTTGTGCATGGCAGGGGCTCCTGGGGATGAATCTAACATAGTATGGCATACGTGTGCTCTAAATACTTACTGGGACCACTGCCTCTATGGAAAGTGAAGGTAGCTGCTTCACTGCCTTTTCCAGTCGGAGCCTTAATCCTCTTTTGTCGATGCCAATAGCTTCAAAATCCTACAAGAGCAAGCAAGCACATACATATATGTCACTTTTCACTATATGTATTCTCTCGTTGTAGCCCCAGTCTTACCTCGCCTGTCATTGACGCAATGAAGTGTATGTTTTTGTAGCCATGCTCCATAAAGTTGCCAATATAACTCTGCATGGGATAGAGTGTTGTTGTATGATGTTTTTCTAGCATATCACTGCATGCATACAGGTATCGTGGCTTCAGCAGACTGGTTGTAATCATACATTACGAATATAGCCACATCCCCAGACACATGTGCGCATTTCATTTCAGCTACTCGTGGACCATGTACTGGTCTCTGACACGTGTAATCCACAGGGTGGAAGAGTGAATTTGTGCATGGGCAAGAACAGTTGCAGTTCTCTGGCGACAGGAAAAAGCAGCGAATCTATATTTCTTGTCAGGCTCATTTACGCCACTGACCCAGCGCTGAAATAGTATCTCCAGCCAAAAAAAAAAGAGCAATGTGGCAAATTCTGATCAGTCCCCGCCTACGCTATAATTGCCAAGCAGGAAACGAGGCAACTAATCATGTTGCATGGAGACGCTGTGTTTGTATGTATGTATGTGAGTAACACTACAGGAATGCATGCATATTTCCTGTGGGTGTGGCAATGCTTGCACGTGCAGTGCAGAGGCAATGTAGAGAAGCGGCGGTGATTAGGGAAGCTATGTGCACAGCTCACACAGAAGCAGTGGTAGCGAGGAGAGGAAAGAACATCAGCAGGAGGTTCATCGACAGCAAGTAAGGCTGATTCGGCAGCAGGAAAGTGATGTCAGACTGCCGTTCTCAATGCCTCGGACTGACCGAATGGTTAGCTAAGCAGCGTAGTGCAACTCGATTCCCACGAGGCCCTCTGCATGTATGCACTGGTTAAGTAAGTAAATTAGATGACAGGCTCTCCAGAAACAAAGTGAAACACGCATAAGAGCCTGGAAATAACGTTAGTACAAAATTAATATACACAACGTAATCACGATCATCCCAACGTACTGCACAATCCAGGGATTGAAGCCATTCTGCTGCTGCATCTTCCATTGGTGGATGATGTACTGCAGCTGGGTCATCAGGTTTGGCGGCTACAGTGTGTCAAATTAATAGTTTAGCATCATAATTTCATCAGCTTGTCACTTCTAGTATAAATCTGGTTACAGGCACTGCTTAGTAGAGGCATGACCTGATCAAGCACTGGGAGAGTGGACTTGATCGAGTCATAACCAGTCTCCTGGAGAGAACAATCTAGGTGCATCATTCCTGAGCTAATTGAACAACACCCAAGTGAAAAATAATTAGTCATTGCATGCCTTTTAGTGACTTTAATTATCAGATAGTGCCGTTCTAAATTAATTACTAGTTTTAACAGAACACTAGAAGCAGGCCATACCTTATGCTATTGTATCACTAGCCTCATACACAGGCATTTCAATACACACCTATAGCTACAAGGCCAATCCCTAACCTGCTGGAGCAGCTTGTTCTTCCACGTGGGTACTCGGCTGCATCTGTGGCTGAGGTGGTTGCTGCTGTTGCTCCGGTGGCGGTTGTGGCTTTTCTTGATCCTCCTTCCCGTCCTTGGTCTCATAACAGCAACAGCGATTGAAGCACGATATAAGCCTATCCCATAAGGCCTTCAAGAGACTGCCAAAGAGCGCATACCCACCGAGATCTTCGTTTTTGGTCTTCTCACGAGTGCCCCAGCTCATGCTGTTGACATTCGCAGCTGAGTAGATTAGAAGTAGAAGATAGCCAGCAGGCAGAGCCAGCAAGTACCAAATAAAGTGCATCAAGCAGCTCCACTCAGGAAGGTGTAGCAAGGCAGCCAGAACGAAAGTCACTGCAAAGGCTGCTGTATAGATTGTATTTACACTTACTGGTAGATGAAATGCCTCGACTGTTGCATTTTGTAGAGAGCCTATGAACCTAGCCTGTTTTAAACATTCTTCAAACTCGCTAGAACTTTTGTTGATGTTTTGACACGAAGCAGGAGTTAAGAGTGTGAAGCTATGCGGGGGAAATATATCATCAATTGTGTTTTTTAATATGCCTGCAACCACTACAGCCATGATTATGGCAAATATGAAAGTTAGTAACTTAGCGACGTCCAGTTGTGTCTTCTGGGAAGTATAGAGGCATATCAAACCGTAACCCACACTTAGCAGAATCAGCAAAACTATGATTGTAATCTGGCCTCCATCTGAGATGTTATATGCAGAACCAAGACCAGAAGTAATGATGAGGATAACGGTAGCAGGTGAAATTGCTGTCGAGAATACCATAATGCCTTGGAAGAGAATGAATAAAACCGATACCGAGTCATTGCCCCTTGTAATCTTGCTAGCCTGGGAAATCAGCAGCGTAAGATTTGCAAGGGTAGAAGGAACCCAGCGGCGACGCTGCTTGAAAAATTCATCGAATGACTCAGGGCAGTAGGTATAGTCCTCGGAGATGGCACAGTATTCCAATCGCCACCCTCTTTCAATCAAGAGTGTGCAAAGCCAGCGGTCTTCCCCCATGTCTTTTGTCAGAAACTCAGAAGCTCCCGATACCTCAGTAGAGTACTCTTCAAGCGTCTCCTGCAGGGCTCTACAACGAAAGACACTAAAGCACCCCGGGCAGCAGAGAACGCAACCTAGGATGTGCTCAGCGGGCTTCAGGAACCAGTGACCGATGGCATAATCAAATATCTGATACCAGTAGAGAGGGCCCGTACCCTTGGGATGGGTTCGAGCACAGACAGCCCCCACTTTTGAATTCGAAGCTAGCATATCCAGGAGAACGATGGCTGAATCTGCTGTGAAGTCTATATCGGCATCAGTTGTGAGGATGAAGGTGTTATCCAGGTCCAGTTCTTCTTTTACAATTCGATGTTTCAGTACATAGCTCATGTACATGATCTGACTCCATCGTTTCTTGTTCTTCACGCGGTGGTTGTCCTTCATGTGAACGCAGAAAGGCATTCCATGCTCCTGATCCAATCCAATGAACCAGCTGAGTTTGCAGCCATATGGAGTCTCTTCCCTTCGGCATGCCGTTAGCTTCACATCCAGGGTGTCCTCAAGAAGGGAGACCAATTGAAGGGCAAAGCGGGTCAGCTGTGTTCCATTCAATGAGCCGTCGAAGAAGATGTGTGATTCATAGTGATCTCGATCCACTGGGTCCTGGTTCTCGAAGTGCTGAGCGACCCGACCAATTGACATGAGCATCTGTTTCATTTCAATATCATTCTCATGGTACATAGTCGAACAAATGAAGATTGTTCTTGGACCTCTCCGTCTTGGCTGGTAGACACGTTGGCCATCATCACCATCTTTGTTAGTCTGCCTGTTGAGCATCAACTGCTGCTCGAAGAAGACACCATCATAGTGGGGGATGAGAAACATATCTGTATCTTTGGATAGTATCAAGTTTGACCGAGTCCAGATGTAGTATCCCATTGCAAGAATCTGACCGAACCAGAGTAACATAGCAATAAGACAGGCATACGAAACAAAGTCGTGGAACTTGTCGTCTGGCGAAGGGTTTGGATAGAATGGGAACAACTGTATTTTCCGTGTGCCGATCTCGTAATAACTAAAGTAGTACCACGCAATCGTAATAGGAGTGGAGAGAAGAAGCGGTAAAGCCATGCCAAGCCAGTGGAGGGTCATGGTGCAAGCAATCCATGCAAACCAATACGCAAAGAACGTGGTAAAAATCTGGACTAAAAACACAGCGAGGCTATGTCCAGTCCAATGAAGGATGTGTTGGCAGTGACCTTCACTAATGCACCAGGGGTCGATGCCGTGTGAAGTAAAGAACCGGAACACTATGTACGACACAAAGGGGTAGAAGAGCACTCGAATTCCAGAATTGATGAAGCCTGTTGGGGGGAACAACAGGGGAGAGTAATAATAGGTTTCCCATATCAGCTATTATAAATTTTACAAGATTACTATTTAGCTATTATTATAAACTTACTGGATTTGTATCTTGCAGTGCAGGATTTTCCAACCTTGCGTTTAGTATGAGCAATCAGCTTTTGGACTTTGTCACTCCAAATGAAGGACATTATTAGCAACGCGATGGGAAATGCGATGATTGGACGCAGGATCTTGGAAAGTGCTGTCCCCTCTGGTCTCCTTACACCCAAGAAGATTGCAAGACCAAGAATACCACCAACTTGAAGTACAAGAGCTATGTACTTGACAACCTTATTTTCCAGCGCCATTCGGGAATATTCCTTCAGCACAGCGAGCCGCTTGGAAGGTCTTACGGGAGTTACCATCATGTCCAGGTTTTGGTATTGCCGTCTCGTGGCTGGAGACGGTTTACATGGTACTCGATTGCAGTAGATGTCAATGATAATCTGGACAGGAAAGACTCCGCTGAGGATGAGGATGGATACATTTGGAGGGAGGTAGCTAAGCACCAGGAAGACGAAGGTACTGATTGTAAACACTTCTAAGACTGCAAAGCCGATTCCCTGAGTTGAGAGCATAGTACAGAAATGACAGATTAATTAAGTCCATACACAAATAAGCCATCATAGCAAAAAAAGAAAAAGAACTTGCTTGTGTGCACAGCTCCTGTAGTAAATTATCATTTATTATTTAGCGTTATTGCTTTTGCTTATTATACTGTTATACAGGACTCTCCGGGATACCAGCCACAGGATCTATCTATCATTTGAATAAAGGTTAAGCATGCTGCGAAGAGGTACTACTGGCGGGCTTATCACTAATTCCTTTTCATTATTTTGTCCACTCTATAACAAAGAAACACTCTTATGCATGCAGGTTCTTAAGTGCAAGGTCAATCACATGAGAAAGAAGGCAGCTAAGGGCAAGCAGGTTATAAAAATTCACAGCCAAACGTGATGCTAAATTATAATTCATGCATACATTCATGCATCCCATCTGAGTTTGCAACTACAGTCAAAACACAGCTGCGCAGACATGACTTGAATATCCTACAATCTGCAAGGCCCTATACGTAACTACTTCAAAGGTGCAAAAACAGTATAGGCCGCGTACAGTTCTAGAAATTATTCAGAAGTTAGAAGTTAGACTCTTGGCTGTCTATCAGCATCAACAATACAGTGAGTGACGACTGTGCAATAAAACATTTTGTAAAGAAAGATAAGACAATAGATATACTTACCCCTAGTAGTGCCCATCGCGAGGGCCACGGATACGACTTTCTCGTCTTTCCGAATACGCCAAAAACGAAGGAACGAACAAAGGTGACGCAGTTTGGAAGCACCATTACGAAAAATAGTTGCCAGTAAAGACCGGCAGCTTCATTCCTGGCAGCCTTAGCTGTAGAGTTTGATCCATTAGCTATAGTGAGCTGTCGCAGTCGATCGGTGATGCTGAGAAGGGACAGTTTACTTAGTAGGCTGCAAACCAGCACGATCGCAAACAACAATATTCCAATAATGCCCTGGATGCAAAGAAGAACTCGCTTAGTAAATGGTGAGACCTTGACATCTGGCGTCTTGTCGGCGTGGGTCATCAAGATTCTGCTACTATCATTGGATTGCTGAAACTCCTTTTCGTCGGCATCGCTACTCGAGTCGTCGAAGCGTTCACCGCCGGGCGTATTCAGCTCAAACAACGGCTTCGAACCACCACGCTTGGTATTGCGTGGATCCATTCTTGCTTCTCTCACTGTAGCTATAAACTAGCCACAAAAATTTGTACAGCGTATTTAGCAAACCGCCGCAGTACAGGTGGTCGCGGGACTACCCCGAACAACTGCGCATGCGCCAACTGACAGTGCGACTTCATCTGGACATTTTAAAATTTTGACAATAATTGTATGTAATGTCTGGACTTTATATTGATCAATTTTTACTTGGCTGATTGCATGCTAATCATGCGTCTGCTGCAAGTGATCGTACAGAGTTCTGTCTCTGAGTTTTTTTGCTTCCTTGAGAGCTTTTCTGTAAGCCTCTGTTGCAGAAGATGAACTTCCTGCAGACAAAAGGAAGACATTACACTTTAGTGCTAGCTGAGAATGCACCACTTAAAAGACAGTAGCATATCTCCACAGTAACTGTGATTAGATTACTAGTTTTATATATAGGTTAGACACCGAGGTGGAGGTATCTCAGGAAAATAGATACTGAGCAAAGCGAGGTATCTATTGACTGAGATACCAACACAGAGGTGTCTAATTAGCCAATTTAGACCTAGTGATATGATAACAGTGTCTCTATAAGCGACAGCTGCTAACCTTTGAAGTAAGCAACTAATTTTATGAGGTATCTAAGCAGGCCAGGTTAGAGACCTGCCAGTAGGTATCTAAATACCTCATTAGGCAGGCATACTTCAAAGAATATTAATCATGACTAGGTCTAAATATTATCGTTTTGAGTTTCTTATTCCATTATCATCACCTTGATGTGTGAGTATCATGGCTAGGTTGTAGTAGAATGTTGCCATGTGTTCTGCAATGTCTTGGCCTCTTAGTGCCCCTGCAATCTCCAGACTTTGCTTCACATGGGCCTCTGCATCGATGCACCGGTCAAGCTTGTCTAGTGAGGTGGCCAGGTCGTTGTGGAGAACAGCCACCTGCGAATTCAATGATTAACATTCCAGATTATTCTCTCTGCTTGTCACCCCGCAAGTAGAGGCCTCAAAATGGTATTTTCAAGGCGTGGAAGTTTTTACTAAACCCCAGGCTCATTCCGAACTGGGGGATTGGAATCACTTTCAGAAGAAATTAATAATAATGAGCTGCTCAGTTTGTAATGCGTAATAAAATATCTTTAGCTGCAAAGATGTAAAGATTATCTTTAGATACAAGACCAGTATGAGTGTGGTAGACCTAGTTGTACTTGTGTATTGCTAACTATAAAAACAACTGTGGACTATGCTACGCCCATGTTTGTGGAGAGTTACTCCATTCACAGTCCAGAACTGGAGAACATAACCAGCCATGCCATTATTGACACCCACTACAACGTACCAAATACTAACCAAATACTCGCTAATAAAGTTGTTGCTATATACTATAGCATCCACAAAAATATGGTAAGCATCTAACTTTAGATCCCAACTTTCTAGTATTTCAAAGAGGATTTCCGTTGGTTCTGTAATCCATGCTGGTTGAAATTCTCTTTCTACCAGGAATATCCATCAAAAAAAGCTAATGTTGGGTGTGCACATGTGAAAAATCCTGAAACAAGGCTACAATGGCTCTACGTACATACATACATACATACATACATACATAACTAAGCACACTCAACACATGAAAGAGGGGTTTGCTGAGCAGTTATAGTTAGGGATGAGCTGGTCATACCATTGTATTTGTAAACAAATCTCCCTGGACATATATACAGCTACCATGGTAACCACTTATGTAAAAGCAGTGTTTATTTAAGGACAAGAAAACAGAGATTAATATCTTCTTAGGCTTTGGTAGTGCCTTACTAACAGGACACTCCTGAGGTGGAACATCTACAGCGTACCTGGACACTTATTTAATCCCAAACTAGCTTAGAAAATTCATCCATTTCAGCACCATAAGCACCCCCGAGATAAAGACACGTAAACTATCGTGTCAAAATGCAAAGTCCCATTAGTGCCCAACTACGATGGACTTCACTATAGACCCCATTTTCACCGATATCATCAGCATCTGGACCACACTTGGAGATCTGCAGCTGGATGAACTGTATACTATAGTATATACTAGCTGTATATGATGGTATACGGAGGCATTATAAAGTATCAATTTGAGAGAGAGAATTACCATTCTTGGTATAAGAAAGTACAGCAGGACTTGGGGTATAAGAAAGTACAGCAGGGCTGGGGGCATAAGAAAGTACAGCAGGACTGGGGGTATAAGAAAGTACAGCAGGACTGGGGGTATAAGAAAGTGCAGCAGGACTGGGGGCATAAGAAAGTGCAGCAGGACTGGGGGCATAAGAAAGTACAGCAGGACTGGGGGCATAAGAAAGTACAGCAGGACTGGGGGCATAAGAAAGTACAGCAGGACTGGGGGTATAAGAAAGTACAGCAGGACTGGGGGTATAAGAAAGTACAGCAGGACTGGGGGCATAAGAAAGTGCAGCAGGACTGGGGGCATAAGAAAGTACAGCAGGACTGGGGGTGGTGAGTGTAGAAAGCAAACCAACAACATCTAAAGCCTAGGATACAAGGTTACAATCAGACAAAGGGAACTTGCTTGGCAAGGCAACAAATGCACATGTACCTAAAATAAGCTAATAAGAGGAATATACAGGGGGTTTACTGCTCGCCCATACAGTGAGGGTTCTGGCATTGAAGATGTGCAGTGAGCAGGGCATGGCCACCCTTCCTATGTGTGTAGTTGCCTGAAAACAGAGCTATCAAAACCAAAACCACTGAGTGTTTGAGCACATAGCGATGCTAAAGCCTTGCCCCCCAAAGTCTAGTGTACTAATAAAAACACAGTTCAGCTACATTGCACACGTACTTGGACCTAATTTTATCTGGAAATTAGTCCAGAACCCCATATTCTCTTTAGCGGCAGGGAATTTGTTAGCCTTGTACCCAGGCCCCAGCCCCATGTGGAGGGGGGGTGGGGGAGGGATTTCTCCACTGCATCATCAGCAGGCCACCGAGTCAATATGACAAAGAGGTTTCTATATAGCACACTGCAAGCAGTAACCTTAACAAGGGGCCGCCCAACAGGTCAATATGACAAAGAGGTTTCTACATAGTATACTTCAAGCCTTGCTCTGCACCTGCAAACCTAGTAAACTAGTGTAAACTGATGCACCAACTTAGGGTCATGTCACAATAAGCAGTTCAGTGTGACAAAGGGCTCTTTTAGTGTGTGGACCTGCAAACAGGAAGCTGAAACTTGCAATACAGCCATCACATGCATTGCATGGATATGACAGCAGACAGCAGTCTGGGATACAGAGGAAATGAGGGCATCACTTGTGATAAGGGAAACTTCTGATAATGGTCCAATAGGGGTATAATTACATTACGTTTATCCAAGCCTCGCAAATGGTCTCAAAACCCATAGTTACATGTACACACACAAACATGTAACTGAAAAGCTGGGGCCTGGGAACGAGGCTATCCCACAGACGCATCATCAACTGTCAGGGTAGGCAGTGATCATATTATGTAGTTAGCTGCCAGAAAAACTGCTATGGCGGGGAAATGCTCCAAATGGTGCGTTACCTATATCCAAACTGTGCTGTGCAATAACCAAATGGTGCTAAAGGCGAAGGAGTCTAGGCCATGCCTTCGTAGTACAGTCTATTTAGTCTCATTCCCATGGTTAATTCCCCCTAGAATGGTCTGGGTTTCTGAGGACAAAAACTATTTACAAATTCTGTAATTCCTCACCTGTAAGTGGGAGGGGCCGTAAACTGACTCCGCAATCCTGAGAGCCTCCCTGAAGGAAGCCTCTGCTTCCTCTCCCTCCCCTGAGGCAAGGTGGAACTGTCCTTTGCCGTGCAGGCACATGCCCCATAGAGCAAGCCTGAGTGAGGAAAGGGTTAATGGGAAGGAGGGCAAAGTTACTAGGAAGTTAATTAAATATGTCTTAAAATGACTACGTGTGGCTATGGTCCATGATGAAAATTTTTTTTTTTGATACAAGTACTATGGAGTTGCGTGATGTAATTTAATTTCCATGATATTGACTGCCAGCTGCACATACATATCCCATACCCTGAAGCCCATAAAGGAATTCACCAGCTGGGATAGCAATTAGATCAAAGATTGTGATATTGTAGGAAACTCACTAGTGGGAATAGCAATTAGAGACTAGCTATTTGTGGTGGCTCTGCCTGTAGTAACAGTATATGGCAGCTAGGATATTTTAAGGAAAATGAAGCCGATTGTGAAGCTCGCCAGTGGGATAGCTAGTTGTTTGTGGCAATGCTTTGCCTGTATAATGTAATAGTAGAAACTGACGCACAGTACAATGCATGTTATTGCAGGCAAAGTCCCAATTTTATGCACAAGAGACCAGCATTCCTAACAATGAGCAACGCCACAACTGGAAAACTACTGAACCAACAATAACCAAAGTTGAAATGTAAAGACAACAGCTGGCATCCATTTGAGGGGACCACTGGAAACATTCATTCGTATGGCTCCTTTTGAGACATCTGTTTCCTCTCCCATTCTGTGTATATACATTACGATAGTCTGTCTGCCTTGTAACCCATATGCCAATTCATCCAAAAAAATATCAAGAGAATAAGAGCCTCCAAAAATCGGAGCCCGACTGTGGGAATTGAACCCAGGACCTTCTGCTTATTAGTCAGATGCTGAGCTACTGGAGCTCCTGAGCACAGGAACAGTAGGCAAGCTTTACATAGCTACCAAACCCGCTAGTAGCACTTGCCAGTAGTCAATTCCAACTGTGATTATTATCTGAAGATATTATTCATCATCCTTAAACAAGATTTAATGTGCTATATCCAAACTTTTATCAGACTGCCCCAGTAACAAAACCATTCAGTTCATTCAACTGCATGTCTACCAGCCCCAGCTTTTATCATGAAGTCACAGCCGTGAGCTAAAGGCGAGGAAGGACTGGGTACGAGGCTTACTCTGGTCTTGTCTCATGTCTTGCTTTGTTAAAATTAAATCTGTACCTCCTTCGTGTGTAGCAAATCTCGTGTCTAACTAACATGGTGTGTCAATCATCTCAGGTAATTTAAATACCTCTTGAGGTTGACTTCTGGGCCCCCTAAAGGCTGACTGCTTATAAACTACATGTACTGAGTATCAACAAAATATCACCTTTGAAACTTCTTAGGGAAATTCACGCTGGGGCAGGAATCCCAGCCCCCCCCCCCCCCCACCCCCAGGCATAAAACAAGAACTGCTACTAGTCTCTACTACATTTCCAACACAAACAAAATTCAAAAAATTGCCATTTCTTGCACAATATTGCGCTATCCCCACCCAGATTTTCAGACTCTATTGGACATGATAAGATAAAGTCTGGGACTGGAAGTGGGAATGGCTTAGTAAGAAAGTGGTAACCTCTCGTCAGTCTCTGAATCATTCCAGTTCTTCTCTGCCGTCTGTACACACCAGTGGAAGCCTGAGGAGGCCAAGTCGTACCTGTGTGTGTGTGTGTGTGTGTGTGTGTGTGTGTGTGTGTGTGTGTGAGTGTGTGTGTGTGTGTGTGTGTGTATGTGTGTGTACATGCATATGTGTGCAAGTGTGTGCAAGTGTGTGCAAGTGTGTGTATTGTGGGCGTATGTGCATGTGCATGTGTATGTGTGTGTGTGTGTGCATAAAAACGAGAAGCTGCCCTTACCACACTTACAACTTCACCGACATGGAAGTACTAGCAAATACACAACATATGAAGAATGACACAGTGTCACAGTTGTTCCAGGGATCAACTTTAATGGGTGTTGGTATGTTTCTCATAGAGGTTATATACACTATAACTCAGCACTTAACGTGACCATTATCCCTAGCTACTACGTCGGGTCAGGTCATGTGCCAGCCATCAGCAACCAAGTAAGCGCTGTCTGGAAAGGAAACGCTTTAGTTTCGATTGCCCCCACCAAGAAAGCAGGGCACTACTGTCAAAGTTCAAACATCTACCAAGCAGAGACATTACTCCAGACACTACTCCACACAGCCCTGCACAGCGTGAAAAAAATGCTCGCTGCACAGTCTACAAAAAAAGGCTGGGCAGCGGAGGCTGTAGAAGAGAGCAAGCTAGGTCATACAAATATAGACAGACTGCTGCTAATGATATTGCAATGAATGAAGAGGGGGTTTCTCAGTTGGCTCTTGCATAACAAAGAAAGGCTCTCTGAATCACTTTGCCACCATCAACAAACGTCACCGCGATGGAGGACTGGAGCTCCTGGTTGCTGGATGGTGACTATAAGCTATAGCTCGGATCAACCCCTGACCTCCCATGACGTTCATTGACGATCATTGTGATGTGTCGTGACGAGCAAGGCTATGAAATACGTAGCAGGCGTTCTCACATTAACTTCACTTTCGCCCTGGAGCATCTAGCTGAAATGTTGGCAAAGTTTCTTTCCGAATTAAAGTTAGTATTCAGAGAGCCTTTTTGTGATTATCGTAATGATGTTATAACCATTTACTTTTTCTGGTTAGTGTATATCTTAGCCAGCTTGAGGGAGATTCCAACAACAGCATCGTCTTCCTACAAGTAACACAATGGTGGAATAAAGTATATGTGCTAAGGGGTAGTGTTGTTTTTTTTGGCTGACCTGGTTGACCCCGGCTGTGATCATCACTTTTAGGGTCTCCTTAAAGTTGGCTTCTGCCTGGCAGAGAAGGTGCATGGATGACAGCAGTTGGGAGGAGAGAAGTGGGGGGGGGGGGGGTGGGGTGGTGGGGATGGGGGGGGGGGGGATAGCAAGAACTCACTTCATCCAGCTTGCCTTGCTCAAGATACATGTTAGCCAGCTGAGGGGATTGAGCAAAAGAAAGTTCAATGACCTACACACTCGACTCTGATTAATGGAAATAAAAGTGCTGAGCTCAAGAAATTACAAGCAAACAAGCATGTTCTTGTTTTTTCATACAAGAAAACAAAGCACTCGTTCTCTTGTATTTTCTTAGTGCTCACTTTATCCTCCATTAAAATCTGGTTAGAACATAGGAGGCGCCTGGGGACTAGGCTAGCTGTGACTCACTGTAAGCTTACTCATGGGCTTATGCATCTGTGTACATATATACTACCAGGAGTAGTGTAGTGAGGGCTCCCACAATGGGCAAAGGTCCTGCTATTATACACACACAGTACAATTAGAGGGTGGCCTTACAATAAAGCTGCACAACCTTACAACTACAGCATTATGGAGAGGTATACCGTATAGCGACAAATTTCCGAGGAGTAAAACTCATGGATTTGGCTCAAAGCACAAAAATTATAACCTTAAACACTTTGATACCACATCAAGCATGGCTCCACCATGTCTGAGATCCTTGAAAATTATTTTGCGAAAGGTAGGTTAATCCATGACAATTTTGGGCCTTGGAAATTTGTCGCTGTATGGTAGCTCTACTCCTGTACCTTGTCCATGCAGACTGCCCTAGCCTCCAGGAAGGGCTGACTCTGTGCGTGAACTGAGAGGGCCAGCAGCTCCAGGGCTCGGTGGTAGGCCCGCTCTGCAGTTGGGTAGTCTTCTTTCCTCAGCGCTCGCTGGGCTTTCAGTAGTTGCCGCTTTACAGACGAGGGTACCGCCCCCTCCTCCTCCTCCTCCCCTCCTCTCTGGAAGATACCCAGTAGACCTGTGCATGTGTGTGTGTGTATGTGTGCATGAGTGTATGTGTGTGTGTGTGTGTGTGTGTATGTGTGTGCACATCATGTGGTGTGAGTCAGGGCATATCAAGACACACTCCTGCTGCAGCTCCTGAGTACATGGATGAATTACCAGACAGGTGCACGTATTTGCAGCCTAGCCTGTAAGATTTTTTCTTCCCCAGCTTTTGAAATGGTGACAATTACAGAGGTTTGCAGGTTGGTTGTCCACTGCAACAGGCAAATGGAGTCTGACAGTAGTAACTGTGTAAACTGTTAGCCTTGTTCCAGACAGCCTAACCTAATTAAGCACTTGAGAGCCACTGCCCATTTTGCTCTTTATCTGTAGAGTGAAAAACTTTTCTAAAGGCTAAAGTAATAAGCTCTTGCCTCCGAGAGCCAGAAGATAGGGACCAGTCGAAACTCTCTGCGAGTGGAAGGCCACTGCCTGACATCCGTAGTAGCCCCGTCCACCGCAAGCGCTCCAACTAGCCGTTGAGCTATCTGCCCTAGGGCAACGATAGCCCCACCTCCAGCCTGGCTGTCTCCATACAGCCAGCTGCAGCCCTCTGTTCAATCGCAGGAGCCTCCAGGCCTCCCTCCTCAGTACAGACACAAGTGTGGAACTCATGTCACCGCGACGCTAATGGTAGAAAAGAAAGAATAAGTACCATCTCCCTCTCATATACTGCTAGACACCGGATCTTAGATCCAGAAACAGTTTACTCTGCTAGGAATACCAAATTCCTTGAATAGTAAGGACATTCCACTCCAGACGCTGTTTCGGTTAACAAAGCTGTGCCCCTCTACAAGCATTGTGGCTAATAAACAAAAATTGTATTGAGCTTACCCAGCCTGCAGCTTCCAGCTAGTATCGGTAGATGGGCTGCAGCAACGTTGCAAAGTGCAGAGTGCAGGGTGCACGATAGTGCTGATTCAGCAGTATTATTAATTGCAAACAAATTCGGGGAATTAAGGGTTAAAGCTAAAACACGTGCTACGCAGTGGCTGCAGTGAGCTCTGACGGAATGGTTAGTTGACATGTTTGTTCTCTTGCTTGAGTCCTAGTCACTTGTCCCCAGTCTTCTCCAAGAGAGCCTGTGAACGAATCAGTCAGTCCAGTCTCGTTGCTGATTGCAGGATCTTGCCAGTGGCCAGGGGACTTTTGTGCAGTTGTTGGGTCAGCTGAGACAGGAGTGCAAGCTGGAGTTCTTGGAGTGGGTCCACAGGGAGTACAATCCCAAAGTGGAACCGGGGAATGGGATCTTGGAGGAATCAGAATCAGGTACAGATTTGGGCATCATCGGGAGCGGTAGCCTCTAGACTCATTCCCAGGCCACACAGTCGGAGAAGCCTGGGAATGAAACTAGTTGGCTTCTCTGACTGCATGGCCTGGTAGTGAGGCTAGATGGCCTCATTCTCAGGCTCCACCACCCAGCAAGGTATTTTTGCAGGTGTGTGCAACAACTACTGGGCAGTGGAGCCTGGGAACAAGGCTATAGGAAGCAGCATATTTAAGCCACCAAAAAAGGATGAGGGAACATCAAACTAGTGTATGACGCCTTGTACTTAATTTTTCCTATCTTGACAGATCTCCTGGACAGTATAGCAACCGACCTCAGGGGCTCCGTCCCTCCCAATGCACTGGCTCCCGGAGAGCAGGCACTCTGGCCCAGGGCCACACAAGGAAATGCAGGGAACCCCGCCACTCAGGTACGTATTTGAGATATTGTAGGAACACTGGAAGACCACTTGTATACTCAACAGTCTGGTAGCTGCCCTTCTTTGCAGAGCTCCTCCAATACACTGCACGTGGACTCCTTCCTCTACCCCTCTGAGGACGACGTGGACGCGCTCTGTAGCCAGCTGGAGGTCTCGAGGAGCTATTGCCTCAACTGTGGGTCATGGAAGACTGCCCCTCTCAGTGAGTGTGATCTGTAGTCCCATTCCCAGGTCACACTAAGAAGCCCCTTCCTCGGGTACCTTGGAATGAGGCAGGGTATCGACTTTTTGTACAGAACTATCTAGTCTGGGGGGGGGGCTCATATAATGAGCAGCATTAAATTTGTGAATCTCCCCCCCCCCCCCCCACGAAAAAAATACCCTGAACAGCTGCTATAGTCAGTAATCTATTCCGAATGCACTTCATTGCATTCCTATAGATTTTATCTCTCATTCCATGTCTCGGGAGCAGCTGAAGTTCATTTTCTCCGACCTCCTCCCGAACCTGACTGGCAAGATGGTATTAGATGTTGGCTCCAGGTTGGGACCTGTGCTCTATGGGGTATGCTAAATCAGGAGAAGAGAGACATCCGTGGTACTTCAGTCCATTTTGTTCAATAGGGTTTCATATACTCACAAGCTTCAAGGCTCATCGGCGTGGAGATGAACAGCTACTTCTGTGAGCTGCAGCTGCAGGTGGTGGCCAAGTACAGCATGGGAGGCAGGGTGCAGGTGGGTTCACTCGGGAGCTGTGTTGCCACATTCCCAGTCTCCACTCTGCAGCTTTCTTGTATCATGTAAGAAGATACTGCAAGCTTAAAACTGCGGTGGAGTTTGTTGGACATCTTGGCTCGTGTAATGTACCTCCCACACATTGCCTAGGCCTAGCCAATCACATAGCCCCTATCAGACACCTCAATTGAACTTCTGTTCACGACAGCTACATTTATCTGGAACATGAAATTCACTACTGTCGCAGTGAGTTTCTGAATATGAGTATTATAGCCTCGCTCCCAATCTTCATTCCACAAGACAAAAAAAGCACGGTAGAGACTAGGAATGAGACTGTATGCAACACGTGGTACTGTATCTCTGCTGCATAGCCTTGTACTCCAGCATAGAAGGGTAAATGGGGGAGTGTCCAGTTGTCCAGACACCTGACAGATCTGCCTGAGAAAGAGGCTCTTTCTGTGTAGCTGTGTGATATATTATGAACTACTCTTGTGATATACACAAACATGAGATAGAAGGTCTTGGGAACACGGTAAGTTTGCCGTGCATCCAGACAATGCCCGCTGTCTAGACACGCTCACACTCCGGGAAGGCAAACTCCTTCCTCTTCTCCCGCTGCAGGTGGTGTGCTCTGACATCTGTCAGCAGGCTGCTCTACTGCAGGAGGCCGATGTCATCGTGATGAACAACGTCTTTGAGGCCTTCCTACCACTGGAGGATCAAGTCAGGTGGAAACAGTAACCCCAGTATTGTTGTATGAAGTGTGAGTATTAGGGAGAGCACGTGGATTTGAGTCCAATTTGGGAATACATGGATTTGATTGAGTGTGATTATTTATTCTCTGACCTCCACAGGGTGTGGGAGTTCCTCCACAGGACAGTCAGAAAACATGGCACACTTCTGGTCACCATTCCAAGCATCCAAGAGTCTTGGAGCCAGTTGCCGTTCAGTGTGAGCTAGCCCCCATCATGTAGTCTCATTCCCATACTAAGTAATACCGGTAGCTAAACAATGAGAAGGATTAAAGGGGTTAATTAAGTATGTTGCCTATAGCGATTTCACCAACATGTTCATGTGCTGAGTAGAAAATGTGATCTTCACATGACATTTACTCCTGTGGCCGTAACATTTAGGTGAATATCAAACTGATATTAGGGTGGTATTATTGATTGCTGTAGTGAGTCAATCTACAGACTAGGAGGGATGGCTGTGAAGTAGCCTCGTTCCCAGGCCTCCACCCAGCTTTCATCCAATTTTTTAGGGGGAGGAAAGCTTGGAAGCGAGGCTAGCTATCAAGCACATTAATATTGGCTTGGGGTGTGGCAGTATTATACCATGTGAGATTTGTGACTTGGTACTTGGTAGTCATTTTGAAGGGCATTGTTGAAATGAAACTAAAGAGGTAACAACTGTAGTATAGATATTATGGCCATTGTGACTCCAGGCGTAAGATGGTGAGAGGAGCCTGTACTCCATGCAGTGTGTATATTTCGTCTGCAGCCTGTCCTTTCTCTTGGGAGCTGGGTGAGAGAGGTGCCCACGGGAATAGACCCAGCGGATGAGGAACTGTTTATGATTCATCTCTACTGTGTTCTGTAGCTGGGTTGTTACCATGGCATTGGTACACGCAGTAATGGGAATGTCACCTTTGTTGCTGGATTTGACTGCCTCTGTATATATTTTCGAGAATGACTTTTGCTCTATACTCGTGATCATTTGGTGCTGCAGTGCTTACATTATTGACCTGCACAATGTCACACTTGCTTGTTATTGTCAGAAACTATTATCAGACCAGTTGGTGCATATATTTTAGTTTGTCCACTGTTTGGAGGTTATCCTTATTTCAGAGTGTCCTTTATCAGAGTTGCTACTGTATTGCACACTTTGGGTCGAGCAGTGCAAGAGAATATTCATTTCTCGGCCTCTGCACTGGCCCTTCCTACAATACTACACCTTGAACTGAATGTAATGCATACATGTAAGGATATTAGGAACATGTCACATGCAGTACATACATGACCACTAGCTAGTGCTGCTTATTATGTTCATTGACTGCATGCATGTAGCCTTCCCAGGCACTACCCAGGCCATAGTGTAATTATAAGGGTATGCATTGTATAGCAGAATCTGATATATAAAATCGAACATGACATTGTACAAAATTGCGTCAAACTTTCATTGCCCCATCTCCTTCAGCTCTCTGATATCGCAGTTGTCTAGGTTAGGCAGCGTTCTGTGTTCCGGGGGACTGCAGCCGAAGAACAGAGTAGACAGAATCTGCAGAGTGTCTCCATGTGATACCAGTATGATGATCCTGTCGGTAAACTCATCATCCAAGCTCTGAAGCAGTCTCGATGTTCGCATCACGACGTCCATCACACTCTCGTTCCCAAAATCGGTGTGTGTGGGGTCGACCACATCAACGTCCCAAACTTTTTGGTAGTTTGCCGCTTCTGTCATGTGGAACGTCCCAAAGCCTCGCTCTCTGAGAGCTGGCTCAAGACGGAGGGGGGCCTTGACTTGTAACTGGGAGTGTAGGATCTCAGCTGTCTCTCTAGCCCTCTTGAAGTCTGAGCTTGCTATCACCAGCTTTTCAGGCAGGCAGTGTTCTGAGTGTAGCATGGACTTGAGCTGCTCACAGGCCTGGAGAATGGGATTACAGGAATGGAGTATGAGCACATATAATGTCGTACACGAAATGATTGGTAACACACCTCCTTCGCTTGCTGTCGTCCTCTCTCCGTGAGACCGTAAGAGTTGATCCCCACATCAGGACTGGACACAATCAAACCTGCCACATTTGCTTCACTCTAAAGGTAGATAATACAGAGCGCTACTTATGCTTAATATGAACACCCTCACATGATAATAGGGACACAAGACATTGCCATGGTAGCAACACCAATGGTGAATGCTTGAAGCTCTTTCAGAACATTGAAATTTGCTTCTCAAATGTGGATACCTGTCGCCTACTTACCTCTCCATGTCTTAGAATAAATATTTTATTCTTGAGAGGGGATCCAGCTGTTTCAACGTTACCACAACCAACACGGCCACTGGAAAGAGCCTCAGCCATTTCACACAATTATAGGCAGATTCCCATTCTGCAGGTACCGCTCATGGAACAGGAACGCACCAACAAGGGGGGCGGAGCTCAAATTGGCAAAAAATAAAAAATGGCAACCCTCTTCTCCCAACGGAACCCTAGGCCATGTGACACTGCCACGTTAAGGGGTGAACGGGCAGGTCGTTCCGGCTGACCAAGCCTTCAACCTTTCGGGCGCCTGTCCGCTATGGTACAGGGATCGTCATCGGGTCTGTTTAGTGTGCCAGGCTTTGGGAATCAAGGGAGGAACACGGACGGATCCTAGGCCGTACTGTCCGAGACCACCGTGGCAGTTGCCAAACCACGTTACCCTCTACCTGAACACACTGGGTCACAGCCCGGAGCTAACTGCTCCACCCACTATACCGCTACTAGCATATTTATTAAGTTTGTAAAAAAAACGCGATTTGCTTATGGGTTTTGCTCCAGTCCAATTACGTGACGTCAAAATAATTAAAATGTGATGATGTAATGGGTAAAGGTGATCACTAAATGGAATTATTCGCGTTTGCAGCACTTTTACACGTACATTATGACACTATATCCATGCACAAGAATTGACCTGTACTTCAGTCTATAGGCCCTCTACCTTACAGAATGGATCCTGGATAATCCTAATAGTTACCATAACATTTCCTATTGTACTAGCTTGGATGTTGGGACTAGTTTAAACTGCTTCAGTATTTCTTCTCTTGTACTGTATGATGGGGCTGGTTGGGGTGTGGATCATGGTGGAGTAGTTCACAGGAGGGAAGTGGCCATCCACCAGGTCAAACTCATACTTGCGGATCAGGACAGACCAGATGGTCTTGATCTGTATGTAGGCAAAGCTCTCCCCCGCACAGCGGTGGCGCCCTGCAGAACAGAAAGAAGTCGCTGAGTCTGCTAGTTTTCTATGATTTAATTCTACGAAACAACTGCATGGGTGCTGGCATTGACAGTTTCACTTTTCAGAAATTTAACCCTTTTGATATTATGCCACAGAAAGTGCGTTTGCTCACCTGCTCCAAACGGCACATAAGCAAATTTCTCACTATTTCCGGCATCTGCTTCTAAAAATCTGAATAGAGGTAAAATGAATAGTCTTGTCATTCAACTTCCTATACATACCAAGTATAACATGTACCCAGTATCAAAATTATTCTTTGCAGGGAGGATACAATTTCCTTCAACAGACCGCACTGTTTCCAGAGCTTCCAGAGCTCATTTCAGGATTTCAGTGAGTTGTCTGAGTAATTAATCCTACAGTGTATTGAGTGATATATTGTGGTTCTTTGCTTTCAGGGCGGCGAGCCTAGAGCCATAAAATGTAAGGCTATAAGGACTTATTCCCATAGTTGCCTCCATCTCAAATGGACGCCAGCAACAAGGCTGTAGCATTCCTGATTCTCAAGGTCAAGCATCCAGCAGTAACTAAGGTTGAGGTTTACTGACAATGAATTACTGTACATTAAGGGATAGTAGAGGTGGTTGTAATATTGATTTCAAATGTTTACTGTGATTGTCAGTATGGCATTATAATGTCCCTTACCTGTCTGGGTCGAACTTCTCTGGGTCATTCCACACTTCCTTCAGCTTCTGGTTGACCGTAGGGGACACACACACCTGATGGCCAGGGGGGATTGTGTAGTCTTTCACATTCTGAGGGGAGGGGAGGGGAGGGGAGGGGAGGGGAGGGGAGGGGGGAGGGAAAGGGAGGGGAGGGGAGGAGGGAGGGGAGAGCTGTCACTTGAGGATGCAGTGTACTTTGGCCATTGAGGTTTGCTGTGCTCAAGCATATATCTCTAATTATGAAGTTGGATACAAAATTTTCTATTGCAAGTTCTCACCTGTGCTGTTTTCACCATTCTCATCATTGTCATAATGGGTGGGCGGAGCCTCAGGGTCTCGCGGAGGCAGCGGTCCAGGAAAGGAAAGTCCTTTACTTGCTCGTACACCAATGGCGGGAGGGAAGCACCACACATTGTCAGCTGTTCCTCATATACTAAGTCCTAAGGGAAAGTAAGGGTGTGTGTATAAAGTCAGCTGTATAGTACAAGGTACCGCAGAAATTTCTGGTACACTACCTAGATATCATTCGACACTATTTGAATACTACCTGATACTAACCACACACCTGCAATCTCTTGTCTCTGGCCAGGAAGAACCCCAACCAGGCACTTGTGGTCGAAGAGGTGTGCTGTCCAGCCAACAGGAACCCAATTAGCATACCAATGATCTCATCATCAGTGAGGGGGTGGCCATCCCTAGATATGTGTAGTAATAGCACCATAAGAACTTAGAACCCAGTCTTCCTATGGCCAGATTATATTTCAAAGCCATGGAGAAAAATCAGGAGTTAAAGATAAAATCTGGGTGTAAGAGGCCTGGGTATGAGGTTAAAGAACTTATTAATGGACAGGCATAGACTTGATTGCTGACATCTCCCAGTATTTGCCATCCCTGGTTCTCTTCATAATATAATTATTCCTTTCATAACTGAATCAGACCGTATACGATTGTCTCTTCACTCTTAATTTAACCTTCTTCCCAGAAAATTATACACGTCACAAGCAGATATCAATCAACCGTGCGTCGATCTCCTCACTTGTATGTAGCATGCAGCAGTGTGTTGAGGATGTCGTCCTCACAGTCCTCACGGGGCTGTTCTCGCCGACGCTGGATCACCTCGCTAAAGATCCGGTTCATCTCCAGACGGGCTTGATCACGTCTCCTACCAGAGAAGAAAAATCATTCATCTTTCAATCTCCCAATCTCCCATATTGTTTAAACTCCAAACACCAGACATTAGCAACCATCCGTGCAGCTGTATATATACTGTAGCTAGCTCAGGCATCGTTCTTGTCGGCCTAGGCCTCGAATATCATTGCTTTTGAATTTCGATGGCAGGCTGTGTACAGTGAAACTGCTGTAACATGTAGTAGTTAATTATAATTACATTTTCTCATTACTATGTGTATTTCCCTTTTGGATATTTAGGTGAAACTGAATACTGGCTCATTTACTTTGCCTAAACATCAAGACATTGACATCTCCTCTCTCTACTGCCGACTGACTGATTAGCAACTATGTCTGACTGAGACTAGTTGACTGTCCAGTGTCCAGACACACCAACCTGAAGGAAGGAAGGGGAAGCCATCCCGGCAGCACCCATGCCAGTTGAGTGAATCCACCATCCAGGTCAGCATACAGCTGGGCCACGTGTTCGTCCAGCCTCTCCCGAATCTCACGCCCTGGAGGAACGATATGACTGGTTATGGTATTTTACACAACTAGACGAAGGTCCTTTACTTCTGCGTGCATTGGAGGGGAGTCTGGGAACAAAGCTAGCTAGCCTCATTCCCAGCGTACGGTTCCCAGGCTCCCCTCCAATGCACGAAGAAGTAAAGGACCTCCCGACCCATGAGTTTACATATACACAAACAAGAAGAAGAAAAGTGAATTTACTCACTCATACTATGTAACATGTACAGTTGGGAAGCCTGGAAATGAGGCTACATCAAGTGTGGATAAGTGGTAGTGCAGTGGACCCCTCTAATCACAAGATTTAGGGACACCTTACTATTATCGCAAATGAAATGTATTTTTTGACCCCTGAACAAGAATACCCCAGTAATTCAGACGCAGAAGCTGGTCCTAATGGTGTTTGCAATAGCCACTGTATGTTTATGTAGCTGGCTGGTTTCAGTGCTCACCGTGTAGGCAGCGACTGGCAGTCAGTATTATCAGCTCAGAGAGTGCTTGAAATAAATCTGGGATAGAAATCAGATCCAAGATTAATCAATTAATAATCAGATAGACATGGGATGGAAGGACTTCATAGCCTCATCCCCAAGTTACTTGTCCGCTTGCCTCTCTTTCCACTGTCTCCCCACCTCTGGAAGTAGTCCTGCGTCTCTTTCTCAATGAGGGGCACATAGCGTTGGAAGTGGGCCACCGTCAGACCCGTCTTCAGCAGCTTTTTTTGCTCCAGGAATACCTAGAAATCAGACATTTCTAAATCCTCGGCGCTAAAGAGTTATTTTTTGAGACTTATTTAAAGAGGGGAAATCAACTGCGACCACAAGTCAATATTGATACCTTATTTGGCACATCATAGGCCACGCCCTTTCCGAAGACTGGAGTGACCAGCTTGGAGTAGACTTCTTCTGCGTTGAGGTCCTCGTTCTTCGAGTTAAAGAAAAGGTCAGACGAGTCGGAGCCGATCAGGTAGGTGAAGGTCTTGCCCACCATTGTGAAGCTAAAGACATCCCCATACTATGGGGAGTGGGGTATGGAATATGGGAATGAGGAAATGGAACATGGGAATGGGGTATGGGAAGTGTGTGCACGTGTGTAGTGTGTGGGGTATGGAACATGGGAATGGGGTTTGGGGAAGTGTGTGTGTGTGTGTGTGTGTAAGGGGTTATCTCAATAAACTGTATACATGTACTATACGCAGGGGGGTTATATTAACTCTTTGCATTTATGTGCCTATATAAAATAGAGAAAACTATGTACTTTATATTAAAGTCTAATATAAAAAGCCCATATAAATTCACATAAGCCTTATGGATGTATTAAAACTTGGCGGTTAATAAGCACCTTGCCCCTCAAAAGGCTAGTATACAGAGAAAGGATTATTACACAGTACCACTAGTGTTACTCTAAAACCGTACTTTCTGGTGTGCCCTCATGAGGAACTCAATCGGACTCTTGCCAAATGCCACAGCATGTCCCAGGAAGGGAATGGAAGACGGGATGTGGGGAGGCAAGTTCTGAGGATGACGGAAAAGGGGAGGACAGGGGAGGGAGGAGAGATGGTCAACAGCTGATCACAGACTGAGGCATACCAAGTTGATGTCTTGTTGCAGGGGGGTAGATCTAGGTGGGTCTGTTTTCTGGTAATTATGAAAGTTAAGTGTTTTTTTCTATACTCACTGAGCTTATTCGATTATCTCGTGCAAACTGACAGTGAGGACACCTGTATGAAGTTTATAGACCTTATTTGATGACATCATAATGCCAACTCAGGCGGATGGATATGCAGAAGCAGCCGACATCTTGAGTGGCAATAATGTGTACAAGGTCGATGTCCTTTGTCCTGCTCAGCTGTAGGAGGTGCATATTCGCGAAACTTACCCAACCTAATAACTACTTGGTACCAACAACCGACACAATAAGAGTGTACGTTTCAAGCCTCCCTAGCTCATTTCTACAACCGCTGTAGAACCATCACTCTAGTATCACTCACATAACGGAAATTAACAAGGAAGTAAATGCCATTATGTAATGTGTGACGTCAATCGAATACAGTCTGTATCCAACAATCTTGATGAAATTTCATTTATGCTTCTGCAATAGCTTTGTGATAAAAATGCAGCAAAGGTCAAATTTACGTGATTTCATTTTTTATTCCAGCCTCCTGAGTCACTTCCTGGAGCTGGGATCCCCCTGCAACAAGTAACATGGCCTACCAACCCTAGCAAACAGCAGGTGGCAGCAGTAACCTACTTCTTCCTCTCTGGTCTTGCTGCCCAGCCAGCGATAGAGAAAAAGGAGCAGAGCTAAGGAAATGACAGCTAACGTGGTGCCAGCCGGCTGCAGTGACGTCACACTGGTTACCAGGGCCTGTATGACTGAGAACAGTGCCGTCTAGAGAGGAGATAATTCAATGATAGAGTAACAAAAAAACCTTTTTAAAAATGAAAGAACATGTAGGGATGGAATGCCAAAAAAGCAACTTGAACCAAACAAGGTAGGAATACACCACAATACTCTTACGGATTGTCATCCCTATATCTTTTGCCATTTTTCCAACGGGGTCTCAAATATACATGGGTGTTACATGGGATGACAGGATGTTAGATTGTGGTGTAGCTACAGTTCTGATTTTAATTGCATGCAGAATAATGAGGTGGGTGTCTCTTCAGCCAGTGATAACTTTGTAACTCAGTATTTTCCTAGGATAGAACAGCTATACTATCGGGAACCATCAGATATGCTACACAAGAAATACCACAGTCTACAATCCGTGTGCCCTTACACGAGTCGTTTTAATGTCACCTACCATTTTATTGGCTGTATAGACTTTTGTGACGTGCAGCTAGATGTCTTGCAGCCTTGGCACTTCGGGTTACAGCTGGTTACACCAGGTATGGGGAGTGGTCGCGCTGCAGAGCGAGCGAGGAGCAACATCTTGCAGCTTATCAGGCGATTGTCATTTCATTCGCGTGTTTTAGATCTTCCGAGGGGGCGTACTGTACCGCTCAATGGGAATGACGCGTGTCAGCTGAGCTGCCCGCCCACGTGTGTGTGTGCGCGTACGAGGTATAGTCGGTAGCTCGTGCAACTCAGAGCACTAACCGCAACCCTCTTGCCTCTGTGAAGAGTGTATGTTTGCCGCGGAAAAGCTAGAGTCGATCGGCAGCTTGCATTGGTAGGTAAGTTGGAACTAGCTAGCACTGATCTAGCCCCACCCATTTTTGCAACCCACAAAGCCAGAAATACTATGCTAACAGCTATGGCTATTAGAGGTACACTAGAAGCGGCGGGAGTAAGGGAAGATCTTGCTATTAACACATTGCATCGAGGCATAAGTTTTTTAATTTTATGGAGGTGGAATGGGCTGGGAATTGGTCATATATTCAATAACTCCTCTATCGATACAGAAGAAATAAGGATGGCAGCAGTGACCATGCCCTCCCAGCAGCGGGTGGGTCCTGTCACGGACCTCACCTGCTGGAGGTTGGCTAACGAGAGGGGCAGACAGACGTGGGAGTACGATGAGCAAGGGCACAGCGGCAGAGAGCCTAATTTTGTGGAGCGACATGCCCTGGGCCTGGATATAGTGAGTGAGCTACGTATAGTGGTTGAAGCAGGGTGGCCTCACTTGATCTCTATCCCTGATCAGGCTTTTGTCAATTGTAGTTCAAAAAGCAGCTTGAGTTTACTGGTACTTATTTGGGCAGGGAGCAAACGAAGAATTTATGTTAGTGAAAACAGAAAAGATTTTTCAAGGATTGTCTCAGTTGGCTAGTAGAAGTCATTCCGAACTTCTTCAATTCCAACCAGAAAAATTTTATCCAGATCTTCATTAAAAGCGTTTGGACAAGTATTTCAGGTTGGAATTGAAGAGCTTTGGAAAAGAAACTTCTTTCTCTCATTGACTCTGCAGTCAATATGGGGTGCAGCTTTAATCCGATTCCTTACGTTTAGGATGTTTACAATGTTCTAGCTGTTTCTCTTATGTGACTTACATCCTCCGTTCTCAGAGCACGCTAGCCCCTCCCTTGCCGCGCCCCCACACACCTGGAGAGGCCACAAGGAATGGCATGCTCTTCTATTCCAAGCTGCAGACGGAGGATGGTCACTGGGCGGGGGACTATGGTGGTCCCCTGTTTCTCATGGCAGGTCAGCTATAGCTTACAAGGGCAGGCCTCGGTGTGAGGCTAAAAACTCCCCCCCCCCTCTTAGACTCCTGCATTCAGAGAGTGTGTATGGGCCATGCAGCTGTTATTTGACTTAGTTACTTACTGGTAGAACTTATCAGTTTATCCAACTGTGGTACCGGTTACCGTTTATCTACCTACTTGTACATATATAGGTCTGGTCATCGTGTGCCATGTGACTGGGACAGCCCTTGAGGAGCCTCGGAAGGCGGAGATGGTCCGCTACCTGAGGAACATGCAGAGGGAGGACGGAGGATGGGGACTGTGAGCACACCACATGTCCTTACGTGTGTCTGCTAGTTGTTCATGTCGATGACAGAGGATGCTGTAGCCTCCCCACCCCAATATTTTTCTCACAATTGTGGAGAAAAATCCTCCATGGGAAGGCCTGGCTATGGAGCTGGGTTGAAATATGCCTGCCATTAAATTGCAGAAAATGTTCAGGGTACTTTTACTTGCAGTGTGTTACTAATTAGTTACAGAACAGTTACCTCTATAGACAAGAGTGCGATAATGGAAATAATTACACACTTTTTTAGTTCAACAAATGCTGTAGCTATAGGAACTGTGGAATCGAGTGTAATTTGAATAATCACACTTGCAATAGCACCCACTTTGCTAATGCAATTACTTTGCAATTATTTCCAATTTGCACTCAAACTCATGTGATTACCATACTAACAGCATGCATGCGCACACACAAACACACACACTCTCTATCTCTCTCTCTCTCTCACACACACACACACACACACACACATGCACAGGCACTCAGTCGGAAAATCTACGGTATTTGGCACAGCCCTAAACTACGTCACAATGCGACTCCTAGGAGTAGGGAAGGAGGACCCAGACGTTGTCCGGGCCAAGTCTCTCCTTCACCAGCTGGGAGGGGCCACTGGGATACCCTCCTGGGGCAAGTTCTGGCTGGCAGTACTGAACGTGTACGACTGGAGAGGAATGAACAGTTTGCTCCCTGAGCTGTGGTGGGTGGGGCGGAGCTATTATAATTATTAACCTTTTACAGGTGACAAAAGTAGTTTTTATTGACAAAAGTAATTTTTTCCCCTCCCCTCCCCTCCCCTCCCCTCCCCTCCCCTCCCCTCCCCTCCCCTCCCCTCCCCTCCCCTCCCCTCCCCAGGATCCTTCCCAGCTGGTTGCCTGTCCATCCCTCTCACTGGTGGTGCCACTGCAGGCAGGTATGGTGGTACATATCTACAGCTGGTGGTTTTGAGGGGGGGTGTGAGAATGAGCACTATAGCTGGCTGAGTGATTGTTTCACTAATTGGTGATTCATAATGAGTATAGCCCAGCCCCAGAGAAGGAGATTAATTCCAATACTTCACACACGAGTATAGTATCTGTTGCTTGAGAGTCAATGTACTGCTCAAGGAATAACGATGACATTGATATTATTGTTCTGACGATATTTTGATAATTGGGAATGATCACAATATTATTGTCACGACAATATGATAAGGATATTATTGAACTATTGCCCAGTACCAATACCAAGGATGTATCTGACTAGGCCATATACAGACAATCCAAATTTGGCCATTGTTTGAGTCTGAATGGCTACAGAGTAGTCTAAATAGTTTATCCTAGGCACTATTAGCATTGTGACTATGACAATGGACAAACCCGTCAAGATAATTTGCTTCGAATGCACCAGACATGAAGCACTGATGGTTCAGTGGTAGAATTCTCGCCTGCCACGCGGGAGGCCCGGGTTCGATTCCCGGTCAGTGCATTTTTCCCTTTTTTTTTTCACCTTTATCGTTAGTCAGCCATTAATGAAGTGTAGTAACATAATTATGACCCTCATCAAGTTCTTAATTTTGCTACTATCATTTTCCCTACATAATCCCCACAGGTGTACTTGCCAATGGGTTACTGCTACGCACACAGAATTACAGCCGAGCCAACGCAGCTGATACTAGACCTGAGAGGGGTAGGTTTGTCACTGATGATGTGTGTGCTCGGATGTCCATTGATGATGAGTGCATGTGCTGAGATGTTCATTGAGCAGCCTATGTTTTAGGACTCTGTGTAGCCCCAAAGCAGGAGCATGTATAACACAGTGTGAATTTAGTGTTGCACTAGTAGCTCCATCCAGTGGTTAGGTAGCCTCGTCCCCAGGCTCTCGTATGCTTTGCTACTTGAGAGCCTGGTACATTTTCTCACATGATTTAACTTACTTAATTGTGCGTGGGCAGGGACCACTTGAAGGACAGTTGCAATTTTCTACCTTTTGCTAGTGACATTGTTTCAGCTGGTACAAATGGGTTCCGAAGAGTAGCTACAAGAAGTATAGATTCACTGCCTTCCTTCGTTGTTTGATAACTGCAGCTGTCCTCGCCCACGCAAAATTCACTCTTTCACCACCCTTATACGCGTCACACACATGAGAAAATGTACCAGGCCCACAGCTGGGCATGCACTAAAGTGAATAGCACACGTGGGCTTGGGAACGAGGCTAGTGGTGAGGCCTACTAAGTGCTGAACTCCAATAGGTAGCAAGCAGGGGAAATTCCCATTCTAGCTGCACCAGTGGAGCTTGCTATAATTTTCTAGCATTGATTCCTCTCACCTGCAGTGTGAAAATACTCCTGAGGCTACTCTGCTGTTAATGTAATCTTATTCCTCATACGCAGGAGCTGTATGTGCAGCCTTACTCTACCATCGACTGGCCAGCCCAGAGGAGCAATGTGGCAGTGGGGGATATCTACACACCTCACAGCTGGACACTCGATCTCCTATTGAGTGAGTCATATCATGTGACACCCATGTGATATATTCAAAGATCCCTAATTGATAGTGGGTGTGCCACATAAGCAATACATTCATATGACAATTAATATTGCTGACAGCTTAGGCCCTCTCTAAGAATGCTCCTTAAGAGTATATTGTTCTAGCCCCAAAAGAATATAACATTTGGCAGTAATAAACTCATACGTATCCTTCATAACCAAAAAAAATCTAACCCCCTCTGATGTCACATATGCTGCAGAGGTTGCCAATGTATATGAGTCCTGGCACAGCATATATCTGAGGTCCTGGGCCGCACAAGAGTGCCTGGAACACATCAAAGCAGATGACCGCTTCACCCACTGCATCAGTATTGGACCAGTGAGTAGTATTTTTGACCCTAGATCCAACCTTCCCTCCCTCCTAATTATAACTATAAAGCCGATGCCTTCATGGACAGTGGAAGAAATGAAGTAAGCTAGAATTAACCCAGGTAGTTCCCCCATACCACAATGTTACGAAAAATGATAGGAAGGGAAGGTCTGGATCATTACATAGCTACCTCCATGTTTTTTTATACTCTCCTTCAAGTACTGTTTTCTACCCTCTCATGTGTATGTATAAGGCTTATAAAACTATGAAAGTATAACTGTCTTTTCTGTAGATCTCCAAGGTGATCCAGATGCTGGTTTGCTGGCATGCAGATGGCCCCTCCTGTCTTGCCTTCAAGGAGCATGTCAGCAGGATCCCAGACTACCTTTGGTACGTGTATACCAGCACAGAACTCAGCAGCAGTCCAACAACATTTCACAGTGGTTGGATCTATTGCACTACTTCATAAATAAGAACTGTATCTCTGAAACACATTATACCTCTACATGGAAATAAGCTGTAAACAAACTAGTATTTATGGACATACGCATACAAAGAAAGATCAGTAAGCAAACATATACGGATAATTATCACACAGCTTCGTTAGTTTACTGTCTTTACACTGCATGGTGGATTGGTTTACAGTCATTTCTCTTACTCACATTTCCTTGTTCTCAGGATTGGAGTTGATGGTATGAAAATGCAGGTGAGTGATTGCATGTTGTGTGTATTATGTTAGTGATTCAGTGTTTATACTTGACACTATTTCAGGGCACTAATGGTTCTCAGCTTTGGGATACAGCCTTTGCCATACAGGCCTTCATGGAGGTATGTAATGATCCAGATATTCCCTCCCTATCTTTTGTACAAAATTGTGGTATGGGGGGACTACCTGGGCTAATTTCAAGTGTAGAATTCTTCCACTGTCTATGAAGGCATCAGCATACAAGGACAGCAAGTTTTCAGACTGCCTCAAAGCTGCTCATGGATTTCTGAGAGTGACACAGGTGAGAGGCTAATAGTACATAAGTAGGAGCTATAGGAGGGTTGATCAAGTGGCTGAAACCTACAATAGTTTGCATAATGCATAGGCTATTACTAGAGGCTAGCATTGGTAGTGTGTTACCATTAACAATAATTTCACACTTTGATTCTTTTTATGTAATTCTTGAATAATAAGGACATAAGCAGCAATACTACTTTTCCCCTGCATAATGCTGTCACTGTTTTAATATTCTAAACACCCTTTTAGGTCCCAGACAACCCTCCTGACTACCCGAAATACTACAGACAGATGAACAAGGTATACACATACATGTATAGTGATTAGATTGATTAGTAAATTACCATTCAGAAGCCAGGGAGTTAATGATCTGGAAAATATGAAGGTTTGGAATGGGTCTTAGAAATGAGGCTTCATTTACCACCTCTTCTGCCTGTATATAGGGCGGATTTCCTTTCAGTACTGTGGACTGTGGGTGGATTGTGTCAGACTGCACCGCAGAGGGGCTCAAGTCAGTCATGATGCTACAGGAGAAGTGCAGGTAGAGCTAGCCTATACTTTCATTCCCAGTCAAGTGGGCTGGGAATGAGATTAGAGCTGACCTGGTCCCTTTCCATTTACTACAGACAGCATGATTAGCTAACTATTAAAGACATATATTTTGATTTCTTGCTGCAGTTTTCTTGGAGAGCATATTGAAGATCAGCGGCTGTTTGATACAGTCAATGTGGTATGCATTACTCCACTAGTGTAGCTAGAATCTAGCCTCATATCCATGGCACACCCACCTAGATGGTTATTTAACAGTTATACCATGGAGACAACATATTTTTCTATCATGACTGTGAGAAAAAGGTTTGGGTTGATCTTGGTATGAGGCTGGCTAAACCTGTTTTGATCAATACAGTAATTACACCAGCTGTATATATTAATAATTTCTACATCGTCATGATTTAGCTGTAAATGGAACATTAAAATTGCACTCAATGCTGCAGTAAATTTATTGTGTCATTTCTAAAGAGTTGCAACATGGTAAATATAAGTCGAGCTCAAGCCTATACGTAAGCTATCAGTTCTTTTCGTCCCCAGCTGCTGAGCATGCAGAACACAAATGGTGGCTACTCATCTTATGAGACAAAGAGAGCCGGAGGAGTGATGGAGTTCATAAACCCTTCGGAAGTTTTTGGTATGAAGTCTCTGAATGCTTAGAGCCACATTCATACTATCATTTAGTTATGGCTGCTGACACCATTTATTGTACACTGCATGGCTGCTATACATAATTCAAGTTCTCAAGCACAGACACCCAGCAGTAGCTAATGGTTATGGAAGCTACGGGAAGTTTGCATCAATAGGCCTAGGCTGATAAAGCCAACTTGGTTTTGTTTTGCCTAGATGGGGGAAAAGTGGTATTTGAAACGATACTTGTTTTTGGCAAGTTCTGAAACAACAAATTGTACTTTTGTTGGAAGCTGTGCAAGATGAGACATTGTAACCAAGCTGATCGTTACAGCTATATTTAGCTTGTTGCTGAGTACAGCCTTCAGTTGGATGATTTATGTGAGACCTGCCTTGTTCTTAGTATGAAAAATCAATCTTATTAATACACCAGGATTGAGGCAGTCTATAGCTTGGTAACTCCTCTACCTCACCGTTCCCTTTCCTAGGTGACATCATGGTTGACTATACGTATGTGGAGTGCACTTCGGCCGCCATGCAGGCTCTGAAGCACTTTGCAGAGCAGTTTCCAAACCACAGACCCAAGGAAATCGGGTATATATTCATCAGGATATAGGGATATCTCATGCATGGGACAGTTGTGCATGCATTTATTGTTCATGCACTGTTGCTCAATTGTGCTGTACTCACTTCTTTAGAGAGTGTCTTTCACGAGGGTTACGCTACGTTCTCAGCATTCAGAAAACGGATGGATCCTGGGAAGGGTAAGGCAAGATAATACAACAGGACACAGGGTATAGACTGGAGCTATGTGTAGGCTTTATTAAGGGCTACCTGAGCTGAGACTCACTAGCTCTACACTAGCCCCCGTAAAGTGCATAGTGTACCCCTTTAGCCTATAGCTGTACTCCTAATTTGGCACATGTTCAACAAGTGTAGTGATTGTTATTATCCCTCAGGAGCTGGGGTGTGTGCTTCACCTATGGCACTTGGTTTGGACTGGAGGCCCTGGCTTGTATGGGTAGGAGATATGACTTTGGGTAAGTGGAACATTTTCTTTTACAAGCATTTTTTTAAGATTTCAAAGAGAATCTTGTGATGAGAGGCGAATGATTAATTGATTTAAGAAACCAACACTGTTATAAGAAGTTTACTTTTGCATTGCATACGTGCAGAACTGCTGGCCCTGAGGTGAGAAAGGCCTGTGAGTTTCTCCTCAGTCGACAGATGAAAGACGGAGGTTGGGGGGAGGACTTTGATGTAAGTGAGGCTATAGAGATCAATGCACAGCTCAAAGTTCACTTTGTTATAGTACTACTTATAATTATGGTGTAGTCGATGGGATTGGTCAATAGAGGGAGTTTTTGAGTCTCAGGAATGATAAATACCATGTCTAGCACCATGGACAGACAGTGACACGGTATGGTGGACAGATGTCCCCCCCCCCCTCCCCACGTAGTTAAAGAGCATATAATATAGCACTACTAACTTCATGAAGGCTTGCCCCACAATGATATAGCATTTCATACGACATTAGTGCATGTGCTATGCAGGTTTATTCATCAGTGCATGTACATCTTGTAGTCATGTGTGCAGAGGAGCTATGTTGAGAGTGACCAGTCGCAGGTGGTAAACACCTGCTGGGCTCTGCTAGGGCTCATGGCTGTGAGGTGAGTGTGCATGCGTATGGCATATGGACTCTAGTGAATACACTTTGCTGGTGCATAGCTATTATATACAGTCAATGGTATAACACAGAATTCCTAACTAGCAGTTATAGTAACTGGCCACATTGGGCACTTTGGCACATACATGCTGGTGACATCATTAGAGGATCCATGCAGACATTGCTGAATAGAAATTTTAACATGTTCTCTAATATAAGAATGGATGATACATTAGGAATGAGCAGTTGGTTATAAATTTGAGGCACACTTTACAATCATAATATGCTTAAATGTGGGACAAAGTTGACATCACATTGTACCGTTATGCTTCAAGGCATGGTTATTATACTAGGGTTAGTACTATGCCGGTA
This sequence comes from Phakellia ventilabrum, assembly GCA_963921505.1. NCBI lineage: Eukaryota > Metazoa > Porifera > Demospongiae > Axinellida > Axinellidae > Phakellia > Phakellia ventilabrum. Next base: position 1,196,633 of record OY997396.1, on the reverse strand, counting down.
TTGTCTGTAATTCTGTGCTGATCCCATATAGGTACCCTGATCCCAAGCCCATTGCAAAGGGAATAAAGGTGTGTGAGATGCATGCTTATCCTTCTCTGTATACCTGCGCATAAGGGCGACGTGAATTCAGATGAGGAATAGCAATGGAGAATAGTAGTATATTTTCTATCTTGCACAAAATTAGGCAAGCGTTTATACTAGAAAGGTGAAACAATATTGGCAGACATCAATCCTGAAGTAAAGGAGACATATTATAATATGATATAAGTAAATTGACTGTATTTGTGAAATAAAGCCGAATATTGACAGACATCAATCCTGAAGTAAAGGAAACATCTAATATGTACCATATATCAAGTAAAAAAAATTGGAGCTAGTAATATTGTGACAATACAAGACCGGATGGACTTGTCAAGTGAATTATGGAGACTCCAGAACATTCTAGGAGACTGGCATTATTACTACATATAATATACCTGTCTGCCTTATTGTTGAGCTACATGTTATATTTGTACCATGGGTTTCTACTGTACATGGGGTTTGTACCCTGAGTGCAGTTTTATGTATTCCGGAGGGCGAAGCCCGAGGGAATACATAAAACTGCACGAAGGGTACAATCCCATGTACCCATGGTACAGATGACTTGTGCCAGAGTTTTTATAGTGCACCACTTTGAAAATGTTTTTGTAGATAATTAATTTCACAGCTGTGAGAAGAAACCTCAGTAGCCTAGCAACCCTCATGTACCCTGGCTTCAAAGGTTCCGCTTCTCTACATGGGATTTGTGCACTGTGGCGGCGCCTTTCATACACCCACGCACTGTGGTACAAGTTGTAACTGCTAATGTGGTCTCAGAATCTATATTACACATGAAAGATCGCAACACAAAATTATATCTTCATTAGGTTATAATGGATCGACAACTTCCAAATGGCGACTGGGCTCAGGTATGGACCATTAATTAACTCACTGACTGGTATATACACTGACCCGTCCATTATTCTGTTATATCCACCCATGGCATGCAGGAGGGGATCAAGGGAGTGTTCAACAGGACGTGTGCCATCACCTACACAAGCTATCGCAATGTCTTCCCCATATGGGCACTGGGACGATTCGCAAGGCTCTATCCTAACACAAGCATCACCGGCTAGTACTAAGTACATACTTTTATGGCATAAAGTTTTGGTCCTATCGCAGCTCTGCGTGTATAATAGTTTTAGTTTCATTTTCTTGTATGTCCAAAACTATTTAAAAGGTTAAATGCATGCATGCATGTGGTACATGCTGAGTGAATTTGAATGATACCATGCATACACAAGTGGAGTAAGAAACATGAAGTAGTCAGCACTGCAACTCAACATTCAGTTATGATCAGGGAAATAACACATAGGAGGGTCATTAGTTTTTCATTCCTTAAAGAACTTGTCCTTGTTCTCTGTGACCCACTCTTCAAAACTCTGCACATTGGGGTTGTAGCGGTGTGTAATCTCAATACTGCGTTGGGGGATTCCACGGGAGTAGAAATCGAACATGGCTGCCATATCGTCAGCTGCAGGGAAAGGGAACTTGGCAAACACGTCAGGAGGGACATAGTTGTACTTAACTGTTTTCCCTGTGACTTTACTAATAATTGCTAAATATTCATCCATGGTCAGCTTCTGACTGCTGAGGCCAATTTTCTTTCCAATAAACTCTTGGGGATTGGTGAAGATGGCGGCTACTACAGCACCTCCATCGGCAACAGCTATCGCGTCGAATGGGCCATCCATGGGGTAGGTGAGAACGTAGGAACCATCGTCTTGCTTCTGGTACTGAAAAAATGCTGTAAAGTTTTCAAAGTAGCATGGATAGCGGACGCTAGTGTTTGGGACATTGATCTCGTCCAGGTACTTCTCAATAACTCCCTTGGCGTCAAAGTGTAGGCAGCGCACACCGATGATATCCTTTACGCTTTCTAGACCACTGAACACCACGTGCTGCACTCCAGCCTTCTTGCTGGCATCTGCAACTGATTTTCCCTAAAACAGTGGAGAGAAAAGCATAAAGACGTCATAATTATACTGCGGCTGGCGTCTTCAAAAGTGATGCTCCAAGCCCGATTGTATGCTTTTTATAGCGGTATAGACACTTTCATTTCATGAATCAGTGGCACTTATACCAATAGAATGAGAAAGCATGCTTTGAAGTTACCTGCATTATCTCCTTGTCATAAGCAGTGCTAGGGTCTTTCCCAAACAGCTCCCAGTAGTTGGTTACGTAGAAAACCCCATAGGCGCCCTGCACGGCAGCGGCAACACTCGCAGCGTCATTCAGGTCTCCCTTCACTACCTCTGCTCCCAGTGATGCCAGGGACTGTGCCTTCTCACTGGCGGGGTTGCGAGTCACGGCTCTAACTTTGAATGTGCCTGCTAGCAGGGCCCTGGCCACTGGGTTGCCTTGGCCACCAGTAGCGCCAAAAACTATCACTAACTTTGCCATTCTCTGCATCGGTATAACGAAACTGTACTGGACCTGCGGCCGCAACGTTTGGTATTACGTCACCACTTAGTTAATAATTTGCTGCTCCACCCCGGCCTTAGCATAGATTAATAACCACTACGTAGTTGCGTTGTAATCAATGGCCGGACGGGGGTCGACGGTGCAGTACTTGCACCGGTGGCCGTGTGGCCTTACGTCACCACTCACGCTTTGTAGCATACGCCATGCTAAAAATTACCCATGACGTTTGCAATATTTCAGTCTTAATCCTGTTGCAGTGTTTCCACTAAAAGTTCCAATCCAAACTCGCCCAGAACTGTCTATAAATTCACCCTTTCCTTCAATCCTATGGAGCAAATTAATGAGAGTGTTACATGTAGCTAATACACAATGCACATCTTCATGACACATTGAAGACTAAAGACTACATGTATTTGGTTTTTGGCCTGATTAACTCATCAATTATCAGCAGGCTAGTACTAAGTACATACTTTTATGGTATAAAATTTTATATTGTTTGGTTCTACCACAGCTATGCGTGTATAATAGCTTTAGTTTCATTTTCTTGTATGTCCAAATATATTTAAAAGGTTAAATGCATGCATACATGTGGTACATGTCTGAGTAAATTTGAATGATACCATACACAAGTACATGAAGTAGTCAGCATTGAAAGTCAACATTCAGTTATGATCAGGGAAATAACACATAGGTGGGTCATTAGTTTTTCATTCCTTAAAGAACTTGTCCTTGTTCTTTGTGGCCCACTCTTCAAAACTCTGCACATTGGGGTTGTAGCGGTGTGTAATCTCAATACTGCGTTGGGGGTTTCCACGAGAGTAGAAATCGAACATGGCCGCCATATCGTCAGCTGCAGGGAAAGGGAACTTGGCAAACACGTCAGGAGGGACATAGTTGTACTTAACTGTTTTCCCTGTGACTTTACTAATAGTTGCTAAATACTCATCCATGGTCAGCTTCTGACTGCTGAGACCAAATTTCTTTCCAAGGAACTCTTGGGGATCGGTGAAGACGGCGGCTACTACAGCACCTCCATCAGCAACAGCTATTCCGTCCATTGGGCCATCCATGGGGAAGGTGAGAACATAGGAATCGTCGTCTTGCTTCTGGTACTGAAAAAATGCTGCAAAGTTATCAAAGTAGCATGGATAGCGGACGCTAGTGTTAGGGACACCGATCTCGTCCAGGTACTTTTCAACGACTCCCTTGGCGTCAAAGTGTGGGCAGCGCACACCGATGATATCTTTTACGATTTCTAGACCACTGAACACCACGTGCTGCACTCCAGCATTCTTGCAGGCATCTGCAACTGATTTCCCCTAAAACAGTGCAGAGAAAAGCATCAGTAAAGACGTCATATTATTATACTGCAGCTGGGTGTCTTCAAAAGTGATGCTCCAAGCCCGATTGCTTTTTATAGCTGTATAGACACTTTCATATCATAAATCAGTGGCAGTTATAGTTATACCAATACAATGAGAAAGCATGCTTTGAAGTTACCTGCATTATCTCCTTGTCATAAGAAGTGCTAGGGTCTTTCCCAAACAGCTCCCAGTAGTTGGTTACGTAGAAAACCCCATAGGCGCCCTGCACGGCAGCGGCAACACTCGCAGCGTCGTTCAGGTCTCCCTTCACTACCTCTGCTCCCAGTGATGCCAGGGACTGTGCCTTCTCGCTGGCGGGGTTGCGGGTCACGGCTCTAACTTTGAATGTACCTGCTAGAAGGGCTCTGGCCACTGGGTTGCCTTGGGCACCGGTGGCGCCAAAAACTGTCACTAACTTCGCCATTCTCTGCATCGCTATAATTATCGATTTGTACTGAACCCTCAGCTATTTATGTAGCGTAAGAGCTCCACCCCTTTAGCTTTGTAGAACAGCGTGTGGTATTACGTCACCACTCACGGACCGCGGCGCGCGCGCGGCCGTGTGGCAATACGTCACCACTCACGCGTTAATTGCTGCACGTCATCTGGCATATCCATGCTAAAATAAAATTTTGCAGTTACCATAAAGTTATGCAATAATTATGTAGTAACCATGAGAGCTTCAGTCTTAATCCTGTTGCAGTGTTTCCACTGAAAGTTCCAATCCAAACTCGCCCAGAGCTGTCTGTAAATTCACCCTTTCCTTCAATCCTATGGGGGGAATGCATGAGAAAGATGAGTATTCAATCACATCTTCATGGCACACTGAAGACTAAAGACTAACACTGGGTTTGCACATTCATAACGAGTATGGTTGTCATCTAAATTAGCCTTGTCTCCAGGCCACAGTGGGAGGGTGTGGCCTGGGGACGAGGCTACATCCAAATAATAGCATGGCCAATTGGAAGTGCAGAATAAAGACTGAGTAACTCATGAGTACAAGAACTATACGGGACTAAAGCATAACCACTCGGATTGAGATATTTGTCACAGCATGCAGTTATTATCCACTGCTATAGTCACTTACCATCCTGATACACATCTGCAGTAAATATAAAGAATTGAAAGTCTGGCTATCTTTAGTTTCGTGAGTTACAGGTATCACTAGCTACCATCCCTGTCATGTCTACTGGGTGGAGTCAACACTTCTAGTCAGGTTTATTCATCAGTGCATGTACATCTTGTAGTCATGTGTGCAGAGGAGCTATGTTGAGAGTGACCAGTCGCAGGTGGTAAACACCTGCTGGGCTCTGCTAGGGCTCATGGCTGTGAGGTGAGTGTGCATGCGTATGGCATATGGACTCTAGTGAATGGTGCTTAGCTATTATATACAGTCAATGGTATAACACAGAATTCCTAACTAGCAGTTATAGTAACTGGCCACATTGGGCACTTTGGCACATACATGCTGGTGACATCATTAGAGGATCCATGCAGACATTGCTGAATAGAAATTTTAACATGTTCTCTAATATAAGAATAGGTGATACATTAGGAATGAGCAGTTGGTTATAAATTTGAGGCACACTTTACAATCATAATATGCTTAAATGTGGGACAAAGTTGACATCACATTGTACCGTTATGCTTCAAGGCATGGTTATTATACTAGGGTTAGTACTATGCCGGTATTGTCTGTAATTCTGTGCTGATCCCATATAGGTACCCTGATCCCAAGCCCATTGCAAAGGGAATAAAGGTGTGTGAGATGCATGCTTATCCTTCTCTGTATACCTGCGCATAAGGGCGACGTGAATTCAGATGAGGAATAGCAATGGAGAATAGTAGTATATTTTCTATCTTGCACAAAATCAGGCAAGCGTTTATACTAGAAAGGTGAAACAATATTGGCAGACATCAATCCTGAAGTAAAGGAGACATATTATAATATGATAAATCAAGTAAAAAATTGGAGCTAGTAATATTGTGACAATACAAGACCGGATGGACTTGTCAAGTGAATTATGGAGACTCCAGAACATTCTAGGAGACTGGCATTATTACTACATATAATATACCTGTCTGCCTTATTGTTGAGCTACATGTTATATTTGTACCATGGGTTTCTACTGTACATGGGGTTTGTACCCTGAGTGCAGTTTTATGTATTCCGGAGGGCGAAGCCCGAGGGAATACATAAAACTGCACGAAGGATACAATCCCATGTACCCATGGTACAGATGACTTGTGCCAGAGTTTTTATAGTGCACCACTAATTGTGCTTTGAAAATGTTTTTGTAGATAATTAATTTCACAGCTGTGAGAAGAAACCTCAGTAGCCTAGCAACCCTCATGTACCCTAGGGTACGTGAATGTACCCTGGCTTCAAAGGTTCCGCTTCTCTACATGGGATTTGTGCACTGTGGCGGCGCCTTTCATACACCCACGCACTATGGTACAAGTTGTAACTGCTAATGTGGTCTCAGAATCTATATTACACATGAAAGATCGCAACACAAAATTATATCTTCATTAGGTTATAATGGATCGACAACTTCCAAATGGCGACTGGGCTCAGGTATGGACCATTAATTAACTCACTGACTGGTATATACACTGACCCGTCCATTATTCTGTTATATCCACCCATGGCATGCAGGAGGGGATCAAGGGAGTGTTCAACAGGACGTGTGCCATCACCTACACAAGCTATCGCAATGTCTTCCCCATATGGGCACTGGGACGATTCGCAAGGCTCTATCCTAACACAAGCATCACCGGCTAGTACTAAGTACATACTTTTATGGCATAAAGTTTTGGTCCTATCGCAGCTCTGCGTGTATAATAGTTTTAGTTTCATTTTCTTGTATGTCCAAAACTATTTAAAAGGTTAAATGCATGCATGCATGTGGTACATGCTGAGTGAATTTGAATGATACCATGCATACACAAGTGGAGTAAGAAACATGAAGTAGTCAGCACTGCAACTCAACATTCAGTTATGATCAGGGAAATAATACATAGGAGGGTCATTAGTTTTTCATTCCTTAAAGAACTTGTCCTTGTTCTTTGTGGCCCACTCTTCAAAACTCTGCACATTGGGGTTGTAGCGGTGTGTAATCTCAATACTGCGTTGGGGGTTTCCACGAGAGTAGAAATCGAACATGGCCGCCATATCGTCAGCCCCAGGGAACGGAAACTTGCCAAACACGTCAGGAGGGACATAATTGTACTTAACTGTTTTCCCTGTGACTTTACTAATAGTTGCTAAATACTCATCCATGGTCAGCTTCTGACTGCTGAGACCAAATTTCTTTCCAATGAACTCTTGGGGATTGGTGAAGACGGCGGCTACTACAGCACCTCCATCAGCAACAGCTATTCCGTCCATTGGGCCATCCATGGGGAAGGTGAGAACGTAGGAACCATCGTCTTGCTTCTGGTACTGAAAAAATGCTGCAAAGTTATCAAAGTAGCATGAATAGCGGACACTAGTGTTTGGGACACCAATCTCGTCCAGGTACTTCTCAATAACTCCCTTGGCGTCAAAGTGTGGGCAGCGCACACCGATGATATCCTTTACGTTTTCTAGACCACTGAACACCACGTGCTGCACTCCAGCCTTCTTGCTGGCATCTGCAACTGATTTTCCCTAAAACAGTGGAGAGAAAAGCATAAAGACGTCATAATTATACTGCGGCTGGCGTCTTCAAAAGTGATGCTCCAAGCCCGATTGTATGCTTTTTATAGCGGTATAGACACTTTCATTTCATGAATCAGTGGCACTTATACCAATAGAATGAGAAAGCATGCTTTGAAGTTACCTGCATTATCTCCTTGTCATAAGCAGTGCTAGGGTCTTTCCCAAACAGCTCCCAGTAGTTGGTTACGTAGAAAACCCCATAGGCGCCCTGCACGGCAGCTGCAACACTCGCAGCGTCATTCAGGTCTCCCTTCACTACCTCGGCTCCCAGTGATGCCAGGGACTGTGCCTTCTCACTGGCGGGGTTGCGGGTCACGGCTCTAACTTTGAATGTGCCTGCTAGAAGGGCCCTGGCTACTGGGTTGCCTTGGGCACCGGTAGCGCCAAAAACTGTCACTAACTTCGCCATTCTCTGCATCGCTATAATTGTCTAAACTCTACTGAACCCTCAGCTATTTATGCAGCGTAAGAGCTCCACCCATTTGCAGAGCAACGTGTGGTAATACGTCACCACTCACGGACCGCGCGCGCGCGCGTGGCCGTGTGGCAATACGTCACCACTCACGCGTTAAGTAGCAGCTCCACCCCTTTGTAGAGACCGCATGCGCAGCCGTGTGGCTGTACGTCACCACTCACGCTTTGTAAATTCGTGCACGTCATCTGGGCTAAAATAAAATTTGCAGTTACGTATCATAAAGTTATGCAATAATTATGTAGTAACTATGAGAGCTTCAGTCTTAATCCTGTTGCAGTGTTTCCACCGAAAGTTCCAATCCAAACTCGCCCAGAGCTGTCTGTAAATTCACCCTTTCCTTCAATCCTATGGGGGAACAGCATGAGAAAGATGAGAGTGTTCAACATACAATGCAAATCTTCATGACACTCTGAAGACTAAAGACTGCATGTATTTGGTTTTGGCCTGATTAACTCATCAATTATCAGCAAAGTAACACTGGGTTTGCATAATCATAAAGAGTATGCTTGTCAGCTGAATTTATTTAATTTTTGTATGGCCAATTGGAAGTGCAGAATAATTAGAAATTCAAGACTAAGTACATTGTAACTCGTGAGTACAAGAAGTACATAGGACTAAAGCATAACTACTCGGAAAGCCTAGGAATGAGATATTTGTCACAGCATGCAGTAAGGCCGCTAATATCACTTACTATCCTGATATACATTCGCAGTAAATCTAACAGAAAGAGCTATAAAGTATGGCTATCTTTACTTTCGTGAGGTACAGATGTAAGCATCGAGAATGAAGACTTGAGTATATGTAACAGCATGGATGGTAGTATGAATGGTAGCGTTGGAGGAATGACAATTTTCCATTCCTGATGAGTAAGATTTATCACTAGCTGCCATCCATGTCATGTCTACTGGATGGAGTCAACACTTCTAGTCAGGTCTAAGTGCAACCTAGTCTCGTTCCAAGGCTCAATGGACTTACTTGTTGTGGCTAAAGCTTCCTGTGTAGCTGGAGCCATCAGTCCAGGTGTAGGTCCCACTTCCATGGTACTCACCATCGACAAACTCTCCCTACACACATGCAAATAATATAATAATAGCACAGGATATGCAGGCACACGACTCGGTATGGGACTAAAACAGTTTAAAGCAACAGCTAGGAATCTGCCCAAATGCTTTAAGCCACAGACTCATCCTGCCTTCAATCAAATGAATGATCCTTCTACTGTCTCTAGCAAGTACATATAGAAAATTTGAATGTGGTATCCAGACCCCTGCTTATGCACTCCACTAGCCTCGTTCCCAGGCCACGTTGAAAAATTCGAAAAGAGTCCCCTCCACTAGAGCCTGGGAACGAGGCTAGCACTCCACTAAACACATTTGGCAGTGTGGATTATTAAGTACGTAGTAAAGAGTTAGATCACAGTCCACCTCTGCCATAATATGTTTGGTAGTAGTAGCCAATCTTACCTTAAACACTGCTCCTGCTGGATGTCTTAGCTCACCTATACACACAAAAAGAACAAGCATGCAATCACAAAGTACACACCACAGGAGTACATATAGCTCTTGTACAATCGTCTGATTGACCTTGTCCATTCATCTTGTCGTTGGCCCATTGCCCTGTGTAGACCATTCCATTAGTGGAGTAGTGTGTTCCCATTCCTTTCCTCTGAATCTGGCCAGAACTGGGCTCTGCGTACTCTCCATCTGCAAGAACAAAACAAGCACAGCATGTATAGAACTGCATGTACACTACCTGTGAAACCATGCCAGCTTTAGGAGTATAATGCACTTCAGTCACCGGTACGGTACAGGGACACTGCACCATACTATTCCCAGACCCATGGCTCTCTCTGTGTCTCACATCCGTACTGATGTTCTACTCATACAGTGCTACAGAGGAAGACAGCAGATTTTTGCTCTACCTCCTACATTGTATAGCGTTAACCTCTCAAATCGTACCTACATGTCTGCTACAATATGTAAAAACAACAGGATTCTATGGCTCTAGATTCATTATTGCTGCAAAGGTTTGAATTAAGGGCTGATTTGTAAGCACTTGTTTGGAAGCTTCTTGTTTACAACTGGAGTTATGACATGTGACTTTCTAGGTTTCCCCTCACACTAAAAATTATGTACATTTGAAACCATATATCTGCAACCTCCAGTTTTGTATTCAGGAAGAGTTAGGCTTCATTTTGATACTATTACAGGTATCTCCTTTAGTAAAACACCCCAATTTCACAATCTCTTCTCTTGCATATGCATCTTGTTACAGTTACGTTCGTAAAGGACTTTTAATTTTATACCGTATTTTGCTCCATCTGGAAATACATACACTCCAGTTTGCACTGAAGGGGCTGCATCTATGAAAGATGAGATAATAGTGTAAAATGATGACGTGAACTGCATAACAGTCATAACACATGACCCAGTATATTCCCAGGATTGGAAATTAGGCTATTGCCTTTTATGTTCTACTTCAAATCTGAGGTAGTATATAGCTGCTATACTGCATGCTGTTTATGAGACTAGAATTACAGCCTCTAAGTACCTAAGCCTCCTATACTTCAGAATCAATTTAAGACTGCGTGGACAATCTATGTACATTACAACTAGGCCTTATATATAGTATAAATTGCAGGCATATATCATGTATCTCAGCTCAACAATGAACCTTATCATACATGCCTGTACCTGCATGTGCAGCTGCACTTTGTTTGCCTTTCTTTGATGTTCTTCCTGCATGCATGCAGTAAAAAGCTGATCACGCGAAGTAAAGAAATTATGACGTACATATTAAACTCCTACAGCTTTAAAACACATTATGTGTGTGCGTTCTTTGTATAATATTATATTACCTGAAGGCATTGTGGGTTCTGGACCACGCAGAAAGTTAGAGAGCCGCAAAAGCTAACGTCACGGGCTTTAATAAGAACAACCTACGTTTCTATAGCAACTTAGGTGGGCGTTTGAAGAGGGGCGGGGCTCAAAACGGCAGAAAGTTTAATTTAACACACATACATAATGCAGATCGCTATCCTACTCTAGCATCTGTCCAACAAAGTCTGTAAAATTCTTCACAAGCTGGGCTGCAAACTGAGGCTGCAGTGGAAGAAAGGACAGTGATAATGCTGCAACATAAACATGTCTCTGATCACTGACCTTGGACATGGCTGCCTTGACGCAGTCAACAAAACCATGGCGAGGCCTTGCTCCTTGTTTCTAAAAGAGAACAGTATGTACAGACATAAGGGATATTACACAACAGTAGTGCATATCACATACATCTGTTGCGTCCACGTCTGAGAAGAATTCGTCAATGTCAAGATCAGAAAAGTTGAAGGCAGAGCGAGCAATTTCTCTCACTCGTAATGAAACAGCTGAGCTACTTCCTTCATCACCACATTCAACTGCAGCCTTCTCATGTCTTTTTCTTTGTTTAAATTCCTTCCTAGAGAGCACCTGCTGTTCTAAATCAACTGCAAGCATCTATTAAGGAAAGAAAATAGCCATTCACACTTGTTTATGCAAACCTGTACTGGTAGTTACCTCTGTGAACTGGTAAAACTCGTGTAGCTGCTTTTGTTGTGCCTTTAAATGTTTTTCTAGTTGGGAAATCCTTTCTGACTGCCTTCTATGCAGCTCTTCCTCCTTGTGCTGGAATAATTGTTTCATTTGGAGAGCCACCTGCTTCTTCTTTTCGCATTGTTCTTGGCAGTTTGATAGCTGTTGGAGCTGGTGTGAGTGTGTGTGTGCGTGTGTGTGTGTACATGTGTGTGTGTGTGTGTGTGTGTGTGCGTGTCAAAATTAGTGGTTGTATATATGAAAGAAGGAAGATTCAGCGTAAGAATGGATAAACATATAATTACAGATTTAATAAATTGGTACTAATGAACTCTATAACATACTGTGTGAGCTAATTCCTCCTGACATTTATTTAGCGTTGCTGACAATCCTTCTTTATCCTTGGCCTGTTTGTTAAGTTGCAAGCGAAGCAACTCCACCTAGTAATGGAAACAAGAAGAGGAGTAGGGCATCATCATCATTAAGATACTGCAACACTGAGCTGTACAATACATACCTTATGCTTGTTTTGACCAAGTGCTTCATTTAGAGTAAGAACTTCAGCTGCTAGTTTATGCTAAAGGGTCGTATAAAATGATGGTAGCACCAAGAATTATGAAAGTCATACAAAAGTTTATAGCATTTTTTTTACCATCTTCTCTTGCTCCTCTGTACTACAGTCTTTGGCTTGCTTAAGTTTCTGTCTCTGGTCTTCAACCAATTGTCGCTTCTGCTTGACATCTCTTTCAAATCTAGCACACCTGCAAAATTATGGAGTAAATAATTATTAATTGTATCCAAAATAGAATTCAAATAATGTTTTCACCTTTCTTGTACAATTCTTAGCACTCCAGACTTTATGTTCAACTGCTCTTCTAGAGACTTCACAGTGGCACTCAGTGTAGCACAATTATCACTCAGAGCCTACAGTGGCAATGGAAATAAATCTTAAAAACAAAAGCTAGAGATTGTCTGATAACATACTTTTCTTTCAGCTTCTGCTTTCTTCCATTCACTCTCAGACCTCCCCCTTTTCTCCTGTCCACTATCAGCTGTACAAACCCTGGCCTTCTCTAATTCAAAAGAACTACACTTCTGCTGCAACTCCTGGTTGGTTTCTCTTAATTTCTGTGCTTCCTCTTGAAGGGACTATAAAACAACAAAAAAGACACTCACCGCTAGTATAAACATGGAAGTTAGCAGGAAAGGTCACCAATTCCACCCCCAGGCAGACCAGACAGCCAATAGGCCAGCCTTTTGTCCCTTATTTCTAATGCAGTAGACCCATCAGTTAGCTACCACACTCTGCCAACAGCTGCAACATGTTGGTACATACTAGTCAGAACAACTTAGTATGATTGCATACGCTACGGGCAGTGACCATAACCAATCACTATAGGACTGCAAAACCGACTACCAGCCCTGTGTATGGGGTCTTTCCGGAAGGAGAGATTTTACTGGTCGGGGGCTCCATTGCTTTAGAAATAAGGGATGAAAGGCTGGCCATTGGCTGTTTGGTCTATCTGCCTGGAGTGGAATTGGAGAACCTCCTGCTATCCATTCCAGCCACCCTAATTACATCAAAACATAGCAGTATACACATTGAGAGTGTATTCAAAAACTGCTCTCCATAAGTGTAAATGCCAAGTTACATGCACAAACCACACTATGGAGCCACGATCGCGTTACTTGCTACAGCATACACATACATGTACCTGTAAACTTGTTCTATAACTCTGTAACTTCTGGCCCAGCTCTCTAGCTTCACCCCTAGCCTTCTCCTTGGCAGCTCTCTCTACCTCCAATCCTTGGGAGAGGGACTGTTTGGAGGCATTCAGCACCATTACCTGAGATAGAGTGATATAGCAGGCGATATTATGAGTGAGTATGGTGAATGTAGTATAATAGAAGTTGCTACATGGGAGGTGGTTTATACGCATAGTTAATCCACACTTTACATCAGAAACTAGGCCATGATTAGGCAAAAAACAGGAATGCTTGGGCTGACAGTATATATGTAGTCACACACCTGTTTTGTCAAGGTCTTGAGCCTTTGCTGCAAAGACTTCACTTGTTGTTGCCACACACACTTGTGTGGGGCGGCTGACGTATTTCGGGGTTTCTTCTTTGCTCTGCTACATTCTTCACTTTGCTTTGTAGCAGAATCTGGAGCATGCGCTGACCTGGAGTGAGCATATTCGTGACCTGTGATTCCAGGCTGGGTGGAACACTCCTTCTTTGGAGTCTCTGCTGTTGCAGTGTTTGCTTCAAGGCTGCCATCGTCTGTTGAGTTTCTAATAGTTGCATTCCCTTCTTGGACTTTCCTTGGACTTCCCTGCTGCAGTGTTCTAGAGAGATAATGCATCTTTTCAAGTGCATCTTTTGCTCTTCTCTTGTGTAGTAGAATCTCACCGTCAGAGTGAGCTCTGTAATGGTGAGTGTGACGATAGCTACGTTTATGAACCAATTCTTGCGAGCTGGGGGATACTTCTTTGACGTTTAGAGTAGCTGGGGGCTTCCAGTCAAGACAAGGCGATGTATCCTTCAATTCTGGTGGGTGTTTTGCTGGGCTGACAATCAAGTCTACTTGAGTGGCAGAATCAGTGAAAGAGCTGGTGTCCTTCGGGGTTGTTGTCGTGTCTTCTGGTGTAACATCGGTCATGGTTGATTTGGAGAATGTCTTGAGTTTCTTTACCTGGAGTTTATGCTTATATTGCATAATGGTGGACTGCATTTCAACTCCACTCTCTCGTAACTCATAGCATTTCTTCTCAGCTACCCTGATTAGGGGTAAGAGTGCCTTTCGTGAAAAAGCTGACCATTAAACTGCTAATGTACGGTATACACAGAGGCTACTACTTACTTTAGCTGTGTGAGCAGTTTCCTTTTCTCATGCTGTAGCTGAGCAACTTGCTTCTCTAAATTAATAACCTGAGGAAGTTAAAATTAGTTATCAGATTGTAGATGGCTGAGAAATCTACACAGCAGTTTTAATGCACAGCAATGAGAATTTTATTAGTTGTCTAACAATCAGTTTCGCTACACGCAACCTGCCATCAAAATTTGATACTCAAAAGCAATGCCGTTCTAGGCCTAGGCTGACAAGAATGATTCCTAAGCTAGCTGCAATATATAGCTGCACAGATAATCATAATTTTACCAGTCAGGGGCGGGGTTACTATTAATTAGTTGCTGCTAATGTAGTCATTTTTGAGGATCATATTTGCACCCAAGAAAAGGTCGCTTGGCTCATGTGAGGGCATTTTGGTGAAACTTAGAAAGCCCTATACCTTTGAGTCTTGGATGCTAGAGGTGCTGGTGGTAGACTCAAGATCAACAACAGCTGTGATTTTACTCTGCAGATCTGCAGCAAGTCACAAAATATAAATTAAAATCATTACAGAGTATAGTCCTTGAATAGTAGCCCGCTCACCGTCCCTCTCATGCTGAAGGCACAGCCTGAGTTCAGTGATGGTAGTCTGGTTTCTCAAGCATTTAGTCTGCAGTGTGTCACGTTCTTCCTCAGCATGGATCCTATTCAAGGTCAAATAATGTCTTTACTTGACTAATCTAGAAATGGTATGTTACTTGAAACTTCAC
This sequence comes from Phakellia ventilabrum, assembly GCA_963921505.1. Classification (NCBI taxonomy): domain Eukaryota; kingdom Metazoa; phylum Porifera; class Demospongiae; order Axinellida; family Axinellidae; genus Phakellia; species Phakellia ventilabrum. Next base: position 1,181,426 of record OY997396.1, on the reverse strand, counting down.
ACTTACAAATAATTATTGTCTATAAATTGATACTGAATGTATTGTGTATTCATGCCCAAGTGAAACAGTTTGCTAAGCTTCACACTACGCCCTACCCAACAGTTTTTATTTCTAAAACATATACGGAAACATGTGATGTATCTTATTAAAAACAAAGAAGCAAAGTATTTTATGTGAGCCTAGTATACAGGGGGAAGCTCTTGTTATTAACAAAACAGTTTAAAACTGTGCTATGCCTGAACCCAATATTTATCAGCCTTCTAGGGTAATTAAACCACCAAAGCAGAGAACACACATGTACTTACACTTGTTCTTCCAGCTCTTTGCATCTGCTTTTGTAGTGAGAGAGTTCATTCCATACAGCTTCACTGTTCTCTTGTCTGAGTGTTTTAGCATGTTGTCTTGAATTGGATTGCAACCTCTTTTTGGAGGGAGAGCTGTAGGAAAAGAAGGATGGATGATACTTTAATGGCTGTGCGGGATTATACACCATAAGTGTAGGTACATGTATATGGTACCACTGTCTGGACCAATACTTTTAAATGTTGAGGGGTACATGACATGATATATCACTTTCATGCCCTAGATTTATCTCACAGCCAAGAAAAGAAATTATGGCTATAAGAAGATATCTGGCCTCGTTAAATGGCTAGGGATAGCTTTAAAGGGATGTTTCTGCATGGCACGACCAGTGATTTTTCCCAACTCACTCAACTAAAAACGATAGCTGCAACTATTGACTAATTCAAAGCTCTTTTATCTCCAAACAAGTTGATATTGGTACACAATTAATTTCCCTAGCCAAAATAAATGATTTCCCCAAAAATCATTCATTTACTAATACAGCACGCTCTGGTAGGAAGAATCAGAAATGAAGCTGCATTACTAAATCAAGGCATGCAAGCATTTGCTTTGACGAAGATGAAGACAGTTATTCTGCTCTACATATTGTTGCCCATACTGGGTATCCTGCCAGCAACCCTGGGGTGCTGGGATGAATACTACAGTGAGCGAATGATTTGTGTTACCTCTCCGAAAGACAACTGCACTGTTGGAAATTTAACATGGAGTGAAAGTGCCACTTGTGATTCATTTCAATGCGTACATAAAAAGCTACAAGAAAGTAAAAACTTGATGACTGTTTTATTTGAAGTTGGTGAGTTCCTCTTACACACACTGTTTCAATTCAACGATTCCCAAAACATCGCTTTTATAGGCTGCCCAGGGCAGAGTATCATAAAATGTAACAACAACAAGAGTGAAGGACTGGCATTCAATCAAGTAACAAATCTCACACTAGTGGGATTGACTTTCATGTACTGTGGTGCTATGCAGAAAAGTACAAGCATGAACATCACCACTAATACCACTACAGCGGTCTTCCGATCAAGTATATACATATGGCACTGCACTGATGTCAACATTGAAAGTGTTTCAATCAAAAACAGCAGTGGAAATGCCTTAGCATTTTTTGATACAAATGGTAGAGTCACAGTAACAAATTCACACTTAGAATGGAATGCGGTTCCACATGTAGAAGCAGAAGTTTACCCAGGTGGTGGTGGAGTATATGTTGAGTTTACCAAATGTCCGCCTGGAAATTATAGTGAATGTGGTATTAACATTAATCAGCACAACAAAGACAGTAGCTACACTTTCCGGAGGTGTACATTCAGCAACAACACTGCAAGCAATGTTGATCCCAAGAAAACAAGCTTTAGTAACCCTACAGGGTCAAACTTTCAGGGTTTTGGCAGGGGAGGAGGGCTATGCATCATCTTCAGGGGGAATGCAGTACACAACAACATTGAGATATTGGAAAGTAACTTTTCCGAAAACAGTGCTATCTGGGGAGGTGGTCTCTATGTACAATTCCATGATTCTTCTGAGCAGAATACAGTGACAGTCAGGACCACCACATTTGAGCAAAATTCTGCTTGTGACTATGGAGGAGGAGGTGCTAGTGTAGGCCACCTGTATCTGAATGGTAAAACCCTACCCCAGAAAAATATAATTGAGTTTTACGAATGTTTATTCTCAGAGAACAAAGCCAAGTATGGAGGTGGAACATTCATATACTCCAGTCAAAGTAATGCATCTTATGAGATTAAAGGTGCGATAAAATTCCAAAAGTGTACATGGCAAAGAAATATGGCTCGGTATGGCTCGGCACTAGATATTACACCACACAGCTGGGATACACTGAACTATGGATTTCTACCCATTCCAGTATTTGAAGATTGCCGATTCGAGTCAAATAAAGTAATACACAAAACCAAAAAAACAGAGCTCTACACACAGTATAAGATTGGCAGAGGAGCATTTCTAGCAAGTAATTTTTACATCATCTTCAGAGGAAACATCTGCTTTGACAGCAATAACGGTACGGCTATGTATCTAACATCGAGCATCATAGAATTTGCTGAAGAAACACATGCAAAGTTTATTAGTAATACAGGTTTTGAAGGTGGTGCTATCACACTCATTGGGTTTTCATCGCTATTTGTGAAAGATCAATCAACATTCATGTTTGTGAACAATATGGCATTAAATAAAGGTGGGGCTATCTACTTCCTGTCGATCGACAAACATGACTACGTAGCTACACTTTCCGGAGGTGTACATTCAGCAACAACACTGCAAGCAATGTTGATCCCAAGAAAACAAGCTTTAGTAACCCTACAGGGTCAAACTTTCAGGGTTTTGGCAGGGGAGGAGGGCTATGCATCATCTTCAGGGGAAATGCAGTACACAACAAATTGAGATATTGGAAAGTAACTTTTCCGAAAACAGTGCTATCTGGGGAGGTGGTCTCTATGTACAATTCCATGATTCTTCTGAGCAGAATACAGTGACAGTCAGAGGTATTTAGCTGCATAGGGAGTTTCACTTACAGTAGTCAGTCAGTGGAGGAGGAGGTGCTAGTGTAGGCCACCTGTATCTGAATGGTAAAACCCTACCCCAGAAAAATATAATTGAGTTTTACGAATGTTTATTCTCAGAGAACAAAGCCAAGTATGGAGGTGGAACATTCATATACTCCAGTCAAAGTAATACATCTTATGAGATTAAAGGTGCGATAAAATTCCAAAAGTGTACATGGCAAAGAAATATGGCTCGGTATGGCTCGGCACTAGATATTACACCACACAGCTGGGATACACTGAACTATGGATTTCTACCCATTCCAGTATTTGAAGATTGCCGATTCGAGTCAAATAAAGTAATACACAAAAGCAAAGGGAAACTGGAGCTATTCAAAACAGGATTTCGTGAAGTTGCAATTTCGTTTAGCAAGTAATTTTTACATCATCTTCAGAGGAAACATCTGCTTTGACAGCAATAACGGTACGGCTATGTTCTAACATCGAGCATCATAGAATTTGCTGAAGAAACACATGCAAAGTTTATTAGTAATACAGGTTTTGAAGGTGGAGCTATCACACTCATCGGGTTTTCATCGCTATTTGTGAAAGATCAATCAACATTCACTCTTTCAGGCTTATCTTAATCGAGGATATTGGATAGGTTATTATTATAATGCAACAGAAAGTGGACTGTTATCGGCTCATTGTCCGCGTAGATTCTGTTTTCAGTACAAAGGTCGCACACCGGCAGAGGAACAAAGGAATGTTACATTCAACTTCTCTGGGAACAGGGTTGGCACAGTATCAGAAAAAAATCCCAAACGCTATGGACACTCGATTTTTGCAACATCTCTACAACCTTGTATGCACGCATGTTCTGCGGAGTCAGCATCAGAGGTATTTAGCTGCATAGGGAGTTTCACTTACAGTAGTCAGTCAGTGGAAGATGAGGTCTCCTCATGCGGTGAAGCTTTCACAATTAATGAAAATCAAACTCTTCCACTCCAGGTTATCCCAGGGCGCGAATTTGAGCTTAATCATCTTCAACGTTAGCTTTCAACATAACGTGCGCGCAGTCTACCGCGTCAAAATTGAGAATGAAAATGATACAGATTCTAACATCAAGACAGATGAAGCCTACTCCTACTTATATGATAAACGAATGGTCTTGTTTGGTAAACCAAAAAGCAAAGGGAAACTGGAGCTATTCAAAACAGGATTTCGTGAAGTTGCAATTTCTTTTAAAGTAAAATTGCTTGAGTGCCCTCCTGGCTATGTTCTATACAGCGATACAAGGTTTAATCTGGGTCTAGAAAAATGCATCTGCGCCAGAGAGACAAAGTACTCATACCCAGGGCTAATCAAATGTAACAACACACTCTTTCAGGCTTATCTTAATCGAGGATATTGGATAGGTTATTATTATAATGCAACAGAAAGTGGACTGTTATCGGCTCATTGTCCGCGTAGATTCTGTTTTAACGACAGGAGCAGAAATACGTGCAATGCTCTTCCAAATATTGCTTCAAAAAAGGAGCTGGATGATTATGTTTGTGGACCAACTCGCACTGGGACACTTTGTGCTACTTGTAGAGGTAATCGCTCTACATATTATCACAGCACTTACTTACGGTGCGACAAGAATGACTATTGTCACTTAGGATGGTTTTTTTACATCCTTTCAGAATTGTTACCACTAACAGTACTCTTTCTGATTGTAATCATCTTCAACGTTAGCTTTACATCTGGAGCAGCAAACGGATTCATATTCTTTTCCCAAGTACTTGATTCACTCTCAATAACAGCAAATGATTTTATAAGACTACCTAGAGGGCTTCGTTTACTCACCGAAGCATTTCATTTTATTTACCGCTTCTTTAATTTTGATTTCTTTAGCATCAAAGTTCTTTCATTCTGTCTGTGGAAGGATGCTACAACATTAGATGTACTAGCATTCAAATATGTCACTGTTATTTATGGATTGATTCTGGTGCTAATAACTGTCACAATAATGAATATGTGTAACTGTTATCGCATCTGTTCCTGTCTCAGACCTCGTACGGTGAAAAGCTCCGTCATCCACGGACTTTCTGCTTTTCTGGTCATGTGCTATGTGCAGTGTGCTAAGGTGTCTTTTCACATCCTAACCCCTATTAAACTCTATTCTCGAGGATACAATGAGAGCCGTACAATGGTATATCGACATGGCGAGACGGAATACTTCAGTAGGGATCACCTCCCGTACGCAATACCAGCCACTTTCTGTCTGATCACAATTGTTCTCTTACCCGCTGTCTTGCTCCTTATCTACCCAGCACACTACAAAGTTCTAGCACTGCTTAAGCTGAATGAGTCAAGGAAAATGCAGCAAATAACCAGGTGGATTTCCATTTCAAAGCTGAAACCCATATTCGACTCTTTTCAAAGCTGCTATAAGGATAAATGTCGGTTCTTTGCTGGACTCTACTTTATGTATCGTTTATTCATTCTGGGTGCTAATGTGTTTACAAGAAGCTACAAAGGGTTCTACACCATAGTGCAATTGGTCTTAATCTTAATGCTCACTATACATGCCCTTGCTCAGCCTTATCGAAAGTCATGGCACAATACCGTGGATACGTTTATATTTGCAGACTTGGCTATAGTCAATGGTTTGACTCTATACAACTACTCCACACTATCATATGATGAATGGCGTGGCATTGATACAATTGTTACCTTGGTACTGTCTTTTCAAGTGCTTCTAATTTACCTGCCTATGATATACATGGCAGTATATATACTATATGTACTAATACAGCTAGCACCGAAAACATTATTTTTCCTGTTTCCTAAAATCAAACTTTATCTCCAGAATTTGAAAGAAGATTCAGTGCCATTGAATGATACGGAGTTTCCAGCACGGCTCATTCACGAAGACGATACTTCAGATTCAGAATGTAGTGAAGAACTGGCTACAGAATATAAGCGTTTTGAAGAGTACGAACTGAACAACTTTGGTGTGCCTGAATATAATTAGCTTTACAGCTTGTGTGTATTAAGTGTGTATGAAACAAAACTTGATAATTTTTGCCTTTACTCCTTTGTATGCCATTATAACTTTTTCTGATTTAAAAACTTCTGGAAGTAACTAATGCATGGCTGTGTTACTAGATGTCATATGGCAGTGAGCATGGATTGGTATCTCGAGACAAGGAGTGAGTGCCTAGCTATAAGGATGTGCACATGGACTGTGCCATGCCAAATGGTCTACCATGCCTGCAGGTAAGTTTACTCAGGAGCCCATAACCCAAAGGGAAGGAGCGTTAAACGAGTGATTCCACCTGTTGGCGAATGGCACCTACCAGAAAACTCCATATATGGAATGCCTGGTGGTTATGCATGGCTGGTTTACTACGCTACCACTGCAAGTGAATTATAGCGCTTACATAGCACATACCATATAACAAGTGTTGTGCAAGTGCCATTTGACAACAGGTGGAATTAGCATACCTACACAAATTTAATGCTCCTTCCCTTTGGGGTATGGGCTCCTGGTTTACTATATCAGACATGCAGATAAGATATAATATCATACATGTAGTTCTCAGTATATGCTATACATCTGAAGGCTAACTATAGAAGTATGCATTTATCATGATAATACATACAGACATATTGCAGCTATTCCCCCCACAGTTAGCTATTATAGCACATGGTGATTGTCTCCACTAGGCACATTATAAAAGAGGAGTGGATAGAGGAAAAGAATTGAAACTGACAATAAAGGGCCACTCTATCTCTACCACTGCAAAATAATTTGGGGTATGTTTATTTTTAAGGATCACAGCTTTTTTAAGGGTCCATTGATAGTACGGAGTTTCCAAAAACTTTGTATTTGTCATAAAGTAAATAAAGGTGAGGTATAAATTATTGTAGTAGCTCCATGAAAAAAACTAGCCTTTTTCCCAACGAGGCTAGGACAATAGAAAATTTACAAAGCTTACAAACCGAAAGATAATCAGTGAATTACCAAGATACAACATGGGAATACCCTTAGCGGTCACTAAATGCTATATAAATCGGACCTATAACTAAAGATCTACGTACACCAGTAGGATCAAGAACCACACATTTGAAAGTTATCATGAGTGCTATTATTCTGCTAGAACTAGCCTTTTTCCCAACGAGGCTAGGACAATAGAAAATTTACAAAGCTTACAAACCGAAAGATAATCAGTGAATTACCAAGATACAACATGGGAATACCCTTAGCGGTCACTAAATGCTATATAAATCGGACCTATAACTAAAGATCTACGTACACCAGTAGGATCAAGAACCACACATTTGAAAGTTATCATGAGTGCTATTATTCTGCTCTTCACCGTACTCCCAATACTGGGGGCTCTTCCGACGACTCTGGGTCGCTGGACTGCTGAATACAACAGTGAACGAGTCATTTCTGTCACAAGCGTTCATCAGATTGGTAAAAATAATGTCTGTAACCATGAAATTTTGAATCGAAATGCAAGTGTTACCATGCGTCAATTACAGGAATGTATCAATATCACTGACTCAACAACAATTCTGTTTGAATCTGGTGAGTTTGCTTTAAATGGTAAAATAGAGTTGCATGGAGTTCACGACATTGCACTAATTGGGTGTCCCAACAAAAGCAAGATAATATGTAGCCCATCTGAACCAACTGGTCTGGAAGTTGTCAGAGTGAGAGGTCTCAAGATAGTAGATCTAGTGCTTGAGCATTGTGGTGCTGCGTACAACAGTACCACTCTGAACTCTACCACAAATGTATACGTAACTATTCAATCCAGCATTTACATATCATACTCCATTGATGTCACCATTGAAAGCATTTCTGTTGAAAATGGTACAGGTAATGGAGTAACATTCATTGATACTAGTGGAACCGTCACTTTAAAAAATTCCCAGTTCAAGAGAAACATGCTTCCTAAATTAGAGAGATACACCTCTGCAGGTGGCAGTGGAGTGTATGTCGAGTTTACACATAATCATACTGCCCAATACAGTAAATATCTCTTCAAGTCATGCAAATTTATCGGTAACAAGGCCTGTGGACCAGATCCAACAACACACGGTAGTTACACACCTCACTCAAATTTCTATGGTCTGAACAGAGGAGGCGGACTATGCATTTTCATAAGAGGCCAAGCATCAAATAACAATATTACAATAGTAGATACAAAATTCCAGAACAACTCTGCTGAATGGGGTGGAGGCCTGTATGTGGCCTTTCAGAATTCTCCACGGAATAATTCTGTACTTGTAAATAATTCCGAATTTTACCAGAATTACGTCAGCCGAAATGCTGGGGGAGTAAGCGTTGGGCATACATTTTTCCATGAGAAACCACCTGCACGTAACAAAATAATATTCCACAACTGTAGCTTCACTGCAAACGAGGCTATATATGGGGGTGGATTAACTATATATTCCACCAGAAGCAAGCTTCACAAAGCATTAAAAAACGACTTTGAGTTTCATAACTGTACGTGGATGAGCAACAGGGCTGAATATGGCTCTGCAGTTGATATTTCACCCCATAGCTGGGACATACTAAGCTATGGACTTCTGCCAGTCCCATTATTCACAGACTGTCAGTTTACGTCAAATGAAGTAATACAGTACCTCAACTATTCTCAGCCTTATGCGCAGTATGAGACTGGAAAGGGAGCATTTTTAGCCAGTGAATTATACATTCGTTTCAAAGGAAAAATTTATTTTGAAAATAATAATGGTTCTGCTGTGTACCTAACCTCAAGTATCTTAGAATTCTCTCAAGGAATAAATGCAACATTTGTTGACAATTCTGGCTCTGAAGGTGGAGCCATGGCTATGATGGGTTTTTCTTCAGTTCATGTACAAGAACACTCCACATTCCTTTTCAAGAACAACACAGCCACAGAAAAAGGTGGGGCCATCTTTTCATTTTCTATAGACAAGCATGACTCTGTGTCAGCACACAGCTGCTTTATTCAGTACACAGGAAATGATACAGTTCAAATACCACAGAGAAACATTACATTTAACTTTGACAGGAATAGAGCTGGAGGTTCTATTTATGGACACTCAATATTCGCAACCTCTCTACGACCTTGCTTTCATATGTGTTCCGAATCCAAAAAGTCCCACCATCCAGTTAATCTAAAACTATCAACATTATTTAGCTGTATTGGAAAGTTTACATATGAAGGCAACCAATATGAAATAGCAAGTGATGGCAAAATGTTCAAGATGAATGAAAAATACACACTACCACTCAAAATTATTCCAGGAAAAGAATTTGAGCTTCCTATTAGTATTGAAGATGATTTCAACCATGCTGTGCGTTCAGTATATCATGCAACTATTGAGAATGATAATAATTCTTGCATCAAGATCGATGAAGCATATTCTTACTTATACGATAGACGAATAAAAATATTTGGTAAACCTAACAAGAAGGGCAGGTTAAGATTATTTAAGAAGGGATTCCGTGAATTTATAATGTCATTTGAAATAGAAGTAGCTCACTGTCCACCTGGGTTTGTTATACCCACAGAAACACAAAAGTTCCAATGTATCTGTGCTACGGAGACTAAATCCACATACCCAGGCCTGGTGAAATGCAACTACACACTTTTTCAAGCCTACATTCGCCTCCACTTTTGGATGGGGTATGACGGCAGTATAAGAGAGGGTAAATTACTAGCATCATATTGCCCGATATCATTTTGTCTACATGATAAGGGAGGAGACATTCTTATTCCACTTCCAGGACATGCATCTAAGGAAGACCTAGATAATGCCATCTGTGGACCAACACGTACTGGGATACTCTGTGCTAAGTGCAGAGAAGGTTACTCCACCTACTATCACAGTGTCCCAAGTTATAAATGTGGCAAAAACGATCACTGTAAAATGGGGATGCTTTACTACATTCTTTCTGAGTTACTACCTTTGACATTGCTCTTTCTCACTGTTATGATCTTCAACATTAGCTTCACATCTGGGGCCGCAAATGGTTTCATTTTCTTTGCTCAAATGGTAAGCTGCCTTTCAATTACAGCAGATGATTTCATAAATTTATCAAGGGGACTCAACTTACTGACTAGGGCATATCGCTTCCTATATAATTTTTTCAATTTCGACTTTTTCAGCATCGATAGTTTTTCCTTTTGTTTATGGAAAGGTGCTACAACATTGGACATATTGGCATTCAAGTATGTTACCATTGTCTACGCCCTACTTCTTGTACTTGCAACAATAGTAGTCATGAATGCATGCAACTGCTACCGAAGCTGTTCTTGCATCAGATCTCACTCAGTAAAAAGTTCTGTCATTCATGGATTATCCGCATTCCTGACTATGTGCTACACACAGTGTGCTCTGGTGTCATTCCGCATCCTAGCTCCTACATTTCTCTATTCACAAGGGTATAAACTTGACCGTACTGTGCTATATCAACATGGGGAGATAGTGTATTTCAGTAAAGATCATCTACCATATGCCCTACCAGCCATTTTCTGCCTCATCGTAATCGTAGGCCTACCCACTATCTTACTTTTAGTCTACCCAGCACACTACAGAGTTTTAGCACTGTTCAGACTGAAAGAGAACAGTAAAATCTCAAGGTGGGTAACTATTACAAAGATGAAGCCGCTCTTTGACTCCTTCCAGAGTTGTTACAGAGATAATTATCGATTCTATGCTGGACTCTACTTTGCTTATCGCTTAAGCATCTTGGGAGCTAACTTAATAGTAGTCTACTCTGCATTCTATACAGTTGCTGAAATACTTTTAATTGTGATGATTTTCTTTCATGCTCTGGTCCAACCTTACCGGAAGTGGTGGCACAATGCACTGGACACATTCATATTCACAGACTTGGCTATTATCAATGGTTTGACGTATTACCATTACAGCACAGTAACAAACTTTACACAAACTGACTGGGGCCAAAGAGTTCTTAATTGGACACTGATCATTCAAATCATTTTGATTTACCTGCCTATGATATACATGGGGGCATACGTACTAGTACAACTAGTACAATATTTTCTATTCCCAAAAATTATAACCTATTTCCAGCAAAGGAAAACTAAAGCATCAAATGAAGAACATAATCTGGATGACAATGAATTCCCAGCCCGACTCATTTATGATGATGATACAAACTCAAGAGGAGAACTGGCTGCAGAATACCAGCAATTTGAGGCGTGAGAACTCAATAGCTTGGGTATACATGATTAAGATACCATAACACGTGTGTAAACTAAATCACTTATAACATCTTGCATGTGTGATATAATTTGTAGTGCACTGTCTTTTTCTGTGCCATCTTGTTTAAAAAGAAACCTTTAACTAGCAGTTTATAAAAGGAGCTCTAAAAGGAGAGCAATTCTCATTTCCGGGTGCTTCTCTCATGCATAATAAAATAGCAAAGTAAAGGAGATCTGCTCACGTGTATGGGGAAGGGTCTGGGAATCAGGCTAATAAAATAACGGAAGAACAAACATGCCTTACAGAATTTAATACAGGATTTTTTGGTGTGAGTGGGAAAAAACTATGTGTGCAGAGCGAAGGGGGAGTGGGAGTATGTTCCCCTGAAATTTACATGCTCTGAGGTTGCATCTGGGGCCCCAAAATGGCTGGAAATTTGCTGGTCTACAGAGAATACAAACCCCTCTCAAGACACCTCTGCTATTAATGCTGCAGCAAAACAGTGAAAGCTTACCATTCATCTTGATCATTTATTACATGCAGTGAAGTAAAACTAAAAAAGTAAAAGCTTTCATTCATGAAGTTGATACATTCAGATTCTAGTACATGAACGCACTAAATGTTTGATAGCACAATCACGGCAGATATGGAGATATGGATCTGGATGTGCTGTGACTGTTTCATAACATGCAGTCAGTGAAAAAGACATTTCATGTAATGTCTACTTTCTGTTTTGCACTTTGGAGTTGATGAGTAAATCTGCTGGTCTACAGAGAATACAAACTCTTTTCAAGATATCTCTGCTATTAATGTTGCAGCAAAACAGTGAAAGTAACTTGAGGCTTACCATTCACCTCGCTAATTTAATTTTGCTCAGTGAAGTAAAACTGTAAAAGAAGCCTGCAAATAGTGTAGTGGTCATACACAGGCTTATAACATAGGAACTCTAACTAACACAAAATTTTCATTCATGAAGTTGATAATTCAGATCAGACTGGCGGTGAATAAAGAGCATAAAGATATGTGTGACAGACGAGGGAATTTAATGGTTGCATTGTTTAGAGACAAAAAGAGTGAGAGCCAAACAGCCTACCATACCACCTGCAGTAAGATAGGTTTTGCCCTGTGTCCTTTCACAAACAAAAGGCCTGAAGCTGAACTAGAAAGCTTACATTGTTAATTCAATTCCCATAAGAATTACTTCATCCTGAGGGAATCCACTACTGCTAATATATTTCTTTCAGTTATTCTAGTCAGTACAAAGTTTCCAAAAGCTTCTATTCATCATGAAATAAAGATGATGTATATATAAACATAGTTTGCAAACTTACCAATTTTCCCAAGAATAATTCCCAAGGACATGCAAAGGATGGAATAAAATACCCTCAGCGATCACTAAATCCCTAAACCAGGCATATATAACTAAAGAAATACATATCGCTCAGATCAGGTGCTCAACATTTCAAAGGTATCATGACTACCGTTGTTCTTTTGCTGTGCGCACTGCTCCCAATATTGGGGACTCTTCCAACAACTCTGGGTTGCTGGACTGCTGAATATAACAGTAAGCGTGTCATCTCTGTCACAAATGTTCAGATTGATCAAAATAATGTCTGCATCAATCAAATGTCAATTTGGAATGTAAGTGTTACTATTCATCAATTATACGAATGTATCAATATCACTGACTCAACAACAATTCTGTTTGAATCTGGTGAGTTTGCTTTAAATGGTAAAATAGAGCTGCATGGAGTTCATGACATTGCACTAATTGGGTGTCCCAACAAAAGCAAGATAATATGTAGCCCATCTGAACCAACTGGTCTGGAGGTTGTCGGAGTGAGAGGTCTCAAGATAGTAGATCTAGTGTTTCAGCATTGTGGTGCTGTGAACAACGGTACCACTCTGAACTCTACCACAAATGTATATGTAACTATTCAATCCAGCATTTACATATCATACTCCACTGATGTTACCATTGAAAGTGTTTCTATTGCAAACAGTACGGGTAATGCAGTAACATTTATTGATACTAATGGAACTGTCACTATCAAATATTCCCAGTTCAAGTGGAGCACGCTTCCAGAGTCACAGAGAAGTATCTCTGCAGGTGGCAGTGGAGTGTATGTTGAGTTTACATGCAATCATACTGCCACATATAACCAATATCTCTTCAAATCATGCACATTTATCGGTAATAATGTAAGTGGACCATATTCGACAAAGAACAGTCGTTACATACCTCACTCAAATTTCAATGGTCTAAACAGAGGAGGTGGACTATGTATTTTCATTAAAGGCCAAGCAACAAACAATAGCATTTTAATATCAGATACAAAATTTCAGACTAACTCTGCTGAACGAGGTGGTGGCCTGTATGTGGGCTTTCTGAATTCTCCACAGAATAACCGTGTAGTTGTAAATAATTCTGATTTCTATCAAAACAATGGTAACTTAAATTCTGGAGGTGCAAGTGTTGTTTACCTATTTCTAAAAGAACGGCCACCAGAGGAGAACAAAATCATATTTCACAACTGCAACTTCACCGCAAATGAAGCTAAATATGGGGGTGGAATAACCATCCATTCCTCTAAGAGCAAACATTACATGGAGTTGAACAATGACTTTGAGTTTTATAACTGCATTTGGATGTACAACAAGGCTCAATATGGATCTGCAGTGGACATTTTGCCTAGTAGCTGGGACACACTTAGCTATGGGTTGCTACCAATTCCATTATTTGAAGACTGTCAGTTTAAGTCAAATGAAGTAACTCATCTCCTTGATGACTCCCAGACATATATTAAATATACGACTGGCAAAGGAGCATTTTCAGCAAGTGAGTTTTATGTTCGCTTCAAAGGAAACATTGTCTTTGAAAACAATACTTGTTCTGCCATATATTTAACATCAAGTATCTTAAAGTTCTCTCAAGGAACAAGCGCGACATTTGCTGACAATTCTGGCTCTGAAGGTGGAGCCATGGCTGTCATAGGTTTCTCTTCACTTCATGTGCAAGAAAACTCCACATTCCTTTTCAAGAATAACACAGCCACAGAAAGAGGTGGGGCCATATTTTCATATTCTATTGATAAACACGATGATGTATCAGTGCACAGCTGTTTTATTCAGTACACAGGCAACGATACAATTCCAGTAGAAGAGAGAAACATTACATTTACTTTTGACGACAACAAGGCCGGGAGTCATATACAACCAATGACCATGGAGGCCTTACAACCCGTTGGACACTCAATATTTGCGACTTCTCTTGAGCCTTGCTTTTACGCATGTTCTGAATCTGAAAAGTCAAATTTTAATCTAGAAATATCAACAGCATTTAGTTGTATTGGAAATTTTACATACGAAGGCAGTGAATATGAAATATCAAGTGATGGAAAAACGTTCAATTTAGAGGAAAACTGCACGCTACCACTTAAAGTTATTCCAGGTAAGGAATTTGAGCTTCCAATTAGCATAGAAGATGATTTCCAACATACAGTGCGTTCAGTCTACCACGCTACTATTGAGAATGAAAAGAATTCTTGCATCCAGATCGATGAAGCACATTCCTACCTATATGACAGACGAATAAAAATATTTGGTGAACCCAATAACAAGGGGAAACTAAAATTATTCAAGAAGGGATTCCGTGAATTTGCAATAAAATTTGAAATAGAGTTGGTTGAATGTCCACCTGGGTTTGTTATACACAGAGAAACAAAACGAGGTTTCCAACTTGTCTTGAATAAATGTATCTGTGCAACAGAGACTGAATTTACATACGAAGGACTAGTGAAATGCAACTATACACTTTTTCGAGCTTATGTTCGTCGCCACTATTGGATGGGTTATGATACCAATGAAACAGAGAGGGGTCTGATAGCATCGTACTGCCCAATATCGTTTTGTTTACATAGCAAGTCAGGAGAAATTCTTATTCCTCTTCCAGAACATGCATCCAAAAAAGAACTAGATGATGTCATATGTGGACCAACACGCACTGGTATCCTCTGTGCAAAATGCAGAGATGGTTACTCCACCTATTACCACAGTGCTCCAAGGTATATATGTAGAAAGAATCATCGCTGCAAATTGGGGATGCTTTATTATATTCTTTCTGAGTTAGTACCTTTGACTCTGCTCTTTCTCACTGTTATGATCTTCAACATTAGCTTCACATCTGGAGCCGCAAATGGTTTCATTTTCTTTGCTCAAATAATAAGTTCCCTCTCAATTACAGCAGAAGGTTTCATACGATTACAAAAGAGACTTGACTTACTGACTAGGACATTTAGTTTCCTCTACTACCTCTTCAACTTTGACTTTTTTGGCATCGATGGTCTTTCTTTCTGCTTGTGGAAAGGTGCTACAACACTGGATATACTGGCCTTCAAGTATGTTACAGTTGTCTATGCCCTAGTTCTAGTAATTATAACAACAGTAGTCATGAATGCATGCAACTGCTACCGAATCTGTTCCTGTCTCAAACTTCAATCAGTAAAAGGTTCTGTTATTCATGGACTGTCTGCTTTTCTGATCATGTGTTACACACAGTGCGCTCTGGTGTCATTTCGCATCCTAGGTGCAACATCTCTCTATTCTCAAGGACACAAGTACAACCGCACCGTGGTATATCGATACGGAGAGATCGTGTATTTCAGTAAAGATCATCTACCGTATGCAATGCCAGCCATTTTCTGCCTCATTGTAATCATAGGCCTACCCACTATCTTACTTTTAGTCTACCCAGCACACTACAAAGTTTTGGCATCGCTTGGACTGAAAGAGAGCAGTAAAATCTCCAGGTGGGTAACTATTACAAAGATGAAGCCTCTCTTTGACTCCTTCCAGAGTTGTTACAGAGATAAATGTCGATTCTACGCTGGTCTCTATTTTACATATCGCTTGATTATCCTGGGAGCTAAAGTATTTATTAGGAGCAACCCTGTATTCTACATAACAGTTGAATTAATGTTGGTAATAATGATCTGTACTCATGCTCTAATCCAGCCTTACCAGAAGTGGTGGCACAACACGTTGGACATCCTCATATTCACTGACCTAGCTATTATCAATGGTTTGACTCTTTACCATTACATTAGAGAATCATATACCTTTACACAAGAAAGCGTTAGTGCAACACTGTATATTCAGATCATTTTGATTTATCTACCTATGATATACATGGTGGCACACATATCCATACAACTAGCAAAACGCCTTCTATTCCCAAGAATTAGAATCTATCTCCAAAAAAGAAAGGCTAACGGATCAACTGAACAACAACATCCAGATGATAATGAATTCCCAGCCCGACTCATCTACAATGATGACACTTCAGATTCAGACTCTAGCGGAGAATTGGCTACAGAATATCAGCAATTTGAGGAGTATAAACTCAATGACTTGAGTGCACCAGCATAAATTTATTAAATATACTAAAGAAATTCACTTATGACTGACTTCGTGTGTGTGCATAATGCAGTTAAGACACCACTTTTGTATCACCTTTTTTTCCAAATATAATCAGCAAGAAATATTATAGCTAGTTTCAATACACTGCTAAGTGTAAAGGTAAAAAGGAGTGTAATTACTAAAAAGGAGGGCTCCCAGAGGAGTATAAGCTAAACCACTGTGATCCTTAGGAGATAATGATTCCCATCTTCAGGAAAATTAAACATGCAGTGTATGCCTATATGCATGTTGTTTTGAAGGAATACATATAAGAACCAGTTGTAACGCTACAGACACAAAGCTATGTGCCACTGGGCCACTGGAATCTCATAGCAAATCTGAACGATACTAAATCTGTAGCCCAAATCACTCATAAAGATGACACATCAGGTCCAGACTGTAGTGGAGAATGTGTTGGTTATATTACTTTTTTTCAAATAAACACACAATTACACTCAATTTTCAATGAATAATAAACAGCTGGTACTGTCTCTAAGGTATACAACAATTAAAGTGAGACGCCTATAGAAAGTAAATTACTAGCAAAAAACAGCAATATATATACACAAGCATCTGGAGTCAGTTATAATCCTGGAAAGTATAGTAACGTGTGGAACAAGTAACTGATTCCAGTTTAGGATCACGCAAAGGAGGCAGACTATCATAGTCCATTAAAATATCTGGTGCATTTGTTTGCCTTTTGCAGGTATCAATCCACCTCTTTAATTTGGAAAACAGATGGTAGGTGACATAGGAGATGATGTATATCAGAGGAAGGTAGCTCAGTACGAGCTGAACAGAACTGGTGATGTTAATTGTATCTTCGATTGAGACTTCTTCATCCTTCCCTTCAGTCACTTTGGCATAGTTGAACAGAGTCAGTCCGTTGATAATGGCCAGGTTAGAAAATATCAGTGTGTCAAGTATGTTGTGCCATCTTGTCTTGTATGGCTGTGCCATAGAGTGAATAGTGAGGATAAGAATTATTTGAAGCTCTACCAGTGTGTAGAACTGGAAAAGGGTGACAGCGTATGCATAGGCAGCCAGTGCAAACATGCGATACAAGAAGTATAATCCAGCAAAGAACCGAAAGTTGTCCTTAAAACAGCTCTGAAAAGAATCCAAAAGGGGAATCGGGATTAATCTGGTAAGCCTGTTGACTACCCTGGACTCACTGAGGTTACAGAAGCCAAGCACTTTGCAGAAGAGAGGATAAGCTATCAGGAGAAAAGGAAGGATGGATAGTAACATAAGAAAAATAATAGCTGGAATGGCATATTTCAGGTGTTCTCCGTGAAGAGATTTAAGATCACCACTGCGATAGACTACGTGTCGGATACACTTAAGCCCTTCTTCGTGAATACACATGGGACTAAGAATCTGAAAAGATATCCTACAGCACTGTGCGTAGCACATAACAAAAAAAGCAGACAGCCCATGAACAACTGCACTCTTTAATGTTTGATGTGAAAGACACTGGCACCTGCATTTACATGCTTTCATTACAAAAACGGCACAGAGAACCAACCCGAGTGCCAAACCAACAGTCACATACTTCATAACCATTGCATTCAGTACTGTCGCTCCTTCCCAAAGGCAGAAAGACAGCTGTTCAATACTGAAAAATTCCAGGTTAAATAACCTGTACAGAAAGCGCTGAGCTGACGTGAGGACAGTAACACCACGAGGGAATAGAATAACACCGTTTGCATCAATTGAAAGTGAGTCCAGGACCTGGGCAAATAGTATGAATCCAGTTGTAGCTCCTGAAGTGAAACTAATGTTGAAAACGATAATGATTATGAACAGTACCATCAGTGGAAGTACCTCTGAAAGGATATAGAATAGCCATCCAAGATGACAGTTACGATTTGGTCCACAGTTGTACGACCACGAGTGGTAGTAGACGGAATGATTAGTCCTGCAGTTACCACACAGGGTGCCAGTTCGTGTGGGACCACACACAAAGCTATCCAGCTGAGAAGCATTTGCAGGGAGCAGGTGAAGTTCTTTGTTTTTGGTTCCAGTATAGGTACAGAACCCGAGTGGGCAATGTCCGGTACAAATCCCTTGTGTGCTGTCCTCTCTATTGCAGTATCCAACCCAGAAGCCATGAATAACATATGCCCGCCTGCTAGTCATATTGCACTTCCAAATACCCCAATACTCTAAAGCAGCACAAGTGCAGTTGCCTGTGTCATCGTCAATGGAAAAACCAGGGGAACATTCCACTTGATTGCGGCCGAGCGTACGTGAATCCAAGTGGACAGCTATATCCGATGTCTGTTTTTCAAAGGAGATAGGTCTATGGCTGCGAGTTGCACCGCAGAATGGCAGCGTTGGGCATATAACTAAAACAGACAGTACTATGCAAATGAAGATCTTGGGAGACATCGTTACAGTCACAGTATTGAGAACCTGCTTTTTAACCTACGTTATGATAGCATGTTAGTAAGTGTAGCGGTCTATAAAGAATACAAATTGTATTCAAGCTATCTTACTATCATGATGGTCTATAGGGAATACAATTTCTCTTCAAGCCATCTTCACTTTCAATGTTCCAGCAGAGCAAACACTGAAAACCATCAACACACAGGTTTTGCCGCACAGGATCTACTTTTCTTGATTATTAAATATCTGGAGAGTGCTTTGACAGTTTTTTTAAAAAGAATCCAGACTCTATTGCATATTTTACTCCACTATCTGATTTAGCGTACTATATATGCATACATATTTCAGTGTACTTCTCTGCATGCCTGCAGCCAAGTTGGCTAATAATGCTGATACATATACACCATTTTTCTGTATAAGTTGGACTTTTCATTATTAAAGTTCGGTGTATATGCTTGCATTTAACAACTGAGAATTACACAAGCAGTTTCCCCCAAAAAACCAACAAATTTCCCAAATGCAAAGTTTATCAACAGGTTCTTTATGACAAAGAGTCATAAACATTTAAACCCAAAACTGTTACGTAAATGATGAAAGAAAATTGATAAATTTGATTAAGTACCACACGCAAACCGCTAATGATATAAGTGAACAAATTAGATATTCTAAATTACAATTGCTTTCAAACAGACCATAATACAAGATCCTCCACCTTCTTTATGTTCAGTCCACCTAACATCAATTATCATCATTGGGCTATCTTCTGTCCTCACCAGCTATGGTTATAGATTTTGTCGCTGCTCACATAATCGATTTCATTTATACATTACACCCCCCTTAAGAGTGTATTATGTCTTTCTTAGAGCTTTAAGCTGGCTATTGACCATGCAGTACACTTTTATGGATTATTGATTCTGTGGTTACAAGTAGAATTGAAGCTAGCTACTCAATGAAACAGAGAGCGGTGAAATCATAAGCTTCTAGAATCAGGATCTAGCATCCCAATAATGTTCGCCTGAAGCTACAGTTATAGCTAATAGAGAAGCCTCCACGTGCAGTCATGTTGGTTAGCTAATAATGTTGATATATGCACACACCCTTTCTGTGGTAGTGGAGTATAAGTGACCTAATATCAGTATACCCTTTGTATTTGACAACTTAGAAACACTTTCCCAAATGAAAAGTTTATTAACTGTTTCATTATGGTGACGAATTGTTGACAATCATGAATGAATAAAGCAACTCAAAACTCAATACTGTTACAGTATGGTGAAAAAAAATTGATAAACATGCTCAAGTGCCACACTCTGTGTTAGTGGAGTATAAGTGAGCTAATAACAGTATACTCTTTGTATTGACGACTTAGAAACGCTTTCCCAAATGAAAAGTGTTTCATTATGATAAAGAATTGTTGACAATCATGAGAAACTCAAAACTCAATACTGTTACAGTATGGTGAAAAAACTTGCTCAAGTGCCACACAAACTGTTATCAAGATATTTTTCTGCACACCAGTCAAAGAGTCAAATCTCTCTAGACTTAATTTTCAAGGTCCTGAAGTTCATACTCCTCAAAATTGTGGTATTGTCCATTCTCTGAATCACTATCCTCATCACCATAAATCAGTCGGGCAGGAAAATCCAAATCATTAACAGGTTCTCCTGCGT
The DNA here is from genome assembly GCA_963921505.1 of Phakellia ventilabrum. Taxonomy (NCBI): domain Eukaryota; kingdom Metazoa; phylum Porifera; class Demospongiae; order Axinellida; family Axinellidae; genus Phakellia; species Phakellia ventilabrum. The sequence goes on along the minus strand of OY997396.1, from coordinate 1,160,821 downwards.
CGATATCTCTGCGCTTGAAATATCTACTAATTTTTGAAAACAAACAGAATATGATGTACATTGCCAAATATACCATTGGCAGGTATATCAGTACAAGCTGAAGTGAGCTTGCTATGTCCACTCTGTCCTGAAAGCCCGTTTCCTTTGTGTAGTCATAGTTCAATAAGGATATTCCATTGATGACTGCAAGGTCTGCAAATACCAGAATATCAACAGCATTGTGCCAGCTTTTCTCATAAGGCTGAGCCAGTGCGTGTATGATGAGCATAAAAATCAGTTGAACTTCTATCATTGTGTAGAGCCAAGTGAAATTTATGGCAAAAGATGAAATAGCTAATATTGAGAGGCGATATACAAAATAAAGTCCAGAAAAGAATCGAAAATTGTCCTTGTAACAGCTCTGAAAGGAATCAAAGAAAGGTTTCAGTTTTGCTATTGGAATCCTCCTGGAAATTTGCTGTAATTTTCTATTCTCATTTAGTCTCAGCAGTGCTAAAATTTTGTAGTATGCAGGGTACGCAAGGAGTAAGATGGTTGGAAGGCCAGTGATTATCACTAGGCAAAAGATAGCTGGTAGTGCATATGGTAGATGATCCTTGCTGAGGTAAGTAGTATTGCCATGATAATGGACAATAGTGTCACTACAATTACGACTATTGTAGCACAGATATGAAGGACGAAGGATAAGGAATGATATCTTTGTGGACTGGGCATAGCACATGACAAGAAAGGCAGATATGCCATGGATTACTGAGCTCTTCACTGTACGAGGCTTGATACAGCGGCAAAAGTGGTAACAGTTGCAGACATTCATTAGTGTAATGGTAGCAAAGACAAGTAGCAAAGCATAAACAACAGTCACATACTTGAAAGCTATAATATCAATTGATTTTGCATCTTCCCATAGGCAGAATGCTAGTGGGTCAATACTAAAAAAGTCCAGGTTAAAAAATCGGTACACAAAACTATGTATATTTATTTGCTGGAAAACTCCGTGTGGAAATAAGAAATTATTAGCTAAGATGTTCATTGAATCAATTACTTGAGCAAAAAATAGAAAGGCATTTACAGCACCTGAAGTGAAGCTGATATTGAAGATCATCACAACAAGAAAGAGCACTGTTAATGGAAGTAATTCTGAGATGGCATAGAAGAAAAATCCCATTGCACAGTAATCACTTTTGCCACATCGCAAATTCTCACCATGGAAGTAAGCAGAGTAGTTTTTTCGGCAATTTCCACACAATTTACCGGTCCTTGTGGGTCCACAAACCACCGTGTCTAGTTCATCTCTGGAGGATACATTTGGAAGAAGGTGGTGTGCCGCCAAAGTTTCATTTCCATAATGAAAGCAAAACCGAGATGGACAGTACCCTGACAGAAGCACTTCTTCTCTGCTGTCAACATACCCTATCCAGAATCCCCGGTGGATATAACTTTGAAAAGCATCATGGTCGCATCTGAGTATACCAACTTGAGCAAAAAATGAGTCCCTTTCACATGTGCACACATAGTGAGATGTGTTATCATTGGTTATACTAAATCCAGGAGGGCAGTTCTGCACGTGTACAGCAAAAGAAATTACCATCTGACGAAAACCTAATTGTGATAACACTATTCTGCCTTTATCACCTGGTTTACCACACAATTTTAGTCTATCACGTGAAATAAGCGAGTAGGCTTTGTCAATTCTTATTTCTGAGTTTTCATCATTTTTAACTGCAACGCTGTAACGACTACTTATTTCTTGTTGTAGATCATCTTTTGAAAACAAAGGAAGCTGAAATTCTTTACCTGGAATAACTTTGAGGGGCAGAGAATTGGTTAGTTTAAACCCTCCACCTTCAGTTGAAATTTCATGTGGTTTTGGCTTTGAATCATTGCCGAAAATAAAGTTACCAATACAGTTAATTTTTGAGGCATTCTTTTTTTCACGACGACATTCAAGGTCGCAAGGTTGCAAGGAAGTTACGTAAATGGAGCTACCAGTATTACCCGCTTTATTGTCATGGAACTTAAGTACTATTTTCCTGGTATCATAATGCTCACTGCCTTGGTACATTATAAAGCAGGTGCGTGATAAAATGAGGTTCTGTTGACTGGTGAATTGGACACTTATAGCTCCACCCCTGTCAGTTGCTGTATTGTTGCTAAATATGAAGGTAGAGTTGTCATTAACATACATCCAAGATAATCCAACGAGGGATATTGCTCCACCTGCAAAGCCAGAGTTATTTACAAAGGTAGCATGTGTTTCAGAGTGAAATTCTAAGATACATGAAGTGATATACATCGCGGAGGTATTGTGATTTTTAAAGTGGAGCTTTCCTTTGAAGATGATAGTAAAACCAACAGCTGTAAATCCACCTTCACTTCCTTTACTCCATACCGAGCCATTAGATTGAATGACTCTAGGAATTCCATAATTTGAAATGAAGTTGCTGTCTTCAAACACAAGAGAGGGTAGAATTCCATCTGTAGCACCTAGTGAGTCCGCCTCCACATCCACTGCAGACCCAAATCTGGCCATGTTTTCCTCCCATATACAGCTAGTGAATTCAATGGAATTATTTAAGCCTTTATGATGCTTGTTTGAGTAGACTGCAACACCTCCTCCATATTTGGCTTGGTTTTTCCTGAACACACAACTTTGAAAAGAAATGGCATTGTTTGTCGAAAACATTTTCTTTTCACCTTTAAGAAATAAATATCCAACATCTGCACCCCCTCCAGCATTTTTATGACAAACATTGCTTTCAAAAATGGACTCATTAATAACAACTGTATTTTTCCGGACTGAGTCTTGGAACCCTACATACAGTCCACCCCCCCAAACTGCAGTATTATTGAGAAATGTACAGTTCTGTATATGTATACTGTTGTCCTCGGCATAGCCTTTAAAGATAATGTTCAGTCCTCCTCCCCTTCCTAGACCCTGAAAGTCAGTTCCAGCTGCACGAGCATAAGAAGTTGCAATGTTATTTATAAACATGCATTCTTCAAAGTGGTACCTGCTATCATTGTTTTGCGGTCTAACTGTACATCGTTTACGAACTATGCCAGGTGAACAGTATGTGAATTCAACATATACACCACCACCACCTGGAAAGGCTTTTTTCTCTGATTTTGGAACTAGATTCCATATAAAGTTGGAAGATGTGACAGTCACATCTCCATTGGTGTCAAAGAAAGTAAGTGCATTCCCACTACTTTGTTCTACTGAAACATTCTCAATGGTGACATTACTAGAATTCAGGATGTAGATACTGGATTTGAATTTCAGTGTAGAGTTTTGTGTCGTAGTGTTTAGAGTAGTACTGTCATGCAGAGCCCCACACTGTTCCAAATTTAGGCCCGCTAGTTTGAGATCTCCTACTCTGTCAAATCTAAAACCTGCTCCACTATTGTTCATCGCTTTAGATGTATTACAAATGATCCTAGTTCCTCGAGAGTTTAGTCCGGTAAAAGCAATATGGTAGACATCAGAAAACCAGATGCATGAATCCAATGTGATACTATCCACGGCCTCGAACAGTACAAAAGTAGAGTTTGTAATGTTCTTGATGCATTCAAATGAATGGCACACAATGTCATTCTCATTCTTGCAACATTCACTAGCAGATGAACTGGTAACACAGATAGTATGCTGATAGTTATCACCTTCCTGATCGCACCCACCCAGGCTTCCTGGAGTAGTCAGAAGTAGTATGCAGAGCAGAAGACTAGCCACAATCATACTCACAAGTCCTTGCATCAGCTAAAAATGCAGATAAATTTATGCACAATTGGTTTTGAACTGAATCAGGTGCAAACCATTAGACCTTTTATTTCATTCCCAGAGATTACTATTAGCAGTTTAAAGAATCAAACTCATTTGCTGTAGCAAATGAGTTAGCTGTGTTTACAACTCTTTAAATTAGCAATTGTAAAACATCTAGTTTTGTGTACTATATGAGTGAAACACTCATATAGTACACAAAGCTAGATGTTATACAATTGCTAATTTAAAGAGTTGTAAACACAGCTACTGAAAGAGACACCCATACTTGTAGCAACTATAATTAAAAATAGTCAGTAAATTATGTGTTCTAGCTCACACCTCAAAATTATGGTATTCCTCTTCAGTGTCACTTTCCTCATCACCATAAGTCATACTTGCTGGAAGTTCACTTTCTCTATGGCACTTTTTAATGCTGCTGTATTTGAAACAGCTCTTGACACGTAAAACTGATATATGCTACGATGTACCTAACTGCTGAAATGAGTACACTAAATCGCATTACACCTTGAGTAAACATAGATGGCACTTATGATTTGGTCCACAGTTGTATGACCACGAGTGGTAGTAGACAGAATAATAATCCTACATTTGCCACACAGGGTGCCAGTTTATGTGGCCTACATGCAGTTGAGAAGCATTTGCAGGTGAAATCCTTTGATTTATAGGCACACAACCAGGGGAGCATTCCACTTAATTACAGCCGAGTGTACATGAATTCAAATGGACAGCTACATCGAATATCCATTTTTCAAAGGAAACAGGTAGGTTGCACTGCAGGATATCAGTGCAACATACCTGTAACAGATAGTGTTATGCAAACAAGCTCTTGGGAGACATCGTTACTGTCACAGTTTTGAAATCGTTAGGTCTATAGAGAATACAAATTATCAATGTTTCAGCAAAACAAATATTGAAAACAAAATGATGTTTGTATATCAACACATATGGATTTTACTCTACATGAACTACCATTGCTTGGTTGACAAAACAGCTGTAATTCCCAACAGTCAAATGCAATAGAAAACATGTTGATTCATAAGACTGTACAATAGTATGTCCTTCTAATGAGATCCAACTACAGCTTGACAGTTTTCTTAATATATCAGATTCTATTTTCCTCTTCTATCCAACTAAAGCCTACTACAGACATGTATGTCTTTTAGTGTACAGGCTGCTTCTACTCACAGAGATAATCCAGAATGCCTGGGAATGCGTACACATATGAGTTATTTTTTCTTATAAATGCATCGTGGGGATACAAACTATTTATTTATCAGTACACTCCAAATTGAAACATGCTTGGTTTTGTGTTTTGAAGATGCCCAAAGATGGAAGGACCAATAGTACGCATACCCTTATAAGTTCATAATGGGCAAAGTACACAGAGAAGAGGTTGGGGTCGGATCTGAGTTTGGGCAACAGGTTCTCACCTGGCTTTCATTATGTTTGCTCTATTGCTAATTGTGTATAGGCACACAAAATGCTAATAGTTTTATATATCATGTAGGCGTCATTTTTATTGACATTTTCATATCGGTATTTATTCTATATTTCTCTTGGAAGGCTGAATAATCAAACTACATGTAAAAACATGTTTGCATGACCAATGGGAAATGGAAAAAAAGTTTTGAACCAATCTGCATGAAACACAGAATATTAAATTTGAACACTTTGGCTCATACTGCATAGTTAATGTTGAAATTTGGTTCAATACTTCATTTTTATGCAGATATTCCAGATAATATTATGCTGAAAATATAATTGCTTTTAAACAGCAGTACACACATATCATCCTCCACACACTCAGTCTGCCTAATATCAATTATCCCTAGTAGAATGACACCATTATACGTAAGAGATGACAAAAACCATGGAGATTACAGAAGCTACAACAGCCCAACAGTTCATCAATAAGAAGGTCTTTCTTATTGTTTTGCTGATCATTAGTTTCTTACCCAGCCTTCCTTGCCTTTTTTCACTTGCAGGAAGAAGAGATGGGTAGGCTATTACTCCAGCTCTTCCATGGTCACAAATAGAATCGAAGCTACATAGGGAATTCATAAGCTTCTACTTATATCCCAGTACCTCAACAATGGGCACTTGAACTATGGCCTATTAGATGTGCAGCCATGTTGCCTGACATGCATGTACACCATTTTTCTGTGGTAATAGAGTATAAAGTGTGCTGCTACTATTACAGTTCAATAGCTACACCCTTTTATTTGATAACGTAAAATTACAGAAATTTTCCCAAAAAACACAAAATCTCCCAAAAGAAAGTTTATTAACAGTTTTGAATTGTTGACAATCACCTATTACAGTAAACAGTGAAAAAAAATTAACTTCCTCAAACACCACACACACAATATGTTTCTGCACACCAGTCTATATAAGTGCTAAACTCTCTCCAACTGATTTACTGAGGCCTGAAGTTCATGTTCTTCAAAGTTGTGGTATTCTCCATTCTCTGAATCACTATCCTCATCACCATAAATCAATCGGGCAGGAAAATCAAAGTCATTTATGGGTTCTCTTGTATCTTTACATTTAAAATACCCATTAATTTTTGAAAGTAAGTACAATATAATGTACATTGCCAAATATACCATTGGCAAGTATATCAGTACAAGCTGAAGTGAGCTTGCTATGTTCACTCTATGCTGCAAGCCTGTTTCCTTTGTGTAGTCATAGTTCAATAAGGATATTCCATTGATGACTGCAAGGTCTGCGAATATCAGAATATCAACAGCATTGTGCCATCTTTTCTCATAAGGCTGAGCCAGTGCATGTATGACGAGCATAAGAATCAGTTGAATTTCCATCATTGTGTACAGCCAAGTGAAATTTATGGAAAAAGATGAAATAACTAATATCGAGAGGCGATATACAAAATAAAGTCCAGAAAAGAATCGAAAATTGTCCTTGTAACAGCTCTGAAAGGAATCAAAGAAAGGTTTCAGTTTTGCTATTGGAATCTTCCTAGAAATTTGCTGTAGTTTTCTGTTCTCATTTAGTCTCAGCAGAGCTAGAATTTTGTAGTATGCAGGGTACACAAGGAGTAAGATGGTCGGAAGGCCAGTGATTATGAGTAAGCAAAAGATAGCTGGTAGTGCATAAGGTAGATGAGCCTTGCTGAGATATACAGTATCACCATGATAATGCACAATGTGGTCACTACAAGTAAGACCTTCATAGCACAGGTATGAAGGACGGAGGATAAGGAATGATATCTTTGTGGACTGAGCATAGCACATGACAAGAAAGGCAGATATGCCATGGATTACTGAGCTCTTCACTGTACGAGGCTTAATACAGCGGCAAAAGCGGTAACAGTTGCAGACATTCATTAGTGTAATGGTAGCAAAGACAAGTAGCAAAGCATAAACAACAGTCACGTACTTGAATGCTATTACATCAATTGATTTTGCTCCTTCCCATAGGCAGAATGATAGTGGGCTAATACTAAAAAAGTCCAAGTTAAAAAATCGATAAAAAAAATCATGAATTTGTGTTAGATGGTAGACTGCAGGAGGAAACCAGATAAAATTTTTAGCTGAGATGTTCAGTGAGTCAATTACTTGAGCAAAAAAAATAAAGGCATTCACAGCACCCGAAGTGAAACTGATATTGAAGATTATTACAGTAAGGAAGAGCACTGTTAATGGAAGTAGTTCTGAGATGGCATAGAAGAATAATCCCATTGCACAGTAATCACTGTTGTCGCATTCAAAATTCTGACTGTGGAAGTAAGCAGAGTAGTTTTTTCGACAATCTCCACACAATTTACCAGTCCTTGTGGGTCCACAAACCACTATGTCTAGTTCTTCTCTGGAGGATACATTTGGAAGAAGGTGATCCGTAGCCGCAATTTTATTTCTATAATGAAAGCAAAAACGAGAGGGACAGTACCCCGAGAGAAGCACTTTCTCTCTGTTGTCAACATACCCTATCCAGAATCCCCGGTGGATATAAGCTTGAAAAGCATCATGGTCGCATCTGAGTATACCAAAGTAAGATTCCCTTCCACATACGCACGCCATGTGAGATATGTTATCACGGCTTACAATAAACCCAGGGGGGCAGTTCTGCATGTGCACATCAAAAGAAATTAAAGTCCTACGAAAACCTAATTGTGATAACACTATTCTGCCTTTATCACCTGGGTTACCACACAATTTTAGTCTATCACGTGAAATACGTGAGTAGGCTCCATCAATTCGTATTTCTGAGTTTTCGGTATTTTCAACCGCAACGCTGTAATGGCTACTTATTTTTTGTTCTAGATCATCTTCTGAAAAGAAAGGAAGCTGAAATTCTTTACCTGGAATAACTTTGAGGGGAGGAGAATTGGTTTCATTGGCCAGTTTAAACCCTCCTCCTTCGGTTGAAATTTCATATGATTTGGGCTTTGAGTCATTGTCATAGCTAAAGGTACCAATACAGTGGAATGGAATTTCCGAGTCATTCATTGCTGCACGACGACATTCACGCTGGCAAGGTTGCAAGGACGTTAAAAAGATGGAATTACCAGTATTACCTAAATTTCTCACTGTATTCTCATTGAACTCAAATTTTATGTTCCTGGTATCAAAATACTCACTGCCTTTGTACATTATAAAGCAAGTGTGAGATAAAATGAGGTCCTGTTTACTTGTGGATTGGACACTTATAGCTCCACCCCTGTTAGTTGCTGTATTGTTGATAAATGTGAAGGTAGAGTTGTCACTTACATACATCCAAGATAATCCAATGAGGGATATTGCTCCACCTGCAAAACCAGAGTTATTTACAAAGGTAGCATGTGTTTCAGAGTGAAATTCTAAGATGCAAGAAATGACATACATTGCAGAGCCAACATGATTTTCAAAGTGGAGCTTTCCTTTGAAAATTATAGTAAAGCCAATAGCTGTAAATCCACCTTCACTGTCTTTAGTTTGTTCCCAGGGGTGATCGTGGTCAGATCCAATGACTTCTGGAATTCCAATATTTGAAGTGAAGTTGCTGTCTTCAAACACAAGAGAGGGTAGAATTCCATCAGTAGTACCTAGTGAGTCCCACATTATGAGCGGCTCCACATCCACTGCAGACCCAAATCTGGCCATGTTTTCCTCCCATATACAGCTAGCGAATTCAATGGAATTATTTAAGTCTTTATGATGCTTGTTTGAGTAGATCGCAACTCCTCCTCCATACCTGGCTCGGTTTTTTCTGAACACACAACTTTGAAAGTGAATTGTGTTATTTGTTGAAGATGTTTTACTTTTATGTAATGGTTTAAGAAATAAGTATCCAACATCTGCACCCCCTCCAGCATTTGCATGACAAACATTGCTTTCAAAAATGGACTTAATAATAACAACCGTATTTCTCCGAACTGAGTCTTGGAACCCTACATACAGTCCACCCCCCCAAACTGCAGTATTATTGAGAAATGTACAGTTCTGTATTTGTATACTGTTGTTTTTGGCTTTGCCTTTAAAGACAATGTTCAGTCCTCCTCCCCTTCCTAGACCCTCAAAGTTAGTTCCAACTGCACGAGCATAATGTGAACCAAACCTGATGTTCAAAGAAGTTGCATTGTTATTTGTGAACATACAATCTTGAAAGTGGTACTCGCTATACATGTTATGCTTTCCAGTTTGGCCACATTTACCAACTATACCAGGTGAACAGTACGTGAATTCAACATACACACCGCCACCACCTGGGAAGGTTTCTTTCTCTGACTCTGGAACTAGATTCCATATAAAGTTGGAAGATGTGACAGTCACAGTTCCAGTGGTGTCAAAGAAAGTAAGTGCAATCCCACTACTTTGTTCTATTGAAACATTCTCAATGGTGACATTACTGGAATTGAGGATGTAGATACTGGAATTGAATTTTAGTGTAGAGTTTTGTGTCTGAGTGTTTAGAGTAGTACTGTCATGCAGAGCCCCACACCGTTCAAAATTTAGGCCCACTAGTTTGAGATCTCTTACTCTATCAAATCTAAAACCTGCTCCACTATTGTTCATCGCTTTAGATGCATTACAAATAATCCTTGTTCCTTGTGAGTTCAGTCCAGCAAAAGCAATATGGTAGACATCAGAAAACCAAAGGCATGAATCCAATGTGATATTATCCATGGCCTCAAACAATACAAGAGTAGAGCTTCTAATGCTGCTCTGGATGCATTCAAATGAACTACACACATTCTCATTTCTGCAACATTCACTAGTAGATGAACTGGTAACACAGATAGTATGCTGATAGTTATCACCTCCCTGACTGTACCCACCCAGGCTTCCTGGAGTAGTCAGAAGTAGTATGCAGAGTAGAAGACTAGCCACAATCATACTTGCAAGTTCTTGCATCAGCTAAAAATGCAGATAAATTTATGCACAATCGGTTTTGAACTGAATCAAGTGCAGACCATTGGACCTTATATTTCATTCCCAGAGATTACTATTAGCATTATACGAGAGGACTTTACCGCTAGACCAGATACATACATATAGTATGTAGGCATTATAAAGGCTTATAAACAAATGTGGTTTTTCGGCGCATTTGGGCGCTATCGGGTCGAACTCATTTGCTGGGAAATTCTCATGTGGTATACAAACAAAGCTAGATGTTATACAATTACGAGTTGTAAACACAGCTACTGAAAGAGACACCCATACTGGTAGCAACTATAAAATAGTCAGTAAATTATGTGATCTATCTCACACCTCAAAATTATGGTATTCCTCTTCAGTGTCACTTCCCTCATCACCATAAGTTATACAGGATGGAAGTCCATTTTCTCTATGCCACTTTTCGATGCTGTATTTGAAACAGCTCTTGGCATGTAAAACATGATATATGCTACCATGTATTTAACTGGTAGGTAAATTAACACCACCTGAAATTATTTCACTAAATCACATTACACCTTAAACATAGACGGCACTTACTATTTGGTCACAGTTGTATGACCATGAGTGGTATACTAGATAGAATGATACTCTGGTATTTGCCACACAGGGTGCTAGTTTAAGTGAAATCCTTTGATTTATAGATACAGAATCAGGGGAGCAAACCACTTAATTATATCCGAGTGTACATAATTCAAATGGACAGCTACACCCAATATCCATTTTTCAAAGGAAAAAGGTATGTTGCACTGCAGGATAGCAGTAACTAATAATGTTATGCAAACAAAGCTCTTGGGAGACATCGTTACTGTCACAGTTTTGAAATCATTAGGTCTATAGAGAATACAAATTATGTCAACTATCAATGTTTCAGCAAAACAAATATTGAAAACAGAATGATGCTTGTCAACCAAGCAATGTTAGTTCATGTACAGTAAAATCCATATGTGTTGATATACAAAACAGCTGTAATTCCCAACAGTGAAAAGGAAGAGGTTTGGGTCAGATCTGAGTTTGGGCAACAGGTTCTCACCCCATTTATTTCTTTTTTCTGCATGAGGTAAGTCATAGTGCATTCTAAACACACACTCTTCTGACTTTCATTATATTTGCTCTATTGCTACTAATTTTGTATAGGCACACAAAATGTTAACAGTTCTATATATCATGTAGGTTTTTTGTTGCCATTTTCATATGGGTATTTTTTCTATATTTCACTTTGAAAACTGAATAATCAAACTAAAAACATGTTTGCATAGTCAATTATCCCTAGTAGAATGACACCATTATACGTAAGAGATGACAAAAACCACTGACGTTCTTGGAGATTACAGAAGCTACGGTAGCCCAGCAGTATCATCAACAGGAAGGTCTTTCTTATTGTTCTACTGATCATTAGTCTCTTACCCAGCCTTCCCTGCTTTTTTCACTTGCAGGAAGAAGAGCTGGGAAGGCTATTACTCCAGCTCTTCCATGGTCACAAATAGAATCAAAGCTACATGGGGAATTCTACTTACATCCCAGTACCTCAACAATGGGCACTTGACTATGGCCTATTAGATGTGAAGCCATGTTGCCTGATATGCATGTATACACCATTTTTCTGTGGTAATAGAGTATAAAGTGTGCTGCTACTATTACAGTTCAATAGAACCTTTTTTTGAAAACGTAAAATTACAGAAATTTTCCCAAAAAACAGAAAATCTCCCAAAAGAAAGTTTATTAACAGTTTTGAATTGTTGACAATCATTATTAACTATTACAGTAAACAGTAAAAAAAATCCCTCCTCAAACACCACACACACAATATCTTTTTGCACACCAGTCTAAGTGTTAAACTCTCTCCAACTGATTTACTGAGGCCTGAAGTTCATGTTCTTCAAACTCGCGGTATTCTCCATTCTCTGAATCAATATCCTCATCACCATAAATCAATCGGGCAGGAAAATCAAAGTCATTTATATGTTCTCTTGTATCTTTACATTTAAAATACCCAATAATTTTTGAAAGTAAGTACAATGTACTGTACATTACCAAATATACCATTGGCAGGTATATCAGTACAAGCTGAAGTGAGCTTGCTATGTTCACTCTGTCCTGAAAGCCTGTTTCCTTTGTGTAGTCATAGTTAAATGAGGATATTCCATTGATGACAGCAAGGTCTGCGAATATCAGAATATCAACAGCATTGTGCCATCTTTTCTCATAAGGCTGAGCCAGTGCATGTATGACGAGCATAAGAATCAATTGAACTTCTATTATTGTGTAGAACCAAGTGAAGCTTATGGAAAAAGATGAAATAACTAATATCGAGAGGCGATATACAAAATAAAGTCCAGAAAAGAATCGAAAATTGCCCTTGTAACAGCTCTGAAAGGAATCAAAGAAAGGTTTCAGTTTTGCTATTGGAATCTTCCTGGAAATTTGCTGTAGTTGTCTGTTCTCATTTAGTCTCAGCAGTGCTAGAATTTTGTAGTATGCAGGGTACACAAGGAGTAAGATGGTCGGAAGGCCAGTGACTATGAGTAAGCAAAAGATAGCTGGTAGTGCATAAGGTAAATGAGCCTTGCTGAGGTATACAGTATCACCATGATAATGCACAATGTGGTCACTACAATTATGACCTTCATAGCACAGGTATGAAGGACTGAGGATAAGGAATGATATTTTTGTGGACTGGGCGTAGCACATGACAAGAAAGGCAGATATGCCATGGATTACTGAGCTCTTCACTGTACGAGGCTTAATACAGCGGCAAAAGCGGTAACAGTTGCAGACATTCATTAGCGTGATGGTAGCAAAGACAAGTAGCAAAGCATAAACAACAGTCACGTACTTGAATGCTATTACATCAATTGATTTTGCTCCTTCCCATAGGCAGAACGATAGAAGGTTAATACTAAAAAAGTCCAAGTTAAAAAATCGATAAACAAAATTATATATTTTTGTTAGATGGTAGACTGCAGGCGGAAACCAGATAAAATTTTTAGCTGAGATGTTCATTGAGTCAATTACTTGTGCAAAAAAAATAAAAGAATTCACAGCACCTGAAGTGAAGCTGATATTGAAGATCATCACAATAAGAAAGAGCACTGTTAATGGAAGTAGTTCTGAGATGGCATAGAAGAATAATCCCATTGCACAGTAATCACTGTTGTCACATCTAAAATTCGTACTGTGGAAGTAAGCAGAGTAGTTTTTTCGGCAATCCCCACACAATTTACCGGTCCTTGTGGGTCCACAAACCACCTTGTCTAGTTCTTCTCTGGAGGATACATTTGGAAGAAGGTGATCCGTAGCCGCAATTTCATTTCCATAATGAAAGCAAAAACGAGAGGGACAGTACCCCGAGAGAAGCACTTTCTCTCTGTTGTCAACATACCCTATCCAGAATCCCCGGTGGATATAAGCTTGAAAAGCATCATGGCCGCATCTGAGTATACCAACGTAAGATTCCCTTCCACATGTGCATGCCATGTGAGATATGTTATCACGGCTTACAATAAACCCAGGGGGGCAGTTCTGCATATGCACATCAAAAGAAATTAAAGTCCTACGAAAACCTAATCGTGATAACACTATTCTGCCTTTATCACCTGGTTTACCACACAATTTTAGTCTATCACGTGAAATATGTGAGTAGGCTCCATCAATTCGTATTTCTGAGTTTTCGGTATTTTCAACCGCAACGCTGTAATGGCTACTTATTTTTTGTTCTAGATCATCTTCTGAAAAGAAAGGAAGCTGAAATTCTTTACCTGGAATAACTTTGAGGGGCGGAGAATTGGTTTCATTGGCCAGTTTAAACCCTCCTCCTTCGGTTGAAATTTCATATGATTTGGGCTTTGAGTCATTGTCATAGCTAAAGGTACCAATACAGTGGAATGGAATTTCCGAGTCATTCATTTCTGCGCGACGACATTCACGCTGGCAAGGTTGCAAGGACGTTAAAAAGATGGAATTACCAGTATTACCTAAATTTCTCACTGTATTCTCATTGAACTCAAATTCTATGTTCCTGGTATCAAAATACTCACTGCCTTTGTACATTATAAAGCAAGTGTGTGATAAAATGAGGTCCTGTTTACTAGTGGATTGGACACTTATAGCTCCACCCCTGTCAGTTGCTGTATTGTTGATAAATGTGAAGGTAGAGTTGTCACTTACATACATCCAGGATAATCCAACGAGGGATATTGCTCCACCTGCAAAACCAGAGTTATTTACAAAGGTAGCATGTGTTTCAGAGTGAAATTCTAAGATGCAAGAAACGACATACATCGCCGAGCCAACATGATTTTCAAAGTGGAGCTTTCCTTTGAAATTTATAGTAAAACCAATAGCTGTAAATCCACCTTCACTGTCTTTAGTTTGTTCCCAGGGGTGATCGTGGTCAGATCCAATGACTTCTGGAATTCCAATATTTGAAGTGAAATTGCTGTCTTCAAACACAAGAGAGGGTAGAATTCCATCAGTAGCACCTAGTGAGTCCCACATTATGAGCGGCTCCACATCCACTGCAGACCCAAATCTGGCAATGTTTTCCTCCCATATACAGTTAGTGAATTCAATGGAATTATTCAAGTCTTTATGATGCTTGTTTGAGTAGACTGCAACTCCTCCTCCATACCTGGCTCGGTTTTTTCTGAACACACAACTTTGAAAGTGAATTGTGTTATTTGTTGAAGATGTTTTCCTTTTATGTAATGGTTTAAGAAATAAGTATCCAACATCTGCACCCCCTCCAGCATTCGCACGACAAACATTGCTTTCAAAAATGGACCTATTAATAACAACTGTATTTCTCCGAACTGAGTCTTGGAACCCTACATATAGTCCACCCCCCCAAACTGCAGTATTATTGAGAAATATACAGTTTTGTATATGTATACTGTTGTCCTTGGCATTGCCTTTAAAGACAATGTTCAGTCCTCCTCCCCTTCCTAGACCCTGAAACTTAGTTCCAACTGCATGAGCATAATGTGAACCAAACCTGATGTTCAAAGAAGTTGCATTGTTATTTGTGAACATACAATCTTGAAAGTGGTACTCGCTAAATTTGTTTTGCTTTCCAATTTTATCACATATACCAACTATACCAGGTGAACAGTACGTGAATTCAACATATACACCACCACCACCTGGGAAAGTTTTTTTCTCTGATTCTGGAACTAGATTCCATATAAAGTTGGAAGATGTGACAGTCACAGTTCCATTGGTGTCAAAGAAAGTAAGTGCAATCCCACTACTTTGTTCTATTGAAACATTCTCAATGGTGACATTACTGGAATTGAGGATGTAGATACTGGAATTGAATTTTAGTGTAGAGTTTTGCGTCTGAGTGTTTAGAGTAGTACTGTCATGCAGAGCCCCACACCGTTCAAAATTTAGGCCCACTAGTTTGAGATCTCTTACTCTATCAAATCTAAAACCTGCTCCACTATTGTTCATCGCTTTAGATGCATTACAAATAATCCTTGTTCCTTGTGAGTTCAGTCCAGCAAAAGCAATATGGTAGACATCAGAAAACCAAAGGCATGAATCCAATGTGATATTATCCATGGCCTCAAACAGTACAACAGTAGAGCCTCTAATGCTGCTCTGGATGCATTCAAACGAACTACACACATTCTCATTTCTGCACCATTCACTAGCAGATGAACTGGTAACACAGATAGTATGCTGATAGTTATCACCTTCCTGACTGTACCCACCCAGGCTTCCTGGAGTAGTCAGAAGTAGTATGCAGAGTAGAAGACTAGCTACAATCATACTTGCAAGTTCTCGTGTCAACTAGAAATAGATAACTTTATGCACAATCTCAATCTGTACCAGTGCTTGAACTGAATCAGATGCAGACCATTAGACCTTTTATTTCTTTGATCACGTTTGTCAAAATTATCTCATTGCCAGGAAACACTCATGTAATTTACAAACAAAGCTATAGATGTTATGCAAATGCTAATTTAAAGAGTTGCGGGTAGTACATAAACACAGCTACTGAAAGAGATACACTTATCGATAGTACCTACACAACAGCCAGTCACTTATGTGTCCACTTAAGTAAGCTCATACTCTTCAAAATCATGGTACTCCTCTTCAGTACTGCTTTCCTCATCACCGTAAATTATTCTGCCTGGAAATTCGTTTTCTTCATGGTGCTCTTGAATGTTGTTGCGTTTAAAACAGCTCTTGATTTGTAGTAGTAGGTAAAACATAATATACCCTACTATGCATAAAATTGGTAGGTATATTAACAACAGTTGGAATGAGCTTGCTAAATCTACAAGATTCTTATTCCCACGCCTTGAGTAAACATAGTTATAGAGTGAAAGACCGTTGATAAAGGAAAGGTCTGCAAAAACAAGGATATCAACAGCATTATGCCATCTCTTCTTATAAGGCTGGACCAGTGCATGAATAGCAAGCATCAGCGTTAGTTGAACTTCTATCATCGCATAAAAAAAAATCCAGCTGGTACTAAAACACAAAAGAGCCACTATCAAAAGGCGATAAACAAATGAGAGTCCAGAAAAGAACCGAAAGTTGTCCGAATAACAGCTCTGAAAGGAGTCAAAGAGAGGCTTCAGCTTTGCTATTGGGATCAAACTGGAAAGTTGTTGTAGCTTTTTGTTCTCATTAAGTCTCAGCAAAGTTAATATTTTATAATATCCTGGATACATAAGGAGTAAAATGGTCGGAAGGATGATGATTGTAACCAGACAAAATATTGCTGGGATTGCATACAGTAGGTGACCCCTACTGAAGTATGCTGTACTGCCAGAGTATTGTACAACCAGGTCATTGTATGTGGGTCCTCTAGTGTAGAGATACGAAGGCTGGAGAAGAAGAAATGACACAATGGAACACTGTGAATAGCACATAACCAAAAAAGCAGATAGTCCATGGATGACTGAAGTTTTCATTGTACGAGGCTTAATACAGCGGCAGAAGCGATAGCAATTGCAGACGTTCATTAGCATGACAGTAATGAATACAAGCATCAGAGCATAAATGACAGTCACATACTTGAAAGCTATTACATCAATCGGTTTAGCTCCTTCCCATAGGCAGAATGCCAGTGAATGACTACTAAAGAAGTCCAAATTGAAGAGCCTGTAAACAAACCTGTGCACGTTTGTCAATTTGTGTACTGTATATGGAAACCAGATGAAACCCTTAGCTTGGATCTCTAGGGAGTTAATCACTTGAGCAAAAAAAATAAATGCATTTACACCCCCAGAAGTAAAACTAATATCAAAGATAATGACAAGAACAAAGAGCCCTGTTAAGGGGAGCAGCTCCGAGATGGTGTAGAAAAGCAGTCCCATATTACAGTGATCCTTCTTACCACATTTAAAGTAACTGTCATGATAATAAGCAGAATAATTATCTCTACATTCTCCACACAGTCTACCAGTCCTTTTTGGTCCACAAACCAGATCATCTAGCATTTCCTTGGAGAATACACTTGGAAGAAGGTTAGTCTTACTGTGAAACACACTTTCGTAGCTGAAGCAAAAACCAGATGGACAGTAGCCTGATAGTAGTTCTAATGTACTATTGTAGCCCATCCAGAATCCTCGATACAGGTAAGCCTTAAAAGTAGAATTGTGGCATTCAGCTATACCAGAGTATGTACGGTCGGATGGTGCAGGACACATGCACTTCATACTGTCACTGTCCAGGATAAATCCAGGAGGACATTCTTGCATATGAACCTCAAAAGAAATTGTAGTCCTACGGAATCCTAGCTGCGATAACACTACTATTCCTTTGTCACCGGGTTTACCACACAGTTTCAGTTGGTCATCAGAGATGTGAGAGTAACCACTGTCGACTTTTATTGTGGAAGAATGATTAGCAATAATCTTGATGGCAACACTGTAAACATTAATAATATTTTGATGAAAGTCATCTTCCGAAATAAATGGAAGAGTAAATTCTTTACCTGGAATAATTGCAACAGATGGTGGATGTATTTTATTATTTTGGTTAAAGTGACCACCTTCCGTTGAAATCTCGTACTGCAATGGCTTTGAGCTACTTCCGCTATACGTAAATGTACCAATGCTTGAAAATGGATGTGAGTCATTATTATATGGAGTCCGACATTGATGTAATGAAGTTAAAAAAATGGAATCTCCTCTGTGTTCGGTGCGGCCTGAACTTCCCGCTCTGTTCCCACAGAATTTGAATGTGAGGTTCCTCTCTTTCACATCTAGGTAACCCTTATACACAATAAAGCAGATACGTAATGAAATAAGGTTATACTTTTGTGCAATTTCAACATATATAGCTCCCCCTCTGTCTGATGCTGAGTTATTGATGAATGCAAAGCTAGAATTATCCCTGACATACATCACAGACAATCCAGACAGGGTCATTGCTCCACCTACAAAGCCAGAATTGCCTATAAAGGTAGCATTTGTTCCACTGTCAAAATTGAGACTACAGAAAGTAACATACATAGCCGATCCATTATGATGTCCAAAGTAAAGTTTCCCTTTGAATCGAATACTAAAGCCAACTGCTGTAAAACCCCCTTCACTCTCTTTAGTCTGCATCCAAGGGTGTTTGCAGGTACAATGTGCTTGTATGGTTTTTGGAGTGATGAGGTTTGAATCAAAATGGCTGTTTTCAAACACAGGTGATGGTAGAAATCCAGTAGTACTCTGTGAGTCCCACTTTAGGAGAGGAGATATATCCACTGCAGATCCAAATCTAGCCTTGTTCTCCTCCCATGTGCAGTTAGTAAATTCAATGACATTCTCTAGGTCTCTGTAGTATTTGTTTGAATAAATGGCAACTCCACCTCCATAGATGGCTTGGTTTTTCCTGAATAAACAGTTATTAAAATGAATTTTGTTATGTTCAGAACTGCTTGAATTAAAAAATAAATATCCAACATTTGCACCCCCTCCAGCAGTTCTTTTGCAAGTATTGCCCTCAAAAACAGAGTCACTAACAAAAATATTGTTTTCATGGACTGAGTCTCGAAAACATGCATAGAGTCCACCTCCCCATACCGCAGTATTTTGGTAAAATGTGCAGTTACGCACACTTACACTGTTATTTTTGGCATGTCCTTTGAAGACAATATTCATCCCTCCCCCCCTGCCAAGCCCTTCAAATTCATGAGTATTATTTATCCAGCGGTCTGTACTTGAAGCATTCAAGATGGTTGCCTTGTTATTTCGAAAAGTACAGTTATGGAAGTCGTAACGGCTATCTTTGTTGTGCTGTCCAGCATTATCACATTCACCAGTTTGGGAGATATCAATGTTAGGAGAACAATAAGTGAACTCAACATATACCCCACCTCCACCTGAGTAGACTTCTTTTTCTGATTCTGGAATTGCATTCGATTCAAAACTTGAGTGACTGACAATCACAGACTCGTCGGTGTCAAAAAACGTTACTGCATTTCCTGTGCTATTTTTAATCAAAACTTTTTCAATGAATACCATAGTGGAATTTAGTATGTAGATACTAGACCTAAATGTAGAATGTTTTGTTTGTTTGACCAGGGTGGTAGTACTGTTGTAAAAAGCTCCACAATGTTCAAAGGTTAGATCACTTATGCTTAAATTCTTTACTCCAATAAAAGCTAAACCTGCTCCAGTATTATTTGTGGCATTGCAGGTTATCTTGGTTTGTGGTCGATTCAGTCCAATCAAGGTAATGTTATGAAGACCAAAAAAACTGACGCTTGATTCCAGGAAGATGTTATCAACTAATACAACAGATGAGTTTCCAATGCTGCCATTCAAATGTTCAAATGAGGGGTATGCATTTCTGCAGCATTCACCAGCATTAATCAAGGAGTGATTGGTGGTAACACAGATAGTATGCTGATATTGACTAAAATCCTTGTGGCAACTGCCCAGGCTTCTTGGAACAGTAATCAGAATGATACACAGTAGGTAGCTAACTTCCATCTTGGAGTACATTGTGTCTTGTGTCATTAGTTGTGATCCAAGTGAGACTGCCGTAGGCTTAAATAGTCATTGGTGTGCAAACAGTATCACGTGTAAAAGTTCAGCTTGCACAACAAATTTCTGTCCCAAAATGCATGTAAATGACTTGCTATGAAAATAGTTGGGTTGTGTATTATATACTGAGTGGTATTAATTGAAAATTCTACCTTATATTATCATAATATGAGAGCAGGTTTTGTGTTAAAACATTATTCTTTGAACTGGGAATTTACAATAATTATACAACTGCCAGTTTGGGAATCATGATGTTTATGAAAACAATTCACTGTTGTAAAATTATGCACCTGCAATGTAGGTAAACATGTGTACACCTTAGTTTACATCTCTTAACCACTATCATATAATCAATTGTGTAAGCCTTGAAGTTCAAACTAATTTGGCAGGAATTTCATTGTTTCTATTTTTTGTAGTTTTTTAAAATAAGTAAGACATGATATGTACTATAGCATACACAATTGGGAGGCATATTAATACCAGCTACATGGATCTCGTTATATCCACTATGTCTTACAAATGCATGCCAAATCCTTAGGTAAACGAAGTTGAAAAAAGATAATCCATCAACAATGGCAAGGTCAGTAAAGATATCAGCAATGAGAGGCACACATGAGTCCAGTGTGACTCATTTACACAACATCCATTACTACAGAAGAGCTGGTAACACATATAGTGTGTTGATAGTGATCAGTAGCCTGAGGACAGCCATGCAGGCTTTCTGGAGCATTAATACACAGCTATCATCTTTGGAAAGTCTATGTTTTAACAACTGAATTTCAGTCCCAAATATGAAGCAGCAATATAAGCTAAAGAGCATATAACTGCAGTGCAATATATATATAGCTAGTCAGGCCCTCTCACCAGAAAAGCAAAAAGAGGCTCTAACTGACAGCATCAGTACTCATGACTAGCTGACCAATCACATTTAGCAGCTCGTTTCAGACACTAGCAACACATGCACAGTATGGCCTGACAATGTCTGCATGCAGTGTAACCTGTGGTAGAGATAACTACGTGCTATGTTGAAACAGTAACAGTGTATTTTGAATACTAATGACATCCAGTGTGTGTGTGTGGGGGGGGGGGTCATGCAAGGGCTAAGCATCACCTATAGTATGTGAGAGTTGCAAGAGACGGCTTTGCTTACTTCATTCTCTGGATCATAGATTGAGTAGGATGAATATCAAGCTGATTGTGGGTAGAAACAGAATTCTTCAATTCCACAATACCCCACTTGGTCAAATTGAGTGCCAAAACGCTGAGTTAGGCAACTACCACTGAAGCCAGTTAGACTGGTGCTATGATATAGGTTAGTCGGACCATGCTCAGAGTTTATGGAAATACACCCAATAAATTGGGTTTTGCACTCGAATATGTCTTCTTGTGTAGGCCCATATAAGAGATTTGTACTACAAGCACCTTCAGACCAAATCTCCAATATATGAACCTATGTATAAGTTTGTGAGGTAATATCTACTCCATTATATGTCAGTATTCTGGATACCCAGATCAAGCATTAGTTATGATCCAAATATGAGATTAATATATGCTTAAATAGATACTTCACAGGTTATAGAAAGACAATGGTGTGTAAACAAGAATCACATGCAAAAGACCAGCTTGCACAACAAACTTCTGTCCCAAATTGTATATAAAAGACTTGCTATGAAAATAGTTGGTTGGTATGTGTATTATATACTGAGTATTATTTAAAATTCTACCTTTGAGAGCAGGTTGTGTGTTAAACCATGATCTTTGAACTGCATGTCAATTTACAATATACAACTGGCAGTTTGGGAATCAAGTCACTGTTTCAAAACACTCCAATTGTGCCACCTGTCATGTAGGTAAACATGTGCACACCTTAGTTTATATCTATTCATCACTATCAATTGTGTAAGCCTTGAAGTTCGAACTCTTCCAAATCGTGGTAGTCTTCATCTGAATCACTGCCCTCATCACCGTAAATTAATCTGGCAGGAATTTCGTTGTCTTCATGTTCTTCCATATTTTTGTAGCTTTTTATTCGAGAAAATAGGCAAGACATGATATATACTATCACATATACAATTGGGAGGTTTATCAATACCAGCTGAATTGAGCTCGTTATATCTACTATGTCTTGAAAATCTATGCCAATCCTTAGGTGAACAAAATTGAAGAAAGATAATCCATTAATAATGGCAAGGTCAGTAAAAATCAGGATATCAACAGCATTATGCCAAGGTTTTTCATATGGCTGGGTAAGTGCATGAATAGTGAGCATTATAATGAATTGAATTTCTGTAATAGTGTAGAACTGAATCCAGTTTCTGGCGAAAGATGAAGTAAGTAATATCAAGAGGCGATAGACAAAATATAGTCCAGCAAAGAACCGAAATTTATCCTTGTAGCAGCTCTGAAAGGAGTCAAAGAGAGGTTTCAGCTTCACCAGAGGAATCAACCGAGAAATTCGCTGTAATTTCTTGTTTTCGTTCAGTTTCAGTAAAGCTAGGATTCTATAGTGTCCTGGATACACAAGCAGTAAGATGATTGGAAAGGCAGTGATCACGATGAGGCAAAAGATGGCTGGTATTGCATACAGTAGGTGAGCCCTACTGAAGTACACAGTATTACCGTGGTATTGCATAACCCGATGATTACATGTAGGTCCAATAGAGCAGAGGTATGAAGGATTGAGAATGAGAAATGATATCCTTGTGGACTGGGCGTAGCACATGACAAGGAAGGCTGATAGTCCGTGGATGACTGAGCTTTTCACTGTACGAGGCTTGAGGCAGCGGCAGAAACGATAGCAGTTGCATATGTTCAGGAGCATAATGGTAAAGAGTACAAGTATCAAAGCATAGGCAACAGTCACGTACTTGAAGGCTATTACATCGATCGATTTAGCTCCATTCCATAAGCAGAAAGCCAAAGGGTTAATACTGAACATGTCCAGGTTAAACAATCTGTAAATTAAACTATACACTCTTCTGAGTTCGAAAACTATCTTTGGAAACCAGATAATTCTTTTTGCTGTGACATGGATGGAATCAATCACTTGAGCAAAAAAAATAAAGGCATTCATTGTTCCCGAAGTAAAGCTAATGTTAAAGACCATCACAACAATAAAGAGCACTGTTAGGGGAAGCAATTCTGAGATGGCATAGAAGAGCAGTCCCATTCTACAATAATCATTCCGGCCACACCTGAAACTCTCACTATGGTAATAGGCCGAGTGATTTTCCCTACATTCTCCACACAGTTTACCAGTCCTCATGGGTCCACAAACTAGAGTATCTAGTTCTTCCATCGAAGATGTATTTGGAAGAAGGTAGTCTATAGAACCAATTGCTTTTCCATAGTAAAAGCAAAAACCAGATGGGCAATATCCAGTCAGAAGTCCCATTCTCATATTGCTATCAGCATATCCCACCCAGTATCCTCTGTGGATGTAGGCTTTAAAAATAGTACTGTGGCATTTAAATATACCGGTGTATGTCTGGTTGGAGTCAATTGGACAAATGCAATGCATGTTTATGGTGTTAAGGACAAAACCAGGTGGACATTCTTGCATGTGCACTCTAAAGGAAATCGCAGTCCTACGAAAACTTAACTGTGATAATACCACCATCCCTTCATCACCTGGCTTACCAGACAATTTCAGTCTATCATCAGAAATATGCGAATAGGCACCATCGACTCTCACACAGGATTCACCAAAGTTTTCAAAAGCAACACTATAAAGCTCACCAGTTTTTTGATGTAAGTCATCCATTGCAGTAAATGGAAGTAGAAATTCTTTTCCTGGAATAACTTTGAGAGGCAGTAGATCCATTCCATTTAAAGTAAAGTTCCCACCTTCCGTTGCGATTTCATATTCCATGGGCTCTGAGTCATTGCTATAATCATACACAAATTCACCAATACAGTGGAATGGAATCCGTGTGTTTTGAATACATTCGTACATGCACAGTTGCAAAGAAGTCAGGAAAATGGAATTTCCTTTATGTTTGGCACGGCTTGAATCTCCTGCCCTATTCCCGGAGAACATGAATGTCACGTTTCTCTCATCAAAGGATTTGATGCCTCTATATTTAATAAAGCAGCCTTGTGATAAAATTATGTCATGCTTGTTTGTAAATTGCACATTTACAGCCCCGCCTCGTTCTAATGCCGTATTGTTGATAAATGTAAAGGTAGAGTTATCGTTGACATATATCGAAGACAGCCCTAGTAGGTTTAGCGCTCCTCCTGTAAAACCAGAGTTACCTGTAAAAATTGCCCTAGTTCCGGGGTCAAATTCTAGGATACAAGAGACAATGTGCAAGGCCGAACCATTGTGATTCTCAAACTGTAGTGTCCCTCTGAAACGAATTTTGAAGCCAACTGCTGTAAAGCTCCCTTCGCTTTCTTTAGTCTGTACGCAATCATGACTGTAACTGCACTCAGTGGCTTCTGGGATAACTAAATTTGAAACAAAATGGCAGTTTTCAAACAAAGGAGAGGGCAACATTCCTTGTGGGCCCCACATTGCTAAAGGATTGACATCTACTGCAGATCCAAATGTAGCCATATTTTCTACCCACGTACAGTCAGTGAACCAAATAGCATTCTGTAAGTCTACGTCATGTTTGGTTGAATAGATTGCAACTCCACCTCCAAATCTGGCTCTATTATTTCTGAATGTGCAATTGGAAAAGTGAATCCTGTTCCGTTTTGCTATAGATGATTGATTAACGAACGAATATCCAACATCGGCACCCCCTCCAGCATTTGTGTAGCAGATGTTTCCCTCAAAAACTGAGTCATTAACAAAGATGGCGTTTTCTTGAGCTGCACCTTGAAAATTTACAGAGAGACCACCTCCCCATACAGCAGTGTTATTGTAAAACATACAGTTTTGTATATTTAATGTGTTATTCTTGGCTTGTCCTTTGAAGAAAATGCTAATTCCTCCTCCCCTCCCTAAATCTTGAAAAATAGCACCAACACCGAGCACATAATTTGTAACATTGAGGTTCAAGGAAGTTGCATAATTCTTATGAAATGTACATTCCAGGAAATGATAGCTACTATTTTTGTTGCATGAGTTAGGGTTATGACATTCACCAGGAGAGCTAGGGTTATAACATTCACTAGGGGAACAGTACGTGAACTCAACATGTACCCCACCACCACCTGGGTAGATGCTTCTTTCTGATTCTGGAACTGAATTCCATTCAAAGCTAGAGTATCTTACACCAACAGTTCCATTTGTATCGAAAATAGCTATACCACTTCCAATGCTACGTTTCACAAAAACTCTATCAATGATGATATTGGTAGAATTAAATATGTAGATACTGGATTTGTAAATCACCAAAGAGTTGTTTATCTTCTGAGTATCAAGGGTGGCACTCTTGTGAAAAGCACCACATTGTTCAAATTTGAGACCTACTAATGTGAGATTGCTCACTCTGACAAATCCTAAACCAGCTCCACTATCACTTTTCGATGTATTACAGGTGATTCTAATTTCTTGAGAGCTCAGTCCAATGAATGCAATATTGTAGAGATCAGAAAACCTGGCACATGAGTCCAGTGTGATATCCATTGTCTCAAACAGCACAGCAGTCGAGTCAGTGATAGTGCTCATGATGCACTCAAATGAGAGACACACATGAGTCACATTTCCACAGCATTCACTACTACCAGAAGAGTTTGTAACACATATAGTGTGTTGATAGTGGTCAGTAGCCTGAGGACAGCCATGCAGGCTTTCTGGAGCACTCAAAAATAAAATATACAGCAGAAGAGCTATCATCTTTGGAAAATCTTACAAGCCTACAAGACCAATCTTATGCAGTTCATATGGCCTTTACCTCACAAGTTGGTAATCAATATTCACAGTATTCATAACAGTCTATTTGGTTTTAACAACAAACTTTCACTCCCAAAGCTGAAATGTTTTCGTATCACAGAGAAGATGCCTCATGAATAATGCGCATGGCTATCAAAGGTTCTAACACAAGAATAAAATCTAAATAGCATATAATTGCAGTGCAGCATGCATAATGTGCTGAAATTCAGTGCACTATACATATAGTCAGGCCCTCTGTGTATAGAAGCAGAACTCTTCAATTCCACGATGCCTCGGTTGGTCAAACTGAGTGCCAAAATGGCTGGGTTAGGCAACTACCATTGAAGTTAGTTAGACTGGTGCCATGATATAAGTCATGCTCGGAGTTTAGCAGAAATATACTCGGCTTTGCACTTGAATATATCTTCACGTATTTTTCGGATGTACACATTATATGTAGGCCCATATGAGAGATTTGTACTGGAGGCACCTCCAGACCAAATCTCCCATATGAACCTGTATAAAATGTGTATAAGTTTGGGAGGTCATATCTACTCAATCAAATTACCAATTTACTTCAAACTTGAAAGGTACTGTCCATGCTTGCGGGACATAAAATGCAAGGAGTGCAGTTGCCATAGTTACTGAAATCCTTAATGACATTCTTCGCAGCAAGTGTAATTATAAGTTATACAAAAAAAGACAGCTTATATCAGACATCTATAATCTTTTGAAAAACTTATCATACTGTACAATACTTTTGAATAATGCTTCTAAACTTGCAAATCATATACAACCGTATAATATATTATCTATTGCAAGTGTAATATGCACAACCTAATAACGTAATTATAATCATTCCTATACTAAAACTTTAATATGCACACACTGAAACAGTACTGTCAGTAGGTGTTATTCTGGATACTGCGATACCCAGGTCGTACGTGTCGCAGGTTTGGTTCAATCAACGGCTCTTGGGGGTCACGTAATGAAGGTAGACTATCATAGTCATCAAATTCTTCCCTTGCCAACCTATGCTCTTGACAGTTGCTTTGCCACCTTCTGAATTCGGTGAAGATCTGAAATACAACATAGGAGGCTATGTAGATAATAGGTAGAAAACTCAGAATGAGCTGAATTATGCTCATACTGTTTATAACACGCTTAGTTGTATGTTCGTCGTCATTTCTTTCGGTTGTTTTGGCAAAGTTGTACAAGGTTAAACCATTTATGATGGCCAGGTTGGCAAACATCAGTGCATCAACAACATTGTGCCATCTCTTTTTGTATGGCTGTACTACAGCGTGAATTACGAGGATGACTATTAACTGGAGCTCTGAAACTGCATAGAATAGAGTAAGAGAGTCAGCAAAAGCATATGCAGCCGCTGCAAACATACGATAGAAAAAATAAAGTCCAGCAAAGAATCGCAAATTGTCCTTGAAACAGCTCTGAAAAGAATCTAAGAGCTGAATTGGAATTAATCTGGTAATCCGGTTGATTAGTCTGGACTCACTAAGATTACAGAAGCCAAGCACTTTTCCGGAGAGGGGATAAGCTATCAGAAGGCAAGGAAGGATAGATAATGTTATGAAGAAAACAATCGCAGGGATTGCATATTTCAGATGCTCTCCACGCAAATATTCCAGTTCACCACTGAAAAAGAAAACTTCCCGTTCGACCTTAAGTCCTTGATTGATTAAACCTGAGGAACAAAGAAACATAAAGGATACCATACAACATTGTGCATAGCACATAATGAAAAAAGCAGAAATTCCATGAATTAGTGTCCTTCGGAATGTTCGAGCCACAAGACAGCGGTTGCATCTGCATACATTCATCACAAAAAATGCGCAAAGAACCAAACCCAATGCAAAGACAATAGTTACATACTTCATAAGCATTACATTCTGCATTGTTGCTCCCTCCCAAAGACAGAAAGAAAGGTCGTCGAGGCTGAAGAAGTACAAATTGAATAGCCTGTACACAAATCGCTGAGCTGACCTAACGGCAGAAATTGAAGAAGATGTTTGTATGATACCATTCGCATCAACTGAAATCGAATCAATAACCTGAGCAAAGAAAATAAATCCAGTTGTAGCCCCGGAAGTGAAACTGATATTGAAAATGATGACAGTGATAAATAGTACTGTCAATGGAAGCAATTCGGAGAGGAAATAGAACAACAACCCAAGATGGCAGTTATGATTCGGTCCACACTTGTACGGCCATGAATGATAGTAAACAGAATAGCCATCTGTGCAGTTACCACACAGGGTGCCAGTTCGTGTGGGACCGCATATGAAACCATCTAGTTCAGAAGCATTTGCAGGAAGTAGGTAAAGTCCTTCTTCATCGCTGGTGTCATTATAGGCACAGAATCCAAGTGGGCAGCGACCAGTGCAGATCTTGTGCGTACTTTTCTCTTCATTGCAATATCCAACCCAGTATCCATGAATGACATAGGCCCTAGTCTTGTTGCATTTCCAAATACCCAGATAATCACTAGCAGCACAGGTACAATTACCTTTATCTTTGTTCGAAAATCCAGGGGGGCATTCCGATGAGGTCATACCAAGCAGATCCTCTGATTCATGATTGTAGACCATGCAATATGAGGACAGCATTGGGCCAAAAGCCAACGTATACAGCAAAATAAAGCCTAATATACAATTCTTCTTCATCTTTGGATTTCATCAACAAAGATAACACTATCTTCATCCACTACTCTACTTTATGCTTTCCAGATGCCAGTCACTCAGCAACAAGGTACTTGGGAAAGAATTGTATACATAAACTTAACAGTCCACAGAGGATACAAACTCAGCATATTGTGTAAATCTGTTGGCCCATGGGAAAACACGCATCATTTCTATACACAAGACTAAAAATCCTGCATGATATTGTGCTCTGCAATACCGTAAAATCCAGAATATAATGCCCCATCGATTACAGCAACCCCATATATTGCTTGCAGTAGTATGTGCATTACATGTAGATGTGAAGTACGCATGTAGTGTGTTGGCATGCCTGATATCAAGAGTTCATAATCACTCTTGTTGATACAAATTGCTCCTTGGAGTAGTACACTATCACACTGATGTACCAAGAATATTGAGTTCAAATTTGAAATCAGTCACTGTGTTGTCCCGAATGAAAGTTGGATAGGGCTCCCTGACTTCCAATTACAACAATCATGAATTAACACAGCAAAGGCTCATATAAAGTTAGAATAATAATAAATGCTGGCAATTGAATACACTTTCAACCATTGTAATATAATTATGGGACACTTTAGGTTATATCATTTTGTGAGTTAAACATACTAAGATAAATGATACGCATAGCTGAAATCAAAAGTGTATGCCTGCAACTTGAAACCAAAAACATCTGGCCTCAGTGGGTATTGTTCCGGATACTGTGGTAACCAGGTTGTTGCAATCGTCGTCGTAAGCGTGGCACTAATAACGGCTCTTGAGGATCACGCAATGAAGGAAGACTATCATAGTCATCTGTATTCTCTCTTGTGTCACTGAATTTAGTGTGGATCCGGAATAGAATGTAGGAGGCCATGTACATCAGAGGCAGGGAACTTAGAATAAGCTGAACAATGCTAGAACCCTTTATAAAGCTCTTTGTTGCCTCTTCATTATCATTTCTTCCGGTTACTTGCACAAAGTTGTACAGGGTTAGTCCATTGATGATGTCCAGGTCTGCAAACATCAGGGCATTGACAATATTGTGCCATCTTTTCTTGTATGGCTGCACAACAGCATGAATTACCAGAAAGAGTAGTACTTGTAGCTCTACTAGTGTGTAGAACAGGACAAGGGTTTCAGCATAAGCATACGCGGAAAGGGGAAATATACGGTAGAAGAAATAAAACCCAGCAAAAAAACGCAAATTGTCTTTGAAACAACTCTGAAAAGAATCCAGCAGTTGAATTGGAATTAACCTCGTAAGTCTATCGACTATCCCGGACTCACTGAGGTTACAAAAGCCAAGTATTTTGCAGGATAGAGGGTAAGCAATTAGAAACAAAGGAGGAATTAATAATGCAAATAGAATAGCAATTGCCGGAATGGCATATTTTAGGTGTTCTCCACGAAAATATTGAAGACCGCCACTGAAAAACAGAACGTATCGACTAATCTTAAATCCTTCTTTATGCAAACCTCCAGGACAAATAATCATAGAGGTCACCCTACAGCATTGTGCATAGCACATAATAAAAAAAGCGGAAAGACCATGAATTAGCGTTCTGTTTAGTGTTTGAGCCGCAAGACAGCGATTGCACTTGCAAATATTCATCACAAAAACTGTGCAGAGAACCAAAGCTAATGCAAAGGCAATTGTTACATATTTCATAACCAGCACATTTTGCACTGTTGCTCTCTCCCAAAGACAAAAAGACAGTTGCTCAATACTGAAAAAATCTAGGTTGAATAACCTATACACAAATCGCTGAGCAAGCCTCACCTTAAAAACTAATGAAGGTAATGGAATTATACCATCTGCATCTACTGAAATGGAATCGACAACCTGAGCAAAAAGAATAAATCCAGTCGTTGCCCCTGAAGTGAAACTAATGTTGCAAACCATGACAGTAATAAAAAATATTGTCAATGGAAGTAGCTCTGAAAGAATATAGAAGAATATCCCAAGATGACAGTTATGATTCGGTCCACACTTGTACGACCACGAGTGATAGTAAACTGAATGTTTAGCCCTGCAGTTTCCACATAGGGTACCAGTTCGTGTGGGACCACATATAGAACTATCTAGTTCAGAAGCATGTGCGGGAAGTAGTTGAAGTCCTTTGGTACTCTTGGTCCCATTATAGCGACAGAATCCTGAAGGGCAGTGTCCGGTGCAGATCGTACGTGTGCTATCATTGCAGTATCCAACCCAGTATCCCTGAATGATGTAGGCTCGGTGAGCAGTATTGTTGCACATCCAAATACCCAAATATTTTGGAGCAGCACAGGTGGTGCATTCACCTGTATCATTTGCAAACCCAGGAGGGCATTCTGATGAGCTTACATCAAGCGAACTTCCAGATCCGCGTTTATAGGTTATGCAGTAGGAAGGCAGTATTGGACCTAAAGCCAATACATACAGCAAAGCACAGTTAAATATACAAATCTTCATCTTTTGGACGTCATCAACAGAGATAATCATTCACCTTTCTACTTTACGCTTTCCAGTTGTCAGGCAGTTATAAAATTTGATATTTAGGGGGAAATTTGACATTGTATAGGTAAACTTATCAGTTCACAGAGAATAAAAAGTCAGTGAAATGGTAATACTATTTCATTCACCTTTAACTTAATGGTTCCAGCTGTCAGCAAATTATAAATTTAATACTTGGGGAAAACTGTATAGGTAAACTTGTCAGTCCACAGAGGATACAAAGTCAGCATAGCGACAACATTATTTTATTCAACTTTCTACTCTATGCTTGAACTGTCAGCCAGCTATACTTTGGGGAAAATCTCATAGGTAAACTTATCAGTCTACAGAGGATACAAAGGCAGTATAGTGAACAAACGTCTGGCCCAGGGAGAGTACAGGGCATTCCACTTTGCACACCTATGTATAGCCTAAAATAATATGTCCTCAGATATCTAACTCTGTATATGTGGATAGGTAAGAAGACTGGGAAGTGAGAATAAGTGTATGAGACAACAGCAGGAAAAGCTTTCATATCCAAAGCATGTGCTACAAACGCAGTTCGCCTGTAAATAACTCTCCACAATAAAGATGGACTACATGTAATATGCAATACAGGGATGTATGTACAAAATTAGCGGCTTTCTGACAGGTTCCATCATGTCTCATAATTTTAATACACAAGCTGGAGAAGAGACAGTTTTTTGGCTCGCATGATACAAAACTTATGTGAGAATGTGAGCTGGTATCAAGTTTCTTGCAGTACTTCATGTGTATTTTAGTTTTATCTTTCCCAACTACCACATCATGCAATTTGTTATGAAAATACTATTTTAGAGCCATTCAGGTAACCACAAATTAAAAACTTGGGAAATCCATGTTGGTCAATCTAACTATAAACTTTGGTACCTGGACCAGTGATTTACTCACTGTTGTGGCTCAATATCCGGAGATTATTTACCAAATTACATTTCATGTGATTGATACCAAGTAGGTACTCCTGCAATATAAATACGAGCTAATTTGCACATTCAAAGCTCCAACGATTACTGCTAGGATAATGGCTAAAATTCTGTTGAGTATTTTGCTCTTAGCAACTCTACAACACATTGCCAGCTGCCTGCCAGAAACCAGCAACTACAAGAATGTCATCTGTGTTAGCAACTCATTTGCTGAAGACTGTTATAGCAGCAATGTCTCCACTACATGTCCTTCATTTGAATGCATACAAAAAAATGTTAAAAATTCAACTGTTATTCTGCTCAAAGCCAATGCCTTCAAACTAAACACATTACTCAATTTTACTAAACTCCAGAAAATTGCATTCACTGGAATTCATGGAAAAAGTAGGATTACCTGCAATGCTTCAGAAGCGCCAGAAGATGTTGGACCAGGACTTGCATTTATTCAGGTGGAAAGTCTTCAAATATCTGATATTACCGTTGAAAAATGTGGCGCTGTTCATAAGAGCACAACTATTGATCCTGAGAAACCTGATTCAACTTTGACTTTCCGATCCAGCATATACATACTGAACTCCACTGACGTAAGCATTGAAAACGTATCTGTCATTAATAGCAGTGGAAATGCAATAGCTTTTTTTGACACAGATGGAAATGTCACTGTCTTTGATTCTAGCTTTGAAAATAATAAGATCTCTGATTTAGATACCAGAAACTACTCAGGTGGTGGTGGGATATATGTCGAATTTACATACTGTTCTCCTGGCGAATCTGGCAACTGTGATCCCACTGGCCAGCACAATAAAGACAGCAGTTATCTCTTTAAAGAATGTGTGTTCAAAAACAACAATGCAACGTCCTTGAATCCTGAAAGTACAGGCTACATTCGTGCTGCTGGAACTCTTTTTAATGGGTTAGGGAGGGGTGGTGGAATGAGCATAATCCTAAAGGGAGCAGCCACAAGCATAACAATATGTGTGGAGGGCTGTAATTTTACCAATAACTATGCAGAGCAGTGGGGAGGTGGTTTATACGTATGCATGCAAGATTCGTCAAAAAACAATTCTATCATAGTTAAGCAATCATTTTTTGAGAATAACATCTGTGATCTGAATGCTGGAGGAGGTGCAGATATCGGATACTTGTTTGATGGGAGCTCCAAAAATCCAAAACCACAACAAATACTATCCATTTTCATAATTGTACTTTCAAAAACAATGTCGCTAGATATGGTGGTGGAGTGGGTATATATTCAAGCAAATGTGTCGAAGAATTAAATAATACTATCAATTTCACTGAGTGCGTCTGGAATAAAAATGAACCACAATTTGGAGCTGCATTGGATTTAAAACCTCACGTGTGGGATACACTCCGCAGTGGACGCCTACTGACCCCAGTATTTGAGAATTGTACGTTCATTTTAAACAGGGTTTCTGAATGTAATAATTGCACAAATTCCCCAATGGGAGCTAGAGGCAGTTTCTTGG
Source organism: Phakellia ventilabrum (assembly GCA_963921505.1). NCBI lineage: Eukaryota > Metazoa > Porifera > Demospongiae > Axinellida > Axinellidae > Phakellia > Phakellia ventilabrum. Next base: position 1,127,202 of record OY997396.1, on the reverse strand, counting down.
CAATTGGCTTTACTATCCAGTTCAGAGAGAATCTGCTGTTTATAGATAACAGTGGTTCAGCAATGCACATCACTTCTTGTATCTTAAAATTTCATTCAGGAATGAATGCAACATTTATAAATAACACTGGCTTTGTGGGTGGAGCAATAGCTTTGATAGGGTTATCTTCACTCAATGTTCTTGACAATTCTGTATTCACATTCATTGATAACACAGCATACAGAAATGGAGGTGCTATATATTTCCATTCCATTGACAAACATGACCTTGTTGCATCACACAGCTGTTTCATCCAGTACACAGGCTGCGAACAAATGGAAGAGAGGAATCTTACATTTAATTTTTCAGGAAATAAAGCTGGACGTTCTTCTACAAATCGCGGTAAAAATTCAATTCATGCTACATCACTACAACCCTGTAGGTATGCATGCAAGCATTTAACTGTATTGGCAATTTACATTCAATGGCTCAAGACAAAGCCAATATGATATCTCAACTTCAGCATTTATGATAAATGCCTCTATGCATGGAGATCATATGTCTTCAAACAAACTACAAGTCATCCCAGGAAAAGAAATAGAGATTCCAATTCATGCATGGGATGACCTAGAACAAGAAGTGGATACTCAGTACTATGTCAGTATAGAGGGAAGCTCTACTATTAAAATCGACCATGCTTATTCCATCATTCGAAATAAAACAAGATTGTTTGGAAAGCCAAACGCGGAAGGAATACTGAAGTTGTGGCAAATGGGATTCCGTCGTGCTACAATTACTTTTACAGTAAAAATGCGGGAGTGTCCACCTGGGTTTATTCTGAGTACTGTCAATCAATTGCAGCAGTGCATATGTGCTGAAACTGAAACTGATTCATACAAAGGCATGCTCAACTGCAGCAATATACTGTTTGAAGCCTATGTTCATCAAGGATACTGGATGGGATACGTTCCCAATAAAATAAATTCTGAAATGGTTCTTATGTCAGGATACTGTCCATCCAGTTTCTGTTATAGAGAACATCAACTCCTCCTCCCTAATACATCCTCAAATGAGTCACTAGATTTAAAGGTTTGTGGCTCCACTAGAACCAGACAACTGTGTGGGGATTGTAGGGGAAAATGTTTCGGCTTATTATCACAGTGAATATTTTAGGTGCGACAAAAGTGACCTTTGCAAAATAGGAATCTTCCTTTATATCCTCTCAGAATTGGTTCCATTGACAATTTTGTTTCTTGTAGTGATGATTTTCAATATTAGCTTCACTTCTGGAGCAGCAAATGGCTTTATATTTTTTGCCCAAGTACTTAATTCTTTGGCTTTAAAGGCCCATGGTTTAATCCGGTTTCCAAAGCCAGTATATTACCTTTTTAAAGGACAGAAATTTCTTTACAAGCTGTTCAACTTGGACTTTTTTGGTATTGACCAAATGGCTTTTTGTTTCTGGGATGGAGCCAAATCAATTGATGTAATAGCGTTCAAGTATGTGACAGTTTCTTATGCTTTATTACTTGTAGTCCTTACCATAATCCTGATGAACATCTGCAACTGCTATCGCTTGTGCCACTGCCTTAAGCCTCGTACAGTGAAGACTTCAGTCATCCACGGGCTATCTGCTTTCCTTGTCATGTGCTATGCACAGTGTACAGAAGTTTCGTTCCTCATTCTCACTCCTACATACTTGTATTCTAAAGGCCCTAAAGTCAGTGATGTTGTGGTTAGTCATGATGGTGAGACAATTTACTTTAGCAAGGCCCACCTGCCATATATAGTACCAGCAATCATAAGTCTGATTACAATTGTAATAATTCCTCCCATCGTCCTTTTAGTGTATCCCACACACTACAAACTTCTGGCACTGCTCAACCTTAATAAGACAAAGACATTACAGCAAGTTTCCAGGTGGATTTCGATTGAAAAATTAAAGCCTCTTCTCGATTCCTTCCAGAGCTGCTACAAAGACAACCATCGATATTTTTCAGGATTATATTTCGTTTATCGACTTCCTATACTAATGACGTTGGCTTTTTCCAACAGTTTCGCCATATTCTACACTCTTGTAGAAATTCAGTTCATTAGCATACTTATTATTCATGCATTGGTCCAGCCGTACAAAAAGCAGTGGCATAATACTGTTGACACTCTACTGTTTGCTAATCTCGCCGTTATTAATGGGCTTACACTTTACAACTACACAAGGGCAAGCTCTCCTCTCGACTATCAGTACAATGTAAATGTGGCAAGCTCAATTCAGGTAGTGCTTGTATACCTCCCAATGGTGTACATGGTGGTGTACATGATACTTCATCTAAAACCCACTATCAAAGAGTATTTTAAAAATAAGAAGACTACAGAGCCACAAGAATTTGAATATGATCTTCCAGCTCGACTGATTTATAATGATGGCAATGACTCAGTTTCAGATACGGACGTTTACCATCGTTTCTAATAAAAACTGTAAGCTTCATGAACTGTAATGTATGTAACTACATACCAGTGTGGCTTAATTAATTTTGTGTATGTACATTATGTTTGGTTTTGCTGGTTTGATAATTGTAAAGACTGCTAATTTACCAATATCCACGCAGTACTTGTTATAAAATTAGATTCAAGTTCATGTGTAAACTGGCCATGGAAACCCTGGCATTTTAAGCTATTATCAGTAAATGCATTTATTATACCTTTCAATATACCCACTATACACTATATAATTACTTCCACCATTTTGCAGCTGCATGTGTTTAAATCACTTTCTAGTGCAGTTTCACAATGAAAAATCATAACACTACTAAACAGCCTATTGTTCACCATAACACTACTAAACAGCCTATTGTTCACCATAACACTACTAAACAGCCTATTGTTCACCATATACTTTACACTAACACTACTAAACAGCCTATTGTTCACCATATACTTTACAACACCCAAAATATTAGTCATAAAAAGTATCAAGTTCATGTGCATGCTGGTCATGAAGAGCATGGTAGTTGAAGAAGTCGTCATCGTCTGAATCATCCATTCCTAGGAGTCTGGCAGGAAGTTCATTGTCTTCTCTAGGAGGTGAGGTTTCCCTGTTACCCTTTAGTACTGACTTGAGCTTCATCACAAGTTGGATCAGTATATATACAGCTATGTAGACGAGTGGCAGAAAGATTAATATGAGTTGAATGTAGGCTGCTATGGTTATTCCATTGCCCTGGGCATGCACTTTTCCACCTGCTGCAAGTGAGTAAATAAACATAGTGAGAGCATTGATGGCAGCTAAATCTGCAAGTAAAAAAGTGTCAACAATGTTGTGCCATCGCTTTTCATAGGGTTGAACCGATGCATGAAGTATAAGCATAATAATCACTTGAATCTCAACAGCTGTGTAAAACTGGATGGGACTGATTGCAACTCCATAAGTGACTTGGGCAGACAAGCGGTAGATGAAGTAAAGTCCAGCAAAAAAGCGGAAGTTGTCCTTGAAGCAACTTTGGAATGAGTCCAGGAGAGGCTTAAACCTCTCGATCATTGTTAAAACTCGGCCTATGTACTTAGTCTCATTATTAATGTGACAAGCAGCTAACATTCTCCAAGCAGCTGGATATAAAAGAAGCAGAATAGGGGGAATAGCTACAACTGTTGCCAGACAAATGAGTGCTGGAATGGCATATATCATGTGCTGCTTGCTGAAGTAATTGATGTTCCCACTATAAAACACCACAGCCTGGCTAGTTTTCAGTCCCTCCAAGAATGTACGAGTGAGAATTCTAAGCGATACTAGGGTACACTGTGTGTAGCACATGACAAGAAAGGCAGAGAGCCCGTGGATGACTGAGTTCTTCACTACACGAGGCTTAAGGCAGAAGAAGACACGATAAAAGCAACAACTGCAAATATTCATCAGCATGATGGTTGCAACTACCAAGACCAAAGCATAAGCCACAGTTACATACTTGAATGCCAAAATATCGAGTGTTGTTGCACCCTTCCATAAACAAAATGACAAGCTATCGATTCCAAAGAACTCCAAGTTAAAGAACCTATAAATGAATTGATACACTTGTGTGAGAAGGTCAACACCTTTAGGAAGATGTACAGTTCCATTTGCATCAACTGCAAGAGTATTCAGTACTTGGGCAAAGAAAATAAATCCATTGACAGCTCCAGATGTAAAGCTGATGTTGAATATCATGACGGTAATGAATATGACAGTTACAGGGAGTATTTCTGAAATGACGTAGAAAACTGCACCAAATCTACAGCGCCTGTTATCGCCACATCTGTATTCTGATGAATGGAAGTACACAGAGTGGTTATCACTGCATTTTCCACAAAGAATTCCAGTACGTTGTGTTCCACATATAAATGCTTCAAGCTCTGATCTAGAGGCAGTATTAGGTAGTAAGTGAAAAGCAGAATAGTCTGTCGTGTTGTAAGAGCAGAAACCATGAGGACAGGGGGCAGAAAAGAGGTTATCTGGTGTAGCTGGTTCACTATCATAGCCTGCCCAAAACCCTTGAAGGATGGATGCCTGAAACAGAGCACTATTGCATTTTAGTATTCCCTGATATGCCTGTTCATGATTCCAGGCACAGCTACACTCAGCCACGTGCCTGGAATAGTTCCCTTTATTGTCAATGATGATATATCCGGGAGGGCATTCTCGGAGTAAGACGTTCACTGATAAATACACTTCAGGAAATCCAATTCTCTCCAGGACAAGTATGCCTTCTGATCCAGGAGAGCCATATACTTTTAAAGTTCCAGTGGATATGTATGAGTATGCTGGGTCAATAGTAATGCTGTTAGAGCCAAGGATGAATGCTCTAAATACAGAATCAACACCTCTCTGCATTTCACCTTCAATTTCAAGTGAGATAATAAACTCTTTTCCCGGAATACTATTTGCAATTTGTCCATGATTATTGAAAAACTGTTTTTCTACCTTTAGCAGTTCAGATTCCCTAAAACTAGGGTCTTTACGTGTAATATCATTACCTACACATTCAAGCTTTACTGATAGTGTTCCTTTAGAGCATGCCTCTTCATAAGTTGATAATAAAGTTGCAAATACTGCTCCTCCACAAATTTTGCTTTTCATATAAACACCTGCAAAATTTTCCAAAAAAGTGATGGTAACATTCTTAGTATCCATACTGATATGAATAAAGCACTCATTGGATGAAAAATAATCAATGTAGTCTGCGTAAATTGCTGCACCTCGTAACAAAGCACTATTGTTAGCAAAATGAAGGGTGGAATTTGTGTTAACTTGTAGAGATGATGATAATCTCAATGCCATTGCTCCTCCATTGATGCCAGAGTTGTTGATAAACTTTGCATTTATGCCAGAATGAAATTTGATCAGGCTAGAAACTGCGTAAATGCCTGAAGCCGTATTGTTTTCAAAGACCACTGATTCTGAAAAATGTACTTCATAACTTGTAGCTACCAGAGTTCCCCTTGTCATAGTCCACTGTGTAGTTGATTGGCTGATTGGAAATGGGATATTCTGTGCCTCATTTCCTATAAACTGGCAGTTTTCAAACACAGGGACAGGCTTTGATGATGCTAAATCTGATGATAATAGTTCTACAGCCGCAGCAGTAAAATTCGCTGTATTTCTGTACCATATACAGTTGTCAAATTTAAGAGTATTATTACTGCTACCATCAGCAACAAGAACTACTCCACCACCATGCACTGCATTATTTCGGTCAAATATAGTGTCTAAAAATGCAATAGTATTTCCCTTAGCCAAGGATCCATAATCTATGATTACTCCCCCACCATGATCAATGGCATAATTTTTGCTAAAGGTGCACCCTGCAATCACTATGGAGTTCTCCCATGATGAATCAATCACAATACGCAATCCCCCACCCACAAAACCCAAATTTTGATTGAATGAACAACGTAAAATTTTTATGATGTTCCGTTTGGCCTTTTCAAAATGGAGCAACATCCCTGCACCCCAAATTCTATTTGCATTCGGGTTGTTGAAAGAAAATGTGCAGTTATGAATCATGTAGTAGTTATATATACTCAGTGTTGGCACATCACTTGGGAGTTGTATATGTATTCCTTGTATGTTATTTTGTCCAAATTCAGAGTCTAAAATTTTTACTAATCCTTTGGTTCGTATAATCATCACTCCTGAACCAGTACCATTTCTGAAACCCATACTTTTTAGAGTAGCATGGGTGCCATCAATTATAGTAATGGCACTTAGTCTAGTAAGCTTAGGAATGTACACATAGGTACCACATCCATTCAAAGTCAAGTTTTCAATTACCAGTCCATGGACTGACTTGAAGACCAGCCCAGCTCCAATTGCTAGGCTATTGGGTTTACATAGAATTGCTACTCCCTTGGTGGCACCAACCAGAGCAATGTTTGAGAGACTTGTAAACTGTAGCCGATTAGAGAGGACGATGGGTGTAGGCTCACATGTATTTAGTGTAGAGTTCCGAGAACATGATTTCCAAATTATCGTTTGCACCGACTTTGAGCTACCGACATTTGTCACAATATACGCCTGGGCGTCTTCGAGTGTAGGGCAGTACACTCTTCCCTTATCAGGAAAGCAATCTCTTTCGACCTGAGAGCCATTCTCATATCCAACGAAAATAGTAGTGCTATACTCAAACGGAGTCACAAGCACTACTAATGTACCAACAAGGAAGAGGAACCTTAGAAAAATCGGCTTCATTTTACGCCTTTGCTGACTCAGATCCACTATCTACTACTGTGCAGAGCTTTATATTATGTACTAGAATATATATACCATGTAGTTATTTTTATACACAAGTGATAGGACCCCACAATATCACAGTCCCAAAACCTTCCTTTCAGTTTGTTCATCAATTCTCAAGAGTCCCAAAGCTAATTTAGCCATGGCTTACAAAAACAGTAAGATTGGATAAGATTGGAGCTCTGTTGAAGAGAAAATACATACAGAAATTGTACTTGCAAAATGAAATTGTCATTTTCTTTCAGACTCATAGGAATACCATTTTGTAGCCCATAATTATATACAGCTGCATATATTACTTTGTTACGTTATTGATGCTTATTGAGCTAGCAATTCCCATAATTTGCATATTATGCTAGCCTAGAGTAATTTTGTATTCTCCAAAAAGTACACTAAAATACTAATTAGTGGTACCTTTTAGAGAGTTTTACTAACAGGACACAGAAACCTGTGCCATGCATGTACTCAGCGACTGGTAGCCTTGTAGCTCTTCTATCGATTAAGTTCAATACCTTGTACAAACCATGTTAAAATTATGCTCAAATTTCCACCTAATATATGCTGGCATAATTCTGAGCACAGTAAGTGATGTTACGGTTAGTTACAATGCTGAAACAATTTACTTAAACTTTATATGCAAGGCCCACCTGTCATACACAATACCAGCAATCCTATGATTACAATCGTAATAATTCCTCCCATTGTCCTTTTACTTCTGGTGCTCAACCTTAATGAGTCAAAGAAATTACGGCAAGTTTCTAGGTGAATTTCAATTGAAAAATTAAAGCCTTTTCTCGATTCTTTCCAGAGCTGTTACAAAGATAATCATTGATTCCAGTCTTACAAAAAACAGTGGCATAATGCTGCTGACACTGACACTTTACTCTTGCCATCATTAATGGACTTACTCTTTACAACTACACAAGGGTAAGCTCTCCTTTCGACTATCAGCCCAGTACAATGGTCTGCAATCAAAGAGCATTTTAAAAATAAGATTATAAAGCTGCAAAGAGCTGAACTCCTAGCTCGACTGATTTATATTGATGGTGATGACTCAGTTTCAGATATGGAAGGTTATTAATGAAATTGTAAGCTTCATGAACTGTAATGTATGTAAATCCATACAGTGTGGCTTGATTTGCTGGTTTCATAATTTCTGCTGTAAAGACTGCTATTTACCAATATCCATGCAATACTTAGTATAAACTTAGCAGCAAAAAAAATTCAATCTTATGTATAAGCTGGCCATGTAGTGTCCAGCATGCAGTTTAAAAAATCATAAAAACACTACTAAACAAAATTACAGCCCTATTGTTCACTATATACACCCAAAAACAGTTAGTTGTGAAATGTTTCAAGCTCATGTGCATGCTGGTCATGAAGAGCATGGTACTTAAAGTCGTCATCGTCTGAGTCTTCCATTTCTAGGAGTCTGGCAGGAAGTTCATCGTCTTCTCTGGAAGGTGTGGTCACCCTATTACCCTTTAATACTGACTTCAGCTTCATCACAAGTTGGATCAGTATGTATAAAGCTATGTAGACGAGTGGCAAGAAGATTAGTATGAGTTGAATGTAGGCTGCTACAGTTATCCCATTGTCACGAGCACGCACTTTTCCACCTGTTGCATGTGAGTAAATAAACACAGTAAGAGCATTGATGGCAGCTAAATCTGCAAGTAAAAAGGCGTCGACGATGTTGTGCCATCGCTTTTCATAGGGTTGAACAAATGTATGGAGCATAAGCATAATAACTACTTGAATCTCAACAGCTATGTAAAAGTGGGTGAGACTAATTGCAACATATGTAGCCTGAGCAGACGTGCGGTAGATGAAGTAAAGTCCAGCAAAAAAGCGGAAGTTGTCCTTGAAGCAACTTTGGAATGAGTCCAGGAGAGGCTTAAACCTCTCAATTATTGTTAAAACTCGGCCTATGTACTTAGTCTCATTATTAATGTGACAGACAGCTAATATTCTCCAAGCAGCTGGATATAATAGAAGCAGAGTAGGAGGAATAGCTACAACCGTTGCCAGACAAATGAGTGCTGGAATGGCATACATCATGTGCTGCTTGCTGAAGTAATTGATGTTACCACTATAAAACACCACAGCCTGGCTAGTTTTCAGTCCCACCAAGAATATACGAGTGAGAATTCTAAGCGATACTAGGGTGCACTGTGTGTAGCACATGACAAGAAAGGCAGAGAGTCCATGAATGACTGAGTTCTTCACTACACGAGGCTTAAGGCAGGGGAAGACACGATAAAAGCAACAACTGCAACTGTTCATCAGCATGATGGTTGCAACTACCAAAAATAAAGCATAAGCCACTGTTACATACTTGAATGCCAAAATATCGAGTGTTGTTGCACCCTTCCATAAACAAAATGACAAGCTATCGATTCCAAAGAACTCTAAGTTAAAGAACCTATAAATGAACTGATACACTTGTGTGAGAAGGTAAACACCTTTAGGAAGATGTACAGTTCCATTTGCATCAACTGCAAGAGTATCAAGTACTTGGGCAAAGAAAATAAATCCATTGACAGCTCCAGATGTAAAATTGACATTGAAGATCATGACAATAATGAATATGATAGTTACCGGGAGCATTTCTGAAACGACATAGAACAGTGCACCAAATCTGCAGTGTCTGTTACCACCACACCTGTATTCTGATGAATGGAAGTACACAGAGTGGTTATCACTGCACTTTCCACAAAGTCTTCCAGTACGTTGCGTTCCACACATAGATGTTTCAAGCTCTGATCTGGAGGCAGTATTAGGTAGTAAATGAAAAGCAGAATAGCCTGTCGTGTTGTAAGAGCAGAAGCCACGAGGACAGGGGGCAGAAAAGAGATTGTATGGTGTGGCTGGTTCACTATCATAGCCAGCCCAAAATCCATGAAGGATGGATGCCTGAAACAGGGTACTATTGCATTTGAGTATTCCCTGATATGCTTGTTCATGATTCCAGGCACAGCTACACTCAGCCAATTGCCTGGAATTGTTCTCTTTATTTTCATCGATGATATATCCTGGAGGGCATTCTTGGAGTAAGATGTCTGCTGACAGATACAGTTCAGGAAATCCAATTCTCTCCAGAACGAGTATGCCTTCTGATCCAGGAGAACCATATACTTTTAAGGTTCCAGTGGATGTGTATGAGTATGCTGTATCAATAGTAATGCTGTCAGAGCCAAGGATAAATGGTCTAAATACTGAATCAATATCTCCCTGCTTTTTACTTTGACTTTCAAATGAGACTTCAAACTCTTTTCCAGAGATACTATTTATAATTCACCGTTGACCCATGAAAAGCTGTTTTCTTGCCATTAGCAGTTTAGATTTTGTAATACTAGGGTCTTCAAATGTAGCATTATTGTGCAATATATTTTCCCACCATCCGTATTTACAATTAGATTTTGAAGTTGCAAATACGGCTCTTCTAAAATCTGGATAGTGTTTTGAATAAAGACTTGCAAAATTTTCCAAAAAAGCTATGGTGAAATTCTCAGTACCAGTATATGTGCCAGGATGAATAAAGCACTCACTAGATAGAAAATAATCATCAATTCTGTCTGCGTAAATTGCTGCACCTCGTAACAAAGCACTATTATTAGCAAAAAGAAGGATGGAATTACTGTTAACTTGTAAAGATGATGATAATCTCAACGCCATTGCTCCTCCATTGATGCCAGAGTTGTTGATAAACCTTGCATTCATGCCAGAATGAAATTTGATCAGGCTGGAAAATACATAAATGCCTGGGCCCATATTGTTTTCAAAGAGTACTGATCCTGAAAAATGTACTTCATATCTTGTAGCTACCAGAGTTCCCTTTGGCATATACTGCATAGTTGATTGGCTGATTGGAAGTGGGATGCTCTGTACCTCATTTCCTATAAAACGGCAGTTGTCAAACACAGGGATAGGCTTTGTTGATGCTAAACCTGATAAAGCCCCAGAGTATAGTTCTACAGCCGCAGCAGTGACAGCAGCTCTATTTCTGTACCATGTACAGTTGTAAAATTTAAGAGTATTGTTACCATCAGCAACAAGAAGTACTCCACCACCACGACTTGCATTATTTTGATCAAATTTACAGTCCTTAAATATAATAGAATTTCCTGTGGCAAAGACTCCATAATTTATGACTACTCCCCCACCACGAAAAGTAGCAATATTTCTACTGAAAGTGCACCCTGTAACCACTATGGAGTTCTCAAGTGATGAATTAAAATCAATAAATAATCCCCCACCCATAAAAGCCCGATTTTGATCAAATGAACAATGTGATATTCACAATGTTTCGGTTGGCCATCAGGAAAGAAACGTACATCCCTCCACCCAGCTTAGAGGTACGTGTATTCAGATTGTTGAAAAATGTACAGTTATGAATCAAGTAGTAACTCAGTGTATCTCTTGGGAAGTGTCCAATTTCTACTAATCCTTTGGTTTGCAGAATCGTCACTCCCGGACCAATACTATTTCTGAAACCCACACTTTTCAGAGTAACATTGACACAGTCTGTTATATTAATAGCACTTTTTTATACCTGATACCACATCCATCCAAGGTCAAATTTCTAATTACAAGTCCATGGATTGACTTGAAGTCTAGCCCAGCATCAATGTAATTGGGTTTACACAGAACTGCCACTTTCCTGGTGCTACCAACTAGAGCAATGTTCGAGAGACTTACAAAATTTAGCCGAGTAGAGAGTATAATGGGTGTAGACTCACAGGCTTCTAACGTAGAACATGATTTCCAAATTTTTATTTCCACTGACTTCGGGCTACTGACATTTGTCACAATATACTCTTGGGCATCTTCAAGTGTAGGGCAGTACACCGCTTCTCCATTAGGATAACAATTTCTTTTGATCTGAGAGCCATTCTCATATTCAACAAAAATAGTAGTGCTATACCGTAATGGAGTCACCAGCACTACTAATGTACCAACAAGGAAGAGGAATCCCAAGAAACTTGGCTTCATTTTACACCTTTGCTTAATCAGATCCACTATCTACTTCTGTGCAGAGCTTTATATTAATAGTTATTTTATACACAAATGACAAGACCCAGTCCCAAAACCTTCCTTTGTTCCCTTAGAAAACAACCTCAGTCTGTTAACTAACTTTGGTGCAGATCGAGCTATATACTAATTAATAGAATTTGACACACAAATAATAGTCCCAAACTTTTCCTTTCCTCCATTAAACTTGAAAACAACTTCAGTCTGTTTGCCAACTTATATGCATATGCAGAGCTATATAGAATATACCACGTAGCTATTTTTTATACAAAAATAACAAGACCCACTGTCCCAAAATCTTCCTTAGAAAACAACCTCAGGTTGTTAACCAACTCACAAAAGTCCCAAAGCTAATTAAGGTATGGTTTAAAAGAGCATTAGAGTGCAGCTGGATAGAACATAGAGTACACAATTTATCTTTGTACTTACAACAGTGCTTGCAAGGATAAATCGTCACTTGTCATGGCAATAACAATAACCCATGATTACCGCTGCATGCCATAAGTACATTGTGTATACAACAACCATTATTGATGCTGAAAGCAATAATAAAGTGTATAAACATGATTAAAACTGCTACAGCCTCGGTCCCAGGCCTCTATCCAGCTTTAATCACTTGTGATACATACATATAAACAGTGTACTTCAACTAAAGTCTGCAATCAAAGAGCATTTTAAAAATAAGAAGACTACAGAGCTGCTGCAAGCAGTAGAACTTCCAGCTCGACTGATTTATATTGATGGTAATGACTCAGTTTCAGATATGGAAGTTTATCAATGAAAACTGGAAGCTTCATGAACTGCAGTGTATGCAAATCCATACAGTATGGCTTAATTTGCTGGTTTCATAATTCCTGCTGCAAAGACTGCTATCCACATCCATGCAATACTTAGTATAAACGTAGCAGCAAAAACAAATCATAACAACACTACTAAACGGAAGTACTGCCCTATTGTTCACAATATGTAACACCCAAAAATGTTAGTTGTGAAAAGTTTCATAGTTCATGTGCACACTGGTTATGAAAAGCATGGTAGTTGAAGTCATCCTCATCTGAGTCTTCCATTCCTAGGAGTCTGGCCGGTAGTTCATTGTCTTCTCTAGGAGGTGTGGTCTCCCTGCTACCCTTCAGAACTGACTTCAGCTTCATCACAAGTTGGATCAGTATATATACAGCTATGTAGACGAGTGGCAAGAAGATTAGTATGAGTTGAATGTAGGCTGCTATGGTTATTCCATTGTCACAGGCACGTACTTTTCCACCCGTTGCAAGTGAGTAAATAAACATGGTAAGAGCGTTGATGGCAGCTAAATCTGCAAGTAAAAAGGCGTCAACAATGTTATGCCATCGCTTTTCATAGGGGTGAACCGATGCATGGAGCATAAGCATAATAACCACTTGAATCTCAACAGCTGTATAAAAGTGGGTGAGACTGATTGCAACATAAGTAGCCTGGGCAGACATGCGGTAGATGAAGTAAAGTCCAGCAAAAAAGCGGAAATCATCTTTGAAGCAACTTTGGAATGAGTCCAGGATAGGCTTAAATCTCTCGATCGTTGTTAAAACTCGGCCTATGTACTTAGTCTCATTATTAATGTGACAGACAGCTAGTATTCTCCAAGCAGCTGGATATAATAGAAGCAGAATAGGGGGAATAGCTACAACTGTTACCAGACAAATGAGTGCTGGAATGGCATATATCATGTGCTGCTTGCTGAAGTAATTGATGTTACCACTATAAAACACCACAGCCTGGCTAGTTTTCAGTCCTTCCAAGTATATACGAGTGAGAATTCTAAGCGATACTAAGGTACACTGTGTGTAGCACATGACAAGAAAGGCAGAGAGTCCATGAATGACTGAGTTCTTCACTACACGAGGCTTAAGGCAGGGGAAGACACGATAAAACCAACAACTGCAAATGTTCATCAGCACGATGGTTGCAACTACCAAGACTAAAGCATAGGCCACAGTTACATACTTGAATGCCAAAATATCAAGCGTTGTTGCACCCTTCCATAAACAAAATGACAAGCTATCGATTCCAAAGAACTCTAAGTTAAAGAACCTATAAATGAACTGATACACTTGCGTGAGAAGGTAAACACCTTTAGGAAGATTAACGGTTCCATTTGCATCCACTGCAAGAGTATCCAGTACTTGGGCAAAGAAAATAAATCCATTGACAGCCCCAGATGTAAAGTTGATGTTGAAGATCATGACAGTAATAAATATGATAGTTACAGGGCATATTTCTGAAATGATATAGAACAGTGCACCAAATCTGCAGTGTCTGTTACCACCACATTTGTATTCTGATGAATGGAAGTACACAGAGTGGTTAACACTGCACTTTCCACAAAGTATTCCAGTACGCTGTGATCCACATATAAATGCTTCAAGCTCTAATCTGGAGGCAGTATTAGGTAGTAAGTGAAAAGCAGAATAGCCTGTCCTGTTGTAAGAGCAGAAGCCACGAGGACAGGGGGCAGAAAAGAGATTGTATGGTGTGGCTGGTTCACTATCATAGCCAGCCCAGAATCCATGAAGGATGGATGCCTGAAACAGGGTACTATTGCACTTGAGTATTCCCTGATACGTTTGTTCATGATTCCAAGCACAGCTACACATAGCCAAGTTCCCAGAGTAGTTATTTTCATTAATGATATATCCTGGAGGACATTCTTGGAGTACTATGTTTGCAAATAGATAAATTTCAGGAAATCCAATTCTCTCCAGCACAAGTGGGCTGTTTGATCTAGGAGAACCATATACTTTTAATTTTTTAGCAGATATGTATGAGTATGCTGGATCAATCGTAATGTTGTTAGAGTCACGAATAAATGTTTTGTATACAGAATCACCATCTCTCTGCGTTTCATCTTCACTTAGTGAGATGTCAAACTCTTTTCCTGAGATACTATTTATTTGTCCTTGACCATTGAAAACTTGTTTTTCAACCATTGTCAGTCTAGACTCCATAATACTAGGATCTTTAAGTGTAACATTAGCCACACAATTAAGCAGATCATATATTGATAGTGTTTCTGATATTATTTTAGTGCATGCCGTCTCACAATTGGACACTAAAGTTGCATATACTGCTTCTCCAAACTGATCTTGATAGCTTTTTGAATAAAAATATACAAAATTATCCAAAAACGTTATGGTAACATTCTTGGTACTAGTGTACTTATTATGAATAAAGCACTCACTGGAAACATAATCAATGTGGTCTGCATAAATTGCTGCACCTCGTAACAAAGCACTATTGTTAGCAAAAAGAAGGATGGAATTTACACTAACTTGTAGAGATGATGATAATCTCAACGCCATTGCTCCTCCATTGATGCCAGAGTTGTTGATAAACTTTGCATCTATGCCAGAATGAAATTTGATCAGGCTAGAAATTGCATAAATGCCTGAAACTGTATTGTTTTCAAAGACCACTGATCCTGAAAAATGCACTTCACACCTTGTAGCTACCAGAGTTCCCCTTGGCATATTCCACTGTGTGGTTGATTGGCTAATTGGAAATGGGATACTCTGTACCTCATTTCCTATAAACCGGCAGTTGTCAAACGCAGGGACAGGCTTTGACGATGCTAAATCTGATGATAGTTCTACAGCTGTAGCAGTCAAAGTGGCTGTATTTCTGTACCACGTACAGTTGTAAAATTCAACAGTAATATAATTACTACGGCTAGCAACAAGAGCTACTCCACCACCACGCTCTGCTTTATTTCCATCGAATTTGCAGTCCTTAAATGTAATAGTATTTCCCTTGGGATGGAATCCATACTCTATGCCTACTCCCCCACCACGATAAGCGGCACTATTTTTACTGAAAGTGCACCCTGCAATCATTATGGAGTTCTCAAATGAAAAATACAACTTAATATACATTCCCCCACCCAGAAAGTCCGAATTTTGATTAAATGAACAACGTGAGATATTCACAATGTTTCGATTGGTCTCCATTAAAACGAGGGACATCCCTCCACGCTGCGGAAAGGCACTTGCATTCAGGCTGTTGAAAAATGTACAGTTATGAATTGTCAGTGTTAGCATAATATTATCTCTTGGGAATCTTATATACACATCACGTATTCTGTTTTGTTCAAATTCAGAGTCTACAATTTCTACTAATCCTGTGGTTTGTACAATCATCACTCCCGGACCAATACTACTTCTGAAACTCACACTTTTCAGAGTAACATTGACACAGTCTGTTATGTTAATGGCACTTCTGTTATACACATAGGTACCACATCCATCCAAAATCAAATTTCTGATTACCAGTCCATAGACCGACTTGAAGTCTAGCCCAGCACCAATGGTTAAGTCATTCGGTTTGCAAGAAATTGTTACTCTCTTGGTACTGCCAACTAAAGCAATGTTCGAGAGGTTTACAAAATTTAGCCGAGTAGAGAGTATAATGGATGTAGACTCACAGGCTTCTAACGTAGAACATGATTTCCAAATTTTTATTTCCACTGACTTTGATCTACTGACATTTCTCATAACATATGCCTGGGCATCTTCAAGTGTAGGGCAGTATATTGTTCCCCTGCCACGATAACAATGAAAGCCATTCTCATATCCAACAAAAATAGTAGTGCTATACTCAAATGGAGACACAAACACTACCAATGCCCCAACAAGGAAGAGGAATCTTGTAAGACTTGGCTTCATTTCACACCTTTGCTTAATCTGATCCACTATTACGTCTGTCCGGAGCTTTATATTGATAGCAATTTTTACACACAAATGACAAGACCCCCCTATAATGCATTCCCAAAACTTTCTTTTCTTGTCTTAGAAAACACCTCATTCTGTTAACTAACTAGCTTTTAGTAAATCACTAGAATATACCATGAAGCTTTTTACTAACAAATAACAAAACTGTCATAATGATAATACAGTTCGAAAACTTTCTTTACATCCCTTAGAAAACAATCTCAGTCTGTTAACCAATTTCTGTGCAGAGTTTATATTAATCACTAAAGAACACCATGTACCTGTCTTATACACACAATGACAGACCCCTGCTAACACAGTCCCAAAATATCCCTTAGAAAACGACCTCAATCTGTTAACCAATTCTCAAGAGTCCCAAAGCTAATTCAGCCATGGCTTAAAACAGCAGTGGGGTGACTTTGAATAACACTGAAGCGCAGCTGAATAGAACATACAGTACAGTATACAATTTATCCTTGTGCTTGAAAGGATAAACTACACAAAATTATCAATTGTCTTTATCCTTGTGCTTGAAAGGATAAACTACACAAAATTATCAATTGTCTTTATCCTTGTGCTTGAAAGGATAAACTACACAAAATTATCAATTGTCTTTATCCTTGTGCTTGAAAGGATAAACTACACAAAATTATCAATTGTCTTTCAATAACAATTATCTTATCCCATGGTTATAATTATCAGCTGCATCACATTGTGTATACAACAACCATTATTGATGCTAAAAGCAACAATAAAGTGTATATATACATGATTAAAACTGCTACAGCCTCGGTTCCAGGCCTCTATCCAGCTTTAATCACTTGTGAGACCTATATAGTGAGAGCATGAGGCTATCAAACCACAGCCATCATAGCACTCCCTACTCAACACTGTAGGCTTGTCCACATTATGTAAAAATCTGCTGAGTATCCTGTTGAGCGATTCCTGTAAAACTTGCCTATTATGCTTCCAATCTATAGCCAACTACGCTTCAATTCCAGCCAATTATGTTGGAGAATTAATTTTGCATAGAAACGTGCATTCCCCAAAAGTACTAAAGTACATATTAGTGATGCACAACATCATAAGAGTTTTACTAACAGAGAATGCAATTAGCTGAAGACTGTGCCATGCATGAACTCAGCTGTTGATATATAGCCAGTTAGCTCTTCCAAATGTAGTCATTAATAATTTAAGTTCAACAAATTCGTCACCAGCTAAAATATGCTCAGATTTTCACCTAATATGCTGGCACAGTTCCCTTATGCCAGGCCACACTTAATACACTCACAATTAAATTTAGCTAGCATAATGTGGACAAAACTGCATAATCATGTAAAAGGTTGGGTATAGGTGGTCATGTTCACTCACCTTTTTGCCTCATATGTCCTGAGCTGTTCCAACACTAGCCTGTGGTTCTCCTGAAGGGCCTGCATCCTCTGGAGCCTCCTGTCATGAGAGCTGCGGAGACACTGCAGCTCCTCCATCTAATGGGATCATGCAGTATACATGAGATCTGTTGAGAATGAAAACTAAGGGCCTATAGTCAACTCAACAAATCTATATGGCATGTTTTCCCAGCATGTGCGTATAAGATGCATAATAACTACACCATCAGCTTCATTCTCTGACCTCCACTCACAGCTTTCTTGCTTATGCTATTATATACGTGCCGCATGCAGAGGGGAGATTGAGAAAGATGCATCATAAAACTACTGTCATTGCACATACATGCATTGCACTAATATGAAGAGGTGATAGCAGAATGTCATGCTTTAGGGTAGACTAGGCATAAGTCTGCCCTAAAGTATAATATTCTGCTTTAGTGCGATGCATGTCAGATGATCTTTATCTTCTCCATGCAATCACCAACCTTGGTTTGCAACTGCATTCTCGCCTCAAACAACTCCCCTTCCGTCCTCTCCAGATTCTTCTTCATCTTGTCCACACTATCGATACCCTCAACCTGGGCATACTGGGGTCCGTCGGTGCTCTGATCCAGCTCCCCTGGGAGGGCTCCAGCTGTCCTTGCCTCTCCCAGCTGGAGCACCAGGTGGTGGCACTCAGATTCATAGTGGGTCTTCTGGCCTCTTGCTTCTTTCAACTGAATGGAGAGCTGCTGCAGTGTCTGGTCGACGTCAAGCGGGTGGTTTTGGAGCATAAAGAAGAAAGATGAGCTCTACTCTGAGTTTCAAATTGATGCAAAATAAATTGTTGCCTAAGCACCAGAGTTAGTTAGTGTTCATACCTCTGAAAGGGAGCTTAATTTTTCCTCCTTTGCAGCAATGTCTGTACGGGAGAACAGACATAGTCACTCAATATCTAGTACTAATTCACAGTTCAGACATACACACACAATTTGCTAATTATGAGTAAACAACCATATACTACGAGAGGTAAACACTTTACCTGCTCTCAACTGTCCATTTTCTTCCTGCAGCCTCTGAAGAGAGGAGTTCTGCAGGGTGGTGTGGTTGGCCCAGGAGTCACGAGAGCGCCCCACCTCTACAAGTTCATCCCTGTGGCAGAGGAGTGGTGCATGCATAATTATTACTAAAAGCCTAAAGTTCAGGGAGCGTACATGCAGCCACGAGACAACTTATTAGTAGAGCTCAAAATGTACATTCACGAATGCTGAGAGGACACGACATATATTTTCCTTTTTCAAGAGGTTAATACCCTTTAATAATTAGGTTTTTATTAAAAAGAATAGGCTGGATAGCGTCTGAAAGCATTTTTTTTATTAAGTTCCTTTGGCTAGGTCCCACCTCAGGTACAAATAATCTTGTAACCAAGGCCTTCTACTCAGATTTTATCTCGCAGCCATAGAGAAAATCTATGTTTGCAAATATAGTCTGGGAGGAAGGTCTGGGTATAAAGATGTACATAGCAGTTCAAGTCGAGTACCAGTGTACGGTACATAAAAACCTTAATTGCTGCCTCTGACCTGAGTCTCTGGATCTGTGAGTCCTTCCTCTTGCCTTCCTCTCTCTCCTTCTGCAGCTGCTGCCGTTTCGACTTCAGCTGAAGATCGAGCTCCTTGCATCGCTCCACACATGCAGAGCACTAGTAAAAGGCATAGATTAGAGGAATGGGTTGGTGCAGAGATGTGGGAAGAGACATACAAACTAAATAACTGTCATGCAGTGAAAAGTTCTCTTCTATATATCACACAAAGAAAGTCAAGATTGTACCTCGGAAGAAAGATCGGCCATTCTACTTCCTAGGGTAGACAGTTCTTCTTGAAGAGCCTGTATGGACAAACAAATAACAGCTTGAATGATTATAGCAGGAAAGAATTTGATTTCTTAATCAAGCTAGGTGTACCCACCTCAATCTGTTCCTCCTTTCTGGCTTGCTCTTGTGCCATTTTTTCTTTCTCTATTATTTCTCCCTTCAGTCTTGAGAGCTCTTCCATCAGGCCTAAAGGTGATGTTTACCCCAAGCTCAAATATATACTTCTAGACGGTTTAGGAGAGGGTATGTATACACAACTATATACCTTGTTCTCTTCGCAACGCCTCTTGGCTTGCTACTTCTAGCTCCTTGCATCTTTCCTTTATACCTTGAGCTTCCTCGAATACCTGTGGGAAATCATACATATTGTATATTGCAGGGGCAATAAACAGCATACCCCTGGTATGTCATGATATGACCTTCTCAGAATGACCTACTTTTGCCTTACATTGCATAAATAAATTAAAACCCATGGCATAAGCATTTAGAACATCAGGTCACTATATAAGCCAAGAAGTTCACCTAGTAGTCGCTCTACCTGATAATCAGGTATGTGCTACACTGCACTGATGAGGCCCAATAGGCTGAAGTTTGCATTGGTGGGCTTCCATCATGTTTAATTTATCATACAGTATAAACAGAGCCTTGTACAGACATGGTACACGGAGAGAACAGTGGGTCGGTACAGTCAACACTAACCTCTTGTTTCTCTACAGCTGCTTGCTGGATTTCCAGTTGCTGTGCCTCGAGCTTCTTTTCCAACAGAGTAACCTCCGATTCCATACGCTTCAGTCTACGTGTGACATACATGAAGACAGAGGCAAGATGAGCTTCAAAAGACCTATCCCATATATACACTTTAATGACATAATCGCTACTCGGATAGTTCCAATTACCTAAGCTCCTGGTCGGCACTTTCTTCCTGCTTGGCAGCCATCAACTGAAGAAAACGTGTACATTGTATCTCACAGTTTCCCAGGATCACACTCACAGCAATAATGCTACAGCTGAATCCTCACTCACTGAGTTCAAGCTGGCAATCTCCTTCTCCTTTTCCTGCAGTATGGCCATCACTTTCTGATTCCTCTGTTCACTCTTTAGCTTCTCCCTATGAGCCAAAGATTCATTTAATACTGACCACACAACTACGTATCAGCACATTAAGGGTGATTGTTGATTATGAACACCTTTCAAGTAAGCACTTTGAGCTTATTGTTTTACTAATTGCTAGGACAGTATGAGGTTAATAGGTCACTATGTATACATATACATGTACCTGGTGACCACCATGTCCACTGTGGCTGTCATATCAGGTGACTCTTTTTGTAGTTGTTTCCATAGCGACCAAACAAACTCTTTGTCAGTCTAGTAACAGAGTATAGTGCATAATAAGCATATTTCTGGGGAGACGACCTTAACTAACAGTAACTGGGCTGGGAATGAGACCGTAGTTATGTGGGAAGAATTTTGACCTGAGAGGCCCATTATAGTCCAACTGCTGGAATATCTATAAAGAATAACACCACGAAAATCACCCTGTGTAGCACACATCAAACAAAGTTTGATGGTTTATATGGTGCACTGTGGCCAGACTCACGTGCGCAGAGCGCGGGCCATGCATGCCAGGTGCAGGCCAGGCCAGATGCAGCGTGAGTCTAACTGTCTGGCCCGCCGGCGCGAGATTAAGCCCAGCTGACCTACACCTGGAAAATGTTACCTTGCACTGTGCTAACTCCTCAGTTAGTCTCCTGTTCTCCTCCAGAAGGCTTTGAGAGTCGTGACCCTTATCAGCAGTGGAGGCTTCCATCTTTCCCGGGGAAAGTTTGAAATCCGAGGCCCGAGCCAGTTGTTCATCGTATGGAATGTGGACGCCAATTCAAATAGAGCCGAGAGTTCGCGGTTCCCTTCTGCAGAACCAGTAAGTTTTTAAATAAGGTTTTAGCTTCAAAGTAAATTCTTGTTCATTCAATAGTCGGTGCACCAGGTTCTGCAGCTCTAGGCAGGCCTAGTAGCGAGGGGAGGGGGTCTGGGAATGCTTCTTGTGGGTGTGGCTTCATCAAATCCTGTAGTTCCCCTCTCTTTTGCAGTGCTCTGTCCTGATACTCATACTTGACCTGGTTGCAGACCTTCCCAATATGGCGACATCCTCTCCAACCACCAGTGGAGCAGCCACTTCCGCTGGCTCTTCTCCCTTGAGTGTGGCGGCCACAGTACCCTTCCAGGACCTGTGCAACCTGCTTGAGAGGGTAGACAAGGCCAGCGGGACTGACAGGAAGAAGAAGATTCTGGCCACTTTCATCGAGCGCTGGAGAGAGGCTCATTCTGGACTGCATCATACCGGAGCTACCACTGTGAGATGTCATACGATAGCAGGGCTTCATTTAGGCCTGGGGGGGGCAGGGACATAGATATAACACTCCCCCCCCCCCCCTGGAAAGTTTGTTCCCCCCTTGGGGATTTCAACCCTTCAAAATTGAATACTGCTCACTATACACATGCCCCCCCCCCCCCCAAAAAAAGATGTGCTTTTGTCCCCCCCTTGGATATTTTCCTAACTTAACCCCTGGATAGGTTAACCGAAAATGTCTGATGTGTTACTCTGCAAGGCACGATATCCCCATAGGAATAATTGCTTACAAGAAGTGGCTGCTAATAGAACTGACATAGAGGCATTCTAAACAGTGGATCATACCGCCTAGTTTGCATTGCCTCTTCATATATATCGATGACATCATGACCTGGTGATTGACACAAGTGCTGGAAATGTTCGAGTTGCAGCAAGTCTTCCTTTAATAACAGTGGACTTGCTTAGCATCCCAGGGCACTAGTGTGAGTGAGCTCTTTTGTTAGCCAATGAGCATGTAACATTGAAATGACAGTGAACGTGCTTTAGAGGATTTTATAAGTTAGCTGGTCATCTTGGCAATGAAAATACATGGGAAATGTTACTAACCTCGTACCCAGGCCATCCCTCGCAGCTTTTTTTTTGAAGCCGTGGGAAAACGCACGTTTTTCCATGGCTGCGAAAGAAGGTGCTAGGGAAGGCCTGGGTACGAGGCTGCAATGTTACCACAATATTAGAATAATTCATGTTTTACTGCAGAAATAGTGTTATATGCTCACAGGAGCGCATGATTGACAGCGACTGCCTCTCACTCCTCACAGACGGACACGTTCTACCCAGCCATGCGGCTGCTCCTCCCCCAAATCGACCGGGGCCGGGCTGCCTACGGCATGAAGGAGGTGGCACTGGCTAAACACTACATTGAGATTCTCAGCATCGCGAAGGAGAGCACAGACGCTCAGAAACTGCTGCACTACAGAGCACCGCATGCTGCCAAACATGTGAGCTGAGAGCTAAGAACATATAACACAGTATGTAGGACTTGAATGCACCCATAGCACCATAGGAATAGGAAGGAATACAGTGGAACCTCTATATTGTGGTCACTCTCTAGAGCAGCCAACCTCTCTAGTAAGGCCACCTTGTTGGGTCTCAGTGTACATACTGCTAATGTATTATGGACCTCTATAATACAGCCACCCTCTATATTGCAGCCATTAAAAATAATGTTGGCCTAAGGGTGACCACACCATAGAGGTTCCAGTGTACAATAAACTTTTACTTATAGGATTATGTTTATCACATGAATTTAACCCTCCCGTGAAGCACGGGATCATAGACAACATTTTAGCTACTACTTCCTGTCGCCTTAATTGGGCCACGGGTTCCAAGGCTATGTCGCAGGGATGGGTAAGTAGCAAAACTGTGTTTTTGACAGAAATGTTACTGTTCTCTTGCTCTCTATAATGCCTCAGGGTGCAGGCGACTTTGCCAGCGTGGCCTACTTCGTCCTGAGGAACAGGTGTCCGGACAAGGGCAGCCTCACAGTGACTCAGGTACAGCAGCTCCAGGTCACCTCACTCCAAAACTCTGAGACTGTATCAACTTATAGTCAAAGTATGAATGCTTTCTTGGAAACTTCTTAAAATCGCAGGTGAACCAGTACCTCGACGACCTGGCCCTGTCCAACACCAAGAAGGACCGTCCGGGCGTCAAAAGGGCCTTACAGCTGCTGCTCAGGAATACCAGCGCCCTCCAACAGAAGTGGCTCATCAGAATGATCCTCAAGGTTAGCCTCATACCCAGTGATTCCCTTGCTGTTACCCAGGCCTACCCTTACTCATAGCCATGGCTTTTTTCCATGGCTGCAAAAAAAAAGGGAAGGTTTGGGTTCAAGGTTGTTTCAATTGCGCATTCCATGAATAAGCACCTCAATGATACCGTATAGCGGGTTATTTTCGTGGGTGCAAATTTTCGTGAAAAGCTCGCAAGGTCATTAGAAATAATTTTCGTGGTTCTAAATTTCGTGGCGATTTTATCGCGAATGCGCGATGACGCTCGACTTTGTACAGCAGATCGTAAAATTTGTGGGTGGAAAATTTCGTGACTCGTCGGTTGACCACGAAAATAACGAAAATTGGCACCCCACGAAAATAACCCGCTATACGGTACATCTCATTTATATCTGATCTACCTCCTCTCAGGAGCTGAAGACTGGACTTAGTGAGAACTCGGTCTTTAGCGTGTTCCATCCTGACGCCGTTGATCTCTTCAGCGTGTGCAGCAGTCTGGAGAAGGTACTGACGACACTAGGACTTAGCATTCTCTCTAACAGTCTTCTTTATGAACTATTGTCAGCTTTTAGGACAGTCTCAGGCTCAAGACTATTGAGCCAGTATAGGAATGAGACCTAGCAGCCTCAGTATGCTACGTACTGTAATTGGCTTGCTGTGCATGTTTAAACCTCATACCCATGCTCCTTAAATGGAATAGAATAGCTACTTGAGCATGAGGTTGGCTTAAGAATGTAGGGCATAAATTATTTCCTTATATGGATTCACTCTCAACTAGTCTAATATTCCTCGAATAGTAAGGACATTGTGACGATACATTACACTATATGTCTCAAATATGTTTCAGGTATGCAGTGACCTTCATGACCCCAGCATCCACCTCAACGAGACATCAATCAGCTACTTCACCCCCTTTAGACCCATGCTGGGACAGAGAGCCGCCATCGACCAGGTGCTGATTACATCATTATTAAAGGGGTACTCTCTAGAGCATGCACTCCTCCTTTTGCAGATTATGAAACTGATGGATCACCAGCCGTTTTATATTGAGACCAAGTTTGATGGAGACCGCATGCAGCTGCACAAGCAAGGAAGCCAGTACCGATACTACTCCAGAAGGTATCGTTAGCCTCGTCCCAGACCTCCCCCCCCCCCCCCCCCAGCTTTTGTCACTTGCATGCAGGTCACTGACCCTTTACCGTTATGATGTAATGGGAGGGGGGGAGAGGTAAAAGTGAGCACTAAATGGAGAAAATACACAAAAATGTGTAAGCAAGTATAGTATGTTTTCATACAAGACAATTACATCAAAACACATATTCTCGTGTATTTTCTCCAATTAGTGCCAACGTTTATCCCCCATTAAATCTTAATGGTTAAGGGTAGAGCCATCGCTAAATGGCTGCTGCAAGCTACAAATGGGATGGAGGCCTCAAAACGAGGCCAAGTATTGGTAGACTCTGAAGATTGCTATGAAAATCAAATTCCAAGATCAGCTTCTGCAGCAGTAACTAGGCTTTTTGTCTCTCACAGTTCGAAGGATTATACCAGCTCCTTCGGTGCCACACCTTATGTGGGAAGCTTCACTCCCAACATCCACGATGCCTTCAACAGGTCAGCTCCACACCCAATCTGGGAAACTACATGTACTAGCTATAGGGTACTGTCACATGACCTTTGGAGGGTAAAAGTAGGCACTAAATGGAGAAAATACACGCTAATATGGGCTTTGATGTAGTTTTCTTGTATGAAAACATAAGAACATGCTTGTTTGCTTGTAATTTCTTGTGCTTCCATTCCCCATTATGGGTCATGGTCTCGTGCCCAGACAGTCTGGGAATGAGATCAAGCAATATATTGATGCTACTGGGAAAAATAAAAGTACATGCATGTACATGTACACTTTCTCAAGAGTCTTAGGTCCACCTCTTTATACTGTCTGTATATGATGTAACTGGAGCAGTACGTATAGTGCCACTTAATCTTGACCCCTGTCCCCCCTCCCCCAGCAAGGTGAAGTCATGTATCCTAGATGGGGAGATGGTTGGATGGGATGCGGAGACCGAGAGCTTCATGTGAGTCCAGTAACCGTGTGTGGCTGCTCTCTAGCAGGAGTGCTTTGAGCCGACAAAGCTAGAGGAGAGCATGTAACTATTCGTGTACAGTCAGTACATGTACATGTACATACGTGTAGACAATGACATGGCGTCCATGTTACTAGTACCATACCTTCCCTAATAAGTACCCCGCGGGGCTCCTAGTCTTTTGTGCTAAACCTACACCCATGGGATGGAAGGATACCTAAACAATAGGTTAGGTAGCCTCATTCCCAGTCTGCGTTCTGGAGCATTTATTTGCATGCCAAAAAAACCTGCTGAATGGAGACTGTGAACAAGGCTATGTATAATCAGGAGTCTACGAGCGCGGTGAAGGATTCATGGGCTCCTGGTATAATAAGTCCAGAAGGGTGTAAAAAGTTATAGCAATAATTCAAATGGTGCAAAATATGGATGTGGTATAATAGAACACTGCAAGAAGGTATGCTGCATGCCACCACGCGGTTAATCTGCTCCTCTTTGCCCTCAGGCCGAAGGGAGAGAACGTGGACGTGAAGGCGATAGGACGAGACGAAGAGAGCGGTATAGGTTAAATTATTTTGCAGGCATAGCTGTACTCTGGTGCCAGGTAGCCATGTTCCCAGGCTCCAGTCTCTCGGCTGTTTTCGAGAGAGAAAAAAAAGCTGAGAAGTGGAGCCTGGGTACAAAGCTAATGCCTACATGTAACATGTAAGTGTAAGCCTAATTTAGATTTGTGTGTATACAGACTTTCAAACTTTGACAACAAGTAGGATGAATTTGGGCTGTACCAAAGTGGGTGTGGTCACCGTGGCCCTTACTCCGCCCACCTCCCCCCTACAGGTGCCCAGCAGTGCTTCGTGGTGTTTGATGCACTGATGATCAATGACACGAACCTCGCCAACTGCCCGCTGAAGGAGAGGGCAGAACACCTCAAAAAGTGTGATTTCATCAATATTCTAACTGGATATAGATACACATGTAGTTAATTAGATGAGCCCGCAGCCAGGCTCCACTCCCCACACCATGTAGAAAAACGGGGCTGCGAGAAAAGCTGGGGAGTGGAGCCTGGGAACGAGGCTATCCACAGCATCATTCGTTCTTGCTTACAGAGCTGGTCCTCACTATTTCTCTCTTATGCCCACCCCTGCAGGATATTCCAGCCAGTGAAGGGTTACTTGCATCTGGTGGACAGGCAGGAGGCAAGCACAAAGTAAGTGGATTGAAGGAGTACCTCTCACCAAACTACGAGCCCACTGCCGGTAGTACAGCAGTAACAGATTTTCCACCTAGTTAGTGCTTACCAAAAAGAGAGAGTTAACAATGCAACTAGTGGCTACTCATTGAAGCTTAGCACTATGACAGAACTTCAATAGGCGCATGGTCGCGCGACCAGCATCTACCCATTGAGGTTCAGCACCGTGGATAAGTGCAACCGGTAGCTACTCTTGAGGTTCAGCACTATGACGGCCACCAGCATCTACCCATTGAGGTTCAGCACCGTGGACAAGCGCACACCTGTGCAACCTGTAGCTACTCTTGAGGTTCAGCACTATGACGGCCACCTGCATCTACCCATTGAGGTTCAGCACCGTGGATAAGTGCACACCGGTAGCTACTCATTGAGGTTCAGCACTATGACGGCCACCAGCATCTACCCATTGAGGTTCAGCACACACACATGCATACACACACACACATACAGGGAGGAGGTAGTTACAGCCCTGAATGAAGCCATAGACCGGAGGGAGGAGGGGCTGCTAATCAAACAGCCGGCAGCCACCTACCGACCCGACAAGAGAAAAGGTTAGAGAAAAGCATGACAAACAAGGGCGTGCATAAAACACACCTGAAGCTGAGACTACCTCTGTTGCGAAGGAGATGTGTCCTTTCACCTGCTGCTGTTTGCTTCTCCCCCTTGCAGGCAGTGGCTGGCTGAAGATCAAGCCAGAGTACGTGGACAGCCTCAGTGACCAGCTGGATGTTGTCATCATTGGGGGATACTTCGGTGTGGGGGTATGACACATAGACAGACAGACAGACCCTCACTTTTTAACATATGCAATCAGGCCCACATTCATGAGTCCTCTCATACACGCACACACACACGTGCACGCACACACACACACACATACATGCACATGCACGCACACATACACACACATACATGCACATACACACACACATACACACACACACGCACACACACATACACACAGTTTCGTTCAGGGATGATGTCCCATTTCATGTGTGCAGTGGCAGTCCCTCCAGAGAACCCGGGAGACCGCCCCTCCGTCTTCCACTCCTTCTGCAAGGTATGGAGTCAAGGTAGAGCTCATCCAGGCGGTGTGTGTGTGTGTGTGTGTGTGTGTGTGTGTGTGTGTGTGTGTGGGTGTACAGCCATCACTTCCCAGCACTTCTCTATCATAGTACTATGCCCAGATAAACCAAGCATGCATAACCAAAGATGTTTTTTTGCCTTTGATTGTAGGCATCATTGTGATTTAGAATAGAGGTTCATACAGCTACTCACTGACCACACATTGAACTGTACAGTGTCATACGCAGTCTCATTCCCAGGCCACACCCCTACTCTTTCATGGGGGTGTGTCCTGGGAATGAGGCCACAAAGGCACGTGGCTACACAACATGCAGCTTGGCTTACTTCATTGTGTTATGTGTGTACATACGTGTACATACATGTTAACACATACACACACACACACACACACACACACACACCAGGTCGGCTCTGGCTACACCCTTGCCGAGCTCAAAGACCTCGGCCTGAAACTGAAGCCACACTGGAAGAAATTCGACACCAGACGTCCACCAGAGTGTATCGTGCTCGCCCCGGGATTTAAGGCAAGTCACATAGCATAGATATTATAAACCGTATGCTTTATGGTATCCATGGTCTAGCTATAACTGTGTACATCTGTGTACATGTATGAATCAGGGCTCACTGTCAGAACCAGAGCAGTTCCCCCCCCAATTTGAGATACTCTTGTATACTGTCTGAGCTACTGACCAGCATAAAACAAGTTGGATTATGGATTACAGATTACTGTTAGATGTCCGTTATGACATGTAAAGATTGGATGAGGGTCTTCATGATCGATGGTAACATCCTTCATAGAATTCCTTACATGTAAGATTTTACAAATCTGTTACATGTGAAATGGGTGGAGTCTCACATGATAATTTACTGTCATATTAATTTTGTGTTTACACAGGAGAAGCCAGACCTGTGGGTGGAGCCGTGGAATTCCAAGATTATCCAGATCAGAGCCGCAGAGATAGTTGCATCAGACAAGTGAGTCCGGGCTAGTACACTCATTCCATTCTGTGATACTAATACCATGGATCCCCTCTAATCAGGCCTCCCTGAAAAACGGACACTTGACCTTTATCTATTAATGTAATGGGGGAGTAAAAGTACACACTACACTGTATATACATGTGAACATGTGCTTTGATGTAGTTTTCTTGTATGAAACAGAACATTTACTTGTAATGCTTGTGCTCCCAGCACTCACTACATCACAATGGCCACTGTGGTGGAGAATAACATGATTGTGCTCTATATTACCTAATAAAAACCATTATAATTACATGAGCCTTATGAAAGTGGAAATAAATTATACAATGGTTAAGCTTCTTTCCATTTTCGGAGTATCTTATGTGAAAACTAAAAACTTGACTCTCATCTTCCTCCCTGCCCCTCCCCCTGTTACTCTCATCTCCTCCCCTGCCCCTCCTCTGTTACTCTCATCTCCTTCCCTGCCTCTCCCACAGGTACAAATGTGGTTGTACCCTTCGTTTCCCTCGTGTGGAGAAGGTGAGGACGGACAAGGAGTGGTACGACTGCATGACGGTGGATGAGCTGGAGCAGCTCAAGACGGTCAGTTATCAGTTTCACCAATATACCTAACGTCACAATGAACATATTGCAAAATTTCTTTTGCCGTGTATTTGGACGCTCAGTACATGTTGATGAATCTATTATTATAATAGCAGAAAGACATGAGAAATTTGTTCGCTCAGTATACTGACCACTGATACCTCATACCCTTAGTAGTAGCTCAACCTCGTATGGAAGACTTGTGACGCTTCAAGGTACTGAACCTCAATAGGATACACAACAACGCCTTTATCAGTGGCATATTCTCGTGCTTTGCTGCTCACAAATTTGCCTAGATTTGCACACCTTTGCAAGGTGGGTGTACACTTTCAAAGTCAATTTACATAGTTTCATGAACCAGTAGCACATGTGCTCTACAACCTACAGAGGTTCAGCACTCCAAGTAGCGACTCCTGATGTCTTTCGTTAACCATAACCTTATGTTTGCATAAAGTGTAGGAAACCAGTAGAGATTTACAGACCAGGTGTTGACTACATGTATATACAACCTTACAGAGCTCTGCATTCAAAAGATTCTGACTCTTAATTAGCAGTTTGAAAGATCTCTGTAGACCACACTTCACACTGAGCTATGAACCATAGACTCCTACATGTACTATAGTTGAAATTTTTCATGCCCTTCTAGACTTTATAATTTAGTAACATAACTGCACACATACACACACGCACATACACACACATACACTACACAGATGGCCTCAGGGCGTTTAGTCCACCTTCACCTTGACGATGACACTGACTTAGCTCCCTCAACAAAAAGGAGGAAAGTCGCGTCGTCTCGCATCGAAAGACCAAGGGGCGTGGCAGCCCAATTCCGACAGACTGACATCTCCGATATACATGAGGTGGGTGTGTGCCAGAGTCGGTGTAGTGTATATTCTCTATTAAGTGCCCATCACTGATGTGCCCTTTGTACAATATTACAATATCTCACCAATGTAGGTATCCAAGATGTTTGATGGCCGAGAATTCTGTGTAGTCAATGGTCCGAGGGACTTCCCCAAGGAAGAGATAGAGCGAAAAATTGCAGAGGTATGTACATGTATCGCCTGATACAGTACCAGCAGACAACCTTCCAGTTCGTGACATTGGTTGGGCCTGGCTACAGTTTCACCAAAATATCTGAATGGGAAGTACGCATAGGGTAACGAGAAATTTGCAATTATTAATGGTTATTAAACTATTAGTTTTGCTACGCATAACTCACCATCGAAATTCGATACTCAAAAGCAATCATGTTCAAGGCCTAGGCCAACAAAACGATGCCTAAGCTAGTTACAATATATAGCTGCATGGATAATCAGCGCTTAAGCAGCTAGGGGCGGGGGCGGTATGTAATTATTAATAGTTGTCTCTAACATAGTCATGTGAAGATCACATTTCGACCCGAGTCTCTCATGTCACGTGCGGACATTTTGGTGACACTGGCTAGAGCTTTCTGAGTACCTGGGCTACACTAACTGTCAGTGCGAAGGGCTTGGGAGCAATAGTTCAAATGTTTGTTTGCGATCGCGTGGAACGACTCTAGAGTCTTTAGCAACCTCTTTCCTCCCTCTCCCCCTCCCACGACCTAGCACGGAGGCACGTTTGTCCAGAATCCGGGCCCAGAGACGTTTGCCGTACTGGTACACAAGGTGATCGTGAGGGCCAACAACATTATCAGGTATCGGGAATAGAGAAGTAGGAATCGAGAATAGAGAATTGAGTACTGGAATAGCTGTGTACATTCAGTAATAAAATTAGGTGATCTGGGTGTATTACTTAGTGTGGTTTATATTTAAACCCCATTCGAAAGACCCAGGGCACTTGCACATGGTATAAACATATGTAATTGATATTGTGGTTGAGTTTAATTGCTCAGTAGTTGTGTAAACACAGAAACTAGTACAGCACATGTGTGCCTTCCCTTCTGAAAGAGAAAACAATGGTCATAAGGTCCAACTATAGTTCATTACCCATGCAGCTCACCCACTTCTATCTCCCTGCCTCCCCTGCAAGCCAATCCCTCTCTCTCTCCCTCCCTCTCCCTCCAGCACTGGACTGTACGACGTACTGAAAGTGGACTGGCTTCAGGAGTGCCTGGTGAGGGAGTGTCCCCGTCCCATTCCCAGTCTCCATTCGAACGTGATGCAGCAATAAAAGCCACAGAATGGAGACTGGGAATCAGGCTAATCGAGGGTCTATCTATAGTCTCCTTCCCTCTCTCTGTCCCCCCACTCCCCCCCCCCCCACATACACACTCACACACATACACACACACACACACACACACACACACAGTCTGCCGAGTGCTGCCTCCCCTTCCTCCCCAACCACATGGTCCACACCTCACCCGCAACAGCTGCCAAATTTGCCGAACAATATGACCAGGTATAGGACATTGATATAGGACCCAATAGAGCTTTATCCATTATGATGTAATGGGGGTGGAAGCACACAAAACTACAAGAAAACAAGCATGTTCGTATGTATTCATGCAAGAAAATACATCAAAACACATGTTCTCTTGTATTTTCTCCATTCATTTACCCTCCAATGGATAAAGGTCTATCAACAGCTTCTGTAATGATAGGTTATAGTGAAATTTAAACTACTTAGGAGAGGATTGGGAGTTTCCACAACAGTTCTTCATGTCATGCCTATTGTTTCATGGGTATCTTCTGTACAGTATGGAGACAGTTTCACAGAAGACGCGACTGAAGATTCTCTGAGAGCAGTCTTCAAGAAGGTCGAAGAAAAGGTACGTTGGTGAATGTACATGTACCTCCTGAAGGCACATCTGCTTTAGCAAGTTACTGTAGTCCTCCCCTAGCCTTGCTCCCATGCACACACGCACACTTACATGTATAAGAGACTACCATAAAACCAGACCTCCCCCCCCCCCCCCCCCCCCCACACACACACACTCCATGCAGAGCGGTGACCGGATAAGGATCACCCCTGAAGAGATTGCGCTGGTGGAAACACGTTACTTCCCGGACGACAGTCCCATGGGACTGTTCAGGCAGTGCAGGTAGAGTAGGACTAGCAAAGGGGCAATGAACGCAAACAAGTAGTGTTGCTGTGTACAACTGCCTTTCAGTATCTTAGCAACTGTAATTACCCCTTTAGTGCACTGTGCAGCTGGTAGTATACGTACATTACTGCTCCCTAGCCTTGTCCCACTGTACAAAACAAAAACACGTTTCAACACGCCAAAACACTGGAGCCTGGGAACACTTGGCCTAGTAATGTTGCATCTAGAAAGTGCCTGTTCTTAATCTGCTAACCCATGGTTGCAGCCAAGGAGAACATGTACTTGATCAGGAGCCCGGGCTCCTGACTTGATCAATCTCTTCTCTCTGTCTACTCAAGGATCTATTTGGACAAGTACCTGGACATTGGAAATCCAAGCACAGTGAGTCCGGGCAAAGATCTGTAGTCACATTCCCAGGACACAAGTGTCCAGCCTCATTCCCATGTCACAAGAGCCTCAGCCTTATTCCAGACTGCAAGAACCCTATCTCATTCCAAGGCCACAAGAGTGGTAATTCCAATTATGGAAACTTATACTCTTACACTCTCATGGGCAACCATAGCCTCATACCCGGGAAAGGCCTCCGGTAGGGCAATCCCCCCCTTTTAGAGCTAAAGACTTCAGCTCCCACCACTGGGAAAGCACTGGTATGGCCTCTATTGTCCCGCCAATAATGAGGGTTGCTATTAGTAACGATCAAGTAACTGGAACAAAACCTATAGATCATCATGACCTTTCTGTCCGGTCCCCAGGCCATTCCAGCCTGTTCCCTTGACGTGGTTGGGTTGGAATTGAGAGAGTATGGAGGGGTACTGGAAGAGCACCTCAGTGAAACTGTGACCCACGTGTTGTTCGACAAGAGGTCAGTATATTACGCACAGAGCTACACTTCAAGTTGGTCTGTGTCCCCAACCTTTTTCCCATTCCCAGAGACGTATACAGAAAGTTCTGACTTGGCAGTAAAGCACAACTTGTGGAAACAGTACAAGTACCAGGAAATTAAGTTAGCACTGAATGTAATTTGATCCTTCCAGCAGGCAGTTCAATAGTAAAAGTGAATTTCCAGACACACAAACAAACAAACAAACAAGAAAGCGTGACAGTATACGTCATACGAAGCCAGCAGCCAGCGCTTCATGCCCCATTAAATGTTGTGTTCTTGTGGGTTGTGTACACAGATGCAAGCTGATACATGTACATGTAGCCGCTCCTCCTAGCAAATAGCCTCCTCCTAGCAAATAGCCTTAATTTCGTTATGTCTATAAAGTAACAACAATTACACAGGCGACACGTGTCTGTGTCACAGTACTGTAATTCATGAGCTGGGATTCGTCTAGTGCATAATAAACATTTGTGTTGGCTACCTGCCCAGCTGCAAGTATCTTGTTTCTACCTGAAAGACAAACAGAAACAAATCAGTGATGCCTTTCTTGGGACCCTTGTTGTTTTTATCACGCATACACACTTTTTAGAGTGGATTGTTTTGATTCCACTAAGACCACAGAAGACAGTCCCTTAATAATTGCTCCAGACAACGTGTGTGTGTGTGTGTGTGTGTGGGTGTGTGTGTGTGTGTGTGTGTGTGGGTGTGTCGTCTACAGTCTTCACTGACTAGCAGCACCTCAGTAGTAATCCTATACCCTACAAATCTGTTTTAGGTATTAACTAAAACAACACTGCCTCATACCCAGGCACTCAAACGTAAACCTGGCTGAGACCTGTGGGTTATTACCCTAGGTGTTCCCAGGCTCCCCTCCCATGCACTCAGCTTTGTGAGCAATTGGGATGGGAGCCTGAGAACAAGGGCTGCTATGTGATATCACTGTGGGGGGTGAGCTTTTACGCAATACCCTTTTAAACTACCCCGCACCATTTACTCACTATATTGAAGCAAAAGCAGTGCTTATATATCTGGCCTCATTTGGATTCTCACTATGCCCACTAGCAATACATAACACAATATGGATTGAAGCATAAAATATGTACAGTGGATAGCCATGGCAACCAGCCAAGTGCAAGTGACTGACCAATCTGTTGTCACTATAGTCACAAATAATAAGCTTGCTTTTGACTAAACCTCCACCAGTTATGTAATTAACGAGGTACAGGATCCAGTTACATGGATTCCTGCACATACAATGGTCTCAGGAATGCCAGCAATGCAGGTAGAGGACTCAGCAATGCATGTAGAATACAAGACTCAAACCATAAGAGGGTGGTCTAAAGTTGGGTTATCCACATCAAGAAATTGGACATACAGCTCGGGAGTTAGCCTTACAGAAATTAAAGCTGGTAAGATGATTGAGGCTATATATGGGAATCAGAGTAGGCTAACCCCTCTGTACCCAGGCCACTGTTCCATGGATCCAATTATGGACCCTTTACCATTATGATGTAGTGGGGGGGGGGGGGGGGGGGGTAAAAGTGAGCACTAAATGGAGAAAATACATGAAAACATGTGTAAACAAGCATGTTCTTATGTTTTCATACAAGTAAACTACATCAAAGCACATGTTCTCGCGTATTTTCTCCAATTAGTGCTACCCATTACATCATAATGGTAAAGGGTCTATTCGATATTCCTAGGGACCTTTTACCGTATACCTCGGTACCCGGACCCGTTACCATTATGATGTAATGGGAGCACTAAATGGAGAAAATACAAGCAAACATGTGCTTTGATGTACTTGTCTTGTACGGAAACATAAACATGCTTGTTTACACATGTTCTCCTGTAGTTTCTCCATTAAGTGCTCATTTTTACTAGTGTTGTTGTAGTATGGCTTCATATAATTTAGTTTTAGTTTTAGTTAAAACTATTTAGAGTGCAAAATTAAGTTTAGTTATAGTTAGTTAACTAAAATGACTAAGCTATTACTAAAATACCATTTAGTTTCAGTTAACTAACTAAAATGGTACATTTTGGGGACAAAAGGTTTTAGTTTGGTTATAGTTTAGTCCTCAGGGGAAACTTTCAGTTTTAGTATGCTAATTAAATCTGTGTTGGCCTCCATTAAATTTGTTTTAACTGATTAACTAAAAAACACTAATTTTTACCCCCCCCCCCCCCCCCCCATTACATCATAATGGTAAAGGGTCCATTGTCAAATGCATGGGAATAGTCTAACAGGTACATGCACAATATCATGCCATCAGTGTTTTTTTCCCTCCCACCCTCTTCTCACTGCATGCAGGGACCTCTCTCGTGTGGCAGAGCTACGGCAGGCAGAGCGAGGCCACCACCGGAAGCATCACTTTGTCACATCGGACTGGGTCAGGGACTGCATCGAGAGCGGCTACCTTAAGAACGAGAGGCTATATGAGCCAAGAACTTGAGTCAACAGATGGATTACATTTTTTATAGCTGTACACTTAACATTGCAGTACATCGTAATTCATGGTTGATTTATAAAGTATGTGATGGTATAATTATTGTACATCAGAATCTATACAATCATGTACATAATGTGTAGGTAATAGATCCTTTTCCACTATGATGTAATGGAGGTAAAAGTAGGCATTAAATGGAGAAAATAATAAAACATGCACACTTTCTCCACTACTTTTCCCCCCAGGCCAATAATATCATAGTGGAAAAGGGTCATAATAGCATTTTTGTGGAGAAACAGATCTAGCACATACACAGTAGCACTGGCTTTCACATCAAACTGCAGTATAATATGGTAGCCTCATACCCAGATCTTCCCTTGCAGCTTTTTCACAGCTATGAAAAAAGCTGTGAGGGAAGGCCTTGGTACGCGGCTAGTACAATGGCATGTGTGAGATACGATTTTCATTGCATGACTGCATGTGTCTATGTGTGTTGCAAGTTCAAAGCAGTGAGTGCTAAACCTCCGGACCCCTGTAAATGAGTCAAGGAAACTACAATATAAGAGATGACAATCATAGTTTGAGAATTGCAGGCCAGCCAGCTGAAGGTCAGAGGAGGATGGCCAATTATGGACTTTACTCACTACTGCACGTTGGCTAGTAGTTTGACTATTTGGTAGGCTTTTCACTGCCAACTCTCTAATAAATATTTGTAGTTACAGCCAGCTACTGACTTTTCCATGCCTGAGACAGCTTATTGCATACTGGTATGGCTTCTGTTTAGTTATCTAGAGGCCAAACTCTTCAAAACAAATCAGTAATGCCTTTCTAACTGACTAGCCATTTATTAAGAGGTTCACCTTCCTCTGGTAGTATACAGCTAAGTAGACAAAAAATTTGTACTATTTTTAATAGCATTACCTGTTAGGAGACTAAAAAGTGCTGCAATGTTGGCAATGTGGTCTAAAATCAGTTAATTAGGCACCACTGCACTTCCCTCCCACCTCTCTAACACGTATCCCTCAATTACAAGTACCCTATAAATACAAGTAGCCATCAGTTAGTACAATATCACCTATAATATTATCTAAAATCATTACAATACTGCTAAATTACCTTGTGGGAGAGGTATATTTTATTTTAAAACCCGGGGCTTCAAAGACCAAGGGTACTCTAGCCATTAGGCATGTACCCTGCAATGGTAGGTAGTCAACCATTTTCTATTACTCAATACTTACACTTTTACGTTTACCCCATTGGCTCTTGACTGATAACACGAAATATAGAAGGATACTCTCCTCCTGGTACCATCATTGTGATGTTGTTGCCATTGAGTAGGATCTGGTCCAGTTTCGTGATCTTACGGCCCTCAGGTGTTGACTCACTGTGGTAATAGAACACAGGATATCAAATTACACTGCACAAAGTAGAACTGATTATAGTGCAGAATCTCTAGACCTGCACAGAGAACCCACTAAGTGGTATGAGGGGTAAGGTCAATTATGTGATAGATAATGCCAAGAGCCTTTTCTTTCAAGTGTGGAGTACCACAACTAAACATTTACATAACTACATGTACATCCTGTACCTAGGGATCCCCCCCCCCCCCACACAACACACACACACACACACACACAAAAAGAGAAGCAGACCTTCTCTTCACAAGGTGGGGCAGCTATAGTAGTAAACTGTGAGACCTTTCAGTTCTGGTTTAGCATAGCAACAATGGGCTCAGACACTGTGGCACCTGGGATAGCATGACAGTCTAATCTAGCCAATAACTCTGGGAGGCACAAAGCAAAGATCACAAAAATCGTCTCCCTCTACTCAGCTCCTTTCTACACCAGCTGATTCGGCTACAAGCTATGCTTGCGGCTGTATCTAGATGGCGATGGAAGTGGCAAGGGAACCCATCTCTCGTTCTTCCTCACCATAATGCGGGGAGAGTACGATGCCTTGCTTTCGTGGCCTTTCCAGCAGAGAGTGACGCTATCGCTCTTAGACCAAGACATGCAAAGGGACGTAGTGCAGTCCTTCCGCCCAGAGCCAAACTCCTCCTCCTTTCAGAGACCTAGGAATGAGATGAACGTCGCCTCAGGCTGTCCTATGTTCACACTGGTGTCTGTTCTCGAGAATTCCTCGTATTTGAAAGATGACGTGATGTTTATGAAACGCAAGATTGAATTGACGTGACTAGGGAAATTGAGCACATTATTGCATAGGTTATAATTTTGGTCATTACTCCTAGCTACTCATGTTTAAGGTTTATTGCAGGTTGCCGCAGCCTATAATATTATTAATATACCGCAAAGTATGTTGCAGAAGGACACTTAATACTTGTCAACGCACGCATAGTTACGTTTACGCGTATGCCACACGCGCTACACAATGTCATGGATACGCATACGCTAACAACCGGCACCGCACACACGCCAGGATACCTGCATGGATACTAGTATATTTAAAAATGGAGAACGGTTGTAGGATCTCAGGAAAACTACCAACTATTGACGAGTCTCCGAAGCGTTGCTCCGAAGACGTCGGCACTAAGCATTCCTGGACCAGCACAGAGGGGGATCCTTCCCTGGTTTTAGCCCATGAGAACCCTCTCCATACATGTATGCTGTAATAAGAGCCCCCTCACCCATTTCTGCTACATTACTCTGTTGTGTTTACTGTATGTCCTCATAAAAACAGACGTGCACTCCCTCATGCAGCGGGTGCTGGGCATCAGACATGGTGGGTAGCACATAATGAAGGAGAATGTAAAGAATGCTGATAGGGAAACTCTCTGTGCAATAGGCTTCCTTACTTACACCCAATCCCGCAACCTCTGCAATGGCAGGAAGGCAAAGAAGCATGGGATCAAGACACAGAGGCTAATTTATACAATTACAGCTTTAATTATACCTACGCGTAGTATTTAGGCTTCAAATTTTCACTGCTAATAGCAATAAGGAGCCAGATTCGGTCACACATTGGCTTCTTATCTCAAGAGTGACAGTAGCTAAAACACTACATCATCAGAACCCCAGGCTCTCAGGCACGCTTGTTACTGGAGAGCCTGGTACAGTGTACATTTCCTCAGGTGACTTAATTGCACATGGGCAGGGACTGCTCAAAAGGGACGAGTGCTCAGTCTGTGGTACACTATGTCTGTGGTACACAGCATGTGGACCTGGTATATTTTCTCACATGCATAACACGTAGGGTAAAAGGGTGGTAGAAGGGTAAATTTTTGTGTGGGCAAATACAGCTGCAGTTGTCAAACAACGAATGAAGACAGTGAATCTATACTTCTTGTAGCTACTCTTCAGAGCCCGTTTGAGCCGCAGATCAAGCACTCAAACAATGTCACCAGCAAAAGTGTAGAGAAGCGCAACCGTCTTTTGAGCGAGCCCTACCCACGTGCAATTAATTATGTGAGAAAATATACCAGACCAAGTAGCAAAGCACACGAGAGCCTGGGGATGAGGCTACCTTTATCCATTATGATGTAATGGAGGGTATAAGTTAAGTACGAGAAATTACAAACAAGCATATGTTCTCTT
This sequence comes from Phakellia ventilabrum, assembly GCA_963921505.1. Taxonomy (NCBI): domain Eukaryota; kingdom Metazoa; phylum Porifera; class Demospongiae; order Axinellida; family Axinellidae; genus Phakellia; species Phakellia ventilabrum. Next base: position 1,087,416 of record OY997396.1, on the reverse strand, counting down.
GTATTTTCTCTATTTATTGCCTACTTTTACCCCCCAAAGGCTATTGCCTAGTCTCATTAAGTATACCTCACCACCACACTTGATTTAGTAAACGGGAAGCTCTTTACTAGGTATGGAAGAGATTATGAGAGGGAGATTATTGGCTAGACCAGGCTGTCATGTTATCTTACTGCTGTATTGAAGAGTTTCCTACAGGTTCTACTAAATAAGGCATTACAGTTGCAGTGATTAAGCATCCTCTATGCCAAGTTGCCAACACCCCACTGAGGGAGTCCGTCTGGGTAATAAGATTAGGACCACCCTGAAATTTCATTGTAAGGGCTCATTACACTGTACCAAGTCATTGTTAGCAACGTTACAAAATACTTAAAATTTCACAGAGCAGGTTATAAATTTTTGTATTTCGATACAGTGTCAATATTATGCATTTGAACTCACAATTCAGTTATCTTCAATAACCATGTTTAATTTAGGAAGACAGTCAGTCAAGGAACACTCACACTATGACCTGCAGTGGTACACCCAGGCAATGGACCTACTGCCCTCTTCAAGAAATAGAGGAGGGCCTGGCATAATAATTATGTTTCATGCTGGCTGGGGGTTGCATAGAAACAGGAATTTGGCAGCCCCACCCAACTACCACAATGGCAATAAAAACCCACTTAGAGCTGATTTGCTCACCCTTTTAGCCCTTACTGCAACCACAAAACTTATACCTGACTAGAGGGCTTTTTAGTTACAGTATACCTTTGGCCCTTGTTGCAAGGGATATGAAAACAGCTCAATTTACCCAATTTCATTGCATGTGCGCCTGTTCTGAAATTAGATTATCTGGTATAGGTACTATTAGGGAATGAGGGTCAATTAGCATCCAATTATCCCAATTAGCCTAAAGCAAAACAAGCTAAGTACAACCAAAGGCCACTCAAATCGTGGGCCCATTATACAATCAAAAGCCTTTTGGTTGTATGTAAAGTGCCCTTGTAAGTGCTAGTTGGACATTCGGATTCAGGCAGGAAATGTACATTCCTCGCTGGGACAGGTGTGTACAGGGGAGAGGGCCTGAGGGCCAATAAGAGTGAGTAGAACCATGTTGATGCTTAGCTACGTCTGGGACAGGGGAGAAGCTCACTTTATTTTCCAGAAGGGAAGATGAAGTAGTGTAGTTTCAATCCCAGTAGTGACTAGTACTCTAGACCTAGCCTCGTGGGCCTTGTGTAGCCGAGCTGGTTCATCCCCAGGTCCTCGTGCATGCTATTAGCTAGGTCAAGTCTTCGAGTGCTCTGAAAGGAATAATCTGGAATTTAGAATCGAGCAGCTCACAGCCACTGCCAGTAGAGAGGGACTTCTAAATTTTATGGTTAAGAGTCCTAGTGGATACAAAATTATAGGTACTTTTACTATTCTTGGTTGGTTATAAAACTATTTCAGTAGTAGCAAATCAGAACCAGAATTCCTAAGCTGGCTATACTCGTATACTGCCTTCATACTACCAGGAGCCCATGAACGTGGCGAACCTCTACAGGGTTCATGAGCTCCCATTGACATGTGACTGAGCTCGTTTACAGATACATTTACTGACCCTTTGAGTACCAGCTAGGGGACCCTTTCATGGGCTGGGATAGTCTCGCGGGCCAGCCCCCTTCCGCATTCTGGGAAGTGGTCTGGTGAACGCGTTAACTGACGTTTGCAGCGGCGTTCTGCTGGTTGCGCTCCAATCAGGTTTAATCATTACTATTGTATGGGCACTTCCTGTTCAATTCTTTTCTTTATTAGTTCAGTACTTATACTGCCCAGGATCATGTTTTCATATTAGCACTTGTTGCTATGTACATGCATCCTTTGCCTCTTGGCATAAATTATTATAGAGAAAAAAAGAAAAAAAAAGAAAAAAAATTATCTCATGATCATTGGATTCTCAGCCTGAGGTGCGAAGTAGATTAGATCTTAAGCCTGAGGTGCGAAGTAGCTGCTAGTTCAAGCTATCTATGGCGAAACAAACGAGCAAGTGGAGTGCAGCGGCGCTGGGTGAAGCTATCATGAGTGCCGCGAAAGCGATAGGATGCGAGTCTCTCAAGCCCGAGCACCTGCCACTTGCACCTACTTCATTAGCACGTTGTACTGTCTAGACACTTTCGAATTACTACAAGGTTACATAACCGCTTACATTCCAGAGTTGCAGAAGCTGTACAACGCGTTCGCCAGACCACTTCCCAGAATGCGGAAGGGGGCTGGCCCGCGAGACTAGGGCTGGGAATGAGGCTAACACATAAAAATGCCAGAAGGATACTGACAAAATCGTCAAATCCCAATAGTGTTCCCACTATTTCCTTATCAGATTTCATGATGATGTGAATACGAGAGCCAATGCATTTGTCAACCAGCTCTGCATGGGGAGGAAAAAGAGAAAGCTCATGGTGGTGTTCTTTAATTAGACATACATTACCTCTTCATAGCCCTTTTCTTACAACTGAGCCCTGCTGCATTATCAACTAAAGACTCAAATTTTGAGCAACTCACCAAGTGGTAGGAGGGTACTCTGATTAGGAAAACTCATTTTCGCAAACTTGAGTGTAGACTATATGCGCGATAAATCGTTATAATTATTACTAGTTATTAAAAAATGCTGTATATGTAGGCGCGCCTTTCGCGGGGAGTTCAAAACGACGCTAGGATACGATCGAAGAAGATGGGGAAACATATACGTCTGAAGCAATCGCCGAAACAGGCATCAGGTAATCGAGGGGGTAGTCTAGCTCAGACCCTCGCTAAGTCTGTACGCCCAGGTTTGCTTGACCCTCGCACTCGAGCGAGGGTCTGACTAAACATAGCCATCATAGACAGTAGAGCATATCTATGTAGACATGCCATGCCCATAGATAATTCGAGTTTGCCATAGCGTAATTTGTTAAGTAAGTGTTGATGCGATAACGAGGTGATAGCTAGCGACAGAGGAGGTGAACAACTAGCCTCGTACCCAGGCCTCCTCTCGCAGCTTTTTTCGCAGCCATGGAAAAAAACCTCGTACCCAGGCCTCCTCTCGCAGCTTTTTTCGCAGCCATGGAAAAAAACGCGTTTTCCATGGCTGCGAAAAAAGCTGCGAGAGGAGGCCTGGGTACGAGGCTAGTGAACAACCGCGTATAGCGTGGTTGTTGCAGTATATGGACGTACGTGGCTAGACCCCTGGCCACGCGAGACTAATATGGACGGTGACGCTTTATCATTTTCAATGTAGGACAAAGCTCACAATCCAGCAGCAGCAGTACTTGTTCTGGTGCAAGCTATTCAACAAAATCTGCAGATAGGACTCAGTAAGTTGATAGACTAATTCAGTACTAGCATAATTTGTGTAGTAGGTGAGTATTCATAGATAGTATAGCTTTAGTGAAGCGGGTATGGTGTATTTTCCTAGTGTGTAAATGAATCGGTACATCAGTTTCGAGCACTGAGCATGGAATTGCCCCATTGAAATTTATCAAAAAGTTTCCCCACCTTACCTTACCCTTAGATATGCCTTTTTTTAAATGTAAGTTTAGCCATTAACCTGCATACTTTTACAATTTCAGGTCACTATCAAGTGAATCAAGCCAGCACGTTGCTGGGATAGGTGCTGAAAACTATGACGACAGTAAGCAGGAGGGCCATACTACTGGAGCAAGCCCAATATCTGGAGATATTGGATACTCAACAGGAGAACTTACCAACCTCTCTCAGCTAGAAGGTTCCATTGTAACTGAAGATAGACCAATTACAATAACTGATGAAATTCATAATAAATCGAAACGCTTGATTTCAGAGCTAACGACTCCTGATAATGGACGCTTGCAGCCCGCTACATCTATACCAACTACAAATGCATCCAGGTTCCGACCTGCTGATGAGTTGTTTGACACTGGTCAGGCTAGCAGAGTTTTTGATGATGATGATTACACTTTGGAGGACATTCAAGATAGACAACGTAGGGAATCAATATGGTATTTCCCCAGCAGCCAATGTACAGACATAGATTTCGATTCATCATCAAGTCGGTTGGTGGTTGGCTTAAAGACGCTAGTCGTACAACCGCATTTTTTCGATGATGACGATGGCTATACTTTGGAGGATACTCAAGATAGAAAACGTAGGGAACCGATGGGGTACACCTCCTGCGTACAATGTATGGAAGTAAATTTCGATTCATCAAGTCAGCTAGTCGTTGGTTTAAACATGCTGGTCGTACAGCCACATAGATATCAGGATGATCCAATAGATAAACTGTTTCCGGCTGGTTATGAGATGTTACCAGATGTTTTTGACACTCTTTATCTGAGTCCTGACTATAAACCCTTCAATGCAGTGCAACCTTGAGTGACAAGGACTATTGTTGTTGGAAGCCTTCTGCCAAGGGCAAATTCATACCTGTTCCAGGAACTGTGTTGGAGTGGATAATCACGACTCTGTGGCCTCCATTGCTGTCCTGTGAGACTAGTCAGCATTTTACCAACTTATGTACATCCTTTACTTCATTACAAAACCACTTTTTTATCATCCCTTTCACTTTATTTGCTTTTATTTTGTACTTGTTTTTGAATTTTTTTGCCATTTTGCTATTATATATTTCTTTTTTCGCTCTTAGCTTTTTTGCTATTCCTCATTTAATTTTTTTTAACCCGCTGTTATTTAACTTACTCTTTATGTAATATATTAGTTTTAACCCAGCTGTCATAAATTTGCTACCCACTTTATGTCATCACTATTCACTAATTAATCAACTTTGTTGAATTGGCCATGGCCTGATTTTTTCCCTAGCTTAATCTGCTTGAAACATTGATCCAGAGATACATGTATGCAGCGCACAAATACCATAGAGAATGCATTTAGGGGGGGGGGGGGGGGGAAACTTCATGGGCTCCACATCACCCAACGCAAAATCTAGGGCTCAAGCTTTATCAAAACTGATAAAAACATAACTCACCCCAGATGTTGAGTTACCACTTCAGGACTTGCAGGGATGTGCTACCCAAGTTTAGTACCATGACCACTGACACTGGAGACAGTATCATAACACACCTGACGGCCCTGCACCAAAACGATCCAGTGGGAAGCTGTAGCAGTGACCTTCCGTCATTAATGGATGAAAAACACAGTTGGCTTCATCCTAACTGCCAATACAATTCAACCATCTTGTCATCACCTCCGATACCACCTCCGTCCACATGCAAGTATTGTTGTTGTTTTTAAGTGTCTTAGGGATTCTTAGCAGCATGGCTTCTGCTAATGTGATAGTCTATGCAGTGTGGAAAAAATATTAACAACTGCAGAATGGAGACTGCATGGGAATGAGCTAGGTATATATCTATGCACAACTAACCGTTGTCCAAATAATGTTCTCATATCAGACTTACTTCTGTGCATGTAAAGAATAACCTGATTACAAACAAAGTTTTCGAATCAAATACCAAACAGAACCCATAGCAACGCTGCACCCTGTTCAGGTGAGCAGGGCTGGGAACAAAGCTAATTAACCTTGCTCAGATCTCTATCTTTAAACCACTTTCACTTTGATACCATAGCTCTACATGTATTAAGTAGGTGCATATATATACATGTATGCCTACAGAGCAAATATACATTCGTGGTATGTCCCAGCATGTGTCCTGCAAAGGATGCATGTTGTATGGTGTATGGGACATAGAAGTTCAATAGTAAACATCAAATTAGCTGGTACATAATACAAAGGACTTGAAAAGTGCGTTATACAGGCCAATAAGTGATAGTGCTGTACCATATTCTCCAAGTCTGTACATGTGCACAGCACATGCATGCAGTGATATCGTTTTTTTTTGTAGGTGATTAACATTACATTTAGGCCCGTTTGTTTGTTTATACTACATTTGAAATCATTACTACAACCACTCCTACTATCCCTTACTATGCTGGATGCCTGACCTTGAGAGTCAGGAATGGTGGGTTAAAAAGCTTTTTGATGGCATGCCAACTCTCCCCACCTATCCAGCATTTATACCAGTTTAGCCAACCTCCTTTTATCGTCAAAAGAAGGTTGTAGGAGTCCTTTTATCATCCACCTGGCTGTTCTTGAGCTCCAAACCTTCAAAAACATATTCAAATTCGAAAACAAAACAAGAAGTTTGTTGCTATGCCTCTAGGTTGTTATTGGTAACAAGAAAATTTATCTTGTAATTAATTGTGTAATTAGAAGATTACCTTGCAAGGGACAGCTGCATCCTTCTACACTGTATATGCACGTGACAAGTGCTTTCTTGCCTACCTGACCACGGGCAAATGCACATGTTCAAGAAATGAACTGACATCCATGTGTGTGTGTGTGTGTGTGTGTGTGTGGTGCATTGAAACTATATTCTTTGTAAGCCTGATCACAAACACCACACGATCAAACAAGAAGGGCCAATTAGACATCTGTGGGTTTCAGGAATGCATTTGCCCAGTTAGCAGTATATGCAGTCCCTACCTCACATCTGATTGGCTGATTTCTGAAAGTTGTAGGACAGCCTGTACTATGACCATAAAAGGTCTCAAAACTGGGGTATGAGCATATCAAATATCTTATCTTGTTTACTTAGCATCTAGCACTTGGTGTGCTCAAACTGTGCTGTATTTCTTCACATGTCTGCATCTGCTAATTCTGCTTGCATGCAACAAGGGGAGCCTGCTACACAAAACCACAACTGAGTACTTCCTGTATGAATGGCATTATCATTCTGCAGACCCCCCACTCAGGTTCTCCACCCTAGTGGTGGTGACTGGTGAAACACATCCTGACAATGGTGGGAGGTTATCTGAATGGTACTAGTAAAGTAACCAACTCCCTCCTCAGTCTCATGGGGGAGGGCGGGGCCATTTAATGGCTCCCACACTTCCCAGCAATGCCCACCACTTGGGTACCTCTATAACTTCCCTGTTGCAAGACTTAACTTGCAATCTGCTGTACAACTCTCTAATGCCAGCTCACTCCCACTGAAAGCCATATTTCTCAAGTATAGTTTGCCAATTAATTCATTATCTTTATATAGCCAAAAACAGTACCTACAACAAAACGAGTATTATTTACATTTGAATGCAAATACTATTTATATCGCCCCTGTATATACCGTCTTAGTAACCATGGTCACAAGGTCCTTTGGAAACTACCGACAGCTACTTTAATTGAAACTAAAATGGCATAATGGATGGAGTATTACCCTATTGTTAATCCTTCCACCACATACGAAATAGAGAAAAGTTTGTACTCTATATTAACGCCCCATAAAAATTGTATGAACACAGGCCATGCCAGTGAAAGGGTTAGTGACTACATCATCACCTCCATAGGACATTTGAAAATTCACACCCAATATTGTAATCCTGCTGACATGGGTCTTCTTCAAGTGAACTGTAAGGTGACAACATTGTGTGTGAAATTAAACCTCTAGCCGCCCTTAGATGAAACAAACATTCAGCCTTCCTTCCTGCATGCCAGGAAGGACACGTTTTGTTTATGCTACTGTTACCAGCACGGTCCTTATCTAATCACTACTGCATCTAACAATGGCAGAAAGTAATACTCTTCACTAGTCACCCCAAGATCCAAAACATTTCACCTTCCTGTGCATAATAAAATTTGTATTTTAGTAGAGTGTCCCTCTGAATTAATCCATAACTAGTGACTCATGGTTTGAATGTTTATTGTCACATGATGCTGCTTTGTTTATGCTGCTTTTACCAGCATAGTCCTTATCTAATCACTGATGTACCTAACAATGGCAGAAAACAATATTGCTCTGGGTGTTTTGAATTCTGTACCGCCAACACTCTGTGCACTCCAATGCCTAGAGATATAGGATAGGAACAGGTGTGCAGCTCAGCTGAAACCTGACAGGCAGATTTAATCGGTTTCAAAGCATCTGTGATCTTGGCTGCCTTAAAAGGTATCGAGATATATAGGCATGTACGTGTACCAACGTCTTGTTTACATAAGCAGGTTCACCTGAGAGTATTGGTTACTATGGTAATGCAAAAGGTGTGCCTTCCCCAAATTTCTCTCCTACTTGATGGCAGCAGATTGACTGAGAGAAAAAAATAGACACAGCACCCTAGCTTCATCCACCCACATTTTTTTTTTACCATTGTGTACCTGTGTGACCATGGGAGGTATAGAGCTGTTGACAGCTAATGCAAGCTGGCAGCTACATTTAATGCCAAAAATGGGTCACATGCTTCACTGCTATTGTTGCCTGCTCTTAGACCACCGTAATATCTTAACTGATTACTATATCTATTATCTTCAAGTAAATCTTCCCATCTCTAGCCTACAGTATACCTAGCGGGCACTTGGCACCCAGCCAGTGTCCAAGTGGGGTCCATGCCACTGGCTATCCCCTTTCCCTAAGCAAACAAACTTACTCCCACAGGAGTCACAGTAATGACTATCTCAGGAGTACATTGTACATACACAAACTGTCAGCTTCAACCTGGAGTGCTAGTGATCATTATACATATACTTAATATATTATCGGTACTAAAACTTAATATAGTATTTAGTGGAGCGTTCCTCTATGATCAGTTATAAACATAAACCCATAAACTAGTGCCTTTTAGTCACACGTTTTGTTTATGCTACTGTTACCAGCACGCGGTCCTTATCTAATCACTGCTGCATCTAACAATGGCAGAAAGTAATACTCTTCACTAGTCACCCCAAGATCCAAAACATTTCACCTTCCTGTGCATAATAAAATTTGTATTTTAGTAGAGTGTCCCTCTGAATGTTTGAATGTTTATTGTCACATGATGCTGCTTTGTTTATGCTGCTTTTACCAGCATAGTCCTTATCTAATCACTGATGTACCTAACAATGGCAGAAAACAATATTGCTCTGGGTGTTTTGAATTCTGTGCTGCCAACACTCTGTGCACTCCGATACCTAGAGATATAGTCAGCTGAAACCTGACAGGCAGATTTAATCGGTTTCAAAGCATCTGTGATCTTGGCTGCCTTAAAAGGTATCGAGATATATAGGCATGTACGTGTACCAACGTCTTGTTTACATAAGCAGGTTCACCTGAGAGTATTGGTTACTATGGTAATGCAAAAGGTGTGCCTTCCCCAAATTTCTCTCCTACTCAGATTGACTGAGAGAAAAAAATAGACACAGCACCCTAGCTTCATCCACCCACTTTTTTTTTTACCATTGTGTACCTGTGTGTGACCATGGGAGGTATAGAGCTGTTGACAGCTAATGCAAGCTGGCAGCTACATTTATGCCAAAAATGGGTCACATGCTTCACTGCTATTGTTACCTGCTCTTGAATGAATTTCTGCAAAGAAATTCATTCAGCAATGATTATAAGTTGGCCCACAATAGAGAAGTCTCAAAAGACCACTGTAATATCTTAACTGATTACTATATCTATTATCTTCCAGTAAATCTCCCCATCTCTAGCCTAGCCTCGTACCCAGACCTATTGCCGCTAAATTACGGTAGATCTGGGTACGAGGCTACTCTAGCCTACAGTATACCTAGCGGGCACTTGGCACCCAGCCAGTGTCCGAGTGGGGTCATGCCACTGCTCCTGGCTATCCACTTTCCCTAAGCAAACAAACTTACTCCTATAGGAATCACACTATCTCAGGAGTATATTGTACATACACAAACTATCGGCTTCAACCTGGAGTGCTGGTGAGCTCCTGAAAACACCTGGAGTGCTAGTGATCATTATATGCTCCTGAGAATACCCGGTACACAGCTCCACACACTCCTGACATTGGTAATGATATGTATCTCTCAGATTGGCTGTTATTTCAAAGTCTCCAAAGTTGCAGACCTTTACTCCTGCATATAATAATTAATTTAAAAAATGAGACCCCTTACAAACCAACCAAGTACAAATGAGCTAGTAGTGAAAATTCTTAGTATTATTTTCCACGAGAAAATCACTGTAATGGGGTCGAAAACCACATTGTTATTCCTAGACTACACATTAGGTCATAGCTATATTTGGCTCAAGGGCATGGTCAACTTTCAGAATTGATTATTAAAACCACCTCTATTATCCCTCACTGTACATTAAACCTCAAACTTTGCTGGATGCAGGAAGAGGTATAATATAAGTTATAGATATAGCATGGTAGGCAGTGGTTTATGAATTATAAAGGCTCCGAACCCGAGGGCGCAGCCCGAGGGCGAGGGCCTTTATAATTCATAAACCACGTGCTTACCATGCTACATCTGTTATATATCATGTGATAGTATTCCATCGCTAAGCAACAAGAGCGCATAAATAAACTTTCCCCGCCGCGTGCGCGCGCCCCCAAGGTAGCGGGAAAAGATAAATATGCGCTCCTGCTAAGCAATGAATAATAGACCGTCGACGTTGCAGCTCGAGTGATGGCAGAAGCTAATTTTCAGTGCCAGTCTAGCTCTAGCTTTAATATGCTTGGGCCTACCAGGCTGGACTTCTACCCTCCGTCCACCATCTACCAGGTACTTTCGGGCCTTTTGAGGGCCATGAGAAGCTCTTAACTCTACCATCAATCACTAATAAGTGTGTACATGTTAATGTACCCTGAGGGCCATGATTTATAAAAAATAAATCCTCTCTGACCATGATTTATGAGAAATAAACCCTAAATGTATGCTTAGTGACTACTTCACAACATGATATATAGTTAGTTACGTACCTCACAGCTGCAGTTGTTGACATAGTACAACACAGTTCCAAATGTCACATTCTTGCTGTGAATTTTTAACAAATGGTGTGATTATTGGTAGTTCCCACTACTACTATTATTATGGCACCAGCTGTGAAGTGCTATCAGGTACTAGTGCTCCTTTGTGTGCCCACTCTATTCACAGGTCCCCTGTTTGACATGGTCATAAGGCCCACTGAAAGCTAGCTACACATACATAAGGATAATGGATGGTATACTACCCTATTGTTAGTGACTACATCATCACCTCCATAGGACACTCGAAGATTCTCACACAATGTTGTAATCCTACTGCATGTAGCTACTGGGTCTTCTTCAAGTGCCCTGTAAGGTTGTGTGTGAAATTAAACGACTAGCTGCCCCAGGATCTTAGACAAAACAGAATTCAGCCTTCCTTCCTGCAGACTGAAACTATTTAGTGGAGTGATGGGTTATAAACAGGAATCCTTAAACTAGTGACTTCTGGTTAATGCTTATAGTCACATGATTGCTATTGTGACCAGCATGGTCCTTATCTTAATCACATTGTATCTAATGCACAGTGAAAATTGCAAAAAGATAATATCCCTCAGGGGTGTTTTGAATTCTGTGCTGTCAACATTGTACACTCCCACACCAGATATGAGCAGGTGTGCAGCTGAACCTAATAGGCAGGTTTAACCAGCATCATAAAGGGGAGAAAAAGGTCCTGGAGTAAGTGTAGCAAGTCTTGCTTGTTTACTGAAGTCATATTTCTCACACTAAATATGTACCGGCATTGGTTACTATGGTAATGCAAGCAGTGTTGCATGCTTCAACAAATTCCTCTCATACTTAGACTGTATTGTGAATGTGTGGTGACATGGTTTTCTCTGTCCAATTGTTCCCAGGCACTCTGTGCAATATCAGCCTTTGTCCTATGCCTGGAGGATTAATTAAGGACCAGCTCCCTGATTGGCCTTGCAGCCTAGCCCACCCCCCATGGAAAGCCACTACTAAAGAGGTTCTATGACTTAAACAAAAAATGAATCTGCATGCAAGGTGGTATATGGAATCTGAACTAATACTGTACCCTGTGTTCATGGATTGTAGTTGTCCTGCACCCTACACAGGCCGTTGATTACCTTTGTAAGCCACATAATAATTAGCAGCAGCTGTTGGGGATGGAGTTTGGGGGGTATGTTGGTTGATTTTTCAGACTTTTTCCCAAAAGTTGTAAAGTGCTTCACTAAAGCTCTGTGGTTTATCTTTATGATTTGTGTTGGGATGATGCAATGATGCACTAAATGGTCTCTATATTATAAGGGTGTGTCAATATGATAACTTGTGCAATATAGCTAGTGGAACACCCAGAAGAGCACTGGGATTGAACTTCCAGAAGACATTGCAGCAAGGAGGATAGGTACCATACAGAGAGAGAGCAGAGAGTGTAGTCTTGTGTCTGGATTGACCCTACCCACGTGTGGAAAAAATTCCCTGTGTTGGAGAATAGCCCAGCTAGGGCTTTCCTCAATATGACCCTTTGTTGTAGAGTAATGGTCAGGTGACTAATTACTGTAATTTTGTCTGTAAACAGCTGCACCATATCATCTTAATTCCACTCTCTACAGCCTAGCCAGCTTGGCACCTTGCCAATTTAAATACCACCGCCCCTACTGTTGTCTTTCCCTAAACAAACAAATCCATAGGACTTCAACAACAACTATGCAGTGAGTGTGTACATTAATAGGAACTTATGAAAACACCAGTCACTTGAGAATACTTGACTGCTATCCCTAAATAATAATCTGCTTCAGCTCAGCTACTAATTACAAGCTACTGACATTTACAACAGCACATATCTTTGGCTGTTTATTAGTTGCAAAGTTGCATACTTTTCCTCTTGGATATAAATGTGAGACCCCCTACAAAATAGCCAAATAAACAAACAAGCTGGTAGATCCCGATGTGAAAGTGCTCAGTATTATTCCCATGAGAAAAACCATCTGCTGAGAGTAATGGGGTCGGGGCTTAGTCAATTATCCTCGAAAACCACAGCATTCCCCATTGTTATTCTACACCTTAAGGTCATACATGTACACCTATTGATGTTTTGGTTCACAGACATGGCCAACTTCATTCTCTTTCCGTGTGCAGAATTTAGAGGGATGACATGATATACAGTTACATACCTCACATGACAAATCCCACTTGCTGGAGGAGCTGGTAGAGTTGACAGTTGAGTCAATATGTGCTCATTGACAAAGTTTCACACTACAGCCGGCATACGTTGGGTGGAAGCCATGGAAGGTGTTTACTTTTCCTTTTTTGCATGGGGAGGTGGGGGGGGGGGGGAGGAGCCTGGGAATGGAGCGATAGTAGCTGTAAGATACAAAGATGTCCTTTGATCTTTAATTAGATAAGTGCTGCAGCATGTCTCTACTATGCCATTTACTGCCATATTAGGAAACCATTGACATCTCTCAGCTCAATAAACAGGGTTCTAAGATGGCATCCCTGCATACCTAAGGAGACAGCGTAGCACTGATTCAATTAGGCTAAATATTCATACCCCTATTGTTTTTCACTAATCTAATTTACAATACTAATTGCCCAGTTCAAAGGAGACCAAAGGCAAACAGTATAATATGCTGATATCAAAGTAGACTAAAGTATGTTGCTTTAAAGAAGGCTCAGAAAATTACAAGTGAACAAGTATGATCTCATGATTAGATACAGGAAACCACATGAAAGCACTTCCTTGTTGACCTTACTTTATCCAACATAAGGAAAATACAAGAGAACATAAATTATGTGCTTTGATGCAGGTTCTTGTATGAAAACATAAGAACATGCTCGTTTGCTTGTAATTTCTTGTGCTTCCATTCCCCATTATGGTTCATGGTCTCGTGCCCAGACAGTCTGGGAATGAGATCAAGCAATATATTGATGCTACTGGGAAAAATAAAAGTACATGCATCTACATGTACACTTTCTCAAGAGTCTTAGGTCCACCTCTTTATACTGTCTGTATATGATGTAACTGGAGCAGTACGTATAGTGCCACTTAATCTTGACCCCTGTCCCCCCTCCCCCAGCAAGGTGAAGTCATGTATCCTAGATGGGGAGATGGTTGGATGGGATGCGGAGACCGAGAGCTTCATGCGAGTCCAGTAACCGTGTGTGGCTGTTCTCTAGCAGGAGTGCTTTGAGCTGGCAAAGCCAGAGGAGAGCATGTAACTAGTCAGTACATGTACATACGTGTGGACAATGAAATTCAAACATGGCGTCCATGTTACTAGTACCATACCTTCCCTAATAAGTACCCCGTGGGGCTCCTAGTCTCTTGTGCTAAACCTACACCCATGGGATGGAAGGATACCTAAACAATAGGTGCATTATGTTAGGTAGCCTCATTCCCAGTCTGCGTTCTGGAGCATTTATTTGCATGCAAAAAAAACAACTGTTGAATGGAGACTGTGAACAAGGCTATGTATAATCAGGAGTCTACAAGCGCGGCGAAGGATTCATGGGCTCCTGGTATAATAAGTCCAGAAGGGTGTAAAAAGTTATAGCAATAATTCAAATGGTGCAATATATGGATGTGGTATAATAGAACACTGCAAGAAGGTATGCTGCATGCCACCACGCGGTTGGAAAGGGGTTAATCTGCTCCTCTTTGCCCTCAGGCCGAAGGGAGAGAACGTGGACGTGAAGGCGATAGGACGAGACGAAGAGAGCGGTATAGGTTAAATTATTTTGCAGGCATAGCTGTACTCTGGCGCCAGGTAGCCATGTTCCCAGGCTCCAGTCCTCGGCTGTTTTCGAGAGAGAACAAAAGCTGAGAAGTGGAGCCTGGGTACAAAAGTAATGCCTACATGTACTGTATGTAACATGTAAGTGTAAGCCTAATTTAGATTTGTGTGTATACAGACTTTAAAACTTTGACAATAAGTAGGATGAATTTGGGCTGTACCAAAGTGGGTGTGGTCACCGTGGCCCTTTCTCCGCCCCCCTTCCCCCTACAGGTGCCCAGCAGTGCTTTGTGGAGTTTGATGCACTGATGATCAATGACACGAACCTCGCCAACTGCCCGCTGAAGGAGAGGGCAGAACACCTCAAAAAGTGTGATCTCATCTTTATCAGAATACCATAACTGGACATAGACACACATGTAGCTAAACAGACAAGCCCACAGCATCATTCACACCTTCTTGCTTACAGAGCTGGTCCTCACTACTTCTCTCTTATGCCCACCCCTGCAGGATATTCCAGCCAGTGAAGGGTTACTTGCATCTGGTGGACAGGCAGGAGGCAAGCACAAAGTAAGTGGATTGAAGGAGTACCTCTCACCAAACTACGAGCCCACTGCAGGTAGTACAGCAGTAACAGATTTTCCACCTAGTTAGTGCTTACCAAAAAGAGAGAGTTAACAATGCAACTAGTGGCTACCCATTGAAGCTTAGCACTATGACAGAACTTCAATAGGCGCATGGTCGCGCGACCAGCATATACCCATTGAGGTTCAGCACCGTGGATAAGTGCAACCGGTAGCTACTCTTGAGGTTCAGCACTATGACGGCCACCAGCATCTACCCATTGAGGTTCAGCACCGTGGACGAGCGCACACCTGTGCAACCTGTAGCTACTCTTGAGGTTCAACACTATGACGGCCCCCTGCATCTACCCATTGAGGTTCAGCACCGTGGATAAGTGCATACCGGTAGCTACTCATTGAGGTTCAGTACTATGACGGCCACCACCATCTACCCATTGAGGTTCAGCACACACACATGCATACACACACACACATACAGGGAGGAGGTAGTTACAGCCCTGAATGAAGCCATAGACCGGAGGGAGGAGGGGCTGCTAATCAAACAGCCGGCAGCCACCTACCGACCCGACAAGAGAAAAGGTTAGAGAAAAGCATGACAAACAAGGGCGTGCATAAAACACACCTGAAGCTGAGACTACCTCTGTTGCGAAGGAGATGTGTCCTTTCACCTGCTGCTGTTTGCTTCTCCCCCTTGCAGGCAGTGGCTGGCTGAAGATCAAGCCAGAGTACGTGGACAGCCTCAGTGACCAGCTGGATGTTGTCATCATTGGGGGATACTTCGGTGTGGGGGTATGACACATAGACAGACAGACAGACCCTCACTTTTTAACATATGCAATCAGGCCCACATTCATGAGTCCTCTCATACACACACACACATACACACACATGCATGCACACACACATACATACACATGCATGCACACACACACACATACATGCACATACACACACACATACACACACACACACGCACACACACATACATACGCACACACACATACACACACATACACACACATACACACACATACACACAGTTTCGTTCAGGGATGATGTCCCATTTCATGTGTGCAGTGGCAGTCCCTCCAGAGAACCCGGGAGACCGCCCCTCCGTCTTCCACTCCTTCTGCAAGGTATGGAGTCAAGGTAGAGCTCATCCAGGCGGTGTGTGTGTGTGTGTGTGTGTGGGTGTGTGTGTGGGTGTACGTGTGTGTACAGCCATCACTTCCCAGCACTTCTCTATCATAGTACTATGCCCAGATAAACCAAGCATGCATAACCAAAGATGTTTTTTTGCCTTTGATTGTAGGCATCATTGTGATTTAGAATAGAGGTTCATACAGCTACTCACTGACCATACATTGAACTGTACAGTGTCATACACGGTCTCGTTCCCAGGCCACACCCCTACTCTTTCATGGGGGTGTGTCCTGGGAACGAGGCCACAAAGGCACGTGGCTACACAACATGCAGCTTGGCTTACTTCATTGTTATGTGTGTACATACATGTACATACATGTTAACACATACACACACACACACACACACCAGGTCGGCTCTGGCTACACCCTTGCCGAGCTCAAAGACCTCGGCCTGAAACTGAAGCCACACTGGAAGAAATTCGATACCAGACGTCCACCAGAGTGTATCGTGCTCGCCCCGGGATTTAAGGCAAGTCACATAGCATAGATACTATAAACCGTATGCTTTATGGTATCCATGGTCTAGCTATAACTGTGTACATGTATGAATCAGGGCTCACTGTCAGAACCAGAGCAGTTCCCCCCCCCCCCCAATTCGAGACACTCTTGTATACTTTCTGAGCTACTGACCAGCATAAAACAAGTTGGATTATGTATTACAGATTACTGTTAGATGTCCGTTACGACATGTAAAGATTGGATGAGGGTCTTCATGATCAATGGTAACATCCTTCATAGAATTCCTTACATGTAAGATTTTACAAATCTGTTACATGTGAAGTGGGTGGAGTCTCACATGATAATTTACTGTCATATTAATTTTGTGTTTACACAGGAGAAGCCAGACCTGTGGGTGGAGCCGTGGAACTCCAAGATTATCCAGATCAGAGCCGCAGAGATAGTTGCATCAGACAAGTGAGTCCGGGCTAGTACACTCATTCCATTCTGTGATACTAATACCATGGATCCCCTCTAATCAGGCCTCCCTGAAAAGGGACACTTGACCTTTATCTATTAATGTAATGGGGAGTAAAAGTACACACTACACTGTATATACATGTGAACATGTGCTTTGATGTAGTTTTCTTGTATGAAACAGAACATTTACTTGTAATGCTTGTGCTCCCAGCACTCACTACATCGCAATGGCCACTGTGGTGGAGAATAACATGATTGTGCTCTATATTACCTAATAAAAACCATTATAATTACATGAGCCTTATGAAAGTGGGAATAAATCATACAATGGTTAAGCTTCTTTCTATTTTCGGAGTATCTTATGTGAAAACTAAAAACTCGACTCTCATCTCCTCCCTGTCCCTCCCCCTGTTACTCTCATCTCCTCCCTGCCCCTCCCCCTGCTACTCTCATCTCCTCCCTGCCCCTCCCCCTGTTACTCTCATCTCCTCCCTGCCCCTCCCCCTGTTACTCTCATCTCCTCCCTGCCCCTCCCCCTGTTACTCTCATCTCCTCCCTGCCCCTCCTCTGTTACTCTCATCTCCTCCCCCTGCCCCTCCCCCTGTTACTCTCATCTCCTCCCTGCCCCTCCTCTGTTACTCTCATCTCCTCCCTGCCCCTCCCCCTGTTACTCTCATCTCCTCCCTGCCCCTCCCCCTGCTACTCTCATCTCCTCCCCCTGCCCCTCCCACAGGTACAAATGTGGTTGCACCCTTCGTTTCCCTCGTGTGGAGAAGGTGAGGACGGACAAGGAGTGGTACGACTGCATGACGGTGGATGAGCTGGAGCAGCTCAAGACGGTCAGTTATCAGTTTCACCAATATACCTAACGTCACAATGAACATATTGCAAAATTTCTTTTGCCGTGTATTTGGACGCTCAGTACATGTTGATGAATCTATTATTATGATAGCAGAAAGACATGAGAAATTTGTTCGCTCAGTATACTGACCATTGACACCTCATACCCTTAGTAGTAGCTCAACCTCGTATGGCAGACTTGTGACGCTTCAAGGGTACTGAACCTCAATAGGATACACAACAACGCCTTTATCAGTGACAGTCTCCTTGCGCTTTCCTGCTCACAAATTTGGCTAGATTTGTACACCTTTGCAAGGTGGGTGTACACTTCAAAGTTAATTTGCATAGTTTCATGAACCAGTAGCGCGTGTGCTCTACAACCTACAGAGGTTCAGCACTCCAAGTAGCGACTCCTGATGTCTTTCGTTAACCATAACTTTATTTTTGCCATAAAGTGTAGGAAACCAGGAGAGATTTACAGACCAGCTGTTAACTACCTATACAACCTTACAGAGCTCTGCATTCAAAAGATTCTGACTCTTAATTAGCAGTTTGAAAGATCTCTGTAGACCACACCTCACACTGAGCTATGAACCAGACTCCTACATGTACTATAGTTGAAATTTTTCATGCCCTTCTAGACTTTATAATTTAGTAACATAACTGCACACATACACACACACACACACACACACACACACACACACACACATACACTACACAGATGGCCTCAGGGCGTCTAGTCCACCTCCACCTTGACGATGACACTGACCTAGCTCCCTTAACCAAAAGGAGGAAAGTCGCGTCGTCTCGCATCGAAAGACCAAGGGGCGTGGCAGCCCAATTCCGACAGACTGACATCTCCGATATACATGAGGTGGGCGTGTGCCAGAGTCGGTGTAGTGTATATTCTCCATTTAGTGCCCATCACTGATGTGCCCTTTGTACAATATTATAATATCTCGTCGATGTAGGTATCCAAGATGTTTGATGGCCGAGAATTCTGTGTGGTCAACGGTCCGAGGGACTTCCCCAAGGAAGAGATAGAGCGAAAGATTGCAGAGGTATGTACATGTATCGCCTGATACAGTACCAGCAGACAACCTTCCAGTTCGTGACATTGGTTGGGCCTGGCTACAGGCAGTTGCACCAAAATATCTGAATGGGAAGTACGCATAGGGTAACGAGAAGTTATTAGTTTTGCTACGCATAACTCACCATCGAAATTCGATACTCAAAAGCAATCATGTTCAAGGCCTAGGCCGATGCCTAAGCTAGTTACATTATATAGCTGCACGGATAATCAGCGCTTAAGCAGCTAGGGGCGGGGTTGGTATGTAATTATTAATAGTTGTCTCTAACATAGTCATGTGAAGATCACATTTCGACCCGAGTCTCTCATGTCACGTGCGGACATTTTGGTGACACTGGCTAGAGCTTTCTGAGTACCTGGGAATGAGACTGTCAGTGCGAGGGGCTTGGGAGCAATAGTTCAAATTTTTGTTTGCGATCGCATGGAACGACTCTAGAGTCTTTAGCAACCTCTTTCCTCCCTCTCCCCCTCCCACGACCTAGCACGGAGGCACGTTTGTCCAGAATCCGGGCCCAGAGACGTTTGCCGTACTGGTACACAAGGTGATCGTGAGGGCCAACAACATCATCAGGTATCGGGAATAAGGAATTAGGAATCGAGAATAGAGAATTGAGCACTGGAATAGCTGTGTACATGCAGTAATAAAATTAGGTGATCTGGGTGTATTACTTAGTGTGGTTTATATTTAAACCCCATTCCAGAGACAGGAGGGCACTTGCACATGGTATAAACATATGTAATTGATATTGTGGTTGTGCTCAGTAGTTGTGTAAACACAGAAACTAGTACAGCACATATGTGCCTTCCCTTCTGAAAGAGAAAACAATGGTCATTACCCATGCAGCTCACCCACTTCTAGTTCTATCTCCCTGCCTCCCCTGCAAGTCAATCCCTCTCTCTCTCTCTCTCCCTCTCCCTCCAGCACTGGACTGTATGACGTACTGAAAGTGGACTGGCTTCAGGAGTGCCTGGTGAGGGAGTGTCCCCGTCCCATTCCCAGTCTCCATTCAAACATGATTCAGCAGTAAAAGCCACAGAATGGAGACTGGGAATCAGGCTAACCAAGGGTATATCTATAGTCTCCTTCCCTCTCTCTGTCTCCTCCTCCTCCCCCCCCCCCCCCCCACCCACACACACACACACAGTCTGCCGAGTGCTGCCTCCCCTTCCTCCCATCCCACATGCTTCACACCTCTCCTGCAACAGCTGCCAAATTTGCCAAACAATATGACCAGGTATAGGACATTGATATAGGACCCAATAGAGCTTTATCCGTTATGATGTAATGGGGGTGGAAGCACACAAAACTACAAGAAAACAAGCATGTTCTTATGTTTTCATGCAAGAAAATACATCAAAACACGTTCTCTTGTATTTTCTCCATTCATTTACCCTCCAATAGATAAAGGTTTATCAACAGCTTCTGTAATGATAGATTATAGTGAAATTTAAACTACTTAGGAGAGGATTAGGAGTTTCCATAAGTTTTTCATATCATGCCTATTGTTTCATGGACATCTTCTGTACAGTATGGAGACAGTTTCACAGAAGACGCGATTGAAGATTCTCTGAGAGCAGTCTTCAAGAAGGTGGAAGAAAAGGTAAGTTGGTGAATGTACATGTACCTTCTGAGAGCACACCTGCTTTAGCAAGTTACTGTAGTCCTCCCCTAGCCTTGCTCCCACGCACACACGCACTTACATGTATAAGAGACTACCATAAAACCAGACCTACCCCCCCCCCCCCCCCCCCACACACACACTCCATGCAGAGCGGTGACCGGATAAGGATCACTCCTGAAGAGATAGCGCTTGTAGAAACACGTTACTTCCCGGACGACAGTCCCATGGGACTGTTCAGGCAGTGCAGGTAGAGGAGGACTAGCAAAGGGGGCATGAACACAAACGAGTGCTGCTGTGTATGACTGGCTTTCAGTATCTTAGCAACTGTAATTCCTTTAGTGCACTGTGCAGCTGGTAGCATACGTACATTACCGCTCCATAGCCTTGTCCAGTGTTTTTGTACACTGTACAAAACAAAAACACGTTTCAACACTGGAGCCTGGGAACACTTGGCCTAGTAATGTTGCATCTAGAAAGTGCCTGTTTTTAATCTGCTAACCCATGGTTGCAGCCAAGGAGAACATGTTCTTGATCAGGAGCCCGGGCTCCTGACTTGATCAATCTCTTCTCTCTGTCTACTCAAGGATCTATTTGGACAAGTACCTGGACATTGGAAATCCAAGCACAGTGAGTCCGGGCAAAGATCTGCAGTCACATTCCCAGGACACAAGTGTCCAGCCTCATTCCCAGGTCACAAAGCCTCAGCCTCATCCAGACTGCAAGTACCTTATGATATAGCCACTTCTGTAACCCCATTCCCAGGCCTCTGTCACTTACAGTATGAAAAGCCCAGTTTCACCAAAATATCCGAACGCGAAGTACGCATAGCAATGAGAAATGTTGAAAAATGCAATTATTAATAGTTATTTAATTTCCAGTTTCGCTGCACATAGCTTGCCATTGAAATTCGGTGCCTAAAAGTGATAACGTTCAAGGCCTAGGCCGATAAGAAGGATGCCTAAGCTAGCTACTATATATCTGCACAGGTAATTACCGTTTACGAGGCATGGGCGGGGTCGGAATGTAGTTATTAACTAGTTGTTGCTAATGTAGTCATGTGTGGATCACGTGTTGGGCCGAGACTCTCAGCCCACGTGAGGACGTTTTGGTGAAACTGAGCCCTACTTTTTGTACTGGGGTGAGTCCAAGGTAGCCTCGTTCCCAGGCTCCCCCCGCACAAAAAAAAACTAAAAAAGAGGAAACATTTTTCCTTGCATTTTTTTTATTGGGAGAGCCTAGGAATGAGGCTGTGGCTGAGGTATTACAAGCGACAAAAGCTGGGATCAGTTTCACCAAAATATCTGAACGTGAGGTACGCATAGCAATGAGAAATTTTAGAAAAATGCAATAGTTACTTAACTATCAAGGCCTAGATCAGCAAGAAGGATGCCTAAGGATGCTACTGCAGTAGCTACACAGACATTTAATCAGCTAGGGGCGGAGTCGGGTATGTAATTATTAATTAGTAGTTTCTAACAAAGTCATGTGAGGATCATGTTTTCCCAAGACTCACGGGTCACGTGAAGATATTTTGGTGAAACTGGGATGGAAAAAGCGAAACTGCTCAGAGAGGGCTTCGGTTGTCGGCTTTCCCATTAGTAATAATCAAGCCATAATTAACTTAGTGGGGTTCACTAGGCTGATTCACCTGTATGACTTCCCCCAGGCCATTCCAGCCTGTTCCCTTGACGTGGTTGGGTTGGAACTGAGGGAGTATGGAGGGGTACTGGAGGAACAGCTCAGTGAAACTGTAACCCACGTGCTGTTTGACAAGAGGTCAGTTTAATTATGTACATAGATTAAGTTCAAGTATGCCCCCAACCCTACAAGCTGGGTGGTCTTCAACAGCTACTGCTGATTAACCCATATATGGGTTCCTGAATATCGGAAATCTGAGCCGACATTATTCAGTGCCCAGTGTAAACACCAGATTTCGTAAACAAATAAACAGTACACCTGGCTGATAAATTGAGTATCTGTTTTATGTCCACCCTTGTCCTTACATGCTCGGGAATGGCATAGTTGCATTCCCATGCCACACATTCAGTCATCACTTTAATTTGTAGCTGTCTCTACATTTACAATACAATTGGACTAGGAATTTGAATGGGACAAAGTGCAGTGAACGGACAAGCAATGGAGTGGATTCGGTGGTCCTTTAGCAGTGGCAATTATATTCAGAGCCTCAGCACTCTCTTCCTGGAAACTCAGTGGAGAGACTATTCAGGGTCTGTGTGGCTCAGTGAATACTCTGGTGTACCTGGGGCAGTTAAACTAGCTTATGTTCAAGGCTGCACGATGTGTCTAACATATTGGCTGCATTATAGCTACTACATGTCTAACCTCATCACTGTCACTGCACACAACTAACATTCCATCACCAAACTAGCCTCGTTTCCCATCTCCATTGCCAGCTTATTTTGTATGTTACGTGCGAAAATAAGCTGGGAATGGAGTACAGGGAATGAGGCTAGCTGCTATAATTATGTAAACTTCATCATAATGAAAGTGAAGTATGTGAACTTTGTGCAAGTGATATGTGTGGTCACATAAACAAACAAATAAACAAACAACAAATAAAACACAACAATACAGGTAATACCAAGCTAGGTGCTTCATGGCCCCATTTGGTAAAAGCTTACACAGATGCTGAATGATGCAATCCAACTCCCAACCATGACAGGCATTTGGTAGGTACATATTCCTGTGGGTCTTGTTATGATAGCCTTCCCACCCAGTCTGCGCTATAACTGTTATGTCTGGGACAATCAATAAAGGAGACACGTGTCTACTACTATTCATGAGCGGGTGATTAAGCTTGTGTACAGAAGCCTTGTTTCCCTAATTGCTAAAAAAATGACCTTCACTTCTAGGTTCTCTGGCTACCCTCTGCAGGGGAGTAAGGGGGGGATGATAGGCTGAGAATTGGGGAGCCTAGGAACAGCCTAAACTATATTCATGTACATGTAGCAACATTGAACTCTACATGTAGCAACATTGAACTCTGCATGTGTAATACAGGCTACATAGAACAATAGCTATCACCCTTCCTGCCCTCGTCCCACTTCATGTAGGGACCTCTCTCGCGTGGCCGAGCTGCGGTGGGCAGAACGAAGCCACCACCGGAAGCACCACTTTGTCACGTCGGAATGGGTCAGGGACTGCATCGAAAGCGGCTACCTCAAGAATGAGAGGCTGTACGAGCCAAGAACTTGAGTCAGCAGATGGATTACACCTTTTACAGTCATACAGTACACATAGTTGAGTTCATGTATATAGTACATATAGAATTTGTACATGCTACATGTAGCCTCATTCCCAGTCTCCACTCCCAGCTTTTTATGTACATGTACTTAAAAATAGCCCACTTCCTTTACTACACATGTGGAAAGAAGCTGGGAGTGGAGACTGGGAATGAGGCTAGCTATATCCCCAATCTTGCAACAGAATTTTATGGAGAAATAGATCTTGCATATGCAATAAAGCGACACAATGCAGTACAATGACACATGTGAGAGATAGATCATTGAAGATATGTGTATGTGTGCTTGTGTTCTCAAAGCAGTGAGTGCTAAACCTCAGGCCCCCTGTGAATGAGTCAAGGAAACCATACACAAGAGATTCATCAGAAGAGGGCATATAAACTGTAGTAGTTTCACTGACTAGACTATCCTTCTTTCCAAGGGCCATGTGGTTTTTGAAACACTCCACCTCTTACATGGCCTGAGAACAAAGCTTTCGCGTAACAAAAATAGTCTGGCTAGTGAGATTAGCATCGCAGGCCAGCTCTTACCTTGCAGCTTTATGTTAATAGGTCTGTGCGGACTTGTAGCTAGCACTTTGCTAATGACGATTCACGAAGCCGAGCCAGCTAACAGCTCATATATATCTATCATGCCCCAAAGGTAAATTGGAGGCATGCCCCCCCATAAAATTTTTGCTTTTTAATTCTCTAAGATTGATTCTAAAGCCATTTTTGAGTCAGCTCCTGAAAGTGCTAGCTACAAGTCTGCACAGACCTATTAACATAAAGCTCTACGAAACCCTGAGCAAAGGAGGAAATAATCTTGACAATAGCTTCTGAGCCCCACTATACAGGAATAAAAATACAAAGAGAAGTTGTGGTTACACTTGAATGAATATTCCCATAGGGTGGGGCACCTACTGTAGTAAACTGAGCAGTCTTCCAAGTGTACAAAGGACATAGACATGTGGCACCTGTATTACTTACAGTGGTATAGCTTGTGACCACTCCAATAATCCCTTTTACTGTGCCAATTTTAAGTATCAACAATCTTCGAATTAGACATGGTGGCACTGGATACAACCCCAATAATCCCCTTCCTATACATGCCATATCCCCATGTGCCATTTACCCTTAATTGTTGGTACATGTAGTTACTAAGTAACAGATGCCTAAAAAGTGATTAGTCTTCAGATTCCGTTTGCCTCTAAAAAGGCCTAGAAGGCCCGATCAGGATTTGAACATCGAGTAGCTCACAGCCACTGCCAGGAGAAAGACACTTCCGAATTTTTATGGTAAGTTCAGATACACTACACAGATGGCCCCAGGGCGTCTAGTCCACCTTCACCTTGACGATGACACTGACCTAGCTCCCTCAACCAAAAGGAGGAAAGTCGCATCGTCTCGCATTGAAAGACCAAGGGGCGTGGCAGCCCAATTCCGACAGACTGACATCTCCGATATACATGAGGTGGGTGTGTGCCAGAGTCGGTGTAGTGTATATTCTCTATTAAGTGCCCATCACTGATGTGCCCTTTGTACAATATTACAATATCTCACCAATGTAGGTATTCAAGATGTTTGATGGCCGAGAATTCTGTGTAGTCAATGGTCCGAGGGACTTCCCCAAGGAAGAGATAGAGCGAAAAATTGCAGAGGTATGTACATGGTATCGCCTGATACAGTACCAGCAGACAACCTTCCAGTTCGTGACATTGGTTGGGCCTGGCTACAGTTTCACCAAAATATCTGAATGGGAAGTACGCATAGGGTAATGAGAAATTATTAATGGTTATTAAACTATTAGTTTTGCTACGCATAACTCACCATCGAAATTCGATACTCAAAAGCAATCATGTTCAAGGCCTAGGCCGACAAAACGGATGCCTAAGCTAGTTACAATATATAGCTGCACGGATAATCAGCGCTTAAGCAGCTAGGGGCGGGGTTGGTATGTAATTATTAATAGTTGTCTCTAACGTAGTCACGTGCATTTCGACCCGAGTCTCTCATGTCATGTGCGGACATTTTGGTGACACTGGACTATAGCTTTCTGAGTACCTGGGAACGAGGCTACACTAACTGTCAGTGCGAAAGGAAGGAAGGGCTTGGGAGCAATAGTTCAAATTTTTGTTTGCGATCGCGTGGAACGACTCTAGAGTCTTTAGCAACCTCTTTCCTCCCTCTCCCCCTCCCACGACCTAGCACAGAGGCACGTTTGTCCAGAATCCGGGCCCAGAGACGTTTGCCGTACTGGTACACAAGGTGATCGTGAGGGCCAACAACATTATCAGGTATCGGGAATAGAGAATTAGGAATCGAGAATAGAGAATTGAGTACTGGAATAGCTGTGTACATGCAGTAATAAAATTAGGTGATCTGGATGTATTACTTGGTGTGGTTTATATTTAAACCCCATTCCAAAGACCCGAGGGCACTTACACATGGTTGAGTTTAATTGCTCAGTAGTTGTGTAAACACAGAAACTAATACAGCGCATGTGTGCCTTCCCTTCTGAAAGAGAAAACAATGGTCATAAGGTCCAACTATAGTTCATTACCCACCCACTTCTATCTCCCTGCCTCCCCTGTAAGCCAATCCCTCTCTCTCTCCCTTCCTCTCCCTCCAGCACTGGACTGTACGACGTACTGAAAGTGGACTGGCTGCAGGAGTGCCTGGTGAGGGAGTGTCCCCGTCCCATTCCCAGTCTCCATTCGAACATGATGCAGCAGTAAAAGCCACAGAATGGAGACTGGGAATCAGGCTAATTGAGGGTCTATCTATATAGTCTCCTTCCCTCTCTCTGTCCCCCCACTCCCCCCCCCCCACATACACACTCACACACATACACACACTCACACACACACACACACACACACACACAGTCTGCCGAGTGCTGCCTCCCCTTCCTCCCCACCCACATGCTTCACACCTCTCCCGCAACAGCTGCCAAATTTGCCGAACAATATAACCAGGTATAGGACATTGATATAGGACCCAATAGAGCTTTATCCGTTATGATGTAATGGGGGTGGAAGCACACAAAACTATAAGAAACAAGCATGTTCGTATGTATTCATGCAAGAAAATACATCAAAATACATGTTCTCTTGTATTTTCTCCATTCATTTACCCTCCAATGGATAAAGGTCTATCAACAGCTTCTGTAATGATAGGTTATAGTGAAATTTAAACTACTTAGGAGAGGATTGGGAGTTTCCACAACAGTTCTTCATGTCATGCCTATTGTTTCATGGGTATCTTCTGTACAGTATGGAGACAGTTTCACAGAAGACGCGACTGAAGATTCTCTGAGAGCAGTCTTCAAGAAGGTCGAAGAAAAGGTAAGTTGGTGGGGCACACCTGCTTTAGCAAGTTACTGTAGTCCTCCCCTAGCCTTGCTCCCACGCACACACGCACACTTACATGTATAAGAGACTACCATAAAACCAGACCTCCCCCCCATGCACACACACACACACACACACTCTCTCTCTCTCTCCATGCAGAGCGGTGACAGGATAAGGATCACCCCTGAAGAGATTGCGCTGGTGGAAACACGTTACTTCCCGGATGACAGTCCCATGGGACTGTTCAGGCAGTGCAGGTAGAGTAGGACTAGCAAAGGCAACTGTAATTACCCCTTTAGTGCACTGTGCAGCTGGTAGTACGTATACATACATTACCAAGGCTTCACTGCCCAGTGTTTTTTGTACACTGTACAAAACAAAAACACGTTTCAACACGCCAAAACACTGGAGCCTGGGAACACTATGTTTGCATCTAGAAAGTGCCTGTTTTTAATCTGCTAACCCATGGTTGCAGCCAAGGAGAACATGTACTTGATCAGGAGCCCGGGCTCCTGACTTGATCAATCTCTTCTCTCTGTCTACTCAAGGATCTATTTGACAAGTACCTGGACATTGGAAATCCAAGCACAGTGAGTCCGGGCAAAGATCTGTAGTCACATTCCCAGGACACAAGTGTCCAGCCTCATTCCCATGTCACAAGAGCCTCAGCCTTATTCCAGACTGCAAGAACCCTATCTCATTCCAAGGCCACAAGAGTGGTAATTCCAATTATGGAAACTTATACTCTTACACTCTCATGGGCAACCATAGCCTCATACCCGGGAAAGGCCTCCGGTAGAGCAATCCCCCCTTTTAGAGCTAAAGACTTCAGCTCCCACCACTGGGAAAGCACTGGTATGGCCTCTATTGTCCCGCCAATAATGAGGGTTGCTATTAGTAACGATCAAGTAACTGGAACAAAACCTATAGATCATCATGACCTTTCTGTCCGGTCCCCAGGCCATTCCAGCCTGTTCCCTTGACGTGGTTGGGTTGGAATTGAGAGAGTATGGAGGGGTACTGGAAGAGCACCTTAGTGAAACTGTGACCCACGTGTTGTTCGACAAGAGGTCAGTATAATACACACAGAGATACACTTCAAGTTGGTCTGTGTCCCCAACCTTTTTCCTGTTCCCAGAAACGTATACAGAAAGTTCTGACTTGGCAGTTAAGCACAACTTGTGGAAACAGTATAAGTACCGGGAAATCAAGTTAGCACTGAATGTAATTTGATCCTTCAGCTAGCAGTTCAATAATAAAA
Source organism: Phakellia ventilabrum (assembly GCA_963921505.1). Lineage (NCBI taxonomy): Eukaryota > Metazoa > Porifera > Demospongiae > Axinellida > Axinellidae > Phakellia > Phakellia ventilabrum. Next base: position 1,058,879 of record OY997396.1, on the reverse strand, counting down.
GTGAATTTCCAGACACACAAACAAACAAACAAATAAGAAAGCGTGACAGTATACGTCATACGAAGCCAGCAGCCAGCGCTTCATGCCCCATTAAATGTTGTGTTCTAGCATTCTTGTGGGTTGTGTACACAGATGCAAGCTGATACATGTATGTGTAGCCGCTCCTCCTAGAAAATAGCCTCCTCCTAGCAAATAGCCTTAATTTCATTATGTCTAAGTAAAAACAATTAAACAGGCGACACGTGTCTGTCTCACACTACTGTAATTCATGAGCAGGCGATTCCTCTAGCGCATAATAACAGCATGTATCTTGTTTCTAGCTTTACACTCCTAAAATGGAACTATAGTCTCGTGCCTAGACCACATGGAAAAACGAGCAGTCTCAAACCACTCGTATTAAAATTTGTTCTTCATTTCAGTATCACTGTATGTGCTGACATAGGGCAATTTCTGCCACTGCTATATATAGCTAGCTACAGCAAGAATTAAATTCGAGATACCAGTGTTTCCAGATGCATGTGAGCAATCCATTATCACTAGTCACACGGTGTGAACTTCTCAAAACCTCCACCAGGTGTGTAATTTAACGAGGTAAAGGGGATTTCCTGCTTAGAAGGTAGCGTCTGGCTGGCACAGTGGACTCAGGAATGCCAGTAATGCACTGAGATCATGGCGAGGATGGTGCAAAGAACAAATTTGAGACAGCAGTGTTCCAAACCACTCATTTAATGGTCTGGTCACAAGTCTAAAATGGAACCCCATGTTAAAGGAAAAAACAGCAACTAGTAGCCTTATTCCCAGGCCCTGCTTCTGTGTAAGGTGGGGTGGGAACACTGAACTCATTAAGGCTTTCCACCGCAGGCACGGGTACCATGGCAACATGACCTAGGTGATCCTTGTTATGACAATGTACATAGGACTAGCCTCGTTCCCAGGCTCCCCTCCCACACGCTCGCCTTTTTGAGCGTGTGGGAGGAGAGCTTGGGAACGAGGCTATACTATACTAGGGCTGCTGTGGTACGTATATCATTGTAGGTGCATGGTGAGCTTGCACAGTTAGTAGTTTCAACACTCTTTAAACTTTGATCCAGGGGCCCCAATATGACGACAACATCTGTAGTGCCAGAATGTGCTGTACATCTATGTGGGGCTCACATATACATGTATGTTGTCATTCTCAAGCAATGACTTCTCTGGCAAGGCAAACATTGAATTTTAATAGTGGTGTATGGGTATTGCATTTATGCCCATGTCTTCCCAATGCACACATTTATCTGAGTGCTGGTCTTCCCAACCATACTTCTTCGCCATGCCCACTAGCAATACATAGCACAATATGGATTGAAGTATAAAATAAGTATTTCTTGACAGTGGCAACCCTTGGCAACCAGCCAAGTGCATGTGACCAATCTGGTATTGGTACAGGCAATGGACTCAGCAATGCAGAAGATGTACTAAGACCATGGGGAGGCCCGGGTCCCAAGTTGGTTATCCAGAGCAAGATGCATATGGACAGGCATCCAACTGGGAATGCTAAAGTGGCTCCTAATTCCACCAAATTTGTCAACATCTTTGCCCCCAGTGGCAGCAGAGATCTGCTTCTAAAATATACTCTTCCAGCCTGCTCTATGGCCTCTGATTGTCTGAGCAGGATAAGGTACACCCCCCCCCCCCTCAGATGGCATTCCTTAGCATCTGTTAATTGGGCTGGTGTGTCTGGCAGGGGCTTAAGTATGAAGTGGTCTGTATCACAAGGTCCTGGACGTTGCTACTTGCAGCTGATCTAGCACTTGTTCTGACCCGGCCTTCTCATTGAAGTTCATTTCACTGCTTATGCCCCTTACTACATTTGAGGTAGAGGCCATCTTTCATAGCACTTTCCACTGAGACTACAAGAGCATGTTAAGTTACTTGAGTGAGACAGGTGCCATGAGGCTAGGGTCTAGGCTAACCCACCCCCCAATGCTACTGTTCCATTCCATTCCATTCTGTTACTTACATGGGAGTGAGTCTAACAGGGACAGGTGTAGCTGGTACATTAGACACAATATCATGCCATCAATGTTTTCTCCCTCCTACCCTCTTCTCACTGCATGCAGGGATCTCTCTCGCGTGGCCGAGCTGCGGCGGGTAGAGCGAGGCCATCACCGGAAGCACCACTTTGTCACGTCGGAATGGGTCAGAGACAGCATCGAGAGTGGCTACCTCAAGAATGAGAGGCTGTACGAGCCAAGAACTTGAGTCAACAGATCAATTACATTTTTATAGCCGTACACTTGGCATTGTAGTACACTACATATTATATGGTTGAGTTAATGAAGTAGGTGATGGTGTATTGTACATCAGAATCTGTACAGTCATGTACATATGTGGGAAAAGTAGGCACTTGCACTAAATGGAGACAATACATGAAAACATGCAATTTTGTGCTTTTTTACATGAAAACACAAAAACACAGTATTCAGGTATTTTCTCTATTTAGTGCCTACTTTTCCCCAATTACATCATAGTTCAATTTATGGAGAAATAAATACACTGGTTTTTACATCACATGCACAATGCAATACTATGCTTGCCACATACCCAGGTCTTTCCTTGCAGCTTTTTCATAGCCATGGAAAAGAAGCTGTGATTGAAGGTCTTGGTACGAGGTCTTGGTACAATGGTACATGTGAGATACGTATAGTTTTCATTGAAGATATAAGCATGCATGAATGACTGTGTGTGCAGTGTGTTGCAAGTTCAAAGCAGTGCGTGCTAAACCTCCGGACCCCTGTAAATGAGTCAAGGAAACTGTAATACAAGAGTTGGTAATGATAATAGGTTGAGAACCATACACTGCAGTAGTCTCGTAGGCCAGGCTGACCAGCTCTTTCGGTAAGAGATCAGAGGAGGCTGGACAATGAAAGATGATCATGGCCTTTACTGGTTACTGCATGATGGCTAGTAGTTTGCTGCTATTCGGTAGACTTCTTATAGCTAACTCTCTAAAAGACAGAAATATTTGTAGTTTGAGTCAGCTATTGACTTTTCCATGCCTAAGGCAGTTTATACATTCTGGAGGTAAGCTGGCTTCTGTTGGGAAAAACTAGAATCTCAAAAGAAAACCAGTAATGCTAAGAACCTCTAAACTAAGGACCCCTATGTGTCACATGACTAGCCATTCATTATGAGGTTGACCTTCCTTTGATATAGCTAGGTAGACTGCAATGTGGTCTACAATCGCAACACTACAATTTAATTAGGCACAGCTGGCTGAGTTGGCTCTAGGCCTGAGGAAATTATTCCCCCTGTTATTCTTTTCCTTTATGCTCAAGAATCCCACCTATTATTCTTCTGTGTTGCAGATTATTCCCAAGTTTACTACCTATCATTCTCAACAAATCTAGCGCATTTAAACCTCAAAAAGAGGTTAACAAGAATGATGTAACACTGTTAGCATTTTGCAAAATATAAGAGGCCAAATTCCTTCAGTAGCATTTGAAAGATGTGGGAATATGTTCCAAGCACCAAATTCTCATTACTGTCACCAAAATTCGGAGGCATAAAGCCTATTATTCCAGAATTATTCTTGGTACCTATTATTCCCAAATTATTCCTGGAATAATTTCCTCAGGCCTAGTTAGCTCCACTGCCTCTCCCACCTCTACAGATAAGTACCTCTCAATTATAAGTAGCCTATAAATACACGTACTCACCCACTTAGTAAATCCCACCTATAATATTCTCTGAAAATAGAAATACCATTACTTCATAAAAATACTGTTAAGTTACTTTGCGGGAGCAGTGTAAACTTGGGGCCTCCAGCTTCAAATACCAAGCCTTTTGGCCATAGTACCCCTGTACCCTACCACAGAAGTCAGCCACTTTCTAACGCCCAATACTTATACTTTCTAGTTCCCCCCTTATTGGCTCTTGACTGATAACATAGAAGGATACTCTCCTCCTGGTACCATCATGGTGATATTGTTGCCGTTGAGTAGGATCTGGTCCAGTTTCGTGATCTTTCGTCCCTCAGGTGTTGACTCACTGTGGTAATAGAACACAGGAACCAGGAGCCCATAACCCTGCAGGAACTAAACTACACAAAGTAGAACTGCAATGTCATTACAGTGCAAACTCTCTAGACCTGAAGAAGTACAGGTACGATAAGAGTGGCCTTGTTTCCAGTCTCTCCCTCCAGCTTTTCGTACTGCAAGCAACGGAAAGGCTGGAGGGAGATACTTCGAATGAGGCTACAAAAGGAGCAGCCACTAAGTGGTGTAGGGAATTATATAAGCATACAGTGCTCCAAGTGAAATTTTGAACTTGGAGGTTACAATCAAGGTTTCAAACATGGGGGTTCATGTGAGCTTGATCTCTCGTAAAAAAAATCAGCTCTTAACTCCCCATCATTCCAGAGTTAAACAGAATTCACTCTTGCAACCGGCTCAACTTTTGGGTATTTTGTGCCATACGTTTAAGGCATACAAATAAAATTCATGGAGAAAAGTGATCTCAACAATATCAAATGTCCAAATGAAATGGGTGTACCAAAGTTAAACACAGTTGAGCAGTAGCTGCAGACATTGACTGGCACATCTCTGGAAGGAATTTACAGCCAAATTTTAATTGGTAACCAATGTTGCATGCAAAAGTCACTGATATCCAAAGTAGAAAATATGTAATTTGTGAACCACTTCAAGTTCTACTCTTTAAGCTTGGAGCACTGTAGGTTCAGTAATGCCAAGTGTGGAGTGGAGTATGCACCACAACTACAAGTTTACATAGCTACATGTACATGGTATATATAGCTAGGGGATCCCAACACACACACACATACACACACACACAACCACAAAAACTATTCTCTCAAGTTTTCCTTAAGGTGGGGCAGAAAGAGTAGTAAACTGTGAGACCTTTCAGTTCTAGTTTAGCATTGTAACAATGGGCTCAGACACTGTGGCACCTGGGATAGCATGTGACAGTCTAGTCTAGCCAATAACTGTAGCACTCCACCCATTCTGATAAATAACTTTATTCTGTTTACTGTATGTCCTCATATAAACAGAATCCCTCATGCAGTGATGTTGGCTATTGGTGGCAGATTACTGACTGAAAGAAGTAATGAAGAAGAATGCTGATCAGAAAAACTCTGTGCACTAACGCTTTGCACGCAAATATAACAGTAATAAAGCAAGCATAATAACAATATGCTGTTAGAATGCCTAAGATTTACTGCAGAAAGAGAAAGAATAAAGAAATAGGTTCCCTGACATACACCCGATCCCTACACCTGCAATGGCAAGAAGGCATGGGACCAGGCTAATAATTTATGAAGTGTACACAAATACAGCTTTATTGATGCATAGCGTTTAGGGCTTCCTTTTCACTGCTAATTGCTTTAGCCTTGTGCAGGAGCCTGCTTTGGTCACAATTTGGCTTCTGTATCTAAAGAATGACAGAAACTGAAACACTAAATCATCAGATAAAGAAAGCCTTAGTCTCGTGTCCAGGCTCTCATGCATATTTTATTTGCTACGGAAGAGGCTGGTACATTTTCTCACGTAATTTAATTTACTTAATTTTGCGTGGGCAGGGACCACTCGAAAAGACGGTTGCACTTTTGTAGCCCTTGCTGGTGACATTGTTTCAGTTCTCAGTCTGTGGTACAAACAGGCTCCAAAGAGTAGCTATAAGAATTATGACCCACCTATTCCGTTTTGGTGGACAGTATTTGTAATCATTGTTTGCATCACATTGTACACTGCATATTGACAGGAATGCACTCTTACGTGACGTCACGTGCCAAATTAAAATAATATATAACCCACCTACTATACTTCATGCATAGGCCAGGGTGGGCTTTTACTGTCATAATTTGTCCCCTCAAGGCTACAAGGGAAATTATGGCTATAAATTTGTCCCTCATGGCCTTAGCCATAAATCCCTGGCAACCCGTGCTATAACTGTTATACGACCCACCTGATTGGTCCACCTATCTCGTACCTCTGTGCATGCTCATAAATACTATAGCAACGACAAGTCGCAAACAGACTCAAAAAGAAACGATGGCTTGCAGTTTCTCTCCTTACTGTCTTGGCATGTGTGAATGGACAGACTGCCTTAGTGCTGCCTTTGGTGTTCTCTGGGATCAATCCCTTAGCCAATTCAGAGAGCTGCTGTTCAGAAGCCAACTTAAAGCGGGATGACTCGTTAGAAGCCGTTGGAAAGCGGGGCTGGAGCTTGGGCGGAGCTGCTCTAATTGCGGAAGTGGGCGGGAAGTATCTGTCTCTAATTGGAGCCCGCTCGAGTAGCCTGGGCAGTCTGTCCATTCACACATGCCAAGACAGTAAGGAGAGAAACTGCAAGCCATCGTTTCTTTTTGAGTCTGTTTGTGACTTGTCGTTGCTATAGTAATTATGAGCATGCGTAGAGGTACGAGATAGGTGGACCAATCAGGTGGGTCATATAACAGTTATAGCACGGGTTGCCAGGGATTTATGGCAACGTAAACAAACCTTGTGCTCGGGCTCCGCCCTCGGACTCGGTTCGTTTACTGCCATAAATCCCTGGCCCCGTGCTATAACTATTACACAATGCACCAACATTCTGGTGGACTTGTACCAAAACGGAATGTATGGATTACTAGACATACTTTTCCCTAAAAAGGGCGAAAAGTCGTTTGGGAACGACTACTTCCTACAGGTTCTATTAATTAAACAAGGCATTACAGCTGCTGTGACCTCTATGCAAAGTTGCCAACACCCCATGAGGGAGTGAACGTCTGGGTAATGAGACTAGCAAGGGGCTTACCACCCTAAATCTGTAAGGCCCATGGCACTACTCCAAGAAGCATTTTATTGCAAAGATTTCACATAGCATGTTATGAACTTTGGTACTTTGACAAAATTACGCATTAGAACTCACAATTCAGTGACGTCTTCAATAACCATGTCTGAGGAAGAGAGTCAGTCAAGGAACACTCACACTGTGACGCAGTGCTATACCTTGGCATTGGACCTACTGCCCCTTCTTGAGATAGAGAGGGCCTATGGCATAATGTATTTCATGCCGGTTGGTATAAAATAAACACTTACCCGATTTGTAACGCAGATTACACACTGCATGTGCTCCTGTTAACTGATCACCTTGAAATTAGAATGAAGGCCAATTACCACCTAATTATCTAGAATGCCTTATCCCAGATGCCAGTTACCACCCAATTATCCCAGAATGCCTTAGCCTTGATAATTGGATGGTAATTGACCCCTATTCTGTGGTAATCTAATTTCAAGGTGATCAGTTAATAGGAGTGTGTAATCTACTTTACAAGGTCACTTTACAACCAAAAGGAGTTGTAAAGTGCCTAGATATGAGCCAGGTAACCAACCACTGGCATAGCAAGTTTTAGCAAATGCAGTTGACATCACTAATTGGGTTTGACCATTCTTTGCACCTGGAGACAAGATAAAGTTCCCTCCTCTCTGGCTTAATTTTTAAAAAGAGCTTTAGGTTATTGTTCCAGCTATTAGAAATTAGAAATTATTTTGGCACTCAGGGTGTCACAGGAGTTTGGAGCAGGTTAAGGGTTTTCACAGACTGGAGCAAGTGCTAAACTGATTCAAAGAGGGGACTGCATTCTAGGATTCCACAATGGTATATTCACAGACTGCTACATAGTTGCCTTTTCTCAAAATTAAGAGAGGAGGGCCAAGGGTAGCCTCATTCCCATGGCCAGGTGCTTGAACATGAGTCTAAGCCTCGGCCCCCAGGCTGTTGGGCACCACATTCCACTTTGTAACCACACAGCAGCAAGGTACATGCATGTGGGCTGGGAATGAGGCTAAACGAAGCCAGGTACTGGACACTACTGGGATTGAAGCCACAGTACTTCGTTTTCGCATCTGGAAATTTATCTCCTAAGCCAGACAGCTAGCCTTCCATGGAAAAGGTTACAAATTAAGGAAGTGTGGAACAGTCTGTAAACTGTATACTAGCTAGTTTTAGCCTCGTTCCCAGGCTCTTGCAAAAGAGGAGTGTAAGAGCCTGGGAACGAGGCTGTAGCTAGTTTAAGATGCTGATGAATGCGACAGCACTCCAAAAGCACCAGAATGAGGTTCAACCATTCTTACACCTGGAAGACAAGAATTACTGCATTCCTTTCTTTTCAAGAGGAGACCTCAGGCTACTGTAACTCAACCCGTTCTAGAAAATTTGGCACTCCTACACTGCTGGGACATCACAGCAGACTCATGAGGTTAAGTATTTTCACAGTCTGTGGCAAGTGGTGGCCTGATTCAAAATTGAGTCTAACTCTCAATTAATGCTCTATTCACACACAATGCATTGCTACTGTATATTCATGTACACATTTAAAAATGTATTTCCCTACTGTGGAGGATAGCACAACGCTCATAATATTTCCATAGTAAAACTAATTTTAGAGTGCCTGGTAAGGTTAAAAAAGGGTGACTGGTAGTAACAGTCTAGCATGAGCATGCCTCAAATGCCTCCGGTCCATCTTCTTCCCATACAGTGTTTGCCAAGCTTAATGACGGCTCTCATATAACAGTATCACTTTTAAGGTTTATGGAGAGGGCAGTTTGCACTCATTCCATGCAGCTGTCTGGATAAGACTGTTGGGTCAGACTAATATACATAATGAGGCTATAGAATGTCACATCTTTATATTTTCCTGATTCTGTCAGTTTAAAAATTTAAGGGTCAATTACGGTTGCAGCAGGAGCACACAATGACATCATTATGCACTCCTGGTTGCATGAATACTTGCATTCGTTATTATACTGCAATGATAGAAGGATACTGACAAAGTCGTCAAATCCTAATAGCGTTCCAACAATTTCCTTATCAGATTTCATGATGATGTGAATGCGAGAGCCGATACATTTGTCAACCAGCTCTGCATGGGAAGAAAATATCATGGTGGTGTGCTTTATTTAAAAATAATTTAAATTTATAGGCCTTTTCTTAAAACTACCGGTACCACTGACCCTTGTTAAAACATTGCTAAGTAGAAATATACAGAGCTCAAGTTCCTAAGCAACTCACCAAGAGGTAAGAGAGTGCTCTGATTGGGGAAGCTCATCTCGCGTTCGGGATTGGCACGTCACGATGGCTGTAGCGATGAATAATATTATTGCAAAAATTAATTACCTATAAAACGGCCGCGCTTCTCGCGGGAGTTCAAAAAGCACGATGGGGATACATCCAAAGCAATCATCGGAGCAAGAATCAGGTAAAGTATGCAGTGTACCTCGTGTAGCCAGACCCTTTGCTGCGTTCTGGCTTTGCGAGACTAAGCGCCTATACAGTTTGCTTGGTGGCGCTTCTGAGGGGCCGTAACTTGATTTGTTAAGTAAGTGTTAGTACGATAAGGAGGTGACAGCCGATAATAGACGGTGCAAATTTTGAGGTGCCGCCTTAGGCGGTACACGTATGTATATGATGTTTAGAATCGTTGCGGTATTTTGCTGTAAATCTCTCCCCTTGAGCGTGTAACAGATGTGACTGCAGGATTTTCAATTTTAAATCATGTAGGCAAGGGAGCCCTTGGTGGTGCAGGTGTAGGACGAGCCAGCAGCAGCGGCACTGGTGAAGGGACAAGCTACTCAACAAAGTAGGTTGTAATTGTAATATTACAGCGCAGTATACGAGCGAACTTGTCCCTAGTGTACACAAATAATAGCTAGCTAGCTACATGTATGTAGCTAGCGACAAAATTTGCAGGTATCCTTGATCATGAAGCACTGCAATCCAGGCTCCTTGTGTATAGTTTCAGGTACCCAGAGACCCTTGAAAACTTGCAAAAGAGAGTCGAAGTATAGACCCATTGCAGTATGACAAGCCCACCCACCTATCTGCGCGTTTGCAGGCGGCAAAATAACAAACATAAAACCGCACAAGCATTGCACAGGAAAGCTCCTCCTGTGTTTTTACAGCCTCAACTATATTCAATGCGGAAGTAGTGTGGGCGGTTGGATGAGAAACAGGACACCTGCGTTAATTTCCAACATTTCAGAAACATGAAATTAAACTGTTTTGGCTTTAGCAGAAACTACCAGTTCACTTCTCTTGAATATAGCTGTGCTAGCCAGTGGTTCAACACACACAACTCAGAATAGCACTTGCCAATGTAAATTTTCTATGCAACAGGCAGCTGTGATGAGGATGTATGGGGGAAATGATCCAGAATTATGTGGAAGAGTCATAACTGCAATGGGTTCACCCAAGACTACTTAGTGCATTAGATATACTTACCTAATTAAGCGCAAAGCACACAGTAAAAATTTAACTTACATACTGAATGGTTACAATTTCAACAGGTCACTGTCAAGTGGATCAAGCCAGCACGTTGCTGGAATAACAGGTACTGCAAACTACGAGGACAGTGAGCAGGAGGGACATTCTACTGGAGCAAACCCAATATCTGAAGATATGGGATACTCAACAGGAAATATCACCAATCTCTCTGGTGTACTAGAAGGCTCCAATGTAACAGAAGATAGACCGATTAGAGTAACTGATGAAATCCGTAGGAAGTCAAGAAATGATAACAGCTTGATCTCGGTGGAAACAGAGCTAACGCCTCCTGATAGTGGACAGTTGCAGCTCACTGAAGATACAGACACATCTACATCTTTTTCAGCTACAAATGTGTCCCGGTTCCATCCTGCTTCTGAGTTGCATGACACAGGACAAGTTAGCAGAACAGCTTCCGACGATGATGGTTATACTTTGGAGGAGCTTCAAGATAAAGTACGTAGTGAATCAATGTGGTGTTCCTCCTGTGTCCGATGTACGGAAGTAGATTACGATTTTTCATCAAGTCAGTTGGTCGTTGGTGTTAACACGCTAGTCGTACAATCACATGATGATCCGATAGGTAAACTCTTTCCAGCTGCTTGCGAGTTGTTACCAGATACACTTTATCTGTCGCCTGACTATAAACCTTTTTATGCAATGCAACCTTGAGTGACAAAGGACTGTTTTGCTAATATTATAAGAGCAAAGATGAAATTCGTCATTTCCAGGTGAAATTCGTCATTTCCAGGAAGTGGTGGAGTGGATGGATATTCACTGAGTCGTGTAAAAGGAGTTGTTTTTTGGAAATCTATTTTGCCAATTACAAACACTTCCAGTTTATCCATTGTGATAATACTATACCTTTCACTTTTATTGTCTCTATTGTGCCTTTCAGCTTATATCAAGACATTTCGTAGTTAGCTTTTGTTGTTGTTGTTTTGTTGTATTCTTTTGTAATTACCTTTTGGCATTTTTTTTGCAAGTCTCGCTGCGCATGCGCAAATAGATTGACGCGTGAAACCTTGAATCTTGAACCTTGGCGTATTCAAAAGTGTTTAGTAGTTTAATGGCATGTAGTCTAGAATGGAATGCTCCCAGGAACTTACAGGGTACGTACAAAATGCAGGAATCAGTCCAGCCACGCCTCTCAACAGAGATACTCCATATTTGAGCTGCCGGTATTGATGAAGCACCATGAGTGGAAATCTGCACTCTAAATCGCTCACCAACAATTGAGCCACACCCACAAAATTTATAGAGGAGAATGGAAGGCTAACTGAATGACAACGACCCAAGATATGGGTTTTAGTAAGTCCCGCTAACTTCCTAGATACATGATTACAAACAAATCTGCGTGCACTCGAAAATTATTTTTAATATGGGTCGTGGTCTGGCCGTTCCCAGATATACGATTCTGATTCTGATGGGAACGAGACTAGACTATTTAATAAATTATTGATTTTCCCGCAAGGATCGCAATTTGACGAGACTATTAAATTTTGATTCCCGCACATACAGACGGCTTGCTCGGATTTGTGGAGTATCAAGCGACAGTGCACTGTACTTCCATGGCTCCAGGAGGCGAAAAAATAGCTGGTGAGTATTTGCAGAAAAATAGCGACTATAATCTATGATATTACACTCGCGTAGCCAGACCGCTTGAACGGTCTAGACTGTCATGTCGCGAATGCATGCTACTAGCTATTTGGGTGCCTGCAAAAGATAGCCCTATTTAATCTTGTGGCTATAGTCAGGCTACAATTGTTTTGGAGTATCACACACCCCTCTCCCGCCCCCAGGCTATCCTTACAAGGAAGCCACGCGTATCGAATCTAGCCTCGTACCCAGGCCTCCTCTCGCAGCTTTTTTCGCAGCCGTGGAAAAAAACGCGCTTTTTCCACGGCTGCGAAAAAAAGCTGCGAGAGGAGGCCTGGGTACGAGGCTATATCGAATCAGTGTGCGGGTTTAATAATACAAGTTCTTCGGATTCCCAGTCAGTATGTCACGTCACATAGCCATTTTAAATTTTATTTATGTGGCAAAAGCCTCAAACACACTAACTGAGCAAATAATTATAAATGGCATGTCATAATTCATTATAGTCTTGCAGGCCAGACATCAGAAAAAGCAGAAGAGTGACGTCTGGTAACTTTAGCCACGCTTTCGTGGATGTCACCAAATTGTTGGCGAGGCCAATCAGATTGCACAGCGTGTAATTATTAATGCATATTATCACATGATTTTTTTTATGAAGTGTGGTTGCACTAATTGCTCGTGATATTTGCCGCGACATCACTTTTTTTAACATTCCACCCTGCAACGAAAGTGTGGATAAGGTGACCAGACGTCACTCTTCCGCTTTGTCTGACATCTGGCCCATGATACTACAGATTCATTAGGGAGACCTGTTAAGTGAATGTACTGCTTTGTGTTAACCTGTATGGTGCATGGTTTTCCTCAGGCCAGTCAGCAAATAGTTTACTGACGCCTACTGAAGAAGAGCAAAACCGCAATCATGAAAGGTAAACCACTTACCTGAATACTGAGCAATAATAAACTTATAACAAAAACACTGTTTCTGTCAGCTGTGATAATGTGTGTACTGGTGCTAGCCTTGTCCCCTGTGCTAATTGTACTTGCTGTATTTTATAGCCGTGATCAGAGATGTGGTGGTCTGAGCTTAGTTAAGGGTCTAGCCTTGTTCCACGCAAGAGCTTGGGAATCAGACTACTAAGGGTCGTGTGTATGCATCAAAAATGCAGTCGTACTTTTGTGGAGCATGCACTTCAGTGCACATGCACCTTTTTGGATTCCTCAAGTACGTGGCTACTTTTTTCATACCCCAGGCTGTTTCCCTGATGGTCAGCCTGTTTGGTGGTATGGAGCTCATTGCTTGGAGTGTTATGGCAATTAGAGGCTTAGACAAGACCATTGTAGGTTAATTGCTTCTATTATGGGCTTTAGATAGTATATAGGAAGCCTGCTTCTACCCGTCCAAGGGGGACAACTGCCACCCTAAAATAAACCTATCAAAAAAATGTGGGCTAAATTTATAGTTATTTAAATGCTATACAGTCTATGAGCCAGTCCTCCTTTCTGTGTTGTCCTAATTATAGCTAGTCAGAGCTAGCTACTAATTATAGCTTGTTGGCAGGGAGCTAGTAGTAAATTGTCATCTGATTGGATTACTGATAAGAGATCTAATTCCCTGATTTTCTTCAAAGTAGCCTCATCCAGGCTCTCCTAAAATGGGGGAGAGTCTGGTATATTTTCTCACATGAGTGATGTTTAGGGGACTTATTGTGTGTAGGCGAGCACAGCTGTAGTTCTCAGACACTGAGGAAAGGCAGCAAATCAATACTTGTTATATTAACCTTTAGGGTCCATTGGTACCGCAGATCAAGCGCTGATTAGTATCACCAGCAAAAGGTAGAGAAATGCAGCCATCTTTCTATTGGCCCCACCCATGTGTAAAGAATCATGTGAGAAAAGATACCAGGTTCTCCCCCGTTTCTCGATTTTTCAAACGGAGAGCCTGGGGACGAGCCTACTTCAAAGGGTGCCGGTTTGTAAGACTGGATAGCTGACTAGGTACAGCTGGAACTTTTCACATTGGTACATACGTATGAACTTCTCTAGGTCTGAAATGGTAACCGGAAATACCCTGTGGCCGCCAGCTGGTGCTCAGTGTGGCTATGACATGACGATTGCAATGGGTAACGGTGTTGTTAAACGGAAAGTTAGAACTCCGATTCCTGAGCAGAACCTCGACGCAACTGTTCACAGAGACCAAAAACAAAATGGTGTGTTACCCGAGCCTTCAAGTGGCTACGAAACAGGTGCTACTTCCACTAGCGCCAGAGGCCAGGCAACGAGCCAGCTGCCCTCCTCAGACACTCCACTGTCCGGTGCCAACCCATCATCAACAAACACAGTGATCGATGTGATTCATGGAAAGATGTCATCCTCTGATCCAGACAGCGTACAAGTAAACCCTTCGGCTATACTTCCCTCGGAAGACTCCGGGGCTACTCTGACAGAAGAGATCGATTCACCTCAGCAGCCGAGAAACCAGCACCACCCTCCCCCGACTGGCGAACCTCCTCCCAGATACAAGTCCCCGAAGGAGGATACTGGGCTCGATACCGTGACCGCTGACACTGCGGACAATATCACCGTGGCAGTAGCCCACAAGGAAGACACACCTCCTCCATTTGATAGCCTGGCACCAAAACCGTTCCATTACAATGACGAAAATGATCCACTTAGAAGCTCTAGCAGCGACTTTTCCGTCGATAATGAACAGCCGACTTCATTCCAGCTGCTGATGTCTTTCACCGCGCTGTCATCACCACCTCTGACACCAACCTCCCACAAGTGTCGTTTTTTTGATGATGAAGTGTCTGGGGATTCGGGATTTGGAAGCATGGCGTCTACCAATCAGGACTGATACGAACTATTTTGTGGTATCTGTACCAATATGCGCTGTAGCCTCATTCCTACGTATTTATAGTTTTGCAACAACAGCTGCAGAATATGGGAATTGAGTTGCTTAATACGTACATCCATTCTATTGCATGTCCTGTTAATATTTATATACTGATTAATTTTATCTGTTTGTTTGTACCATATGAATAACCTAATTACCATGGTAATTCGTTGCCACGTCCCCCCCCCCCTCCCTGTATGTGTTATGGACTCAGGTGGAGAGGTCTGAGAATATGCACAACATATCATTTTTTATATTTTGTATGTCAACACCACAGTTCATTCCTCTTCTGATTTGTATCATATTTACAGTTAGCAATTCAGTGATTATGAGTATTTATATTATGGCAACTGTTCTACCATTAACACTAATGGTATTGCATCATGTTTTCTGGACAATTAGGTACTGAGTGCTGAAGTGATGTCTCTAGAAAAGCATAAGAAAAGTACCAGGTGTACATCGGTCTGGGTACAAAAGTCATCATTCTCAACCCATTTCTATTACTGCAAGTCTTTGATATCCCTGGGTCTATTGATTATAGGTATTTACAGGGACATGTAACTAATTTGTTGGAAGTTCAATAGCAACTGGTAATACAGACCACTTGAAAAGTACTTTGTACAGAACTATAGTAACTTCCAGTGCTGTAAGCATTAGGCTATTTATTCACATGTGCACAACACATGCATGTACATGTCACAGTTATATCCCATTAAAAATTACATTCTTTGTATGTGAGTAATGCCACACTTAAAAATACAATTTTAGGAAGGCCAAATTGTTTGCTTGTAGGTGGTACATGTACATG
Source organism: Phakellia ventilabrum (assembly GCA_963921505.1). Lineage (NCBI taxonomy): Eukaryota > Metazoa > Porifera > Demospongiae > Axinellida > Axinellidae > Phakellia > Phakellia ventilabrum. The sequence continues at coordinate 1,043,277 of OY997396.1, read as the reverse complement.
GGATGTAAGTGACAAGTGCTACCTGACCAGGGGAAAATGCACATGCACAGCACATGTTCAAGAATGGCACTAGTACTGACATCCCATTGTGTATGTGTGCATTAAAATTATATTCTTTCAAATTGTAAGCCTGACCACAGATCACATGATCTTAAATACAAAAGAAGGGCCAATTAGACTTTCAGGAATGCACTGCCTAGTTAGCAGCGTGACAACCTACCTCAAATCTGATTGGCTAATTTCTAAGAGTGAAAGACAGCCTGTACTGTGACCATAAATGGTCACAAACTGAGGATGAGCATATCGAATTTCTTGTTTACTTAGTGTGGGGTTGAACTCAGCACTTGGTGTGCTGTGTTTTCTTCACATGACTGCAGCTGCAAGCTATTTTTTTTACAACTCTCTAACACCAGCTCACTCCAACTGAAAGCCATTTCTCTCAACTATGGTTTTCCACTTAATTCAAGGAAGCCAAAGCAGTACCTGCAACAAACGAGTGACATCATATCTCTTAGAGTAGTGCTGTTCCCATGGATACAGGCTCCTCCCCCTAACTTCACAGCGTAAGAACAAAAACACCCAGGACTGAATCTGGGAACAAAGCCACTCTAGCTGCTCCTTTGGACTATAAAGCATCTCCCTCAAGGAAGAAGCCTGTTATGGGGTTCACACCACTCCCCACAGCCACCAAGTTAGCATGGGTCATAAGAGTCTGCTAAGAGGCAGACAGAATCCTTATAACAGTAACTAGTGTACTAAGTAGAGCTTCTTTGAATGCAAACTCTATTTTATATAGCCCCCCTGTACTTTGAAGATTCCCCACAATATTGTGGGGTCCTTCTTCAAGTGTATCCTCGTTCCCAGTCTCCACTCCTAGCTTTTTTTCGCATGTTGTAAAAAAAGTGCTTTTTTACAACATGCAAAAAAAGGTGGAGACTGGCAATAAGGCTACTTTAAGTGCCCTGTAAGGTCAAAACATTGTGTAAATCACTATAGCCATCCAAGATCTTAGACAAATGACAAAACAAACATCCAACCTTCTTGCATACTGAAACTTGTATATTTAATGGACTGTTACTCTGTGATGGGTTATAAACATGAATCCATGAACTAGTGACTCCTGGTTTGAATATTTATAGTTATATGCTTTGTTTATGTTTATGCTACTAACTGTTATCAACATGGTTTATATCTAATCACTGAAACACCTAACAATGGCAGAAAATAATACTCCTTAGCCTCATTCCCAGGCTTCCCCCGCATGGAAGAAGGAAAGGAGCCCTGCATTTCATACTGCAAGAGACAAAAACTGTTCAAAAAAGACCGGAGAACAAGGCTATGAAAGACTGTATAGCAATTCTATGATCGATACATCCGGTCTTTTTACCAGGGTTCCATAGGAATGCAAACTAAAGTTATCATAAAGGCACACCCTTACTATAGAGACCATTAGTGCATAATTATTGCATCATCCCAACGCAAATCTTGTGTTACCATAGTAACCAATACTCTCACACGAGACAGTTTATGTAAACAAGACATTTGCTGCTACACTCCTATCTTTTATGGTAAAAATTCAGCCCAGATGCTTTGAAAACCAATTAAACCTGCCTATTAGGTTTCAGCTGCACACCTGCTTCTACTCTAGTCTATCTCGAGATATGGGAGTGTACAATGTTGACAGCACAGAATTCAAAACACCCCACCCTGAGGAATATAATTGTTTTCTGAGCCATTGTCTACTCTTGAGGTTCGACAATCACAGTTTCACCAAAATATCCAAATTTTGAAAAATGTTGTTTAACTGTACACAACTTTTATTCGAAATTTGACACTCAAAAGCAAGGCCTAGGCCGACAAGCAGAATGCCTAAAGCTAACTACAGTGTATAGCTGCACAGATGATCATCATGTAACCAGCTAGGGGCGGGGTCAGAATGTAATGATTAATTAGTTGATAATGTAGTCAGGGTCACATTTACACCCGAGATTTTTGGGACACTTGATCAGTATTCCATAGTATTCGATAGTATTCCATAGTATTACACAGTATTCCATAGTATTCCCCCCAAGCTTAGTATATAGAGGGCCCAATAGAGGGCCTGCATGAGAATAAGGCTATGAACATCAATAATGGGTGGGTTCAACATACTACCAATATTCTCACATGAGTGGTGAAAGCCCAAAGTCATGAAAATCTTGTCAACTACAAGGTAGTAATTCTTCAGGGATTCTCTCAGTTGGCTAGTAGAATTCATGCTTATGAAGTTTCTTAATTATAGTTTAGTATTTAAGTGACTGTATTCCTAGTTCTTTATTGATGCGCCCTAAAGAAGACTACAGCACTGTAGTCAAAAGATCTGCAATTTGATAATATTTTTGATGACTGTGAAATTCTGGTTGGAAATGAAGAAACTTTACAAGGCAGTAGCTTATTAAAATTAATTATAATCTCTTGCGGGCCAGTCTTGGCCTAGCTAACACAACTTTCCTGTGTTAAATAATTCCATGTTTCCCATGCTAGCCTCTGTCCCAGGCCTCCACTCCAGCTTTTGTCACTTGCAGTTCCACAGTGCTAAAAAGCTGCAGAGTAGAGCCTGGGAACGAGGCTATATTGTCGAAATCAGGAGCGCATAATCTCACGTCCTTATACACTCCTACTAAAATACCAAACCACAGTATTCTAAACATTGAGGCTCTATTGACATTTTGATTCAAGGCTATGCCAACTCATTTTTGTTTTTTTCACGGGATGACAGTAAGTTCTCACACATGACATCCCACTGGCTCTTCACTATAAACAAATACCTTCTTTTGATTACAAAGTGTCTGGGATTGGGATTTGGAAATATGGCTTCTATCAATTAGGACTAATATGAACCACCTGGGTATTTGTTCCAATGTAGGAAGATGTTTTCAATCCCAATTGCCAACAACCCAGCGAATAAACTACATGTGCCTATGTAGGTCATTCTATACTTTTGTAGCTTTGTTCCCAGGCTCCACTCCCCCAAGAAATGGTTACTCTGTACAAAAAAAAAGCTGGAGAGTGGAGCCTGGGAACGAGGCTATAATTTGTAAACAGTGAGTGTTTACTTTTTTGATGTCTTTGTTTACCAATATCAACAGGAAGGCTGTCTTGAATAACCTAATTGAACATTGTCAAGTCCCAATGAATGAGCTACTAAATTATTCAAATATATACATTTTTTGTATGCTGAATTCATCGTTTGTCTGTACCAATATCGCCAGGAAGAAGTTCCGAATAAAATAACAAACATGACCAATCAAATCGTTGTAATCCACAGTCTCACGGTAACATTGCCACACACCACCCATGTGTGTTATAGACCCAGGTGGGGAGGCCTGGGAAAAGGTATTCCATCCAGTCAAGGTCATCTCTGTGGTGCCCAGCTCCAGGGCCATCAGTAAGGCAGAGTGACTGGTAGAGCTGCCACATTAGTATTGAGCCACCTTCATCCAGTATATCCATATTCACTACATGCGGGGGGCTATGCATATTTTACACTCAGATATCTTTGATATCCCTAGTCTACGGGGCAAACATTACAGAATAGTGCTGTATAAGCACGTGCACTAGGCCATTCACCTGTATAAACCTGTGCATGTGATTACATGTCACAGTTGTATCCTATTGTGTGCATTCTTTGTAGGTATGACCACAAATGACACCCCATAGCCTTAAAAATACATTTCAGATGGGCCAAATATGTACATTGGAATGAATGAGAGTTGCTGCCTTCTTGCCCACATGCACATTCCATTGTGTGTGCATTAATCCATGACCACAAACACCACACTCACTTAAAATACAAACAGAAGGAACAATTAGGTGTCTGGGGGACTTTCTAGTGCACACAGCTGACAGGAACTTCCTGCTCCCAGTCAGCAATATACATGTACATACAATCACACCTGATTTCTGTGAGAGACAGCCGACCACAAACGGTGGGAGTGAGCATCTTATCCTAGTTGTTATTTACAGTGTATACTTAGTGTGGGGCTAAACTTAGCTGCATAATAATGCAAGAACTATTCTCTAACGCCAGCTCACTCCAACGGAAAGGCACTTTTCTCTTTGGCAAGTTGTTTTTCCACTTCAGTATCTCAAAAAACAAACCCATAAAAATTTTCATGTACTGCAACAAAGTGTGGTATCATATATATATCACCGGCCTAGAGCAGTATCATTACTCCACTCCTCAGTGGTATAACAATTAGAGGGTGAGAAACACTGGGGGACTGAGCCTGGGAAGAAAGTTACTCTGCTCATTTGGTCCCCAGGCCTTTAAGGAAGCCAGTTATGGGTTCACACCTCAAGAATAAGTGGTTACTAAGAGACTGCTATATTCCAGTAGTGTAGTATTTGTGCAGGAAAATACATCGCTAGCCACCCCAAAATCTTATACACAATAAAACAGTTGGCCTTCCTTCCTGTTATTTTTTTGTAAATAAGCAGGAAGGAAGGCCAATAAGATTTTGGGGTGGCTAGTGATGTAATTTCTACATAATGTTTTGACCTTATAAAGCACTTGAAGAAGATCCATAAACTACTGACTCTTCCTTACCAGGAGCCCATAACCCAAAGGGTTATGGGCTCCTGTCCTTACTTAATACACACGCCTATGCATTGTATGTTGGTAGTTTTAGCAAAACTTGCAACACTAAAAGTGAAAAGTGTAAAGCATGCAGCCATAAACCACTTAGAAATTCTTTGATGCCAGATCCCCTAGGGCCATGGTATATAATTAGCACCTGAATATTATTTAATTAGCTCCAGGATGCTTTTTGCTTAGTTGTCAAGAGTTTACTGAAAGGACAATGACCCCTGATGTTTTCCCAAAATCTCCACTCTGTGGTTTGTGGTTTAAATAATGACTGTGCATTGAGACTTGAAAGGGTGGGTGTGGTGTTGTTTCATGTGGAAGACTTTGATCCAGGAGGGACAATTGTGTTTACTTAGAAACACCTGGGCTCAAGACTCTGCAAATTCCTGTAGTCTGGGGAAGAACTCACATACATTAATCACACCTTTTTTCTTGATTATACACAAGCTCCAATCTTAGACTAAAGGAGAAGCTCTCGAAATGGTTACTATCTCTCTCACTCGTGAGACGGAAGAAAGTCTGCCAGTGGTTGGCCAGGAGAGGTGTCGGCAAGGGAACGAAAAGGAGGGTTCTTCAGCGAGTCTGTCCCAAGAAAAAGCATCATCGTCCCAGGAGAAAGAGAGGAAAGACTAGCGGTGAGTTTTGTAGTTCTGTGGCTTTAATTATGTCTGTGATGTTGTTCTGGTCACAACTTGATTCCGGAGTTGTGTGTCCCGTGTGAGTTGCTAACAGGCACAGTTTGCCCACACCCTTCACCCACCCACATTCTTTATTGTTGCATGTGTGCGTACATGTGTGTGGCTGTGGGGGGTAAATAGCTGTTGACAGAGTAATGCAAGCTGGCAGCTACATTCAATGCCAGAAATGGGTCACATGCTTCACTGCTTGATACTGCTCTTGAATGAATTTCTGCAAAAAAACTCATTCAATGAGAATAATTACATGTCATTGAGTGCTGCAGCTTTTTGGGTCAAATCACAAGTTAGAAGACAACCACCAAAATCAATCAATCTTCACAATAGCCCCTTTATCCCATTGAGGGATAAAAGTAGGCAATAAAAAAATACAAGAAAACGTGTGTTTTGATGTAGTTGTCTTACATGAAAACATAAGAACATGCTTGTTTCCGTGTAATTTCTTGTGCTTCCAGGCCAGAACTTTTACCACCATTACATCATAACGGATAAAGGTCTATTAACTAACAAGTGATTCTTCCAAAATAACTATCACACTCCCTCCTACAATTGGAGAAGTCGAAAGTACCACTACAACATATCATAACTGATTACCATACAGTAAACCTCCCCATCTCTAGCCTACAGTATGCCTAGCCGGCACTTGGCACCCAGCCAGTGTCCAAGTGGGGTCATGCCACTGCTCCTGGCTATCCACTTTCCCTGCTAGTAAGCAAACAGACTTACACCCATAGGAATCACACTGCAATGGCCATCCCAGGAGTATGTGTGGTATGTATGTACGTACACTAACTATAGCTCATTGCAGTTAGGTTCATGAAAACACTTTCAACCTTTAGTCACTTGAGAATACCCGGAGTGCAAAGTGATCATTATCATGTGCTCCTGAGAATACCCGTCTGTTAACTCTAAGTGTTTAGTAATTGGCTTTAGCTCTACACGCTCCTGACATTGGTAATGATATGTATCTCTCAGACTGGCTGTTTATTTGAAGCCCTCCGAAGTTGCAGACCTATACTCTTGGATATAATAATTAAGACCCCCCACAAACCAACCAAGTAAGCAAATAAACAAACAAGCTAGTAGTGAAAATTGCTGGTGCTATTTCCCATGAGAAAATCATCTGCTTAGTAGGCGTAATGGGGTCGAAAACCACACCATTATTCCTAGACTATACATTAGCTTGATGTTTTGGTTGAAGGGCATGGCTGCAAAAAAGCCGTGAGGGGATGGCTATTCACAGCTGCCGCCCACATCTTTGTGGTGTACAGATCAGCTGATGTTGTAACTGTTGACACATTACACAGAATTCCAATTACCATTCATGTCAAATTTTTGGGAGTTCATGAATACCTACATGGAGGTTTTATATGCCCAGGTTCCATACTACAGGTGGCACATGCCTGGACTGGTCTAATTACTTAACACCTTAGAAGGCAGGGTCACTTTGAGCTGGCAGATAGAGAATCAATTCCACCAATTAATACACATGTCTAGCCTCTGGGGACATGCAAGGCTTAATAATAGGATGCCGCAACATTGTTGAAATGCTACTGTTGACCATACCAGGAGTGTGTAATTTCACTCATTACTGACCATACCAACATGCAACAACCTATTATACTTAGCGATAATCTTAATTAATGAGTGTTTACATTACTTTATCAATTGTTCTACCAACTGGCCAATTTGCGACTGCAGAATGTTGAGAATGTAATATTGCATCATGTTGTCAGCCATTAGAGATTAATTAGGACACTCTGGGTAGCTGCATTTCTTGTGGCTGCTCTTTTTGTTTAGATCACTCACTATCTGTAAGTCTTTGATTGTGAGGCATATCATGGAGTACAGTCTAATTTGGTGACAGGAGTAATCATTCCCTAGGCCCTTCCCCACAGAGAGTGAGCAAAGGGATCAAGTGTAAACTTGCTCGCTCATGCGGGGAAGGCCTGGGAACGAGGTTGGTAGATAGTCCTGTTAGCAGCCATATATATGTGCCCAACACATGACTTTACGTTATATTTACATCCTATTCGTACATTATAGGCATGACTACAATCTTAAAGAAACAAGGCAGGGGCAAATGCACATGCACAGCACATGTTTATGAATGAAATGACATTCAGTGGTATATTCTTTGTAGGTAAAAGACACCACACTTAAATTTAGGAGGGCCCATTTGTTTGTTTAGCACATGCACAGCACATGTTCGAGAACGGAGCTGACACCCATTGTGGGTGTGTGTGTGGGGGGTGTGTGTGTGCATTAAAATTATATTCTTTATAAGCCTGACCACAAATGACACCACATGTCATTGATCTTAAAATTACAAAAAGAAGGTCCAATTAGATGTCTGTGTGTTTGCACTGCCCAGTCAGGACCCTACCTCAAATCTGCTTGGCTGATTTCTCAGAGAGAGAGAGAGATATCCTGTAACTAGGCATGAGATATCAAATATCGTCCCCCTGTTTACTTAGTGAGGGGTTGAACTTAGCATAATATATGCTGTGCTTTCTCCACATGATGGCAGCTGCTTGTTAGGAGCTATTCTTACAGCTAGCCCACCAGCTCACTCCCATTGAAAGCCATTTGTCAATGAATCTCAAGCACTTTTCCCCTTCAGCAAAGCCAAAAACAGTAACTGCAACAAAAGAGTGACCTCATATCCCTTAGAGTAGCGTCAAACTCCATGCACCAGCTTTTTTCCTTCGATGTAATAAAATGGCCCAGGGTTGAGCCTGGGAATGAGGTTACTGTGCTCTTTGGGTCCCCAGGCTATAAAGCACTTGACTCTCCTCCCTCCAGGAAGGAAGCCATGGCAGTTATGGGCTTCGCACCAACTAGTCATAAGTGGCTGTTAAGAGATTGCTAAGAGGCTTAAGTGGGAGAGAATCCTTACAGTATGTTATTAAGCCCTCTAGCGTTAATGAGTAGTGTTAGAGTAATCCAGCTTCTGTAAATACTTTATAATCCCCCTAGCAACCATACTCACATATTCAAATAAACAGCTGCTTGAAGTTAAATGGGTGGTTTACTGCCCTATTGTTAGTGGCTACACCACCATCTCCATAGGACACTCAAAGATTCACTCACAACAGTGTGACCCTACTGGGGTCCTTCAAGTGACTGTAAGGTCAAACCATTGTGTGTGAATAGACAAAATAAACATCCAACCTTCCTTCCTGCATACCGAAACTATTTAATAGAGTATTCCTCTGTTAAACCAGTAAACTAGGACTTCTGGTTTGAATGTTTATAGTCACTAGTCTACTTGATCACCAAAAGCTATTGTGACCTTATCTGTAATCTGATGCACTTAACAGGATGACACAGTGAAAATTGCAAAAAAAACAACAATATCCCTGGGGGTGTTTTGGATTCTGTGCTATCAACATTGTACACTCCCACACCTAGTCTCAGAGAGCTAGAGAGGAGCAGGTGTAACCTGATAAGCAGGTTTTCAAAGCACCTGACACTTTGGCTGTATATTTTACCATATAAGGCAAAAATTTAGCTTGTTTACTGGGAGCATGGTTCCTCACATATAATACTGGTCAGCGGTCACCATGGTAAATGCAAATTGTGTTGCATGCTCCAACACATTTCTCTCATACTTAATGCCAACAGACTGCACTGTCAACATGTAGTAGAATCTGTGTTTCTGACCCTTTAGAATATTGCTCCCCAACACTCCGTGAAACACCAACCTCATCCCTGATAGAGAGATTAGCTCATGGATATAGGCTCTCTCCTATGCCTGGATTGGTCTGTAAGGGCCAGTTCCCTAAATAGCCTTGCAGCTACCAAGTACCCCCTATGGGAAGCCACCACTATAGAGGTTCTGTCTGGTATATAAACCTGAATCTACATGAAGATGGTATCTGGAACCTGAACTAATATTACACAGCCCATTGATTGCCTTTGTAAGCTACATAATTAACAACAGCTGTTGGGGGTGGAACTTATACTATATGTTGGTGATTTTCCTGACTTTTTTCCCAAAAGTTGTCTAGAGCTCTGTGGTTTATTTTGTGGTTTGCATTGGGATGATGCAATGCTGTTGCTCTATATTAAGGGTGTGTCAATATGATAACTTGTGCAATATAGCTAGTGGAACACCCAGAAGAGCACTGGGATTGAACTTCCAGAAGACATTGCAGCAAGGAGGATAGGTACCATACAGAGAGTGTAGTTTTGTGAAAACATTTCCTTGTATTGGAGAATAGCCCAGGCCTAGGCTAAGCCAATGCTATATTTTTAAGAGCTTAATCGTTCTTAGCCTCGTTCCCAGGCTCTAGTGGAGGGGAGAGCCCATGCAAGAGCCTGGAAACGAGGCTAAATTACCCTAAACTAGTTACAGAATACTGAAGTGTTTTCATGCAGAAAGTAATTAACATGTATAAATTGGGGCTTTTAAAAAAACTAAAAGTGCCTCTGAAACAGAGTTTTTAATTTTACAGCCATATGACACACATTTTCAGATCTAAGTGGGGAGTAGAACACACTTGTATGTACATAACATCAAATCTTGTCACAGTGTTGTACTGGCTCAAGTGACACTGTATTAAACTGTCAGCGTAGATTATTAACGAGCCACAACAATTAGGGATAAGTGCATGACCTCAGTCATGAGCTGAGCTGAAACTTCCAAATTAGCACTTCCTCCTACAATAGAGAAATTTGAAAAGGCTCACTGTATCGTATTTTCTCGGAATCTTTGCCTAGGATTCCACAGACAGAAGTGAAGCTTTGTAGAGTAAACGCACAAGACTAATGGTGGGGTGACTGATTAATTAGTCACTTTAGTAATTAATCACTTCAATTTTGTCTGCAGTAGGCAAAGATTCTGCAAACAGCTATACCATATCATCTTCCAGTAAACATTTCTACAACTCAGCCAGCTTGGCACCTTGCCAATTTAAATACTACTGCTCCTGTATCATTCCTTTCCCCAAGCAAGCAAACCTACATACTATTGATGTAATTAGTACTGACAACTCAGTTGTATTTTCATGGAGTTTGCATCCTGTATAATGAGTTATTGGAACTAGTCGTTGTTTAGTGGCTTCCTTTAGGGGAAAGGAGGGGGGCCAAGGCACGATACAATGCCTGGTGTTGTTATTTGCATGTATAGTAAGTTGTTGTCTAATTATCGCAGAGTGGTAAGTAAAATTGATTTATTGTCCTATTGCACTCGGCTCTTGACGTCTTTGACAATCAGTTATCCCACAAATATAATCCCCCACCACCAAGCTCAGTAGATGACCTGTATCTACTAAGCGTTTGCTGTCAATCAGTAATTCTTAATGGGCACGTACGTTGCACATACAACGCATAATTGTCATGTGAGTGGCCAAGAAATTTGGGCCAGTCTTGGCCTAGCTTCCATCCTGCATACTGAAACTTGTTAGTGGAGTGTTCCTCTGTGTGTGACTGGTTATATAAAGATGACCTCATAGTCACATGATTATACCAACAGCTATTGTGATGTACCTAACAGGAGTGAAAATTGCAGAAAACAATATTCCTCAAGAGTTTTTGAATTCTGTGCTGTCAACATTGTACACTCCCACACCTAGTCTCAGAAATATATATAGTAGGAGCAGGTGTACAGCTGAACCTGATAGGCAGGTTTTGTGAGTTTGGCTGTACTTTGCCTTAAAAGGTATCAAAACAGGTCCTAGAGTATGTGTAGCAAAAAAATCTCACTTAACTTGTTTACTAAAGTAAGGAGCATGTTGGGTTTAATCACATGAAGTACTAGTATTTGTTACTATGGTAATGCAAGTAGTGTTGGGTGCCAGCTCCTGACAGGCCTTGAAGCCTAGCCCACCCCCTATGGGAGAGCAACCACTAAAAAGGTTCTGATATGTAAACACATTGGCTGCCTGCAAGGTGGCCATATGGAATCTGAACTAATTTTGTACCCTGCATGGGTTCATGAGTTTTCTGGCCATTGATTGCCTTTGTAAGTTCTAATTAGCAACAGCTGTTTGGGATGGAACCGAGCTTATACATGTATATTGGTTGATTTTTCAGACTTTTTCCCAAAAGTTGTCAGCCCCTTTACTAAACCTTTGTGGTTGTGGTTTGTGTTGGGGTGATGCAATGACACTATACTCCATATTAAGGGTGTACCGGGTCCCATTCCTCAACACCCCTGTTGGGCTCTGGGCGGAAGGACTGCACTACGTCCCTTTGGCATGTTTTGGTCTAAGAGCGATAGCATCACTCTCTGCTGGAAAGGCCACGAAAGCAAGGCATCGTACTCTCCCCGCATTATGGTAAGGAAGGGAGATGGATCCCCTGAATAATAAAGCCTGACTCAGGCTAGCCTGAATTGAGGCTGAATCTCCTATAGAGTACATGCAGTTCTACTTCATGGCAAGGCTTCACAACATAATTATAACAGTGTATTTGGCCTCCAAATACTCTGCTCAGACACGCAGTTCATGCATAAACATCTTCATGAGCTAAAGTGACTCTTCACAAATGAATCTCACTTCCTGGGGGGGGGGATCTATGTATGCTAATTCAATTAGCTCACTAACTACCCTAGACAACTGGGGCTCTAAACACCCAGCATACTGCATACTTCAAAGGAAAGTCCTGTTAATTATTCATGGTATGGTCTAAGCCTATCAAAAGCATGTCTGGGGTTATGTCAAACAATAGAGACATAGCGTTTGAAACCTCATAACCAGAAAAAGAATATTTCTGGGTATGCCCACATTTGAGTTTATTTGTGTAAAGCTGCATCACATTGCTGTGACACATGCAAAACAGATGCTGAAGAGTGAACATGTCATGTGTGTACCAGCTCAACAAATTGTACATGCATGTGCATGTGTGCAGGAAGCTCCACATTAATTTTGAGGTTTAATTTGTGGTCTGTGGTTACAAGTCTTTATAGTACCACCCTGTAGGATTTTCTGACAGTGTATTGAAGGGCCAACTTGAACTGTGGTGTGTACAATGTGCAATAAATTTCCCCTTCGACAGGTAGCTCTCCGACATCTAATCTCATTCCCAGGTTCTCATGTGTGTTTCTCTTTGCTATAAGTAACTAATTTAAATGTGCAATTCACACGTGGGCCTGGTTAGGACCCGTCTTGCTTGTATTTGGTTAGTCTTTCGTACTCACCCATGTTCTACACAGGTTCATCCAATATCCAGTTATACAATGAGCTGACAAAAGGGGAAATTATCTTAAAAATTACCAGCACATTATATAAAACAGGCAAGGTTTGGTTCAAGCAATGCCCTTTGATGCCCTTTATACTGCTGCAGCATGCCAACTGAGCCAATATTATATTAGCTGCATGTTCAAATATGAACAGCTTAGTTCTACTTTCACTGATTTTGCTCCTCTGGCATAATGTGGTTACTGGGGTTACTGTGGAATGGGAAGCAGCCATTGTGTGGTATACATAATTGGATCCCTCAAGAGGGTGCAAGTCTTGCCAAATTTCCAATCTTGTGTCCAAAGCACATAAAACATAAATTTTAATGCATGCTTGTCTTGTCAAATGCAGCAAGACATTATTAGGACAATTATGCATGCAATTGACAACACCAGGCACCATGCGCTGAGTGTTCTGTAGTATTACACATAGTCCTCGCATTCTTGACATTTCTGAGATAAAGCTGACCGACTCTCGGAGTCAAAGGACAAGTAGGATGTGGTGGTGCCTTCAGATAAAATTTCTCGAGAGCAGAAAATGAGGCTTGCCTGGTCTTGTGGGTTTTGTTTGCACATTCCTCCATTAACTGTTATCAGATTCCTGTAGCTGTTTCTATCTGTCGATCAGACGTACAGGGAGGGGAGCCTGGACGGTCAAGCAGCAAAAATGATGGTCAAAATTTCTTGACCCCGGTCTTAGCTGTGACTACAGTGCATATGGGAGTGCCCACCTCTTGTAAGGACTTCTCTAATGAGGACACCACTGGGCCAGGACTTTGCCTTTTGCTAGGTGTCCTTATCTACAGTACTCAACCAGGTATGGACGGTACATGTGCTGACAGTAGCTCTCAAATTCCACTGTAACCTGATACTTGAAATGGCACCAGTTATTCAATCACTCTCTTGGCAGGGTCCTCAATAAACTGAGGCAGACAGATTGCCATTGATTAGCTATAGCTTTCAAGTGGCAATTGTCAAGCGTATTGTTATTCCCTAAGCAAGTGCTAAGGAGGTGTCGACTTTGGCTGTGAATTAGGTTACCGACTTTTTATCAGCATGCTTTATTCAACTTGCACACTATAGTGCTAATTAGAGTGTATCATAAACAACTAAACATGTATTGGACAGGGGCTACCAACAAGCTAATTAGTGTTGGAGTGTCCACATCTTATGTAATATCTTTGTCATCCCACCAGTCCAGTAGGGCTTCTATCTCAACATATTAGTGTGTGGTGCACTTTTGATAATATTCATGACCCTAAATTGCCCTTATTTGGATGTAGTACCTTTACAGTAGTATCACGTGTACACTGTTTACAAACAGTAGTGTGTAATAGTGTACACCAAACAAACATGGATGAAATAGCCTGCAGGCACACACCATAGTTTGCAGCTGCAGGCCAGTGTTTGCAAATATTGTCAGCAAACGTTGGATATAAGGTATCAGTTGATAGGAAGCCTATTTGAGCATGTGAGAGATACTTATCTTCACAGATAGTACCTCAGAGTACTACTTGCTTGTGGTTATCAGTAGACCTCGGTGGTAAAATAAAAAGTCGGTAAGAGAACATGGTTTGATGTAGTTTTCTTGTATAAAAACATAATAACGTGCTTATTTGCTTGTATTTCCAGCTCAGGCGCCTAGGCCAGCAGTTTTATCGCACATTACACCATAAGGGATGAAGGTCAATTTCACCAACGTTAGCTTCATTCCCAGGCTCCCCTCCCCCAGGGACGAAGTTACCAAATGTGAACTACACACAACATGTCACTGTTAAGTAGTACATCAGTTGCTCATGCACTACGTACACACAGGCTCAATACCAATTAAGCATGAAACGTATCGCAACAGGCTCAATACCAAGTGCATGCCTGAGATACATTATAGGTTTGAAGTCATAAGACCTATGAAGACGAAATACAAACACACCCATCATGCATGTACAGTAAGTAGTACGGGTCCGACTGTGATACACAGTGTAACCTTACTGAGGTTCAGCACCAAGCTAGAGTTGTACCAAGCTTGAAATATAATCACAATAGGCTAGAAATAAGACTTTCCATGAGTAAGTAAGTGTCACACAACCCGTGAGAGAGAAAGATATACATACACATCTATAACTACACACAGAACACCTGGACACACGTTTAGCAGTAAATGCTGAGTGTCCTGCACAGTCGGACAGAAGAATCAAATGGCTGTATCAGCACTAACTACTGGAACACGTTCCTGGAAGCATACATCTCAGAACTGTGATGTCTAGGTCAGACATGAAGCTCTCCAGAAGATTTCTAACACAGAGAACCACACAATTGTTTGTAAACGCAGAGCCATGTCATCATGGAATGTGGCATGCTTGGTTGATAGTCAGCACTACCTGAAGGGGTCACATGTTCTCATTGCTATTGTTACCTGGTGAATGAATTTGCGAAAAGATTATTGTCATCTTCCAGTACACATCTCTACAGCCAAGGCCTGAGCTAGCCAGCTTGGCACCTTGCCAATTTAAATACCGCTGCTGCTACTGTTCCCTTTCCCTAAACAAACAAACCTTTACTCCCACAGGACTGTGTACGTTAACCCCTACAAACCTTTACTCCCACAGGACTGTGTACATTAACCCCTACAAAATAAACAAATAAACAAACAAGCTACTGATGTGAAAGTACTCAGTATTATTCCCATGAGAAAAACCATCTGTTGAGAGTAATGGGGTCGGGCCTTAGTCAATTATCCTCGAAAACCACAGCATTCCCCACTGTTAATCTACACCTTAGGGTCATACATGTACGTACACCTAGTGGTGTTTTGGTTCACGATTCAGTGTGCTGTGCGTAATAATATTACACACAAACAGGTATTATACTATGATGCAGGCAAAATTGCCAAGTTTCTATTGAGCAATTTAATTAGGGGAACAATACACAGTTAATAAATATCTTCATGAGCTATAGGGAAATTGAAAATATGCCTATCATATGACTACATATTAGCCCTACACTTTTAAGACATGTCTGCTTGGCAGCTCGCCAGTCTCAGGTAGTCTCGTGCCCAGACCTAGGCTCACCCCCTCGTGGGGGAGGAGCCAAGGTCTGGGCACGAGACTAGTCTCCGGGAGATTTAATATGCTCAAGATTTCATACTACAAATAGTATATTGTGTCGGGTGGAGGCCATGAGAGCTCAACTGGTACATGCTCAGTCGATAGCTGTGACTTGTGGCTGAGTCTAATTCTCTCACTACCGGTCTCAGGGAGCTAGGTTTCAAACTCTATACTCATTGACAAGGTTTTACACTACAGCCGGCATACGTCGGGTGGAAGCCATGGAGGGTGTTTACTTTTCTTTTTTACATGGGAGGGGAAAGCCTAGAATGGAGCTGGTAGCTTTAGGATACAAATGATCTTTAATTGGATAAATGCTGCAGCATGTCACTGTCATGTACTGCCATATTAGTGAACCATTGGTGTCTCCCAGCTTGTATTTCATGGACTTTGCACCTAAGGCATCCTCTGTATAATGTGGAATGGGAACCATGCTTTAGGAAAGGGAGGACGGAGCTGAGCAATGTTTTCAGCACATTGTACCATGCCTGCATGGCGTTGTCATTTGCATGCATATATAGTCATCTAACTATCGCTGTAGCAGTGGTGAGTAAATTAATTGTCTTGCTGCATTGGACAGGATTGCCATCTACTCTTGAGGTTCGATAATCACAGTTTCACCAAAATATCCAAATTTTGAAAAATGTTGTTTAACTGTACACAACTTTTATTCGAAATTTGACACTCAAAAGCAAGGCCTAGGCCGACAAGCAGAATGCCTAAAGCTAACTACAGTGTATAGCTGCACAGATGATCATCATGTAACCAGCTAGGGGCGGGGTCAGAATGTAATGATTAATTAGTTGATAATGTAGTCAGGGTCACATTTACACCCGAGATTTTTGGGACACTTGATCAGTATTCCATAGTATTCGATAGTATTCCATAGTATTACACAGTATTCCCCCCAAGCTTAGTAGAGGGCCCAATAGAGGGCCTGCATGAGAATAAGGCTATGAACTGACAGTATATCAATAATGGGTGGGTTCAACATACTACCAATATTCTCACATGAGTGGTTAAAGCCCAAAGTCATGAAAAATCTTGTCAACTACAAGGTAGTAATTCTTCAGGGATTCTCTCAGTTGGCTAGTAGAATTCATGCTTATGAAGTTTCTTAATTATAGTTTAGTATTTAAGTGACTGTATTCCTAGCTCTTGTATTGATGCGCCCTAAAGAAGACTACAGCACTGTAGTCAAAAGATCTGCAATTTGATAATATTTTTGATGACTGTGAAATTCTGGTTGGAATTGAAGAAACTTTACAAGGCAGTAGCTTATTAAAATTAATTATAATCTCTTGCGGGCCAGTCTTGGCCTAGCTAACACAACTTTCCTGTGTTAAATAATTCCATGTTTCCCATGTAAAAAAACAACAATTCCTAGCAGAGAGGTCATATGACTTAAGACACACACATGTTTACATTGTTGCATTGGTGGGCTAATTACAATTAGTGAGGGTAGTCATATGACTTTGAGAAACATGTTTACATGAAGTTTACTAGCTCCCCTTTCATGTTTTAGCTAGAACAAAACGGTTAAGGTAAGCAGACCGTTATTTCTTATCAACTCTCACGTAACTAGTGAATATTCTGAGCAGAAAGTTCATATAACGTACTTAAGACATACATGTGCAACATGCTAGCCTACATGTACAACATGCTAGCTTACATGTACAACATGCTAGCTTATACATGTCAACATGCTAGCTTACATGTACATGCTAGCTTACATGTACAACATGCTAGCTTACATGTATGTAGCTGTGTTGCTGGTGTAATTGGTAGTCATATGAGTTTTAGAAATGCGTGTTGACACGTTCACTCTTTACATTCTAGCATGTCTTAGTCTGTAAACATGTTGTGGTGTGTTCCTACTAGATCACATGATTGATAAGGACAAAGGGATAGCCAAGGTCTACAAAACTCCCCCCAACACAGCTTTTCATTCCCTCTCTGTGGTAATTTAGAGAATGTACAAGACTATGATATATGATCTCAGAATGGCACTCGATCACTGCAGTGAATGTGTAAGATTACAGAAAATAATCAGGAAAACCGTGCATGCAAGCCAGAGTATCCATGTCTGACATGCTATAGCCACATTGCTACACCAGGCCCCGACGCAAAGCTTGCTGGGGGTGATCCAGAGGGGTGGATGGGGTGGTTAGCCACCCCCCTTAGCCTTCCAAAATAAAAAAAATAAATATATGTAGCTACTTACACGTGTGTTGTTATGTGTGCTGCTACAAGAAATAGCTGCCTTATTGTAATTACCAGGTAAATTTGTCACCATGCACCCTCATCTGAGCTGGACAAGGAGGAGGAGGAGCTGAAGGACTGCACTACATTCCTTTGCATGTCTTGGTCTAAGAGCGATAGCATCACTCTCTGCTGGAAAGGCCATGAAGGCAAGGCGTCGTACTCTCCCCGCATTATGGTGAGGAAGAACGAGAGCTGGGTTCCCTTGCCACTTCCATCGCCATCTAGATACAGCCGCAAACATAGCTTGTAGCCGAATCAGCTGATGTAGAAAGGAGCCGAGTAGAGGGAGACGACTTTTGCGATCTTTGCTTCGTGCCTCCTCCTCTGCACTTCGTTGATCTTCCAGACAAAGGTTCCATCGTAACTAGTGGCCTGCAGCGTCTGTACCATAAGTGCTAGTTCTGTATAGCCCTCGTGGAGCTGTTGGATTGCTGTTTCGGCTTTGACTGTGGCATCTATGATTGGCTTCATCTTGGCAGCCCACTCAGACTTCATCGTACTCCACATTATAGTAAGGAAGAAAGAGAGATGGATCCCCTGAATAGTAAAGCCTGGCTCAGGCCAGCCTGGATCGAGGCTGGATCTCCTATAGACTACATGCAGTCATCCAGTCCAGTTGTGGTAGTGTGACATTTTAGAGACATTACATCATGAATGGATTGTTGAGAACGGGCACTGTGGAGAACATCCGTCAGCCTGAGGCAGCATTGGAAGGAGGGCTGTGGGTGGAAGGACTACACTATATGTAGCTTTTGCTTAAGGAAACAGACGCACAGTTCATATATAAACATCTTCATGAGCTAAAGTGACTCTTCACAAATGAATCTCACTTCCCATGGGGAAATCAAAAATATGCCCATCTGACAGTGGACTTAAGGCATCTCAGAGTCTATGTCTGTTTGGCAGCTTGCCATTCTTAGCTATAAAGAGGTTACTTATATGCCCAGGTTTCATACTGCAAATAGCATAATCGTTAGGAGCTTCCCAGCAGGCAAGATTACACTGAGCTGTCAGAAAGAGAATCGGTCCCATCAGATATTACATTGGGGGCTACAAATGGACAATGGAGATGTAGCTATACGATACTGAGCAGTCCTTGATATCCTCTAACTGGATTAGTGCTGCAGCAGGTGCAGCTAAGCCTAAGCCCATCTACAAAGACTGTGAGAGTAGCTAAGCAGTGGACTGTGACTAATTGACTATCTCAACTAGTCATGATCCACTGCTCACTGCCATCCTCCATACTACTGCATTAACAGCAATCCTTTGCTGTGGTGTAATTTGCATGGATACTTGCACCTCTGGCATCATCTGTATAATGTGGGTTATTGTGGAATGGGAACTAGATCATTGTTTGGATACTTCCTTTGGGGGAAAGGAGGGAAAAGCCGGGGAATTTTAAGTGTTCTCAGCAGAAACCACACACAATAGGTGCCTGTGTTAGCGCCAAGACTGGCCCAAGGGTTCAGCTACTTTCTGGTAGTTAACCAAATTTTTTGTGACTTTGCCAATTTGCAGCCTGTGACCACTCACATGTCCAGTGCAGCAAGATACTAAATTATTCATTATTAGCTACTGAGATAATTAGCACACAAATGACAATACCAACTTTCCCACATGAAGTGTTATAAATATTCTTATGACGCGCTAGTCTCGTGCCCAGATCCTCCACCTGCCCCCTGAGGTGGGTGGAGGGTCTGGACACGAGACTAATAATAATATGTTTTCATGTACACAGCTTGTATACTAACTGTTATAAGTGAAATACCCGGCTGAGTTTGAAATACGTACCATTCTGAGTTTGAAACAGGTCTCTGGAGAGAGTGTATACTGTTAGCCTGTGATAGGTTGGTTTAGTGTAGTATTATGGAAAAATAGGGCTCTGAAATGGGCATTTGGTCATCAATTGTACTCGCTATTGCTCATACAATTTTGCCAACCAAATACCAATTTCAGAACCCAATTTTTCCCTAATACCACACTTATAATTAACCAACCTATTAAGACACACACACACACCTTACATGTACATGGTGGGTGGGTGCTATGAATATGACTATGATTGGTAGGGCAGTTGTATGACTTTAGAAACACATGTCTACATGAAGTAATACCACTTTCAATCTACTTTCTTCACATTCTAACATGCTCAAGCCTTAGTCTGTAAACATGTTGTGGTGCGTTCTCAGATCACATGATAGAAAGTGATGGCCAAGGTATTCAAGACCAGCTTTTTATTACCATTTATTACGCTCTGTGGTAATTTAGAGAATGCAATTTCCATCCAAACTTTATCTCTGCAGCCATGCCTGGGTATGAGTAGCCTCGTTTCCAGGCTCTTGCGTGGGCGGAGTAGAGACTACTCTCCCCTCCACTAGAGCCTGGGAACGAGGCTAGGGTATGAGGAACAACAACATGCCTTCTTAGAGTATGGTAATATTGATGTCTGAGGCACTCTGAATGACTGTTCAGCTGTAGGGTGTGATACTCTCCATTGTTACTGTAACACAGGGTAGTAATATACTAAGAAGAGCCTATAGCGATGCTGGAGCCCATGATAGCCAAGCTGAATGTTTTGCTTTAGAGCTGTTATTTCTTCCATGAGGTTATCACCATGCCAAAAATAAGGTGATCCATAGTGGGTTATAATTGGGCACAGGGAATACAGTTGTGGGAGTCTTGTGACTGTCCACATAGCACCCATCCAAAAATGAATGGCAGGTGTGGATCGCGTGATTCAATTACACTATTATGCAAAGATCAAAAGGTTCTGAGACAGCATCCCTAAGGAGACAGTGTAGCACTGATTCGATTAGGCTAAATATTCATACCCCTATTGTTGTTCACTAATCTATTTTACAATACTAATTGCCCAGTTCAAAGGAAATCAAAGGCAAACAGTATAATAATAATTAATATGCTGATATCAAAGTAGACTAAAGTATGTTGCTTTAAAGAAGGCTCAGAAAAATTACAAGCAAACAAGCATGATCTCATACAAGAAACTACATGAAATTCGAAAGCACTTCCTTGTTGACCTAACATAGGCACTAAATTTAATGAAGGAAAATACAAGAGAACATAATATGTGCTTCAATGCAGGTTCTTGTATGAAGACATAAGAACATGCTTGTTTGCTTGTACATGTAATTGTGCTTCCAGTACTTTTACCCCATTATAGATAAAGGATGTCACTGAAGGGTTTACAGCTTAGAAGATAAGTGCGTCCCATATGTCCATTGGCTTTCTATAACAGTCTTTCTATATATAAACATTAGTTGATAATATTTGCAAACATTGGCCTACTGCAACTGCAAACTAAGATGCATAGCCACAGGCCATTCCCCCCCCCCCCCCACGTTGTTTGCAAGTTTATACTGTGATTCATTCCAAATAAGGGTAATGAGTCAGGGCCTTGAATATCATCTGCTAAGATGGACAAATTGCGGGCCTATGTTTTACAGTTGTCTACGAGGGACTATACGTAGCTAATGCTTTAATATAGCACCAGACGTTGAGGTGGGTGTGGTGCCCCCACCCGTGCTACAACAGGGAGCAGGTTTGCAGCCCAATTCCTACCGGATCACTTTTCTTGATGGAGCCAGTTGCCCTTTTTACATCTTAGCTAGTCTAAGAATAAAACTTGCTAATGTATTTAATAGTCTGGCTATATGCTATATTGTCCAGCCCACATTTTATGAATGTTATATCATATTATGAAGAATTGTTAAGACTAGACACTGGACAAACATTGGGCAACCTGAAGCAACATTCATCTCATAAACCCTATCAGCTTAGCCGCGCTCATGGGCTCCTGGTAAATGACGCCACACTTAAAAATACATTCAGGCGGGCCAATTCGTTTGTTTGTAGACATGCATGTAGTCTCATGCCTCGACTCATGCCACGACTCACTCTTTGTGGGGGGGGGTGAGTCAGGGCATGAGACTACATGCATGTAGATTATTTGACTGGAGTGTGCACAACACATGTTAGTGACATCCTATTGTGTGTGTGTGACCACAGACAACACATGATCTTAAAATTACAAAAAGAAGGGTTAATTAGACCGTCTGTAGGTTTCAGGAATGTGCAGCAGCATACAGTCCCTACCTCAAATCTGATTGGCTGATTTCTGAGAGTGAGACAGCCTGTGCTGTGGCCATAAATGGTCTCAAAACTGTGGATGAGCACATGAGCATATCGAATATCTAGCCTGTTTACTTAGTGTGGGGCTGAACTCAGCACTGGGTGTGCTGTGCCTTCTCCACATGAGTACTGCAGCTGCTTGCACAACACAAGAACTATTCTCTAATGCCAGCTCACTCCCACTGAAAGCCATGTGGATTCAGCTTTAGTATCTCTACGAAAACAGAAACTGCTTGTCCCCTAAAGTGGCTTCGCTCCCAAGCAGGCTCCATTCACCAGTCTCTCAGCGCCTCCCTCAAGGAAGGGAAGCTAGAAACCCACATTAAGTGTTGCTAAGAGACTGCTAAGAGACTGCTAAAGTGGTTTAGTGTCGCTAAGGGTCTGAGAGTCCTTACAGCAGCATAAACTATCCATCACAGCTGCTTTGTGGAATTAATCTGTTTACAAACAGTGGTCACAAGGTGCTTTGGGAATCACTGAAAGGCTTCTTGAAGCTAAGGGATAATGGGTAGCATACCAAAGTTAGGTATTGATCCTACTGGGTCTTCTTCCTTGCCCTGCAGGGTCAAAACATTCTATGTGAAATCACTAGATCTTTCATTTAGCAGCCTGATTCTTAGGTGATTACGTATACTTTGTTTGGATTACATAACCAGCTGTCTATTGACTTAATGTTTGTGAACAAATAAAACATATGACCTACTGACCTTTGTGATAATGAACCAATAATAGTCACATGATTCCATCAAAAAGCTATTATGACCAGATGCCCCCCTTATCTTGATTATCACTCATGTATACGTACCTAACACAATCACACAATGGCAAATACGTATTCCTCGGGAGCGCTTTGAATTCTGTGTGTCAACAGTGTACACTCCCACACCTAAAAATATAGGGTATATATAGCTAGGGCTAGGTGTGCAGCTGAAACTTGACAAGCAGGTTTAACCCATTTTCAAAACATCTTGAGCTGCCATGACAGGTATCAAAACAGAGGTAGGAGCATACTATACATAGCAAATGTCTGGTTTACAATAGTAAGAGAATAATTGAATGTGACGTGTTGGGCTTAATAATTAGCCTGGAACCAGGCTAATTATTTACTATGGTAATGCAAAGCATTGTTGTTTGGGTCCTTTAGAACATTGTTCCCATAGATACTCTGTGTATATAATGAAAATAAACAACTTGATAGATAGGTTAGCTAGGGCCAGCTTTTCATGTATTAGGCATCTTACTTTTGGATTGGTGTGTATGAATTCAAAAGGCAATTAGTGGCATGTATAGCATGTAGGAATACTCTCAAGATAATTGCCATGACCACAGTTAGCAGCTCAGATTCCAGACATGCCTGCAGCCTAGCCACACCCCTTATGGGAAGCATTGGCAATGATTGCTGTACTAATGGTCCTTACACATGTAGGCAATTTACAATGTTTTGTGAATCAAAAGCTGTATACTCACGCAATCATTCAACGCATGCCAATGCAGCTTACTGGTAATAGCATAGCATACATATTTTCCCAAATTCATTCACCAGGAATGGAACAAATATACGACCCATTTCTGGCATTAAATGTAGCAGCCAGCTTGCTATATCAATAGCTCTTTACCCCAGCTATTTATGCGGTAAAATATTGAACTTACACTCATGCTTCATTTGAACGGAAATGCCAGATTGAATATCGTAGTCTCTTTGTATTGACCACTATTGTTGAGATACGCATTGCTGGAGACAAGAGCGCATACTTATAAAAAAATGTTCGCGGGTAAAGTTCATTTATGTGCTCTTGCTGGAGATTAAGGACATTATTACTTATAATTGCACCACAGATATAGAATGTTATACAACTAGGTTGCTACGACAACTACATATCTGGCACCATGTGTATGAACATTGTCGGCAGACATGGTACATTTGAAACAATAAGTATACATACATAATATGTATGTACAATAGTGAAATTCTCCATAAGACGTAAAAAAAATTCTGAATCTACAATCATATCCTACTAAAACTAATTTGTGCAGTGCAGTCGCGATATTATTACACCTTCGAAGCCGATGCGGCTGCTCGTTCAAACGATCCACCTAGAATACGACAATGCAGTTTTTGTCCTCATCACATACATAAACAAATCCATCTTCATCGATGATGATGCTACCAGGATCTTGTAGCTCTGTGTCCATACCAAAAACAGCTACAGATTCACCATTGGTTTGGAAGACAGACACCCGATGGTTGTCACGCTCAGTCACGTAAATATAGTTCTTGCGTATCGCAATTCCTCTAGGAGAATGCAGTTCACCAGGACTGTTTCCAGATTGTCCAATTGTGGCCAACAAAGTACCCTCTGAACTGAACTTGGATATTCGATGATGATGCAGATCTGTTACGTAGACGTTGTTTTCCTCATCAAATGCAATACCTACTGGTCTGTCGACATCTTCAGGGTTTCCAAAGACTTGAGGATGCTTCAAGTCACGATCGAAGACCTGAACTCTGCTATTCGCACGATCGCAAACAAAAAGCTCACCTCGAGGGCTAACCGTGATTCTCCCGGGCCTATTGAGCTCTGAGCTACCACTTTCGATGACGGCACAGCTAGTCCAATTCTTATCGTACTTGGTGATGCAGTTGTCTTCCTGGTCAACTACGTACACAAATTCATCTTTGTCGACCACGATACCAGTCGGATGTGTCAAATCGATCTGATTGGGCCTATCAACTATGGTTCCATCTTTGTCGACAATTGCTATCTTGCCTGCACGACTGACTGATTCTGACACAAGAAGCTGCCCTGTACAGGTGAGCGTAACCCCATACGGAGTGTTTAGGCCAGTGATGCGTCTAATAGGGTCGCAAAGCTGTTTAGGCGGTATCTCTGCATGCATGCGGAGAGGACAACCAGGCAGTAGCACATTGTTGATGTACACATCCATCTCATGCTGACCTCGGATTACTGGACGATAGGACACGTCATAAACGGCATTATCACGAGCGGTTACCGTTGCTTGCAAATTGGAATGATCCACTAATGACTTTATTTCAACGCGCACATCTTGAGGCTCTTTGCAGGGTACTCCATTGCAGTAGGCCGTACGTACTGTAAAATTTGCCGTGGCTTTTGTCTCTGATGCACGAACTCCATCGCCCTCAATTGTACATTTCGATACATCTGCTTGTGGAAGGCACAAAGCCGCATTTTCACGGAGAAAATCGTCTGCTTTTTCGACACATGACAGTGTCACTGCAATGTCGGCGGCTGCAGCTGGCTCCAGAGTAAGGCCCTCATAGTTTCTCATTTCCTGCTGTATTTCAGCTTTCATCCTTGACTGGAAAGAGGTTATCTCAGAACTGCTCCCATTTTCCAAGCAGCGATCAACGAATGTTGTCACGTCCTGAATCCTGGAGGATGCGGATTTCAGTTCCTCAAGCTGGCTTTCTAAAGCGTTGACCTTTTCTCGTTCTTTCTGATGGATAGCATCTATCAAATCTTGCTTGCGGGTCTGAACAGCATCCATCATTTTAGTGAAAGCGTGGTTGATGTCTTCTTCTGTGTTTACGACCTGGTTTGTGATTCTCGATTTGACTACCTCTACTTCTGCAATGCTCTCAGTGATCTTGGTACAATTGTTCCTGAGCGACGACAAGATTTCACGTACATGCTTTTCATACCCTGGCCCACAGTTGTCGATCGTGTCACACTCGTGGTCTTTATGCTGAAGGTTGATGCAAGGCTGACAGATCAAACGATCACAGCGGAAGCAGTAGTATTCCAACATTTTACCCCGATGATCTGGGCATTCGTAGCTGTCAGTTGGGCGTTTCTTGATCGAAAGGTGTTGTCCGGGATTTCTCTTGAATTCATCGAGCTTAACCACCTGGTGGTCTTTGTACGCTTTTTGCCTCCTCTGGTGGGACTCCTCGCAGAAATTACAGATGTATTCTTCACAGTCACAGCAAAAGGCCTGTGCAGGGGGCTGGGGTTGGTCCGGGGCGGAGCAGAGACCACATACGATCTCGCTGTTGCTCCTTGCAAGAGTTACGGTATCGTGTACTCTTTTCATGTGATCTACGAAGTGCAGTGTTGGGAGGCGACCAGCGTCGTTTCCCGGCAGATGTACGTCCTTGTGGCACTCGGGGCAAGCAAACGGGCGGCCTTCTCCGGCTTTCTCTGCTAGATTTTGGACGCACTCCTTGCAGTAATAGTGTAGACATGTCGGCAGGATCTTGGGTTCGTGAAAATACTCGCCACAAAGAGAACAGGTGAGCTCTTTCTGTTCGCGAGTCGTCAGATCAACACGTACACTGTCATCCATAATTTGTTTACTACCTGTGCCTCTTTGACCCCTCCCAGTACCTCTTGGGGCGCATACAGAATTAAACTCCAAAAAAAGCACTATCACGTGAGTAACGTAGGCCATCATTCGATCTGCAACTGCGCTGCTCAGCATTATCTTAAAAGATCCGCGAGGAAGACTTGCCAGTTAGTAATTTCGTCATATATCGGCAAGAATGTACGCTGCAAGAGCGGCCAAAGACAGTCGCCACACAAGTTTGAGACATGTAGGCGTGAGGGGCGGGCTACGCCAGAGGCTAGAGTGCGGCTGCAAAAATCTGAATCCAAGTTTGGAGAAGGAGGATGATGGAACTTTACAATTGCTACTTGGGAGCTAGAATTTGGGAGCTACATGTATATGTAGAGGTGAGTGAGGCGAATATCGTTCATCATCAGCCCCACCCCCAATACATGGGGCTACGCCGGCCGCGCCATGGGAGGGGCTGCCAGCCGGCTATCGATGGGGGTGGGGCTGAACATTAATTGTGTTTATTCGTGAATAACTATAGCGGCCACTCTGGTCCAGTAGACAGACTGACAGTAGCTGGCTTATTCAGGAGCTATTCAAGTTTTTTTAAGCTCGTAAGTCCACGTGGAGACGTTTAATAGCGCTCTCTCTGGAGGGAAGCGAGCAAGTTTACAGAAATGGGAAAGTTTTTTTCCACCAGAAAAAATAGTGAGCAGGCAGGTTAGCCAGTCCAGTTCTAACACGCACGGCTTAGTAGTAGTCTCGGGGTCCCAGCCCTACAAACAGAAGGAAGACTATTGAACTTCCTTTCGTGGGCTGGCGACCCGAGACTAGAGTAATCTCCCGTAGCCAGACCCTCTCGGTCTGGCTACGTGAGACTAAGATTAGAGTAAGACCAACAGATGTCCTTATACTACATAGTATACTACACTACAGTACAGAGTAATCGTTCCCCTACAGCTTCTGACACTGCACAGGATGCGGAGTCGTCGGTATCGGTACGGGAGGAGAGTACCAGCCAGCAAGTGAGTATGCTATCTCAACCTGCACAATCTTATACATGAGTTAAATAAAGTACCTCCAACCAAGGCTGTTTCTACAATTTGTGAACCAATACCGTATGAGTGATATTATGAAAACAGTTTAGCAGACTTTATGGCTTCTCTTCCTTGGCAGTGTGGCAGAGTACGTAGGAATCTCTAGCCACCAATTTGTGGTTAGTGATGGTGTTGTCGTTGTACCAACTGGTCCACAAATTCCTCCAGTTCCACCAGCTGCCCTTGTTCGCATACCATCACAGACGAACACTCTTTCCTCCTTCATTCGTCTAGCCCTTGCTAAAATTGCGAAGTATTCTCCATTCAACATCGATATCAAACTAGCTCCAGAGTCTACGGATAGAAAAGGCGGAGAATATGTGCAACAGAAGAGTGATAGTGCATATTTTTCAAAACACTTCTCAAGCCGACTCGAACACTCTTGCAATTGAGTCTGGGAATAATGACGAATATGAAAAGAGTGATCAGTGCCAGGAAGACCTCCAGGTACAGAAAGAGTCGGCATGCCCAACAGAAGAGCCCTCACTCGTGGGCATCTCCACACCCACTGCTTCAACTGCCAAACCACAGAATACCAAGGAACGAGTCGTAGTCGGCCCTGGTCATGTGACCACTCTATCAGACCCAACCGTGAAACGGGTACCGGTTAGCTGGCACGACACTGGTCAGCCCAATACAGCTCCTGGCGGTGCAACTCCTGGATCGGACACCAGCATGTCGACAGTCACCCCCAGAGAGCTACTCAAGTCCTCTATATTGAAAGACCGTCAGACAAATGGTAGCCCCATTTTTCCACCATTGGCTAGCCCCAGTAAAAGACTCACCAAAAACACTCAAAGCCATGATACGTCTGCCGCTACAAGAAAACGAAACGGCTACGATCTCCCTTCCCCTGGAGAGCCACTAAAATCACATTTGCCGGACCCCAAAAATTCAGAGTTTGAAGAGGCACGGCAGGAAACCCCCTGGGAATGTACGGACCAAGCACCTGAATACGACTCACAAGATGAAACAAGAGAGAAAGACAGGATCTATCACGGCTACCCTGTCAGATTTTTCACTAAATGTGTAGATAATGATCCGTTTAGAAGCATCAGTCAAGTCTTGAACCTCACGGAAACTCCATCTGAGACACATTTCACTCCGCAGTCATTCGCCTACGTACAAACTGTACTGCCATCACAAGTTTCCCATTTGTGAGCATCCCACCGTTCAAGGATCAGCCTTTTCGCTTTGACAGTGAAGACTCGGGGTATGCAAGTAATAAGCTCCAGCAAATTAATTAATTGTGAGTGTCTAGACACGTGCCCCTGTATCTCATGTTACAATGCTGTACTACAAATAAAATACAAGTGTTTGTGTGTGTAATTTGTACCATCTCTGTATCATGTTACTGTGCATGTGCTGTATTACAACTGTTTGTGTTCATACATGCTGTTGTACAAGTGTACATAATTGTTAATTAAAAGATAATTATATTTCATGTTCTTGCTATTTTTAATATACCCACCTTCATGGTTTGTAGCACTGAATGCTCATCCAAAGTTCGTTGATAGAAACACAACTGTTGTAGACAATACGACATTTTGTTGTTTTTTTTGTGCATAACCAGTTTTATAGTCTGCCCAATGTAAATTACTTTGTATGATGCAACACTTCATATTTATTTCATCACTTATTCCATAATGTGTCATGGAAAGCTGTGGGTGTACCTTGGCATGCATTCCTGGCAAAAAGGTGACAATATTCAAGCCTAAGGATCAGCTTGGGAATGAGACTAGTTCTGTATAGGCTCTAGTCTTATTCTCATGCCCGGTTCCGCTTTATGTCACTTGCAAAATTTAATAGGCCATAATTATGTTGGCCTGGGAGAATTTTTATAGTCCAGATAGGATCACATTTGGCTGGTGGAAAAGAGCAATGATACATTATTTAAATGGGCAAGGTTTAGGAATAGCAATGGATTTCCAGAGAGGGCAGCAACAGTGGATCAGTGATTCAAAAAAATGGTGGGGCTTGCAAATTCTTGTGCAAGTAGCCAATGGTCAATAGTGTAATCAATAGCAAGATCTTGGATCACAGTTGTGTTGTGACGATAGAGTTTATGGGAGTAGGGAGATTAGCTAGTTTCTTTAGCAGGGCTTCTAGGAATTTTTGTGTTAATTAATCAATTGTAAGTATCTACAGGCACTTACATGTACAAGACCTATAGCCTCATTCCCAGGCCTCCGTGCGTGTTTCACTTTAGCCAGTGTGAAATGCGCAGAGAGCTACACAATAGTTGATCTCCCACAGTCATGTGGTCCTCTGAGTTCCTGTAAACATGTTGGGTGGTGTTTGGTCTTTCCATTCAGCTATACATGATAGTACTTCTGCAGTGCAGGGGAAGCTATGAATACAATTATAATTTGGGTGCGGTAGTCATATGACTTGTTTTACATCTGTAAACATGTTTTTAGCTGCCCTTTCATGAGATTATGCCTTGATTGATATACAAGCCCCAAACCTGGTTAGTGATTAAAAACTGGCCACAAATTTATTGATGCTATGCTTGACATGGGTCCATGATACAAGCGAAAGCATTCATTACCACCCAGGCCTCGTGCTCAAAGTAAAATTCAACATGCTCTGTGGTAATGAGTGAAGTTTCCTTTTCCTCATGCACAGGGAGGGGAGCCTGGGGACGAGGCTCCTCTGATGTAGACACCACTGGGCCAGGACTTTGTTTTTAGCCAGATGTCCTTATCCATGGGCTCCTAGCTGCCTTATCTCACAAGCATTAATCAGGAATTGCTAGATGCATGGGTACATTATTATTGCAGATGTGGATGTCTGCATCTTAGGGGCCTAGCTCATATAAAAATCCGCTCTCTTGGCAGGATCCTCAATAAAAACTGAGGCAGACAGATTGCCATTAATTAGCTGAGCAACTAAGTACCCCATTATTCCCTAAGCTGGTGCTAAGGAGGTGTCAACTTTGGCTATGACTATGATTATTGAGGGTGTTTCTATAAGCATGCCTTATACCTGAAATGTTTATGTTATAGTAACTAAACAAATGTTGGAGTGTGTCGAACGCGTTACAGCTAAACATGGATTAGAGAGTGTGTCTTGATAGCTTAGACAAGGGCTACCAATTAGTACTGCATCATGTCTGCCTGCATGAGAATATACATGGTAGTTGTAAGGCCATTTCAGTAGTAAAACCAGCAGTCTCTAGTACCTCTGCTTACTATACTGGTTTACTGTCTCTGTAGCTGCACGTGGCTGGAGTAGTTTACAGATTCATTTACTGACACTCTCCCTTAATTTCTTGCGTATGTGTGAACAGTGTGCTCATTCCGATTTTTATGAGGGCTAGGAATGAGGCTACACCTTGTCGCAAGTTAGTGCAGCTGCTGCTAATTCAACACCTTGTGGCATAGTTTCCCCAGGGGAGGGAGCTATTGTGAGCTAATTCAATTAGCTCACTAACTACCCTAGACAACTGGGGCTCTAAACACCCAGCATACTGCATAGTTCAAAGGAAAGTCCTGTTAATTATTCATGGTATGGTCTAAGCCTATCAAAAGCATGTCTGGGGTTATGTTTGTAGTACAAACAATAGAGACATAACAGAGACATAACGTTTGAAACCTCATAACCAGAAAAAGAATATTTCTGGGTATGCCCACATTTGAGTTTATTTGTGTAAAGCTGCATCACATTGCTGTGACACATGCAAAACAGATGCTGAAGAGTGAACATGTCATGTGTGTACCAGCTCAACAAATTGTACATGCATGTGCATGTGTGCAGGAAGCTCCACATTAATTTTGTGGTTTAATTTGTGGTCTGTGGTTACAAGTCTTTATAGTACCACCCTGTAGGATTTTCTGACAGGGCCAACTTGAACTGTGGTGTCTACAATGTGCAATAAATTTCCCCTTCGACAGGTAGCTCTCCGACATCTAATCTCATTCCCAGGTTCTCATGTGTGTTTCTCTTTGCTATAAGTAACTAATTTAAATGTGCAATTCACACGTGGGCCTGGTTAGGACCTGTCTTGCTTGTATTTGGTTAGTCTTTCGTACTCACCCATGTGCTACACAGGTTCATCCAATATCCAGTTATACAATGAGCTGACAAAAGGGGAAATTATCTTAAAAATTACCAGCACATTATATAAAACAGGCAAGGTTTGGTTCAAGCAATGCCCTTTGATGCCCTTTATACTGCTGCAGCATGCCAACTGAGCCAATATTATATTAGCTGCATGTTCAAATATGAACAGCTTAGTTCTACTTTCACTGATTTTGCTCCTCTGGCATAATGTGGTTACTGGGGTTACTGTGGAATGGGAAGTAGCCATTGTGTGGTATACATAATTGGATCCTTCAAGAGGGTGCAAGTCTTGCCAAATTTCCAATCTTGTGTCCAAAGCACATAAAACAATTTTAATGCACGCTTGTCTTGTCAAGACATTATTAGGACAAGTATGCATGCAATTGACAACACCAGGCACCATGCGCTGAGTGTTCTGTAGTATTACACATAGCCCTCACATTCTTGACATTTCTGAGATAAAACTGACCGACTCTTGGAGTCAAAGGACAAGTAGGATGTGGTGGTGACTTCAGATGAAATTTCTCGAGAGAGAGGCTTGCCTTGCCTTGTGGGTTTTGTTTGCACATTCCTCCATTAACTGTTATCAGATTCCTGTAGCTGTTTCTATCTGTCAATCAGACGTACAGGGAGGGGAACCTTACCACTGGGCCAGGACTTTGCTTTTGCAAAGTGTCCTTATCTACAGTACTCAATCAGGTAATATGGACGGTACTGACCAGTAGTTCTCAAATTCCACTGTAACCTGATACTTGAAATGGCATCAGTTATTCAATCACTCTCTTGGCAGGATCCTCAATAAACTGAATTGCCATTGATTAGCTATAGCTTTCAAGTGGCAATTGTCAAGTGTATTGTTATTCCCTAAGCAGGTGCTAAGGAGGTGTCGACTTTGGCTGTGAATTAGGTTAATGAGTTTTTCCATCAGCATGCTTTAAACTTGCAACTATAGTGTTAGAGTGTATCATAAACAGCTAAACATGTACTGTGTTAGACAGGGGCTACCACAAGTTAATTAGTGTTGGAGTGTCCACATCTTATGTAATATCTTTGTCATCCCCGGACCTGGTCTGTCCAGTAGGGCTTAGTGTGTGGTGCACTTTTGATGGTATTCATGACCCTAAATTGCCCCTATTTGGATGTACTACCTTTACAGTAGTATCACGTGTACACTGTTTACAAACAGTAGTGTGTAATAGTGTACACCAAACAAACATGGATGAAATAGCCTGCAGGCACACACCATAGTTTGCAGCTGCAGCATGCCAGTGTTTGCAAATATTGTCAGCAAACGTTGGATATAAGGTATCAGTTGATAGGAAGCCTATTTGCATGTGAGAGATACTTATCTTCACAGATAGTACCACAGAGTACTACTTGCTTGTGGTTATCAGTAGACCTCGGTGGTAAAATAAAAAGTCGGTAAGAGAACGTGGTTTGATGTAGTTTTCTTGTATAAGAACATAAGAACGTGCTTATTTGCTTGTGTTTCCAGGCCATGGCGCCAGCAGTTTTATCGCACATTACATCATAAGGGATGAAGGTCAATTTCACCAACGTTAGCTTCATTCCCAGGCTCCCCTCCCCCAGGGACGAAGTAACCAAATGTGAACTACACACAACATGTCACTGTTAAGTAGTACATCAGTTGCTCATGCACTACGTACACACAGGCTCAATACCAATTAAGCATGAAACGTATACACAGGCTCAATACCAAGTGCATGCCTGAGATATAGGTTTGAAGTCATAAGATCTATGAAGACGAAATACAAACACACCCATCATGCATGTACAGTAAGTAGTACAGATCCGACTGTGATATGCAGTATAACCTTATTGAGGTTCAGCACCAAGCTAGACCCACACCAGTTGTACCAAGCTTGAAACGTATCGCAACAGGCTCAAAACCAGAAATACAAACACACCCATCATGCATGTACAGTAAGTAGTACAGATCCGACTGTGATATGCAGTATAACCTTATTGAGGTTCAGCACCAAGCTAGACCCACACCAGTTGTACCAAGCTTGAAACGTATCGCAACAGGCTCAACACCAGAAATACAAACACACATATCATGCATGTACAGTAAGTGGTACGGATCCCACTGTGATATGCAGTGTAACCTTATTGAGGTTCAGCACCAAGCTAGACCCACACCAGTTGTACCAAGCTTGAAACGTATCGCAACAGGCTCAAAACCAGAAATACAAACACACCCATCATGCATGTACAGTAAGTAGTACGGGTCCGACTGTGATACACAGTGTAACCTTACTGAGGTTCAGCACCAAGCTAGACCCACACCAGTTGTACCAAGCTTGAAACGTATCGCAACAGGCTCAAAACCAGAAATACAAACACACACATCATGCATGTACAGTAAGTAGTACGGGTCCGACTGTGATATGCAGTATAACCTTACTGAGGTTCAGCACCAAGCTAGACCCACACCAGTTGTACCAAGCTTGAAACGTATCGCAACAGGCTCAAAACCAGAAATACAAACACACACATCATGCATGTACAGTAAGTAGTACGGGTCCGACTGTGATACACAGTGTAACCTTACTGAGGTTCAGCACCAAGCTAGAGTTGTACCAAGCTTGAAATATAATCACAATAGGCTAGAAATAAGACTTTCCATGAGTAAGTAAGTGTCACACAACCCGTGAGAGAGAAAGATATACATACACATCTATAACTACACACAGAACACCTGGACACACGTTTAGCAGTAAATGCTGAGTGTCCTGCACAGTCGGACAGAAGAATCAAATGGCTGTATCAGCACTAACTACTGGAACACGTTCCTGGAAGCATACATCTCAGAACTGTGATGTCTAGGTCAGACATGAAGCTCTCCAGAAGATTTCTAACACAGAGAACCACACAATTGTTTGTAAACGCAGAGCCATGTCATCATGGAATGTGGCATGCTTGGTTGATAGTCAGCACTACCTGAAGGCTCTGTATCGAGGCAGATGCTGGATAGTATGTTCCTTGTAAAGCCTCACACAAATACACAAATGCAAACAATGAACGCACAATACAGCGACTCCAATAGAAGCATGCACTACCTACAGTACACTCACCATTATATGCATCCTGTGTTGTGATTCAATCACCAGTCAACGTTTGATAACAGCTATCCATAAAGATGGAGGTTACTTCGTACCTCCATCATGGACATACGTATAACACCATTCAAATTGGATGTTAAGAACACCCAAACAGAATCCGATGCATTGGCCAAATGCCACCAAGAACTACACCGTGCAGTACACTATGTAACCACTCACCATGGTTACTCCACACATATGAACATACAGGCAGCTGGATACCTTTATGTTACAAGTAAGCCAAAAAAACAACACACATTGTCAGTGATAGTTCACATCATATCTTTTACTATTCCCTCATACAATGTAAGTTTTATTATAGCATAAATAAAATAATTACTTATTACAGTAGAAGTAGTTATTAAATTACAGTAAAATTATCCATTAACATGTAAGTTGTGTATTACGGTGTTATTTATTACAGTAAGTAGTTAGTAAATTACTTAATTAACAAGTAATTATAGCTTAAATTATCCATTACATACGTATAATATGTAAATTGCTTTATTATAGTAGGTATATTATGTATAGTTATGTAAGTATAAGCCTTCGCTCCATGTTTGACGACAAAAAAAACACGTGTTCAAGTTGAAATTGATTTTTTTTCCAGGTGGACAGGGTTGTACAGAAGGTAAGTCCTATTATACGTATTCCCCTCTCCTCAACTCATACGTACTCTTCTCAATGCCACGTGCACACTGTCATGCTACCACTCACTGTACACAATAATCATGCTGCCACCCTGTACCTCATTCCTCACAGCAGCTGGCTGTGTTGGCTGTACGCTTTGGAAAGAAGAGCTGTGCTTGGCTGTATGCTTTGGAATGAAGAGCTGTGCTTGGCTGCCTTGTAGGGTGATAGCTGGAGGAACTCTTGTAGTCTGGTGTGCCTGAAGGGGTGAGAGGAGTCATGGAGCCAGTCAAGAGAATCTCAATCACTCATACAGGCTTAGTAAACCTTACAAAGACACTGTATAGGCTGGCAATGTCACTGGTAGCGGGTATAGCTACATGTAAAGCAAGGCAGCAGCTAAAACGTACATCCGACACAGCCATCAGAGTCCACACAGCGCTAGCCATCAGACGAAATCTTCTTGCACTCCAGTCCACCGCAAAATAAAAACGCAGCTTGATACTCCGCTTTTAGGCAAGCAAGTTTCCCGCGCATGGTATTCAATCTGACCAATGGAAGTGTGCAGGCTTTACCCGCCTAATCTCAGGTACCCAGACCCCGAGACTACTACCCGATAAGCGCGCGAAGACTAAGCAAAAAGTAAACACGCACTGTGCGATTTACATAGCCGGGCACAGGCTCTACTTTTGTGTAACACTGGGACACTCAAATCATTAATAGATTATCTTTGACTTTGTATATAACATGCACAAACTGTAGTATTGTAGCCACCCCCCCCCCCCCCCCCGTGTGGCCTGGGGACGAGGCTAATATCTCTGCCATTAAGACTATGGTATAGTACATGGCTAATGCTAACGATTGCTTGCTTGAAATTTGTAGTAGAAGCAGTGCAGAACCTCCACAGAGAACTACGTATATAATACGAGCGTGACCATGTACCATGGTACCAGTAGTCAGCACCCGTCCGCGCGCCGCGCCGACCACGTGGTCGTTTGACGCCCCGCCTTCGAGCAGAGTCCTTTGTCGATCGCTTTCCGCTTTCAGTAGCAAACCACATTTATGTGGAACCCGCGCGCAGCATTGGGTTATATAGTCTCGCGAGCCAGTCAACGTCCATAGGTACGCTGCGACAACCAATCGTTTATTGAGCAGAAAAAAATCAGATCACCTCCCGGACGCTTAGCTACCTGCAAAATGGTAAGTGGCTAACTAAGAGGGGTTGCATTATTTTCTGATCACAGTATCCAGACCTCAATGCAATGCACATGGCGAAATATTAATTCAGGCTAGGGGATTGGGTGCCTTATTCCTCGTTAATGCTCAGGCGAAAAGGGTGATTATTAAATTTATAACGTGACTCGCTCTTCAGGGCTAGGGTTTGCCTAGGGGCTAGAGCCTAACCGTTGGGTTTAGAGCTCGCTGCGTTGCGTCAGTTTTGAGCTACAGGCTAGTGCACGTATGCGCATGCGCGTCCTTTCCCCATATAAATGTATTGACTTCCTGCCGGACCAATAGCCACGCCGAATTTATAACGTGACTCGCTCTTGTGATGCAAAACTTTTCAACCTATATATACACACAGGCAAAGCTACAGGTGAATTACGAGCTCACTTTTCCCGTCGACTCTCCCAACAAACCGCCACCTCCTGTTACTGTCCCTATCGATCAGGGCAGTCCGGCTCTAGCTGTTCTGGAAGGGGCAGTAGACATTAACAGAGACTACAAATTCACAGCCACATACTACGGAAAAGCTTTGGGGTATGATATTGATACCATATATGGTGTTGAAGATAAGGCACCTTACTACTGGATGTTCTACATTCAAGCGCCTGGTTGTGAGCCAGAACTTGCTCCAGTGGGTGTGTCAAATTACATCATTCCGGATACTGGTTACTCTGTGATATTCCGCTATGAAATACCTCCCCCACATGGTAAAAAAATTAAATTAAATTGAACAGTCTGAACGTAATGGTTCACAAGGAACTGTATGAACAATGAGTGGATTCTTCTTATAATTGCTGTTGTGCATTTTGTGATCGTATGATTTTGTAGTTAGCTACTTCCCCATTTGGAATATATTGCCATGTATATAATTTTTTTTTTGCAAACACAGAAACAAGAAATATATACGAGACCGAAAGAACAACAGGCAGAAACGCATGTCTAATCTAACATTTGTGCAAATGGAAGTATCTGTTATAATATCTATTATGCCCCATTTGGAGTAGCTAATTGCAAACATGCAGTAGTGCCATGTGCAGTGTCTAATCTAACATTTGTGCAAATGGAAGTATCTGTTATATTATCTATTATGCCATGTGTAGCTAATTAGTTGCAAAATGCAGTAGTGCCATGTGTGCAAGTGCATAAGTAAGAGTCATGAAAGCGTACCCAGCATTTTCTTACTGGAAGTGAAAAAAGCTGGGACAGCTGGGTACAAGGCTAGAAGGTAACAAGACTTTAAGCTAGCTTGCTATGGGCCCTGAGGCGCAGGGAAAACAAACTGTGAAGGTAGAATTTGGTCACCTATTATATGTGACTTATCAACAGTACATGGCAGACTTGGAACCACCTAGTATAAGGTTTCCTTCCGTGTTCACTTTGGGGATTTAAACAATGCCTACATATACCACACAGATTCAGGGGCAAGGGAGTAGAGCTCGAAACCGGTTTCCTCTTTAGAATTCTACATAATATCTTCAGTATCATACTACTGCTTATAATTATTATCCTAAAGCAAGAAATGTTATGCATTTTGTGATCATTAATAGTGTGGTTTAAATACTGTAGTTAGCTACTTCCCCATTTGGAGTATACAATTGCCATAATTTTTTTGCAAACACAGAAACAAGAAATATATATGAAACCAAAAGAACAAGGGGCAGTGTCTAATCTAACATTTGTGCAAATGGAAGTATCCCGTATATCTATTATGCCATTTGCAACAGTAGTGCCATTTGTGCAAGTGCATGAGTAAGAGTCATGAAAGTGTACCCAGCTGTCCCAGCATTTTCTTACTGGAAGTGAAAAAAGCTGGGACAGCTGGGTACAAGGCTAGAAGGTAACAAGACTTTAAGCTAGCTTGCTATGAGCCCCGGAGCACAGTGAAAACAAACTGTGAAGGTAGAATTTTGTCACCTGTTAAGCAAATCTGTAACTTATCAACAGTAAATGCCAGACCTGGGACCACTAGGTACAAGCCTACCTAGTATAAGGCTTCCTTCAGTGTTCACTTTTGGGATTCAAATAATGCATGCCTACATATACTACACTGATTCGGGGCAAAGTATATAGGAGGAAATGTTTTGATATGGCCAGCTGCTACACCAGCTGCTGGGAAGACTATATATAGCAATGCATGCAGGAGCCTGGGAGTAGAGATCTTTTAATGGTTTCCTCTTTAGAAATTCGACATAATATCTTCAGTATCATACTACAGCTTATAATTATTATCCTAAAGATGGATTGAGTGCCCAGCTTGCTGTATTCGGATCCTTGATACATTGAGACATAAATTGATACCGGGTATTTTTGAGATACTGCAACTTGAAAGGATGTATGGCTTCTACAGGCTATATATAGCTGTACCTTATATAATATAAAGGTTAGGTATAGGTTACCAGTGCTAATCAAAATTCCCCTCTAATTTCTCAGCATTGCTACATCATAATGGATAAAGGTCTTAAAATTAAATTAATGATGACTATAGGAGAGACATTTGTGTGCACGTGGTTAAGTGATGAAGTGCTTCTGTTGTGCCCCGATCTCCTGAGTCATGGCCAGTAAACAAAGAGCATCAGGTAATAGGCCACCCCACCCCAGTGGCTTGCCCACAGCTTTGGGGAAAACTTTATCAAATTGTCATAAGCAATTCAGCTAGCCCAAGAAGGCAGATAAAGATTTTATCCATCCCCAGACCACTGCTTTCAGCTATGCAAAGGAAAAAGGACAACCAAATGAAGCGGAGGGCTGGGAACAAGCTAGGCTAGCTTTGCATAGCCGCATTATACGCCATGTACTGGAAAATATCACTCATCTGTTGTTTGTATCGGTTACTCATGCATAACTAATACTGCAACAGACTCGTAATATTTCCCAATACTAGTCTCGCTAGCCAGACCACGTTTGAATGTGGTCTGGCTCGCAAGACTACACCATATATTTACTACATAATCACAACCTGGCCCGCGTAGGAAGCAGATCAAGTTCAGGGGTCATATTATTAAAACATAATAATCCCTATATTAAATCTTCAAGAACACAACCTACAGGGTAAGTGGAAAACGCTGAAAACCGAAAAACTAAAAAACTGAAAAACTGAAAAACTGCAAACTGAAACAATGGATCAAGCCTAAAAGACGCTACTTAGCCTCGTTCCCTAAAGCGGGGAAGGCTACCGCGATTACAGTGGTGGGGCTGAAAGCCGTCACTGCAAAAAAAAAAAAAAACAACTGTGAATGGAGGCCTGGGAACGGGCTAAGGTCAATATACGCCCCATGGCCAACTGTGCATGCAAAGTTGTATTGAAGGATCCTTCTTTGCTTCCATAGCTACTACATCACACAAGCTAGCCAGCCAGCCACAAACTAGGAAGCTTCAATTGGTCACAAGTAAAGAGAGAATTGCGGACATAACTGCTGTAATCAGATTACAATTAATACATGCACCCAACCCCAGAGAGGCCTTTAGTCGACTAGTCTAGTCACAGTGGTTTGCCAATGACTTCATGATATGCAATAAACAGACAACAGGATGTCAAAATGTAATTACTTAGACACGCACGGTTCCGGACCGAACTATTTTGCGGAAGGGCACGCCCATGGCCCAGGACTACATATACGCGCACGCGTCACAATCATGCACGTGATGGCTACAGTGCCGTTAGTGGGTGGGGCTGATAGCGCAGGAGGAACTCTGGAGCAGCGAGCGCGCTGTGCTGGATTGCAGTGTTCCAATTTCAGTTTTCAGTTTTTCAGTTTTTAGTTTTTCAGTTTTCAGCGTTTTCCACTTACCCCAACCTACATGAGCATATAAGTTATACATGTACATGTATCATGACCAAATTTATTGGGGCGAGCCTGAGCGAGCCCCAAACCTAGCGACTTGACTAGTCTGTGCACCCGTGTCTATATATATTATGTATGCATGGTACGTACGTCCTGCTCCCGGGCCCCGGGGGTATGGAACATTCTGAGCTAGGTAGTGAACCGCAATGTGGGCACACTTTAGCCGATTGAGGTTCACCACATACTGAACTGGGTAATGAACTAGTCCCGGCACTGGATCGCTGACAGTCAAGTGAACGTGACTGAACCAGAGAAGCCGAAGCCGTACTCTAGCATCTTCCCAAACAAAACATGCGCTCACAGCGATGAACTCTGCGAGGGCCCTCTTTTATACCCCATGGCTCGCAATTGCTTATGCTTCCGGTCAGAAGGATTGCTCGCTAAATTAATCATCTACTGTACTCAAAATTAATTTTGCGGAAGTGAAATAGCGAGGGAATTCCCCTCTGTATTTTATTCCTGAATAATACACACTAACGTTAGTGTGTATTATCCATGATTTTATTTCGCGCAATTGTCGCGGTCTATTTTCTTCAGTTTTGTCAGTGACAGTGATTTCAGAGAGAAGAAATGGGTCGCTATGATACCCAGAAGCAATCCGGCTGCAGCTCTTCCCCGGATGAGCAGCAAAGCGGGTGAGAACGCCTAGATGCTATCTATGCCCGGGCCAACTCACCCGCGAGTGAGTTGGCTTGCATCGTCAAGGCTTGGGTGTAGCCTGAGTGTAGGGCGGGTACGAGTAGTAGCCTTGTTCCCAGCGCCCCGCTTTATTCGTTTGCTTGAAACGTGGGCCTGGGGACAAGGGTACAAGATGGTAACCAGTTACAAGTATAATTTGGTAAATGGCCGGTACTCAATAGCTACTGATTGTCTTTGCAGGCCGGGCTCTGCACTTCAGAGCGTTATTCCTGCACAAGAACGAGACCACCAAAATGGGTGAGTTAGTAAGTATACCTGTATCACAGCGGTCACAGTTGTACTGCCTGTTATACCCTTAATTGTCACTACAGTTGCTACTGTACTGTGTAAAGCCCTAGAAATCAGCTGTTTCATTTTTTCTCAACTACCACAGGAGCACTGTCATTGTGACTGGGTACACTCCAGTCTTGGCCGGTGCGTTTGACGGTAAACGACCAGCCACTCCCCAAGCCACTGAGCAGCTTGACACCCAAGATGCCTGTCCAAAAACAGATGGAGAAGATGTATTGCAAGACATGCACAGTACCATGGCGAGTTTTGAAGTGGGTCCGAGAAACCCAACTGGCGATTCCGGCTATGGAGATAGTGGACTGAAGAGTACCATTTCTACAACTGAACACAATAATTCCGGCGTGCAGCTTGCGCAGGCTGCTCACCAACCAGATCATAGCCGAGTCACTCATGACCTTGGATATGACAGTGACGAGGACGAGGATGACAAGTCGTCTCTACAGACTCACCTGCCGTCAGTTTCCAGCACGGCCACTTCACCGCCCAAATCAGCTGTCACCCCACTGCAGTTCACGCCAGGCAGCGTCCATCAGGAGAGTCCCCCACCTCACCCGGAACAACCAGTCAGCTCCACCCTGAAGTATTCCGGGCGAAAGACGATGACTTTGGGCACGAGAAAGCTGCTGGATACAGGCCAGTGCTACAGAGTTTCTTCACCAAATGGCGATCCAGTCCAGCTAGACACATCTGTATGCCATATACATCCCTCCACTTCCGTCAAACACGACGTAACAGACATCCAGTACGGAGATCCACAAGACACCGACCCAGTGTTTGGTTACCCGCCCAACTCAATGGTTGTCAGCGGAGTAAACCCAACACTACTTTTGTCCGTAAATGATGCGACTTACGTCCACGGCTCCTTTTCGATGCCCGTAGTACGTGAAAGAGACGCACTGTACCGGACACCATCGTATAACTTTTTTGGGGGAGCAGCCGGAGACTAAAAGAGCTGAGTATCAGCTGTTATTGCACCACAGTAGTAACGATTGCACAACTACATTCCTTGCGTGGTTACCAGGCAACCATGTCCAAACGTATATGTGATGTGTGTGTTTGTGGTCACATATGTTTTGAGTGGTATTATCATAATCATATTATATAAATTTCATATGTATTTTCATACCTTTTTTATGTCATTCATTATTTTAATGTTCTGAAATATTCATTCGCTCTTATAACTTGGGCCAAAAGCATGTGTAGTAAACGTCACTACAAGAGCTAGTCCTGAGTGCAATGAGGGAAACATACAACAATGAAGTGGCAGGTTGCATACTCTCTTCTCTCTCAGATGGGAAGAAGAGGCACTATGAACCCACCATATGGGACCACTTCTAGTTTGCATGTACGTAAGCCTAGTGAAGTCCACCAGTCCCTGTATAAAGTAGGGGGATGCAGGAGTGTGCATGCATGTGCTTTTGGTGTTTCCTGTTACAAAAGCACAGGAAATACATTACTGATAAGACCGACCTTTCCATTGGGGGGGGGGGGGAGGTAGGCACTAAATGGAGAAAATACATGAGCACATGTGCTTTGATTTTTTTGTATGAAAACATACGAACATGCTCGTTTGCTTGTAATTTCTTATGTTTCCAGCACTTATACCCCCCATTATCATAACAGATAAGGTCTATATTATATTGGGAGAGTATTAAAATTCTAGATTTGAAAAATATCTGCTGACTGGGACTGTAACCTCACAATAACCAAGTGGATTTCAATACTTCAAAGTGCATCCCAACGGCAAAACAAACATGCACAATGAATATTTAGCATGCATGGGGTCAAATTTCACTAAAATTTCATGATCATTCATTGTTTGCTTACCTGTTTTTCACATGTGACTCCTCCACACAGTGTTATTGATGGTAGCACAAACAAAACACAAGTTGTTTACAACAGACATTTGTTTTAGCATCAGCTTTTATACTAATACCACAACATGATGGTGTAACACTGAAGAAGATTTCATCATCTTACAAATTCCTATACCTCAAAGAGTGCAGCTAGCTAGGAATGGAAAAATCAGTCTTTTATTCATATCTATTTGAAACAATATGGGACAACCTTGATAAAAAAATAAAATTCTAATTATACCAGTAGTGTACAATGACAATGAAATTAAAACATACCCATAATGGATTAATTTACAGCTTGACAGTGAATATATTTCCCCTAGATAAGCTAGCAAGCAAACAAACAGACAAATTAATGTACAGTTTTGCATTACACAAAGCATGTATAGCCGCATTCCCAAGACCTACACCCCAGCTTTTGTCACTTACAACTAGTTGCCACTCTCTATTAACTACCTAATTTGAGGGTACACACAACACAGCCCCCCCACCCCCCAGGCTTCTCCTAGAGCCCCACCTGGTGGGGTGAGGGGAGAGCCTAGATACAGGGCTAGGTGTGGTGCATATCTTTGCTAGTCACCAAGGAGATGTGCCTTGGAGTCGTCACCTCTGCCAGGATGCTAGCTGGCTGATGAGAAAATAAGATTACAGAGAGGAGGAAATGGCACAGAGTTCTGAAGTAAACCTCTAAAGAACACTGGCCTCATCCCCCCCCACCCCACACTTTCCTTGTGGGAGGGGGTGGAGAAAGCCTGGGAACAAACCTAACACAACGACAGGTGCTTGCACACTATTGCAGCCACTATTATTATGCCCTTTGACCCCAGTATACACACCAACAACAGCACTAGAACCACATGCAGTTTTCATTTTAGGTCTGGTACAGTAAATAGTGAAGTGAGTGCATGGAATGGCCTGAGGGTGAGGTTAGTGACACTTCCCGCTGTCTGTTTGCACACAGCATGTGCCGAAACACTACATGGGTAGACACAACTATAGCCGCAGCAGGATCATGTTTGTAAATATAGTACATCAAAGGAAACGAAAAAGATCTAGTAAATTGAAAGTAGTCTTCAAACTCTCAGCCCTTGTTAATACAAAAGGCAGAGTTACTTTGAGTATTGTAACTTTATCTCCAAATTAAATAATTAGCCCTCAACATCCTGCCACTTATCAATGGCAGTTAACTAACTGATCAATTATCTGTGATCAAAGCAACACCACCCCTATGAGTGCAGTTATTGAGGGGGCATAGGTAGCCTTTGATATTAGTATAATGACATTAAGGATGCTTGAATGGCAGTACAGCTGTCATTTGAGAGCCAATTACAGAATGACCCCATGAAAACAATGGGTCTTGTGACGTCAACCAACCAGCTGCAGTGCCGCAACATAGCTATTATTTTTTGTCAACACCGTAGAGGTACTGTCGTTTTTCTGTTGCGTGTCATTGGCTGGTGGTAGTTGGCTTATCAGGAGTGCATCAATCAAGCCAGCTTTGTCAGCTTGATAGGCTCATTTTTATCAACAAGTAAAACTGTGTGGCGGTGACGTGAGACCCAGCTAGCGTCATACCCAGGCCACCCCCCCCCCCCCCAACGAGGCTAGGACCCAGTAAGCAAGGTCCAATCCACAACAGGCTACATGTAAATATAGGCTATC
This sequence comes from Phakellia ventilabrum, assembly GCA_963921505.1. NCBI lineage: Eukaryota > Metazoa > Porifera > Demospongiae > Axinellida > Axinellidae > Phakellia > Phakellia ventilabrum. The sequence goes on along the minus strand of OY997396.1, from coordinate 998,446 downwards.
CTGCAATGGTGGTGGAGGTCTCCTGAGGTCTAGCCTCCACATACTCATAGAGGTGCTAGCTGCCCACACAAGATGTCCTGTTCTAGGTAACTGCTCCATATGTAAGTCGAGTACTCCACTTACATATGGAGCAGTTTTTGGTAGTTTTGATACAAACGGCACCCCATACACAATATGTCCTGTTCTGCCTACTGTGTTTTGCTTTGCGGTTTGTAAAATCTGGGTGACAGTGGTAATATGATCGGTCATATGACTCACGCAAACAAAGGTTTCTAAACATTGATTAGTAAACATGACATGCCTAGTCACCAAAATTTGGGAAATAGTAAAAATTCATACACAAGGTTCAAAGTTTACAACTGTAATTGACATCAGCTCATTGTGGACTCTTTAGATATCCCAAGACGCTCCTTACTTACCACGTACATAGGGTACCTGATTTGGCTTGAGGCAAGACTAGCAAGACAAGCCATAGTACATACATGTATTAGCCCAAAATGTGCTTATGATTTCAACAAAGACTGAACTGCTTGCATATGACTTAACCCGCTTCCTCAGCAATGTGTAATGAGTATAGTAAGATGTGCTTACCGAAGCAGCTGTACAGTTGTGTGTGATTTTGCCCAAATAAAGTAAAATAAGAGCTAACTGTGGACTATACACACGTTGCTGATTCTGTATAGGTCTGCGTGGCTAGGCATGCTAATACTAAAGACACTGACTTATAAACACTAAGCCACTTAAGTACAGGGACACTAGAAAGAAGTGGGCAATAATTAGAACTACAGAAACTCAGACAACGATACACCCAATGATCAAGCCCCCCCCCCTTCCCCACTTTCCTTGCAGGAGGGGGTGGAGAATGCCTGGGAACAACGCTAACACAACGACAGGTGCTTGCACACGATTGTAGCCACTATTATATGACCTTTGACCCCAGTATACACACCCACCAACAACAGCACCAGAACCAATAGCTAGCCAGAGCACTTTAGCCTCCTCCTGAGCTCCACATGCAGTTTTCATTTTAGGTCTGGTACAGTAAATAGTGAAGTGAATGCATGGAATGGCCTGAGGGTGAGGTTAGTGACACTTCCCGCCGTCTGTTTGCACACAGCATGTGCCGAAACACTACATGGGTAGACATAACTGCAGGCCTGAAGCAGCCGCAGCAGGATCAGGTTTGTAAATATCGTACATCAAAGGTAATGAAAAAGGATCCAGCAATCAAAAGTAAAAACTGAAGTAATCTTCAAACCCTCAGATCTTGTTAATACAAAAGGCGGTTATTTTGATCATCGTAAGCGCACAAGATTATTTTATCTCCTAATTAATTCTGTCACTTAGCAAAGGCAGTTAACTAACTGTTTTAGTCTCTATGATCAAAACATGTAATCCACCCCTATGAGTTCCGTTGAGTCGGCAGCCTTTGATGTGAGCATAGTGACAAGGTAGTCTTCGATATTAGCATAATGAAATTAAGGATGCTTGGATGTGCCATGATGTCTTTGATCAAACAACCACAAGGCTCAGCACTATTAGCAAAAATTCAGTTCCGCGAAAAAAAGTACGCCTACAGTACAGTACTTTTACCCACATCACATCACAATGGGTAAAGGTCCACTCAAACGGGCCCCCTCATCCTTCAAGTAAACTGTAAAGGTATTACTATCCTATTGTCAATTCCATAACAAGTGCGCAAGGAGCTGGCAAAGCCGGTTGGACGCACTCCCGAAGCCACATTTCTCATAAGTATGATGTACTGTTGGACATGATTTGGGAATCCTGGCTATATAGGCTGCAGAATTCCGTATGAGAGTCAGATCAATGTCTGGTGTATCAGAATTCAGGAGGGTTCTGAAGGGCTTCAGAGGGGCTTCTGATCTAGTGTTGGGTCATTATTACGAAGAACATTCTATTCATAGCTTACACTTACAAGAAGAACGTTCTATATATAGCTTGCACCTATAAGTACATGTGTGTGTGTGAGTGTGTATGTGTGTGTCACATGGGGGTAGCCTCGTTCCTAGGCTCTAGTGGAGGAGAGAGCCGCGCATGCGCAAACAGTGGATACCAGGCCACTCTTTTCGAATTTTTCAACGTGGCCTGGGAACGAGGCTAACATGGGAGGTGACTGTGCCTAGCCTTCACACAGTTGAGATTAAATTGTGCCTAGCGTCTAGCTGATGAATTCACTGCAATGAAAACAAAATTCTGCTGGGTGGGATGTGATGACAGCTGAGGTATAGTGGTATGTACGCCAGCCAGACAGCTGTGAATAGCACAGCCACAGCTAAAAAAGCAATTTCTGCTGGGTAAATCCGTCTAAGTACCATCTCTGACTCCCACATAGCACTGGAATGTGATGAAAGCTGAGACCATTGCTTGGTATGTCAAAAGTAGCCCCATCCGCAAGCCTGTGTTTTGCAGCTACGCAACCAAATTAAGCCGGGGGCTGGGAATGAGGCTACGTCAAAAAGTAGTCCCAAATTTATACTGGGCCTATTCCACTCCCTGCCATGCTCATGCATGTGAGCACATGTGTTTGCTCATGCATGTGAGTGCATGTGTTTGCAGCCCACACAACATGCTGTTCATGAAATTGGATATTTCCTGGAAAACCTTCTTTACTACAAAGAGTGGGTGTCTTGGGGAATGAATTTCAATTCTGGGTGGCATGAGATCAGTCATATGACCCATGAACAGAAAACATTGTCATTTTATACAGTAAACATGTTTTTCACAATTTGAGAAACAGTATAGACAAGTACCACATTCTCTATAGATCACCTACACCATGCAACTGGGCTCCAAATGTATGACTTAATTGGGCTCTGCATAGCCACGTTCCCAGGCTAGCTCGCCTCCCACACGCAAGTAAAGCAGCGTGGTAGGGAGCCTGGGAATGAGGCTAGCCTCTGCTCAGTGTGGACTCTAAGATGACCCCTTTTCTGCGCTACATATCTGAGGTGGGTTTTTGCCAGAGGTGAGACTTATCAAGACATGCCATATAATTATCATTACGGAACAATAGACCCAAACTGTTCTCACGTCATGCAGTCTATTTCATGCAAGACTAGTTAGTTAACATGATAATTGGGTTTCTATGCAACTGAACAATATTATGAAACTGTTACTTAGCAACCAATAATTAAGTATTGTGCAACAGTGCTTTTAGTGATTGTGCAATAGCCCATTATATTATGAATATAGATCATGATTATTGGTGCTCCATCAATGCATTTTTACTGGCCACTAAGCAAGTTTATGGAACTCATAGTACCACAATATAGTACTTGTAAAGGCAATCTGTCTAACATGGATGCAAGGAACAGTAGGAGTTAACCACTAGTTCTAGCAAGAGGCAGGAAGAATTATTTCTGCTATGGTGTAATGGGGAAAAGGTAGGCACTTAATGGAAAAAAAATATTAAAATATATGTCTTTGTGCTTTCATGTAGCTTTTCACAAAACATGCATTGTTTTCTCCATTTAGTGCCTACTTTCCCACCATTACATCATAGCAGAAAAAGGTCTATTGTCTAACAAATTGTAAATCAATAGTACACATACACTATCAATTCAACCATGTGTATAAATCAAAAGAAATTCCTAGACATAAGTTATAAGTTCTAAACCTTGTTGAAAGCCGCTATGTCCACCGATTGGATGATATCCTCGTGGGCGGTAATTGCCTCTTCTAAAAAGTCAGTTCCGACCTACAAAAACAAGAAACCAAAACAGCCCATCACTGCTGGCATATTCATAACAGAAAGGGTCTAATTGACTCAAAATGGCAGAGAAAATTAATAGCAGCCATTCCTCAATAGAGTATAGAGAATCTGAATTTTACCAGACGGGTATGTGTAAAGCGCACATTTGGCTGGTACTAAGATTGCTTTACGTTTTTGTTTCTGTTCATCTGTCTGTTGCTAAGTACAAAGTTCAGTTGGATGATTTATGTAAAAATTTGTACGCTAATACAAGGAAAGCCTAAATATGGGAGACCACAGGAAGGTTAATTGGAGATTAACTGCAGCTACCCATAAAAGCCTACTTGCCAATTATGCAGTGAAGTAGGAAATGGGAACCATAGCTGGTCCCAAAATCGTTTTCTCATAGTTGTTGGTTTTGTATGATGCCACTCTCGTTGTTGGCTGCTAACCAAGCCAAGTTCTACAGCTACATTTAGCTTGGCCTGACCTGTTGCTGAGCACTGCCTCAGATATTCACGTATTAAAACATCTGGCTGGATTTTTAGCTATCTCTGGACAATTATGTAGCCGTAACTATTAGTATACCACCGGATTACAGCCCAGGGATGAGGGGCTATTTTCTTTGACAAAGGAGCATGTATTATACAGTTGCCATAGTGACAGTGATCATAACTCAGTACCTTATCATCCTCCACCACACAACTGATCTGTAGCTTCTTGATACCATACGCTAGTGGGACCAGTTTTGCTAAAGGTGGGGGGGGAGGGAAGGAGAAAAGGTAAGAGGGAGCTAAATTTCGACAGGTCAGTACAGCTTGCAAGAGTGATAATATCATTAGCCTCATTTCCAGGCTCCCCTCACTCCCACATGCTCAAAAATAGTTGAGCAGGGGCAAGGAGAGCCTGGAAGCCTATACGGATGTATACGGAATTCCGTCTACGTAGGTTTACACGATAATGTCATGGCTCCACAAAGGGCGCCAATGGAGGAGCACGTTGCAGCGACAGCGTCTGTAGACACTTTAAGGGGGACCAGGTCCGCTCCAAAACTTGACAGCGACGTGCTCCTCCATTGGCCCTTCGTGGAGCCATGACATCATCGTATAAACCTACGTAGATGGAATTCCGTATACATCCACATATGCTTCCGACCTCCTCTGGAACAAGGCATAGTCTGGGGCATTGTGGCTGATTTCTGAGCATAGTAGCCTCACCCATAATGCAGGTACTAAAAACAACTAACACACCACAGGTGCTATCAGCCACATACCTGACAAGGTCAAAGGTACTCAAGGGAACATGTGACCTTAGGGACATGGGGTTCCAATAAGCAGAGGACTGATTCCCATGCTAGTGACCCCAAACCAAACAAGAGGATTGAGTCCCATGCTGACCCCAAACCAAAGCAGTTCACCAAGCCTGGTGGCTATGGAGGACAAAAGCATTTCACTAGACTAAATTCTCAATTACATCACAATTCACAGGCCATGCGTGAGCTACAAAGCTACACTTAAGAGGAAGCCATAAAGCTCTCGACTCGATATATCTCACACACTGCTTTCTTCCACAATCGCACAACAAGCTAGAGCAACTCATCCAGTCATTTGCGATGACAAAAGTGGTACGGCCAAAACCATATCTGCCATACCAGCTATAATGCCTGGATCATCTCTGCCACATTTCTATAGTTGAAAGTAACAAGCACTCAAAATATTGCGGTTATCTCTCAACTAGGCCTTGGGTAAAATGGCATCCATGGAGGACATATGAGCACATACATGTAACTCCTTTGTAATGCGGCCTATCTTATACAAACAGCTGCCCAAATGACATGAGAGTCCAGTAATATTGCACTCCATTCCATGTAATCTTAAACCAATCCACAGTCCATTCCAGTCCAATGAATAAGGATCTCAATTTAATTAATGGTTAGAGTCAAGGTCAATAAGGTCAGCAGAGAGGGCATCTCACTGCTATAAAAACGAGCTCTCAGAACTAGGCTTTACAACGTGCAAATTCAAAGAAGCCAACAGCCTAAAGAGCATCCAAGGAGAAACGGTGGAGACATGGCAAGAGCAGGTAGGCCTTCTGCATCACCATTTATAAAATTTACGTACAGTACTGCATGAATATTGGTTTCTATTCTGTAGGAGTCTGGCTTACCCTTTTGATGGCTATTGCCACTGGAGCAGAATGTTCAGACCAACGTAAGCTACGCTAGGACTGGTGCTTTCAAAGCATTAGTGAAAAGAGAAATTAAATATAACAAACTCTCCTCATAATTTCTTCCATCTGTTTATCTCTGACTTTTTGTTTGCTAATGCTGCTTCTTCACTTTTTGATCATCTTTTTTTTTCAGCCAAAGTGGTGAAGATCGGAGTGATCACACCGGAAACAGGAGAGGCTGGCTACCTGGGCAAGGTGGTGAGGGCAGGCATCCGGGAGGCAGTCGATGATGTCAACCAGCTCTGCCGTGGTGGAGGTTGTGCCCGAGTGCAACCCATCTACTGAGACAGCCAGTCCTCCCCGAGTGTTGCCCTGCGGCTCTTCACGGAACTCTACCACGGTGGCGTACGAGTATTCACTGGACTGGTCACCAGCGCTGAGACACAAGCTGTGGCCAGCTACGCCAAGGAGAATGGACTGAAAGTTACCTTGCTCAGCGCCAGCAGCACAGCTTCCCAGCTCTGTGAGTATAGTGATATCCTTCTTCGACTGTCGATGGATGACAAGGCCCAGGCAGAGGTGATTTTTGATATCATGCAAAACGCAAGAAATCGGCAGATTCTTCCCGTTGTGAGGGATGACATTTACGGAAATGGACTGATCGAAGATATTGCAACGAAAGCTGAAAGTATGCTTGGTGGAGTCGAGGTTCTACGCCCAATCAAGTACAGTCCCAACACAATTACAGATGCTAGAATAGCAAGAAGAGTTGTGCAGCAGATCGTACAAACCCGTGCATGGTATCCAGACACTAGGATCCTCCTCGCAGCTTACAGTGAAGCGAAGCTGCTGCTCCAAGCTGCTAGCGAGTACCCTGCCCTCACTAAAACCAGCTGGATAGTATCGGACTTCCTCGTCTTCTCCGATCTCAAATTCCCGGACTCAATCGTCCTTGAAGGACTGACATACACAGGAAAGACAGAAGGCAAAAAGTCTCTCAAGAAATATGCTTCTCTCTTCCAACACCTACTCACCAATGGTCTCGCAAGCATGCCACAAGCTGCTCTAGCATACGATTCCATATCCTTCATCCTCTATGCCTACAACTCTGGAATAGCCATTGCCAGCACCATGAGTGTTCATGGACTAACTGGAGCTCTAGACTTTTCTAGTTGTGGGGACCGCACTACAGGCTACTACAAATTAGCTTTTTACTTGGGTAGTGATGTTGAAGACAAGATTCTATCTCGCTCCCAGTGGATTAGTCTAGTGCACTACAAGGTGACGAAAGACGAAGATTCTGGGACTCTTCCAATCCAGGTCACTCAAGGGTCTCTCGCTGCAAGTATTGTCAGTAAGACCGATGTTCTTCAAATACTTTCCTTGGCTGGAAGAAACTGCACAGAAGCTACGGTCACCATCAGTCTAGTGGATCCCGATACGATGCTGAAGAATGAGCGGACCAGACAGCTTCCCTAACACCCTCACCATTCCAGCCCAGAACGGCTGGTCGAGCTACGCCTCGTGCCTGACGTCAGAGGGATCTTTCACGGGACAGACCGACTGCACCCCAGCAGACGAGGCCGGAGAAACAGTCGAATGTTCCACACAGATCAAGACACCAAAGTCCAAGAGAGCCTTACCAGCTTGGGTTATCGGCTGCGCTGTGGCTGGCATCGGGTGCGGTATCTATGGAGTTGGTGCTGGAGAGAAGTTGTGGAACAGTGTTCCGGCTCTTGACGTCGGCTGTGGTGCAGCAGGAGTGGGGTGTGGCATAGCTGGACTGATGCCGAAGCCATAGCCTATACCTCCTGGAAGCTGAAACTTTGTGTAATATTCGAGATGATTGCATTAGGTTCGCCTTTTAATTAATTTGCTGCTGATAACGGACACTTTACCATTATGATATAATGGGGGGTTAAAGTGAGCACTAAATGGAGAAAATACAAGCAAACGTGCTTTGATGTAGTTTTCAAAAGTATAAGAACATACTTATTTTACATGTTTTTCTCCATTTAGTGCTCACTTTAACGCCCCCATTACATGAGATAGCTGCTGTTAACAATCCAGCTTATCTGCACAAGATCCAACATATTATCGCATGCACATGTATGCTTATAAAATAGGACGTAAGAATTTGAACGCATTACACAATACTTGATCCATTAAGTTACATGCACGGATGCCGTTTTCAAACTTATGGCATATTTACGGCCTACCGGTACATTTTAGAGTACAGCGCTCTAATTTGCAGCAATATCATTGGTCAATGACAGGTAAACGGTTACAAATATGCTCCCTCACATTCTTGTGGTCACTTGCCCCACTCACTTCTACTGTAATTAGATTCATAGCATATATGCGTATAATACATACACAGTATGGTTGGCTCTGTATATAGCTGGCTGTTATGTAAGACTGCATCATCTACTGCGTCATCACACTAAAAAGTCTACACAGATCCTCATCTTTTACTCTTTTGTGTGTAAACTGTTTACCCAAAAACCACAAGAAGGTGCATGTGTATATTCTTATACACCTTCTTGTGATTTTTAGGCAAACAGTTTACACACAAAAACCAACAAGACTTTTCGGTAACTATGAGGATTTTGATATGAGTCCTCATCTGTTCCTCTTTAGTGTGATGACACGTGATGATGCAGTCTTACATAACAGCCAGCTATATAAAGAGCTGATAATCCTCATTCTATCATTCAGTGACAATGACCATTCACCAGCAAAATGGAAAAGGAGCAATCAAGTCCCTCTACCTCACCAACAAGGCCAAAAACCGGAACATCGCCTTTTGGTCCCAGTGCCTCAAAGAACTCTCTCCTGCGAAGCGATTCTGTGAGGTCGAACGACTCCATAGAGCAGCCAGACAGCGGGAATCTTCTTCCCGAAGTGATGTCACAGATAAGCAGCCTGCCATTATCAGCAAAGAGCAAGAGATGTATCAAGATGATCGTCATCTTCTTGTTCGTTGCCACTTACCTACTGATATTATTAGGACGTCTACTCTTGGGAGATATGACAAAGGGGCAGACATCTCCTACCTTCGTACTACTCAAGATCAATCCAGTTACGGGAAATATTTCACAGGCGTAGAGTGTTTGGACAAGATCGAAGAGTGTGTCAACAACATTGAAAAACTCAATCCTGACTGTACCCACGAGACCCCAAAAATCAATTTGCACCACAACAAGACAGACGATTCCAAAGTCGGCTACGCAAATGAGCCCACTCCAAAGAAGTCTGCAAGCGATCAGATCCATTTTACAAATATTTGGGTAGTTAATTCAGTAATGAATCTTTACACAACGTGGCGTACCTATAATACATTTTTTGAGTTGAAACATTTTGTACACAATTAAGCACCCTGTATATATGTATAACCATGTATGCAATAATTTCAAGACTGTGATTTGTATAATCATGTATGCTAGGAATGGTTTCAAGACTGATTTGTATAACCACGTATGCTAGGAATGGTTTCAGGACTGATTTGTATAACCACGTATGCTAGGAATGGTTTTAAGACTGATTTGTATAACCATGTATGTTAAATGGTTTCAAGACTGTGATTTGTATAACCATGTGTGCTAGGAATGGTTTCAAGACAGATTTGCTGCTTATAAGAAATCTCTGCATGTACATGCATGCAGGGTACAAAAGTACAATATAATTACCGAGTGCAGCAATGCTGACATGTGTGTGACATTCTCAAAATGGCATCTTTTGCAGTTACATGCACGGATGCCAGAGGAGGTTGGAAGGCAGTTCCACACTCGCAAGCCAAGGTTTTTGAGAGGGTGTACCCAACCGTACCCTCGAAGGTTGGGGATATTAACTGTAAGTGACGTCATGTAATATGTGACGGACACGTGATACCTTCCAACCTCCTCTGCAGGGATGCCGTCTTCATTTATGACCTACATTTAGAGCACAGCTCACTAAGTTGTAATAATTTGATTGGCCGATGACAAGTAAATAAGAATGCAACGTATTCACCTACAAACAAGCCTACACCCTATGACCAATGGAATCTAGGTGATTTAAGGCCCTTAATAGCGCCACTGATTCGCTCAAAAGCTACAGCCCCGGGTTTTCTACATCTTGTACCTCTCTTGGTCTCAGCAACTAACCTATACACACGTTTCAGCATGTTCACTTATTACTAAACTGCACTGTACAGCTGGAAAACTCACAGGCTCCCCAGAGAAGTCCATCATGTTCAATGGCACGCACCGCCTTCTCTATGTCAGCCATGTCTAGGTGAAATGAACCAGGGCCGGATACGTGATTAGTCATACATTACATGTACTCTACATGTACTTTACATGTACTTTACATGCAAGGTGCTACCTGTAATGTAACAATATGTACAGGTGGTGGGGGGTGGGGGGGGGGGGGTAGCCTCATTCCCAGTTTCTCTCCCCTCCAACTTTTTATTGTTTGCAGTATAAAAAAAGTATTTCATACTGCAAGCAATGAAAAGCTGGAGGATGAGGTTGGGAAAACGGGAGAGGGGAGGGGGTCAAATGAACTGATAGCTTGTTATGGGCATGCACTTTAACCATAAGTAGAACCAAATAGTTGTACATACTTAAGTCCCTGATCTCCTGGCCCCACCCACATACCACACCCACCTGTCTCGTCGTCCCACGGCTTGACATCCAGGATGATGTTGGATTTGGCCACCGGACCAGGCTCTGGTAGTAGCCAGGAGAAATACAGTGATCCCTTATGAAACGTATACAGTGTAGCATAGCTACGCCTGCCACCACCATGTGCAACAGCTCTACAGACTTGCCATCCACGTCTAACACTCTTTATGATTTCCACCGAGCCTGTGCAGAGTTGCGGAGGTCTGTCACATGCCTGCCCTAAGTTTCTCACTCAAATATAGCTTTAATTGCACAAAGCTTGCTGCCAAGCCTGTTATAATACAATCAGTCAGCCTGGTTTTAGTATAAGCTTTTTTGAACAAGTCTGCAAAGCCTGGTAAGACTCTGCAGGCTTAGTTTTGAATTTCCTATCTTGCAGCAAGCCTGATTTAATATGGGCTTTTAGAATAAGTCTGCCATAGAGCCGTTTGTCTCTGACAGACTTGGTTTTAACCTCATAATCTTGTGGCAAGTCTGTTGCAGTCCTGTTTGTCTTTTCAACTATAACCTTGCATGCATGTAAACAGACTTAGTGTGGACAAAAATAACATTGTAGTGGACTAGTGTATAAATTATTGTTAACAGATTGCAGTGGGTCTGGATCATGCCACAAGCCGGTTTCTTGTACTGATGTCAGGCTAATATGCTTGCTACACAGTTTTGCTCAAGGAGCACAAGGCAAACTCGATTACATTTGATATGGCATGTCCACATACTAGGTTAAAATTTGCATATGCTATTTCTTAGGCACGAGTCATGGTCCATGCATTGCACAGGAAATTATATTCTAAATACAGCCCTCTAGCTCTAATTGAAGCTCACTTTTGGTTTTCTTATCTGCATACTGCTGCAGCCGCTCCTCTCTTAGCCTCTCTGCTTCTGCATCCTGTGCACATGAGTAACCGTGTGTGTATGTGTGTGTGTGTGTGAGTGTGTGTGTGTGTGTGTGTATGTGTGAGTGAGTGTGAGTGTGTGTGTGTGTGCGTGCATGTATGTACATGTATGTGTGTGGAGATGCTAAGCGGACCCTTTACCATTATGATGTAATGGGGGTAAAAGTGAGCACTAAATGGAGAAAATACAGGAAAACATTAACTAAACATTAAGTATTAAGTAACAAACACTGGTGATGTGGACATCTATAGCAAAAGGGACACTCACTTATGAGGATACTCTACCATAAAGGACACACACACACACACACACACACATACCTCCCCTTCATCATCAGACCCAAAGAGGTCAAAGTCCTCATCATCATCATCACCCCCGCCCCCTGTGGCCCCACCCCCTGCAGCAGTCTCTGTGGGACCATACTCCTCCAGCGGCTTCTGAACTCCAGGGAATCTGGAAAAAAAAGAAGCCAACGTGAATTCAAAAAAAACAAAACATCTTATAGCTAACATTTAGGGCCAGTTGGTACCACAGACTGAGCACTGAAGGTAGTGTCACTGGCAAAAGGTAGACAACTGCAGCTGTCTTTCAATCAGTTCCACATTAACATAGCTGAATCACGTGAGAAAAGATACCACGCGGCTCTCCCCTGTTCTTTGATTTTTCAAGAGAATCACAGGAAATCATGGGTACAAGGCCAACATCCTTCCCCACCCCATACTTCTAGATTTTGGGGTGAAAAAAAAACACAGACTCACATCAGTTTTTCATCAGCAGAATACGAGGCGATGTGATTGTACCAGCGAAGGGCGTGGTTGAACTTGGCTGGTGGCGGCCCTTCCAAGGCACTGAACACAGCTACATCGGCCTGGGAGGGAACATACCTGGAAACCAAAGGAGTTTAGAGTTTTGTTAATTGCCAACCCAATAGATGTCTGCCAATAGTGGGGGATGTCTCCTCACTGTCATGTTTTATGCGTCTGTCTACTTTATAACCTGGGCTCCGCCAGGTGTGCAATACGTTGATTGTTAGGCTCTATTAGATGCCCGCATAAAATATCTATGGAAAACTAACACAAATCCGTAGTGGCCCAAACAGATAGACTAGCCACATGAATACCAGACTATCGGCCACGTGCTGCCCGAGGGTCTGGGAACAAGGCTAATGCCAGGTTGGATGCGAGGAACGCCAAGCTGGAGTACCGTTCACCAACACTGTAGGGGTCTTCAAAAAAAAAAGTCTTTCTGTGACCATGCTAAACTCCGCCCCTTCAATCAGCAATGGCATGTGTTCCAGGGAAGGGGCCATTACATACAGAGGAAAAAAGAGGCTATAGGCAAGTTTCTTCGTGCTTCACTGTTCACAATATAAATTATACCACTCTTGCTATACAATTTACAAAAATCTGATTACTCCCGTTTCAGCAATGCATAATGGTAATACTCACACACTAGGTCGATGAAGAATTACCATTCAAAGAATTGGGATCTCAAGCCGGCTCAATATGCTCTTGGTTCGCCAGAGGTTGGGAAGTTAAATAAGCACATTCAGGGGGTGTGAGGGATTGCTTTGGAAACCTATTCTGTACCGAAAATCAATGGGGGATTTCCCCTCATCCCCCCCCCCCCCCCCCCCCACCCCCCACAAAACACTGTTCCCGGGCCATCATATACTGGCAAGTAGACTCACCCCAGTATGTAGCTCTTGTCGGCTAGGAAATCGTTGAGGGCCTGAAGGCCAGATTCCGACTTGAGATCGCCAAATCCCATGATATCCCGTGTATACTGTCAGCAGAAGACACGTGCAATAAAAGACTGCGCATGCGCATATAGACCAGCCATGGACTAGTATAAATGCCGTGCATAATGAATTCAGCTGTAGAATCAGTGTAATTAATACACAACCATAGTAAAAGTAAAACTGTGACAGAAAATTTTACAGATCCCTTAGTGGCAGAGTGATTATGACGACCGCATAAGCGTTGTAATAATTGTACGTGACGTCACGTAATTAATTTTATTGAAACCCATAAGCAAATCGCGCCTTTTTTACAAACTTAATAAATATGCTAGTAGCGGTATAGTGGGTGGAGCAGTTAGCTCCGGGCTGTGACCAAGTGTGTTCAGGTGGAGGGTAACGTGGTTTGGCAACTGCCACGGTGGTCTCGGACAGTACGGCCTAGGATCCGTCCGTGTTCCTCCCTTGATTCCCAAAGCCTGGCACACTAAACAGACCCGATGACGATCCCTGTACCATAGCGGACAGGCGCCCGAAAGGTTGAAGGCTCGGTCAGCCGGAACGACCTGCCCGTTCACCCCTTAACGTGGCAGTGTCACATGGCCTAGGGTTCCGTTGGGAGAAGAGGGTTGCCCTTTTTTTTTGTCGAGGCTAAAGTATATAATAGGGGCGTGGGTCTAAGGGGCGTGGTAGGCTACCCTTGAAAGTGCTGAGTCAGCACTGCTGCAGAGCTAAATTATGCAAGACGGTTCTACCTTACCTGCTCGTGAACTTGCTAACAAAACAGCTTCCACCAGCAATGGAAGTACTCGAGCTCCTACTGCTCCTGCAAAAGACAGTACCAAGGTGCTCCCTGTCTCCATCACTGCTGCGGTGTTCCAAGCTCTCAGAGGCAAGTGTGCATGCGGTCCAATGTCAGTGCAGCTGGTGGGTTCGACCCCACTGGCCAGGGTAGCTCATTTTGCCAAGGTTTACCAGACTGGAGTGCACTCTAGCTGATGCATCCATGTCCGTAGTCTCACAAGCCGCCAGGTGGGGGAGGAGTAAAACCAACGGCTGGTGAGACTACCATATCTACTGTATAAATAATCTCACTGTTTGCATAAGAGAAATTTTGGACTAAGTTGTTACATCCTATTACTCTTTGAACATCAAAGCACCAAAACGGTCCTCTCTTAATTAATTGCAGGTGCACCTCCTGCCTACTCCAACATGGGTCTGAGCCACTCCTACCCAGCCGGTAGCTTTGAGGCCATCGAGGCCCTGACCTTCGTCACTGACCCCTCCTGGCAGAAGGCATTAGTGCAGGCAAGGGTATTGATACTGTCAGATTGCAAATAGTTCAGTAATGTCCTTATTATTCAAGCAGTTCAATATTCTTTTTATTTAGGCAGTTTTAATACATCCATAGGGCTTATGTGAATTTATATGGGCATTTTATATTAGATGTTAATATAAAGTGCATAATTTTCTCTCTATTTCATATAGGCATGTAAATGTGCCCATGGCGTTCATAGAGTTCAAAGTCCAGTATCACTCGAAGCTTTAACACTGTATTTTAACTACTTCTAGGAAAGACCTCAGCCACTCTTCTTACCTCTCGTTATTGGCACAGCTTCTGACTTTTTCTGTTTTCTCGGCTGTTTTAAATTGCAATTCTGTCCTCTTGGTTCATTACAGGAGGTTACCAAGGCATATTTCCGTGACTTGTGGGTGACAGTTACCCGGGGGTACATCCAGAGTGCAGTGGAAGGTCAGAGGGTGGCCCCTCCCACCAGAAACCTGCTGTTCAATGCCTTCAACCTCACCCCTTTGGAGAAGGTAGAAACTTAGCCGGTAATGAATGTTTCCATGCAGAGGAGGAAGGTATTTTCAGCCGTGTGGAGCTGTACATTATATAGTAACCTCCGTCTGTAGCTATCAACGTTGTAAGTCTCTAGCAAGGACAGCAAGGTCTCACCTCTAGCAAGTGCCCACCTGAAGGATGGTTTAATTGCTGTCGGTTGTCATTCTCTATGTCACACCTTCCTGCAGGTAAAAGTTGCCATATTCTGCCAAGGACCCATCACTGGACAGCATTGTAATGTAAGTACAAAGATGCAAGTTCCGTCAAACGTATTTTCCACCACACAAATAATTAAAAACTCTGATATCAAACAACATAATTAATGTATACTTAACTGCATCCTGTAGTAATCTTCCATAGGTGGACTGTGTATTGTTTTCAAGTAAAGTACACCCCTCGAACTACTATTACTATAGTACACAGCATAAGAGATTTAATTGGCCAATTTTAATGCACATGTTTGGACACAGTAAAATAAATCTTCATCACTAACGTTATGTTTTGCACTCGTCCATTATCTTCCTATAATGCACAGTGACTCATATAGTAGTCAGAGCATAGTTAGCCTAATTCCCAGTCTACCCTCTTTTTTTTTGTAAATTACTTTTATGTACTGGTATACGGAAAGCTATAGCAGCAGTGGATGTGTTTACTACTCCCTCCCCCCCCCCCAGTCTGACGGTCTGGCCTGGTCTGTCCACCCGTCCTTCAGCAAGCTGCCTAGCTGCACCTCTCATCTCTTCCAACTGCTGAAGAGATACGACCCCGACTTCAAGCCCCCCAGTCATGGCTCTCTGCAGCAATGGGCCAAGCAAGGAGTGCTTCTCCTCAATATCGCCCTCATCTCCTGCAGTCAGAGGTAACGCCAGAGCCTCGTACCTAATAAACCTTCACACTGGATTTCATCTTCAGCCATATGGATGAAAGCTTTCTTCTTGAAGGTGGCAAGATAAACTCTAGGAGTTGAAGGCCTGGGGCATGACCCACATGTACATATACATGTACACGTATGACATGGGTTAACTGTATGTTTGTTGGATGTTGCTTGGCAACCTTGGCAGTCCGATAGCATGAAACAGAAAAGGGGCGTAGGTGATGATGGGTGTGGCAATGGATTACTAGGGTGATAACAGTTGCATAATCCAGATAGAACAGCACAAGTCCTTTGGGTCATATAACTATATATACCTCTAATTATTGTGAGGAGTGTAAGTCTACCCTGAGTACAAAATCTGAGGCTGGTCTTGCCCATGGTGCACCTTGCACTTTGTTATTTTGCGAACTTGATAAATTTCACTACCCGCTAATAGCAATATAAACACATTAGTTCCACAATAATTATTCCTACCTGCCATATCTCCAATTCTATGCTAAAGCTCCAACTTCACCTCTAATCATTAAGCATGGTTATGTCCTCTCATTCTCTCACTGACAGACCCGAGCCAGGCCCGGGAGGTGACAAGCTCATCCACTTTGCTTCCTTCTGGAGGGGAGTGCTGGGCGTCCTGAAGACCCACTGCAAGCACCTGGTCCTCCTGGTCCTCAGAGACTCATCTCAAACGCTGGACTATGTGAAGACCTGGAAGGAGGTATTCTTGGGACAAGAGAACGTCGTGGTTGTTTACGGTTCGTTGCAGACCAAGGAGATGAATGGTTGCTATGGTGACTGTTTTAGAAACGTCAACGATGCCTTGGCGAAGTTCGGAGAAGAGGCCATCAATTGGACTGATCTGGGTGCGGGTGTTGTTACATAAGAAATCTCAAAAATAAAAATAGCAAAGTCAAAAATATTATCACATTCAGTCTTTCTGTTTCTTATCGCAATTATTATGACTCCTCTGTACTCTAGTAGCTGCTCTCACCTGCAGTTATTGTTACACAGAATTGTATATAATATCTATTGCCAAGTCATGCAGTTCCCATGTATATAGACACGCAGTTACTATGCTCATAAGATCTCTTTTCTCTCTCATGATGTTGATGAGAGGCTAGAGTGAATCGATGATTGCTTGGCGCGAAAGGGTGTACCCAAACATCAAAAAATTCACTCTGGTGTCGATCACCCCAGAACCCTTGAGCTCCGATCATGACACCAATTAAGACAAGCTTCATTCTCGCTAGCATAAGTCAAAATATAATCCATCTGGTACTTCTGGCCTTGTCCTCGGCTCGCCCCTTGTAATTTCCATCCTTGCAATTGTGGGTTCTACGTAATTTCAATCACTGAATGTGTGATACTATAAACAGTCTGTTTACACTGTAGCATCTACGGTGTAAGACAGAGTATACTGGGTGGAATAAAAAACGTCATAGACAGGCTTATAAGATAGACAATCATGTACAATGAATTGCTTGTGACCTAATTCTTCAATCTTGACTTTGTTCTGATCAGTTTATCGAGAGAGGCTTGCTTTACCATTTTCTGGGCCACCACGCGGACCTGCACATGGACATCGGGGAGCCTCGTCCCCAAGAAGGGCGGCTCTGTCACCTCCGAGATGGTCAGGATATAAGTACCTGAATGTAGAATAGGACAGCATGTGAGTAAGTGTGACCTATAGGACAGCATGTGGGTAAGGGTGACCTAGCGTACAGCATTATAACTGACAGGAGGATTTCTTCTCCAGTATAGTGTATGAAGACCCTTACTAGCCTCGTACCCACGTCTCCCCTCGTAGCTTTTTCACAGCTGTGAAAAATAAGTTTTTCACGGCTGCAAAAAAACATAATAATGAGGCTGGATGGTGCTGGTATATTGTTGTATGTTGTCGTATTGTTAACTCTCACGCATGTGTGTCGTGAACCATGTTTACCATGTTTAGCTAGCCTCGTCCCCAGGCTCTCTGCACGTTTCACTAAAGTGAAATACACACCTGGGAACGAGGCTAATGTTTACCAGCAAACAGTCACAACAAATGCATGAAATACACACATTATATCTCGTGGAAAAAAAGTGTGAGGGGAGGCCTGGGTGTGAGGCTAGACCCTTACTAAGCAGTGCACTATACTCAGACAATCAATTTTGCTTACCTGTGGGGCAGAATTTCTCTCGTCTCGGGTGTAGTAGCTTTTCCTTCTCGGCAGAAGCTTTTGACATCCTGTCTGTGCTCTTCCTCATCCTGGAAGTGGAGCCCTCCTTCAGGATCTTGCTTTGGGAGGGGGACACCCGGGGAGAAATTCTTGGTGACCCCCTGGGGGAGGTTTTCGGCGATTTAGATTTTCTCCCCGTGGGATCCAGTAGCGTCGACTTTGGAGGGCTGGGAGAGAGAATGTGGGAGACATCGGGCGGGGGAAGGGGAGGGAGGTAGAGCTCCTTGAAGCTCCCTCTTCCCCCCGTGGTTTGTGCTGTTGAGGATGGAGTAAGAGAGGCTAGGAATTCCTCATCTTTGCTGGAGGAGGAGGCCGGGAGTTTATGCATAGCGTTCATGGATTTGGTCTCCGGACCCGAGAGCTGGGTGCTCGGAGGGAGATGGGACTTGCTGTGGGGTATCGAGAGCTCGGTGGACGTGAGGGAGGAAGAATGGAGTTCAATTGTGCTGGAAGAGTGGAGGTCATGCTTCTCATCCCTGTCCCGTCCTTCTTCTGCATTAGCCTGTAGATATTTGATATGTGTATAATAGTACATATCCAAAAAAATTGCACCTTTTAACTGTTATTATATTTTAAACCCTGTGCAACCACGATATATTCAGTCTGTCTCGTGTTTGTCTCATATACGGTATGTTCTAGGTGTATGACTCGTGCTAAGCGAATACGATAATTGTTGATTGAAATACTTTTTAGTTTTCATGTGGATATTAAATAAATATACTAACTGGTGTATCTAAAGGTATTCAAGCCTCCAATGTACAAATTTATCCTTATCTTGTATCTGCAAGATAAATCTTTGCATAGGAGAATCTAACGCTAGATGTCTAGCACTAGACGTCTAACGCTAGACGTCTAGTGCTAGACGTCTAACGCTAGACGTCTAGTGCTAGATGTCTAGCACTAGACGTCTAACGCTAGACGTCTAACGCTAGATGTCCATATGGACTAGCACAGACTACACGTGTGTCCATATGGACTAGCACAGACTACACGTGTGTCCATATGGACTAGCACAGACTACACGTGTGTCCATATGGACTAGCACAGACTACACGTGTGTCCATATGGACTAGCACAGACTACACGTGTGTCCATATGGACTAGCACAGACTACACGTGTGTCCATATGGACTAGCACAGACTACACGTGTGTATAGCTACATAGCAATATACCTGCAAGTTTGCTCGAGACGTACTACTTAAGCACTCTCCAGCATCTCCGGGGACTCCTGCTTCGTGGGTGTGGTCCCCACGGTTGGGCTGTTTGGCTGCCCTGCTGGCAATAGCCGGGGTCTCGGGCTGGCTGTCGTCAGACTGAGGCAGCTGTAGCAGGTCGTAGGAGAGGCAGGGGCCACTGTGAAAGAAGCGGTTGATGCGTGTATATCAGGTACATATACCTAGGCTGCCATTGCCTTTAGCTCACAGCTGTGACTTCATGATAAAAGCTGGGGCCAGTAGACATGTTAAATTTCAGTTCAGTGCTTTGTTTGTTTTATGACTGGGTGGTCTGATAAAATTAATTCTAAGCGGGTGTAGCACATCAAATCATGTTTAAAGATGATGAATAATATTTTCAGATAATAACGTTCACAGTTGGAATTGACTACTGGCAAGTGCTACTAGCGGGTTTAGTAGCTATACAGCTTGCCTACTGCTCCTCTGCTCAGGAGCTCCAGTAGCTCAGTGGGTGAGAGCATGTGACTAGTAATCAGAAGGTCCTGGGTTCAATCCCCAGCTGGGCTCCAATTAATATTTGCAGTACTCTCTCAAGGTTTTTCTTTCAGGTATCAGGTACATATACCTAGGCTGCCATTATAATTACAATTGGAATTGGCTAGGATCAAGGGGTCGATGCGTCCTTGCTAGGATCTACGGGCAAGTGCTACTAGCGGGTTTAGTAGCTATACAGCTTGCCTACTGCTCCTCTGCTCAGGAGCTCCAGTAGCTCAGTGGGTGAGAGCATGTGACTAGTAATCAGAAGGTCCTGGGTTCAATCCCCAGCTGGGCTCCGATTAATATTTGCAGTATTCTCTCAAGGTTTTTCTTTCATCATAATGATTCGATATATTTGGGGTGGGAAGGTGACCAAGGAACTAATCTGATGGTAACTCAATCTGTATTCATTTCATTGACAGGTGAAAGGTGCTAGCTATTTAGCCATTGCTATAAGCTTCACCCATATTATCTCAAACATCAGCTGAATGAATTAATTAACCCAGCTCCTTACATCAGGGCTATATCACCATAACGACCCGTGTCACATACTACTGGCCAACTCAGCTACATCCTGACACTCACAAGGGTGAGGGAAGAGTCTCTTTGTCTTTCTTCTTTTCTTTTGTAGCTGGGGAAACTGGAGTCATCAGTGACATCCTGGAGCGAGTCTTGGAGGGCTTGAGGCTCTTTAGAACGGCCGCAGTCACCTTGAAGGACCGGCCACTCTCTGGGGAAGACGTGACAAGTGGACAGTTCTTATTCATTGCTTGCTGGTTTGCACTGCAGGCAGAGCTGAAAGACTGAATGCAGTACAGGGAATTTTTAAACAACAGTGTTTGATATTTAAAAACCAGCAAGGCACTATTCATGCGAGATACTCAGTAAGAGCAGTAAGTTACACCAAGTTGTGGAGCAAATATTATCATAGCTACATGTAACTGAACTTCATGTGCACCTGGCTGATAAAACATGTAAAACTTTGTGCGATCAATGGTTAGCATCATTTAATACTATACGGAAATATCTTGTGTACACGTGAGTTGAAATAAACCATGGCAACTGATAATATACATGAGTGTAAGAATAAATAGCCTCGTTCCCATGGAGACTTCCTGGTCTGTGTGCATTATATGGGAATGCCCGGGAGTCACAGGCAGGGAGGCTTGGGACTGAGGCTTGAACATGGGCCAAAGTCGTAGTTGCGTTGCTAACTGACCCTGCTCCACAATCTCTCCCTTGGCGTCCACACAGGAGAAGGAGACGTTGAAGCTCTTGCCCTGCTCCACAGTGATCTCACTGCTACCACTGATGCCGGTTGGCAGCTTCAGGCACACAGACTCACCTGAAGGGTGTAAGGGGAAGGGAACCAAGGGTATAGTCTAGCCTCGTTCCCAGGCCCACGTGCGCGTTTCATTTTAGCGCAGCTGTGGGCCTGGTACATTTTGTGTGAAACACACAGAGAGCCTGGGGATGAAGCTAGGTATAGTCTACATTGAAACTTCATTGTATTATTTCTAAGGTGGGATGTCATTCAACTTTATACTGCTATATATGTCACAGCCAAGGCCGATGTTTGATTAATATTGTTATCTGCCCCTTGCGTCTCTTTTTTGGTGTGGATCTTATAAACAATATATTTATCCTACGTGCAGAAATTGAGGTGCTCACAGGCTGGTCTTCCGTTGAGCCACATGCCCTGGTAGGTGACCCCAGAGGCATGCGAGATGGAGCCCTCACCGTGGTACACCCCTCCTCTCCACTGGCCCTGTGAGGTCAGAGCATGCATATTCTAGATCAGTAGCATAAGAAATGACCTTCTGGCCAATCCACACACACACACACACACACACACACACACACACCACACACACACACACACACTGCCATATGCACTAACGTCATAGATGGTTCCATTGGCACACCTCAGCATGCCATGGCCGTGCCTCTTCCCCGACACCCAGTCTCCATCGTAGTGGTCTCCATTACTGGAGGGAGAGGAGAACAAAAAGCTGAATTCAGTGCTACTACATCTGCATAACAAGCATTGTTCCCCAGTTACTAATGGCATGGCCAAGCAGCGTCCTTGATCTACTCACACTGTGTGATAAGACTAGAGATTCTGACACAGCCAGGTCAAGATCGGTTTGTGCAAATGCCTGGCTTTGGGCTCCGGACATGCTCTCTGGCTGCTTCAGTTTTTTCCACATGATTAATTCTTCTGCAGTAGTATACGGCCGCTTACTAGCTGTTCTTGCTCGCCGAGCTACTGGAGCCTGGGGCAGAGTAGTGGGTAGTCAAAGTAGCTAACAACATCTACCAGCCAATCATCACACACTGTCTCATTTCCCTAGCCTCGTACCCAGGCCTTCCCTCACAGCTTTTTTTCGCAGCCGTGAAAAAAGCACGCGTTTTTCCACAGCTGCGAGAAAAGCTGCGAGGGAAGGCCTGGGTATGAGGCTATCATTTCCCCTCTCTCTCACAACTGGTCTACTGCTGAGCTCACCTGTAGATCTGTACCCCTTCGCCGTGCCTCCTATTGTAGTGAAATCCTCCCTCGTACACACTACCGTCCGTCTCTGTCAAAATCCCAGAACCTGTGGCATAATATCACAGTGAGAAGGCCCCATATCAAGAAAGAGTCTACATGTACCTACATGTAGCTAGGCCACACGTCCAGTAGCCTACATGTAAATGTAGTAGTCTGGGCTCTTTCCTCACTAAACGTGCAGCAATGGAATGATTGTAAGAGCCCAGATCTGTTCCCGAGACTGGTTTTAACCAATTTTTAACTTGTTATTATCCTTTATATTTAATGGGTAGTCCCTATCAGTTGACTGTGAGACATATGCATATGGTTGTACTGGTGACTGGAGGATCCCCCTACCCATTATTAACCATAGCAGTTTTAACTACTTTCTAGGATGTTAGATTATTCAGATGTATAATATTTGGTGTTACGGCCGTTAGCTTTACTGTGGTACACGTGTACCAACCTTCCTTCTTCCCGTGCATCCATTCTCCCTCGTACTGCTCTCCCCCGGCTGTCCTGAACAGCCCCTGACCGTGAAGCTCCCCTCGGTGGAACTGCCCTGAGTAGCTGCTGCCACTCAGACCAAAGACCCTGGAGTGTGAGGGGGAAAGAATAGCGGAATTTCATAACAAACATTTAGAACGCAGGAATATACGGTCAAGGGGTCATGCGCATTATTTAGAATACAATTCAGGATATGAGCTCATATTCAAGGAGAATTGTGTTACTGTACAGCTCTGCTGCTTTAGAGGAGAGAGAGAGAGTTGGGAGTGGGGGGTGAAGTTATTGTATGGCTGACCAGAATATTTGTTGCACAAGTCAGTGTGCATAACAGGAAAATAATATATGAGTGCAAAGTATGAGTGTGTTTATTAATTTCTGTGATGCAGTGATAAGTGAAATAATGACATCAGCAACGGGTATAAAACAGTGCATGGTCTGTCTATGGAAGATTACATGTATATAGGACCCCACTTTGAGCAGATATGGAAGAGCAGACAACTACAATTAAATGAACAAATATATACTCATGCACACATACAAATGTACATACTGGCCTAGCCTCATTCCCCAGCCCCCCCACAAAAAGTGCACTTTTTGTGGGGGGGGGTGGCCTGGGAATGAGGCTAATGCTGGCCACACAGGCCCATGGGGGTTGGCCAGACAACTCTCCAAGCACACCCACCTATAGCCGTGCCCCTCAATCTCCCCCTGGACAAAGCTCCCCTCGTAGTATCCTCCATCTCCAAGCAGCAGCTTGCCATGACCTGCAGACCCCGAGACAAAGGATCAAGTAGTCACAGGAAGCATTTCACAGCATCAGCCTCATTGAGAGGCTCCACTCCCAGCTGTGAAAAATTCTGGGGGGGCCGGGAGCCTGGGTACAAGCATAGGGAATCAAGTTCTTCTTTTCCTGGCCTCATTCCCAAGTCCCAGTCACACAGGCTACCCATTTTCTAGTCTCGTTCCCAGGTGACTTTTTCTTCCTTCAAAAAGTCATCTGGGAATGAGATTGCTTGCTGACATGGATATCAAGGGATTGTAGTCCATCTGCAGACCCAGTCTGTGCCCCGCAGGTGACAATCACCTGAGTTGCATGAGACTCATGAAGCCTTACCTTGCTTGCGGCCGTTCTCCCACTGCCCTTCATATCGAAAGAATTTATTTTCATATGAGTACACTCCATACCCTGTGAAGATGAATACTGCATACTATTAAATAAAAATTATGACTGCCATGCACATTAATAGACCTTTATCCGTTATGATGTAATGGGGGGTAAAACTGCTTGAAGCAAAAGAAATTACAAGGAAACAAGCATGTTCTTATGTTTTCATGCAAGAAAATACATCAAAACACATGTTCTCTTGTATTTTCTCCATTTAGTGCCTACTTTTACCCCCCCAATGGATAAATGGATACTATTTTGGAACATGCAGCCTATAAGTTAGTCTCGCGGGCCAGACTCACGCGTGAGACTATGCATAAATCGCGATCGCTACCCACCGTGTCTAAGCTGGTTCTTTTGCTCTCCGACGTATTTGTTGGAGGCTTTCTGCCTTGCTGCCGACGGTCTCCGAGCTGCAATCGCCATTTCCTGGTTCTGTGATTTTTTTTGGTTACCATGGTAGGCAACTTTGTCAAAAAGTACTTAGCTCACGTATAATTAGAAACGAACGCACGTGGTTCTGTTTGCGAAAATTTTAGATCTATGATCTGTGCTTGCAAACGTGCAGAGACTAAATTTTCTGATCACTGCTTTGATATACCCTAACAGCTGAAACTATGAGGAGAGGCTATAGATCCAGTTTTGACAGAAGTAGGGGGAGGGGTAACATGGGTGGGAGAGGTCGAGCTCGAGGAGGCCAGTATCACCAGCCCAACTTTCAGGATCCATCTGGGATGAGGTATGGTGAAACCCAGCGTTCACATTCTGAAAATCAGAGGCGTAATCCGTATGGTTGGGATCGTGCTTATCCGAGCTCGAATGCAAGTACAAGTTCCAGCGGCTGGAATATCGATGACTCTGCCGGCATGAAAGAGAGTGATTGGGAAAGGAAGCAGTCTGGTAATACTGCGATGCATCGTGTGGGTCTTGATGGATCAGCACATGAGACGAAGAGTGAAATACAGAGGGAAACGTCTGGTGGTACTCTGAGGGATTGGTATTTCGACACGGAGCGTAGAGAGTCATCTGGCGAGAGTGCCATGGGTAGTTGGGAATCTGTCGGCAAGCCAGCGGAGAGTAATATCGGTAGGGACCCAGTCGGGGAAAGTGCACGACGTGATTTTGGTGACGCTTCCGGCAGGATGGAGAGACGTGCTGAGATTGGAGAAGCGTCTGGTGAAGGTGCCGGTGGTTGGGGTTTTGACGTCCTAGGTGCTGCCGAAAGAGCTGGGGAACAACGGGAGGGTGGAGTGCTTGGTAAGCGCAAGAAGCCACCAGGAGAACAAGATCTTGAACGGAGTGATTCCGGCTCCGGGGAAAAGCAGATGCGGCTGCATGCCGACTTTGAATCTGATGGGTCTACAGAGAAGAGCCGAGAAAGACGGGAGTGTTCGGAGGCCGAGCCTGGGGGAGAGACGGCGAAGGGATTCTTAGAGAAGCCAGCTCAGGAGGCGGGGGAGGGGAGTCAGCAGAGGGGTGGTTCTGAGGACGGGGGAAAGGCAAGGGGAGAACAGCAGAAGCAAAAACAAAAGGTACATGTAGCCTCGTACCCAGGCCTCCCCCTCGCAGCTTTTGTTCACAGCCGCGTTTTTCCACGGCTGCGAAAAAGGCTGCGAGGGGAGGCCTGGGTACGAGGCTATGGTACATGTATATTGATTTACTGTATGTATACATGTATCGTGGATCCCTTGAGTGACTGTGTATGTCTAGGACGGTGAATTTCCCTGCATTTACGAGAGAGGAAAAGTAGAGAGCCTGCTATTGGTAGGCAGCTGTTATGGCCTCTTTGGGCCTCCTCAGTGTGGTGTAGCGCTTGGAGTTTACCTACGACTCCTACCTACATGTATAGCTGACCAGCAGCCATGTGTAGCTGCTCTCTGCGGGCCTCGTGGTTGATGGATTATAGGTTTTGACCTAGTCTTCTAATCATGGCATAAACATAAAGGGATGGATAAAGCTGTCCTTAAGTTGTGCTTTCTAAGTTTTATGCTCCTCTCTTCTCCAGGACCCTCCGCCGCCTGAGATATCTCCAGAAGAGATTTCCCTGATCAACAAGAAGGTCCTGACTGTCGAGGGTCACATCTCCAGTGAGCAGTTCTTTTGCACGCTCTGCCTCGCTAAGCTCAACAGCAAGAAGGTTGGTTGTGGAGCATGTGCATGCCACGTGCGGGGTTTCATACAGGTTTTTTTAGTGGGGGTGGGAAAATGATGCGCTGGAGCCATGCCCCCTGGGGGCGTGGGGGTATGCTGAACATTAGCTGCTAATAAAGTAATGCCCCCTGGGGGCGTGGGGGTATGCTGAACATTAGCTGCTAATAAAGAAATACTGAGTATCAAAAAAAAATTATCAACTTCAAACTTCTGGGGGAAGAGGACAGGCCTCCCCCCTCCCTGTATGAAACCCTGGTGGGTACATGTTTATAGTGTGTGTGTGGTAATCAGTCACTGACTTTGAAAGTTTACAATGCACTTCACCCTCACACACACGCACATACACAGAACCTACAGAAACACATCGTTGCCTTTGAGCACATCCGGAGGATAGCGACAGTGTGCGGCTCGAGCAAGAGCCCATTCTTCTGCCAGGTACATGTACATGTACATGCATGTGTGTAATACTTGTAACAACATGCTTAGTGTAATGGAGTTGACAGGAGACCAGAATATCTTAGGATAAATTTGTTGATCGTGTAAGTAGCTATACACTGTGTATGCCAGCATGGCTAAGCTTTTGCTGACATAGATGCAGCAGCTTCCCAAAAAGCACTGTAGATGGGCGGAAGGGTGGTGCTCCCCTACCTGACGTGGTTTAAGAATGCATTTTTAAAGTGTTCTAGCCAGGAGCACTTACAAGGAGCAGTGCTTTTGTAAACATTAAAGCAAGTTCTGTTTTTACTTCTGCTGCCTCAAACTGTGTGTCTACGTGTGTGTGTGTGTGTATACCTGAGTTCTTCCTGACTCCTAGATCTGCTTCTGTAACTGCACCAGCAAGGAGACCCTCGCCTCACACCTCCAGGGGAAGAAGCACATCAGAGTATGTACCTGTACATGTATGTATGTGTAGCTAGCCTCGTCGCCAGGCCACACCCCCAGGCCACACACCCCCAGAGACAGAGCCTACTAATGCACACCTCAGTGGCTCTCGTTCCCAGACTCGCAAAAAAACGCTGGGCAGTGGAGCCTGGGAACGAGGCTAGCTTTGGCTCTATTTGGACCTGCAGTAGTTAACTGCCCTCTAGACCAGGAACTCCTAGTTAACCTCCTAGGCCACCTCCCAGCTTTTATTGCACAATGCTAAAAGCTGGGAGGTGGAGCCGGGGAGTGAGGGTAAGCTGACCTGCTCTGTGTTTGACTCAGGCCTCTGGGCTTACATGTACATGTACATGTACCTGCTACTAGTAACTACATGTACATGTACATGTCAGTGGTAGTAACTGATTATTTTATCTTTTTTTGTTGCAGAATCTCCAGGTTGTTGAGCAATCCAAAGGTATGCCTACCAATTGCAAACCTATTTACAAATACGTAGATTTACTTTGTGTACAAGTTGTTACATGGTAGTAGTGTACTGTCCACTGTCAGTGCAGAGTAGTTGGTTCTCAAGTTTATGTACAATTTCTGACTTTGCTTTCATGTACACACACACACACACACACACACACACACAGCCTCCCAGCACACCCACCATTCCCTGGGGAACCGTTTGGACTCCATGCTGAGGGAGGATGTGGTGAAGGAGGGAGACGGGCTCTCCCTCGGAATGACCTCCTGCATGATGAAGTTCTTCAGCATACCAGGGCCATTCATTGGTGTGTGTGTGTGTACACAGCTGCATGTCTCCATTTGGAGAAGGGAGAAAGGGGGGGAGAGGAGAGAAGGGAGGAGGGGCAGAAGAGAGGAGATGTAGGAAGGGAGGGATGTTTAAAATCTTAGAGATGGGAGGTTTGTTTCCCTAAATAATGAACACCCTGCTGAACTTTGTAACTACTAATAGTTTAAGACTCTAGGTTTGAAACACAGACGTGAATCCTTTCTTTTATGAAAGGTTTTGTTCAACAAACATTCCACCATCTCCTTGCTGTTCCCTTTCTTTCTCTCCACTTACCAGCTGGAGACCATCCATAACTTTAGCCGGAGAGAGCTACATGTAATATGGATCATGGGAGCCAATTAAACAAAGAAGGCCTTTACTCCCAGGCCCCCCCCAACCTGAGATTTTATCTCACACTATGACAGAGATAAAAACTCTGAGAAAGAAGCTTATTACTACAGTCTTTCTAGACTGTGGTATACCCATAGGTGGTGCATTACATGTACATGTAGCTAGTGCTCATATACATGTACATGTACATGTACATGCACTTTTGGTCAAAGACAGCATGATGTACATGTATGTGCTGGTGTAGAATTTCAGTACGTGTACTTCTCCCATCCTTGATCTCACAAATGAGAAAGAAAAATTGAGGCCTGGTCATCTAGACCACGTGCTCGATGGTCCTTGTTGCCAAGGTCCCCAAACTATCTCACAGGAGCTACATGTATGGGATAGGAATCGGGATGGGTAGCCCTGGGAACCAGCCTGCTGAGGGTGAGGTGGCCCTCGGTCAAAGTCCAAGTGTGAGACGCCAGTATGTTGGAAGTTGCAAGCAATAGCTTGTTGAAACTTCAGACAGAATGTTCTCAGAGTTTGTGCATGGATACTGCTACAGAGAAATGCAAGAAACTTAGTAAGTATCCATTCGAGGAACTGCCCCCATTAGCTGCATTCCCTGCCCCCCCCCCCCCCCCTCAAAATGAGGCTACCCACCCGTGTCCTTGTTAAAGCCTGTGTCCTTACTATTCAAGGAATTTATTATTAGGTCCATATTCCAAAGATTCAACGTCCACCCCTGTTCAAGTGACTCATTTCATACAGTTCTCTTGCATTGCACTGTTCAATTTAATATCAATATATGCAAAGTTGCTCACGGGTCCACTTCCTGGATCTGTAACCCCGCCCCTTCCCACAGGCCTGCAATATGCCATGGAGGTGGGAGCCGAGGGTGACTCCTGCCCAAAGTACGTCTGTACCCTGTGCAACGTCACCATGGATGCTCCCAATAGCAATCTTCATTTTGCCTCGGCGGCACATCGCATGAATGTGCTGGTGAGAGACCTGTCTCTAATGTTTGAATGGACCTTTCAGTGAACGGTATACTATAGTATACTTGCTTTACACTACAGTATACTAACTTTATACTATAGTATACTAGCTTTATACTATAGTATACTAGCTTTATACTATAATATACTAGCCTTTATACTATAGTATACTAGCTTTTATACTAACGCATTGCCCTCCAATGGCTAGTATACTAATACGTACAGGTAGTTTACTGTTGGCTGAGAAAGGTCCATTCTGCTGTAAATTAAGCTGAAGTGTAGCCTCATTCCAACATGTTATAGGTCACCCTACCCCAGCTTTTAACTCATACTGTGGAGAGCTTTTCTCCATGGTATGTTACTCCATAAAAAGCAAGGGGCTGGGAGATCTGGAATTGAAGCTACTCAACTGGTGCTATAGCATCATTCTCAATGTGTTACTCTGCAGCATTTTTTGTATCGTAAAAAATAATATTATGTGATAAAAAAATTAGACCAGGCATCTTTAATTTGATGATGTTTTTATTAACATAGTTCAAAAAAATGCTGCTCAGTGGATGCTACGAACCAGGCTGGCTATATTATACACATTTGTTTTATTTAGAGTTGTTCCAGCTACCGTAGACATACTTTTTGTGGAGAGAATTTAAATTCACAATTCCGGGAGGCAATTTTCAAGGTGATCTATATTTTGCGGTCAGGGATCTAACCACAAATATAGTGAAAATTTCTCTCCCACAGAAAGTACGTATATGGTATAAGACCAGTAGCCTGAACACGATGGCTCCGTGCTCAGATGGTTCCGTGCTCACTTGGTTCTGGTTAACAAAGAAACATCATTGTGAATGAAATTTCTTTGTAGTTGGTATGGAATCTAAAATGCACCTGCAAGGCATCTGGGAATAAGGTAGTCTTATTCCCAGGCCACCACCTTTTCCTGCTACGTGAATAAAGAAGGGGGAGGGGGGGGGAGGATGAAGCTATGCAACCTGTGATCTCAAATGAAGGAAGTGTTCTTCGTTTGCAGAGTCCTGCGTATGAGGTTTGGTTAAAAACACAGTCTCCATTCCGGACTGTTAGCTGTGGGCCCAGAATGAGACGATGAGAAAGTGCCTGCTATTCTGGCCCTCTCTCTCACCTCGTTCCAGACCACATGACCTAATGCCATTCCTGGTAGTACCAGTAGCAGTGCCGGATGTAGATTAACTTTGCCATGTGGCTACATTTTAGCTAGCCACTGTCAGACAGACAGACAGACAGACGACACCCGCCCATCATCCCTCTCTTCCTGCAGAAGAAGGACCACTCCTCCAAGTACTCGGAGCTCTGTGCCCTGCGGCTTAAGAAGGGAGAGCTTGGAGAAAAGCTACGTGAGGTAGCTCGGGAGATCGAGGCACGCGAGGGAAGGAAAATTGAGCTGATCAAGAGAAGGATCTTGGCCTCGCCTCATCACAAGGAGGCAGTGGCAGGTATGTGCTGGTGTTCTGTGGATGTTTGCCATTACCAGACTTCACCACCCCAGCTTTTGTTCCAGAACCGGGGAGTTCAAAGCTGGGGTGGGTAGGTTTGGGAATGAGTCTGTAACTCTTCATAATTTAGTATCAGTCCCAGACCTTTTACTGGAAGAGGATTTGGGAATGAGACTGTGTGTACAGCATGCTGATTCTCTCAGGCATAGTAACCGTTTCTAGCGCTCATATCTCTTGCTTAACCAGAGGCTACACAAAGTCTACTAACCTGACAGCTGTAGTAAGCCTTCCTTGATAAAACTGTGTGATATGCTTGTCCAGATCTCTGACTCTTTGTGTGCTATAAGTTAGCCTCGTTCCCAGGCTCCACTCCCCAGCTTTTCTCGCACCGTGTAGAAACGCAGAGTGGAGCCTGGGAACGAAGTTTGAAGACAGCATCCATGTGACTGCCAGAGATACCACTTGAACACATGCACCTATATAAGTAGGTGTGCTACATGTACATTTTTTTCATTATTCCCTGTCTTCATCTGCTCACAGCTCGAGGTGCACTTAGAGGTGGTTACCAGACGAGAGGGAAATGGAGATCGGAGTCTCAAGCAGGAAGCTGGGGAGACCAGCAGCAGTCTCAATGTAATAAGCCTTTCTCTGTATACTATTAGTATACTAATCTTTTGGCATTAAACTGCCCCCCAAACAGCTAGTATTCTATGTATCTACAGCTAGTATACTACAAGTACATGTATGTGTATACTGTTAGTATACTATAGTATGTAATGCTCATGACACTATGTTGGATATTGCAGTTCTACTGTGTAAACCACTCAGTAGCATTGTGAAAGGTATTATTAGCCTCGAACTTAGGCCTTCCTCTCCCAGATGTTATCTCACAGCCATTTTTCTCCACGGCTGTGAGATAAAATCCGGGTGAGGAAGGCCTAGGTTCGAGGCTACCAAATGTGGGATATGTCATATTAACGGAGGCCTTTTACTTTGCTACTCCAGATCAGTCGCAGTTTGGATCTCCTGACCAGCAATCCACTCGAGGCCAGAGAGGGGGGTTCGTGAGGGGGAGGGGCAGGGGGAGGGGCTTCAGAGAGACCCGAGGGGGGAGGGGCACGGGTAAATCCTTTCCCGGCTATAACCAAGGTGAGGGGTAAAATTGAAGGCTGTGATTGGTAACGTATTTCAGCTATTGGATTTTACTTTTTTTTTTAAAGGGCCGAATCCCAATCAGATGCAGATTGGTACTCGTGGAAGCCCCAGGGGTGCCCACAGAGGTTCCCAGTCGCATTTCCGTGCTCCATTCCATTCTGGAACTGGAACTGCGAATCAATCGAGTTTCCATTCCCAGTCCTTCCAGTCCCCCACCCCTCCGGCAGTCAGAGGAGGGTTCAACAGTCCCCCCGCAGTGATGCCACCACAATGGAGCCCAGGTAACACCAAGGAACAGGATTGGAGGGGGGGGGGGGGGGGGGGATTTTTTAAATACGCATGCCCCCAGGATTCTTTGGAAAACTTGCTGCTCTGAGATTGAGTCTGCTGGGTTCTGTGTTTTGGGACCTGGACTGTCTTTCTTAGAAACCCCAAGGATCCCAATACTCATACATGTAGTATACTCTTAGTAATTCAAACTTCAGAGGAGGAAGGTGCGTGGGAATGCTTTAGACTTTGAGGTTGGAACTCACCTCCTAGGGGGGGTCTGGGGGTCTGCTCCCCTAGGAAATTTAGATGCTTTGAGTTAGTTTCTAGGGCCCCCAAAAGGCTAGGCATTAGAAAATTCTACGGAGGAGGAAATCCCAAAGTGCCCCCCCCCCCCTCCCCTCTCTGTATGAAATCCTAGATCATTAGTGTAAGTTTTAATCTTTCTTTGTAGGTGGCTTTGCACCGACTGGAGGTGTCCAATACCAGCAACAGCAACCACAGACGCCAACCCACCCCATACCTAATTTCCTGCCCCCACCCACCCCTCCCACTCTTCCCCCCGGCCACCCTCCCAGTCCCCTCTTCCCTCCTACTGCACTCCAACCTCACCAGCCTCCCTTTCAGCAACCGCCACCGACAATGGGTGGAGCCTTTGGTCCTGTGGGCGTGGCCAGCCAGCAACAGCAAGGCATTCAAGTAAAACATGATTTAACAGTTTCAGTTACCCACTTCATGCACAAGATTAAGTCCCTCAGTAACAAAATGAAACACACTTAACTATGTCAGTTTCGCTGTATGTAGCGTAGAGCCTATCATCGAAAATTGATACAATGACATTCATGGCCTCGGCCAACAAGATGGATGCCTATGCTAATAGCTGCATGGATAATCATCGTTTAACCAGCTAGGGGCGGAGTCTGTATGTAATTATTAATTATTTGTTGCTAATATAGTCGTGTGAGGATCACATGTACTACCGACCCTCGGCCCACGTGAGAACATTTTGGTGAAACCGACAAGGGAGGAGATACTTTGTTTTGTACCACCCCTTCTAGGACCAGATACAGGAGCAGATTCAGCAGCAAGTCCAGGAGCAGATACGGAGGCAAGTCCAGGAACAGGTTGAGAAGCAGTTCCAACAGCAGCAACAACAACGACAGCAGCAACAACAGGTTAGAGTTGTCAATATATCACAATGTATCAATTATTGCAGCATACCAATATATCACAATTATGCAGCATATCGATATATTGCAATATATTGCAATTTATCGTGATATAGAACGTACTACCCTATAAATATTATATAGTGGCTGCATGCACTGAACAGCAATAAAACACGTACGCACACACTCAGCGCACTCAGCCTCATACTAGTGCCCCACCACTGCAGTCACTGGTTAAGAATATCGCAGAGATGGGTCCAGATGCCCGTGTCGATGTTGCCCAGATGGTGAGTGATATACAGTGCACCCTCTGTGCCAATAACAAAAGTGTATGCATGACAGGAGCAAATGTCTAGATCTGCAGAGTATTCCTTGAATAATAAGGACAATACTTTGCGATGCTGTGAGGCCTTAGCCTCAGACCCAGGCCTCCCCTCACGCATTTTTCCACAGCTGTGGAAAAAAGCTGCAAGGGGAGGCCTGGGTAGAGGCTAGTGAGGCCTCAGAGCTCAGTTATATGGGTGCACCAACTGCTTTGATCCATGAGAGCCTTCTGA
Organism: Phakellia ventilabrum; assembly: GCA_963921505.1. NCBI lineage: Eukaryota > Metazoa > Porifera > Demospongiae > Axinellida > Axinellidae > Phakellia > Phakellia ventilabrum. Next base: position 964,656 of record OY997396.1, on the reverse strand, counting down.
TCCCATTACTTTACTTCCATCCTGTTAGTCCTCGCAGTTAACAGTTCTTGGGGTGTTACAGTGTTGCAAAGATTCCTGTGCACATGGCACTAGTGCTAGAGCACAACTTATTGCTTGAAGCTAAGAACAGCCAATTGAGTGAACAGATGCATAAATGAAAGCAATCCCAGTGCTACTAAGGACAGTTTGTGCGGTCCTTCACTATAATTACTTTTCATCCCAGCTGCATAATTATGCTATTTCACCCCCAGAGTAAGGGCTTTGGAGCTGTGGTCCCATAATAGTGGAGTACACTCTCAGAGACGGTGTTCTTCCCTGTAGGCCACAGAGATGGTCCAGAGTGAGGAACAGGCTGAGATGGCCCTGCAGCTATCAAGTGCTCTCACCCAGGCCCTGTTGGCCTACCGAATCAAAAGTGTCTCCACCGTAAGCAAGCATGTCCCAACAAGTGTTTTCATAGGAGAAAACTGCATCAATTCATGTTCTCTTGTATTTTCTCCATTTATATGTGCCTTAGGCGTACTTTATTCATGATAGACAATTTTTCACTATATTTACGATTGAATCCCCGGCTACAAAGCGTAATACTCGTGAATTATGACGGTACGTATGTGCACTATGTACCTTGTGACCCCGAACTGTGAATTTCAAATTTCGCAAAAAAAAGTTTGACTTTATGCCTATGACAGGATTTTGTGAAACTTCATTCCGTGAAAAAAGTATACCTACAATAAATTTTGTTTATCCTCCATTATATAATATATATCACTTTAGTACCTACTATATTAAGTTAACACCTCTATTTACTTACCTCCTATTCTCAATCCTTTAGAGCATAACTGATAACCCTCTATCAGCTGTCATCAATGCTTTGCAGAGCAGTGGCGGAATCCAGTTGCCTGGCAACCAGCCTGGCAATCAACAGGCACAGTTGCCTGGCAACCAGTCACAGTTGCCTAGTGACCGGCCCCCTACAATGTGAACCCAAACTTTACACAGAATATGTGAATAGTGATCACAATATTGTTACCTATTTCAGATATACAAATGGTTAACAGCAGTTCGTCTGATGGCACAGATTAAGGGAAGATGTAGTGGAAGCCACATGAAATGTAGGCCCTTGATCACTATTAGAGTTATCAGATCATAGTCGTTGCACGTGGAGCATACTAAGTGTATAAGTATACTACTGCAAACATGGGATACATTACCACCCTATGTCCAAGGGTGATTGTGTGCACACAAAAATGTGCATACTCTGGTGATTAACATATCTAGCAGACAGCCTCTCGTATAACAGCCTCCCATATATTGAATATGGCTCTACACAGTAGCCTTTTTTGTTTCCAGACTGCCTATAATAATATTGTTCCTGTGCTGAGGGATGGGGCCTACTATGCAACTGTATGTCCCAACTGTTTTGAGATGATTATGTACAACCAATGCAATGTCAAGTGACTGTATGAAGGGCTCAGAACCACAGTGGTCTGTCCACAGTATTGAACTTCTAGTAAGGGAGCAAAGAGTGGGGGGGGACTGTGTCCCCAACACTATAGACCAGAGCCACAACATCATCATGTAAGCATAATATGATGTAGACAGAAGTCCATGGTTCCACCATTGCTGATATCCGTCAGTATGTGTTCTTGAAACACCTCTAGTTTTAGGCATATTACACACACATCTCTACTTGCCCATCGTACTGTGCTTGCACGTCATGCAGCTGTGCTTAATTTGCATCAGTTCTCTAGTAATCACACAGTAGATAATATTACGCTATTCACAGAACAGTAATCCAGTTCTAATTAGGGAGCAAAGAGTATGTGTGTGTGTGGGGGGGGGGGGGGGGGGGGACACTTTGCTCCCTTAGTATTGTGTAGCAAACAGTGTTAAGGAATGCGACTTCAGATTAAGAAGACAGTGGAGGTGATAAGAGATAGGGCATACAGATGGAGGCTGACTGACGTGGTGGTGTCGGGGCAACGCGACTTCAGATCAAGAAGACAGTGGAAGTGATATGGAGGCTGACTGACGTGGAAGTGATAGGACTTCAGATCAAGAAGACAGTGTGACTGATGTGGTGGTGTCAGGGCAACGTGAATTCAGATCAAGAAGACAGTGGAAGTGATATGGAGGCTGACGTGGAAGTGATAGGACTTCAGATCAAGAATTAAGACAGTGTGACTGACGTGGTGGTGTCGGGGCAACGTGAATTCAGCTCAAGAAGACAGTGGAAGTGATATGGAGGCCTAGGTATGAGGCTAGGCAATGACTACAGTATCTCAGTTTGCGGGTTAGCAGTATATACTGCTAAGTTACAAGTACATTAATTTTTATCATTTAGATGGATCCAAAACAAGTGTATGAGCAAATGAAGTGGCACCCTTGGTAGGTGAGAACTGTTGCCTTGTGTACTGCAACTATGTCCACGATGTGGTTCCACTGGCGCTCGAGCTAAGAGAACATGGCCTCAAATCTGCTTCCTACCAAGACATTGGAATGTCTCGCCATGATAAAGAATCGAAGAGGTTCACCAGAATTGGAGAAGTGGAGGCATAACAGAATTGGAGAAGTGGAGGCATAACAGATGGTGGCCAGCCTCAGTCCGCAAGTACAATTACATTTTGTATAATTATGAGTATATGGATATGAGTATATATAATTATGAATTACTGAGTATACCAAGACATTGGAATGTCGCGCCAAGATAAGTTGTTCGCCTGAATTGGAGAAGTGGAGTGATGGTGGCCATTATGATTTTGTGACAAGCCTCAGTCCAGAGCTCCCAAGTACAATTACATGATATGAGTATATGGATACATGTATGACTGGAGTATAATTACTGGATGATATGAGTATAAAAAATGAATGGTAGTAACATAAAAAAATGAATGGTAGTATACTTACTGGATAGGACTATGAGTAGAATTGCTGGATGATATAGTTATAAGAATGATAGTATAATTAAGAGTATACTCTTACTGCTGTCCTCCTTCGAGCAGTCAAATCCCAAACCTAGAACCAGCAAAGGATGCCAATTTAAGCTATCACCACCATCTAGCAGAAAGGATGCCAAGCTATCACCATCAAGCAGCTGCTAAGAAAGGATATCCCCACCGGTACCCAGAGCTCCCCTCCCAAGCAGTACTGGGTGGAGGAGTTAGGACTGACTCTCGGTGACAAGAGTATCCTGGATAACCCAACTGGATGGTTAAACAACAACTGGATGATATGAGTATAAAAAATGAATGGTAGTATACTTACTGGATAGGACTATGAGTATAATTATGAATTGCTGGATGATAGGCAAGAATGATACATTGATAGTAGCTATAATTACTCTTACTGCTGTCCTCCTTCGAGCAGTCAAATCCCAAACCTAGAACCAGCAAAGGATGCCAATTTAAGCTATCACCATCTAGCGGAAAGGATGCCAAGCTATCACCACCATCAAGCAGCTGCTAAGAAAGGATATCCCCACCGGTACCCAGAGCTCCCCTCCCAAGCAGTACTGGGTGGAGGAGTTAGGACTGACTCTCGGTGACAAGAGTATCCTGGATAACCCAACTGGATGGTTAACCAACAAACCCAGTGCTTCTAGCTCCTCACAATTTGCAGCAATCACCGGTCGAGGAAGTGAAGTCAATTGATCTTTTCCACCTACAAGATCTCGCCAAGTATCTTCTTCGACAATCGTTACTGCTGACCCCATGTCGATGAGCAGATAGAGAGAGTGACAACCGACAATATTGGACGATTTATATAGAGATCAGGAAAACATTCTAGAAGGTTCTAGAGACACACAGACTAATAAGTTTACAATGAACAACTGATACATAATCAAGGAATTGTAGGTAGATTAGTTCACCCATTATCTATATGGTTCAATAAGGGTTCACAAACATTCTAGAAGGCTCTGCTAATATTTAGAGACATACAGTTTACAATGAACAAATGATACATAATCAAGGCATTGTAGGTAGATTAGTTCATCCATTATTTATGGTTCAATAAGGGTTCACAAACATTCTATATAGAGACACACAGACTAATAAGTTTACAATGAACAACTGATACATAATCAAGGCATTGTAGGTAGATTAGTTCACCCATTATTTATGGTTCAACAAGGGATCATGATAGCCACAGTAAACAGAGTTCACTATAGCCACAGTAGCCAGTCCCACAATAATGTAAGGGCAAAGAGTGTGTGTGTGTGTGGTGGTGGTGGTGGGGGGGGGGCAAACAGTGCATGTGGGGAACCTCTTTGCTTCCGGGAGCAAAGAGTGTGGGGACACTTTTTGACCCCTTATATTAAGGGAGGAAAGAGTGGGGGGCCCCCTTATAGCAAAGAGGGCGGGGGAGGGGGGCCTGGGGCGGGGGTACTCTTTAGCAGTATAGGTCAAATTATGGAGACCAATAGAGACTGGTAGAGGCCACTGGAGACCAGTAGAGAAGACCAGCGGAGGGAGACACACAAGCTATCAATTTCATTATCAATTTTTGATGAGATAAAAATAAACGCAATCATTTCAGACTCTGAGTAAATTTGCTATAAAAAGATGTTCACACTGAGTAAATTTGCTATAAAAAGATGTTCAGACTCTGAGTATAAAAAGACGCACATCTCTCATGCTTCTGGTTCAGTTCTCCTCAGCTAGGTGAGAGATTGAGCCATACTTGGGTCACATTGGCTCGTAGTGCCACCTGGTGCAGACGCCAGTTGTAGTAGCCAGTAGCTGGGCAAGAAAAGGAGAACCCTTTGGGGCACTGGAGAGGGAAAAACCAAAAATGTAAATTGACAGGCATCTTTAGAAATGGGCTAGATTATTGAAGAGTATCACGTTTATGCACTCCTGAGCTTATACATACTAAATTAGCCTCGTTCCCAGCCTCCCCCTGTGTGGGTGTCACCAAACTGCACCTTGTTACAAGGGGCATGGAGGCCTTCCTCGCCCAGATTTTATCTCCAAAGTTTTCTCCATGGCTGCGAGATAAAATCTGGGCGAGGAAGGCCTGGGTTCGACGCTAGCATGCACATGAGAAACCAGTAATCTGGGAATGAGGTTTAAAAATGGGACTACAAAATTTAATGAGCTCATCATCTTGAGTACTCACCTGTGGCTGGTTCCAAGTAGCTGGCTTTGTGCCTAGTTCCACGACAGATGAGTTGGTTGTGTTCTGACATGCGTGATAGAGGGCAGCTGTGCATGAAACTGTGATCCAGCGACCTAGGAAAGGACAATGCCAAGTGACATAGCTGTGTCAGTTAATATGGCGCTAGAGTTTCAAAGAGAATTTCAGCTGGTTCTGTTAGTAGCGTTTCTCCTTCATTAATTTGGCTCCAAATGCAAAAGCTGCAGCCTTCTGCAAAGGCACATGTAGAGCTAGCAACCTCTCCGAACAACAGCTTCCCTAGCCTGGTTCCGGGGGTGTGGCCTGGGGATGAGGCCACACCCTCCTGGGCATCGAATTGACAGCTACTGCAGACAGGAAATCTGAAATCTCAAACTCAGTCTCCCTACGACTATCAGCACACATGAAAGACTTGATGTCCCTGTTTCTTGAGGCCTTTGAGCTCAATCTGAACTCAGAATTTTTGCTGAGGTTGCCGCTGATGCGAAGCATGCCTGATGAAACATGACACTACCACATGCAATAAAGAATCTGGGTGATTTACCTCTTAGTTCTGTATCCATGGCAGCACACTGTGTGCTGGAGATATTGTCAACTGCATAAAGAATGAAATTGTTGTATAACAGCAGTCATCCATTAATTTAGGCACATAAACAACAACAGGGTTTCACACAGGGGGGCACTGGAATTTCCTCCCCGCAGCAAGAGTCCCCACGTCTAATACGGGCTCTACAGAAAGACATACAATGTACTACACTACTATGCACACACTCCAAACAGTGGCCTCCATTAATTAGTATGTTGCCCAGACCTTGGCTTCTCCTATGAGGGGGAGGAGCTAAGGTCTAGGCACGAGACTAGCCCTCAATAAAGCCAGGGGACACTCTTTGCTAGTGCGGGCAATGTGATGGTCATCGTAATTATCAACATTGCAATCATCATTAAATTATCATGAAGGCTATAATATTGTCATAATATCGCAATCATTATTGCAAAGGCAATAACATTGTCAATATCACCATTACTGCCACTACCATCCAGTCCTCATTGCTTTAATTTCCAAACACTCACTGGAAAATCCATTGGCCCAGCTCCAAACAGCAGCCTCCATCAGACTAGGAGACACAATGTCCATGGAAGAGATACTGACTGGGCATTGCAGCAGGTAGGGAAGATTCTCTCGTATCACCAAACCCTCTGCCGCTGGGCCATTATCTGAAAACAGAAGAGTATGATGTCGTCATTATGTAATGGTTATGTAATGGTTATATACTGCACCTGGGTAAAATGACATGGTCCGTATGTATCATTATTCTGTCGCGCATTTCGATTGCATCACTGTGCATAGCATCTCCTAGGAGTCACATGACATGCACATGACTGCATGAGTATGATCTATACCACGCCTTAAGCCTTGTGATATACTGTACCCAGCCTGAAACGAAATGTATATAGCCTTCTGTCCAAAGTGTGTACACTTGGGACTTCAGAGCACTTGTACAGCCTACCACACTACGTGAAAGTGAATGAGAAAACACCAAAAAAAAAACAATCTTCAAAACTCTTTTTCATTTTTGGCACTTTCATATTTTGACCTTTAGTGAAAGAGCTACCTTAAGATGACAAACTGTTGGTCCCAGCTGTTTGGTTTCTGGATGCCCTGTTATTGTTAGGATAAGTCCTGTGATACTGTTTGGTCAAAACGAAGTGGGTAGCTTGTCCACACTGCTGGGAATTGCTATCAGAAACGTTTACTTTAGCCATCATTAAACTCACATACAGTTAAATAATAGAACATTACAATTACAATTTCTTTCACCTACCCTTAAAATTCAATATTCAAAAGCAATGATGTTCAAGGCCTAGGCTGACAAAAAGCTAGCAAGTACAGTAGCTACACAAATAATCCTTATTTAACCAGCTAGGGGCGGAGTTGTTACGTAATTAACTATTAGTAGTTGTCATGTGAGGACCACGTTTACACCCGAGCTCCTTGGGTCACCTGAGGACATTTTGGTGAAACTGACAGGTGCCACCAGCTCTATGACTCACAGATGGGTCCAACCACTTGACTTTCTCCTCCGACAATATACCAATCTCCGGCCCCATACCCTCCGCACTCTGGGTATGGAGTGAAATACTTCATGGTGTCCCTGTCCCACTCAGGGACGGTCATGTCGCGGAAGATGTAGTCGTCTGAGCAGGCTTCTTCACTGCATGTCACCATGACACGTTTGCCGAGCTGGAAAAGCTGGTTTGGCGTAGGCCTACACATATGGTGTGTGTGTGTGTGTGTGCGTGTGTGAGTGTGCGTGTGTGAGTGTGTGTGTGTGCAAGCGTGGAAATACCTCAAGAAACTGACTTAGTTCCCTTAATACGTAAATGGATATCTGTTTAAAAAAAAGTATGAATGCATGGTATAATAATACACTCCCCCTACACACACACACACACACACATACACACACACATCAAACACACCATACACACACAAACGCACAGACAAACATAATATTATATCGAAACAACAAAACATCAAAAGCCCAACAGCAAACCACATCTGACTATCGAATGTTCAACAGTCAATTTCGCTGTCACAATGCAGCTAGGGAAATATCCTAGCCAACCCAGACAGTGAAAACAGGACGCAAAAAGTGACAATCTTGAACTGAAGCCTTCACAAACACCTAGTGGAATGCACAACCAGACACAGCTGTTGTTCTACACAGTAGCTCAAGTTTCAATAAACTGGTAGTTTCCCACATGACGTACGATCAGAAGTTCATAAACATCCAAAAACTGCCGAGTCGGCATCATCAGCAAAGATCAAGGGGCGATCACTCCCATAGGCACTGTAGTAACAGCTAAGACCGGGGTCAAAAAGTGGTCAACAGGTCAAGGGGGATTTTTGCCATTGGTCAAGTGGTCAAGGACAATATTTGTAACCTGATAGTGCAGTCAAACGGTCAAGAGCCTTTTTGCAGATGTAAATTTTGGTGTGGTCAAACAGTCAAGAGCCTTTTTGCAAATGCAGATTTTGGTATGGTCAAACAGTCAAGACTCTTTTGCAGTGTGGTCAAGCAGTCAAGACTCTTTTGCAGTGTGGTCAAACAGTCAAGACTCTTTTGCAGTGTGGTCAAACAGTCAAGACTCTTTTGCAGTGTGGTCAAGCAGTCAAGCAGCAAAAATGATGATCAAACTTTTCCTGACCCCAGTCTTAGCTGTAACTAGTGTATATGGGAGTGCCCACCCCATCCAAAAACTGCTGAGTCAGCGTTATCAGCAAAGATCGCTGAGGTGTGTATTCATCCTACGCTGTCACTCACCAGGTGTCTGGGAAGTATTTCCCTTTGTCAGCTGGGGTGAAGAGGATGTCCCCCATAATCTCCCTAATTGGTTTCTGAATGAGGTCTAGGTGTCCCCAGTCTGTGCTGTTACCCTCATCGTTGATCAGGACCATGATGAACTCTCGCTCGTGGGTCGGGAGACTGGCCCAATCAAATATTTCCTGGATTCCTATAAGAAGGGGAGGGGAGTGATGTGTGTGTGTGTGTGTGTGTGTATGTGTGTGTGTGTGTGTGTATTGGAGGGAAACCCAGGATGGGTGGGTGGGTTCATACTCAGGTTGGGCTTATACTCAGGGGTGGGCTCATACTTAGTGTGGACTCATACTCAGGGGTGCATGGGCTCATACTCAGGGGTGGACTCATACTCAGAGGTGGGCTCATACTCAGGAGTGGGCTCATACTCAGGGGTGGGCTCATACTCAGGGGTGGGCTCACACTTAGGGGTGGGCTTGTACTGGGGTGGGCTCATACTCAGAGGTGGGCTCATACTCAGGGGTGGGCTCATACTCAGAGGTAGGCTCATACTTAGGGGTGGGCTTGTACTGGGGTGGGCTTATACTCAGAGGTGGGCTCATACTCAGGGGTGGGCTCATACTCAGGGGTGGGCTCACACTTAGGGGTGGGCTTGTACTGGTGTGGGCTCATACTCAGAGGTGGGCTCATACTCGATCAGGAGTGGGCTCATACTCAGAGGTGCATGGGCTCATACTCAGGGGTGGGCTCATACTCAGGGGTGGGCTCACACTTAGGGGTGGGCTTGTACTGGGGTGGGCTCATACTCAGAGGTGGGCTCATACTTAGGGGTGGGCTCATACTCAGGAGTGGGCTCACCCTCAGGGGTGGGCTCATACTCAGAGGTAGGCTCATACTTAGGGGTGGGCTTGTACTGGGGTGGGCTTATACTCAGAGGTGGGCTCATACTCAGGGGTGGGCTCACACTTAGGGGTGGGCTTGTACTGGGGTGGGCTCATACTCAGAGGTGGGCTCATACTCAGGAGTGGGCTCACCCTCAGGGGTGGGCTCATACTCAGAGGTAGGCTCATACTTAGGGGTGGGCTTGTACTGGGGTGGGCTTATACTCAGAGGTGGGCTCATACTCAGGGGTGGGCTCATATTCAGGGGTGGGCTCATACTCAGGGGTGGGCTCACACTTAGGGGTGGGCTTGTACTGGGGTGGGCTTATACTCAGAGGTGGGCTTATACCCAGAGGTGGGCTCATACTCAGGGGTGGGCTCATACTCAGGGGTGGGCTTGTACTCAGGAGTGGGCTCATACTGAGAGGTGGGCCCACACTCACTCAGGGGTGCATATTCAGGATGTGTCAGGTGCTTATACAAGAAATTGTGGTTCAATATACTAGCCAGATTGTAGATTAGAAAGTTTATCTTATTATCATTTCTCACGCTAGTGCAACACGTATGGTTTCATTTGAGGAAGTAGGTCGTTCCTTTCACACAGGACTATATGCAACATGCAACGTTCATGGTGTGACTTTCCTAGAACTTAGAGAAAAAGGAAATGGGTATCACACCAGGTTTTTGCAAATTAGAAGGTAAAGGTGAAGGTTGAATGGCACACATAGCTCCACCCAAGGTTATAACCATTCTCCAGTGATTAACTGCATGCACCCTTTGACTGTTACTGACTGGTTGTGGTTGGATCTCCCCAGAAATCTGAAATTGATGATGTCATAATTGCCTTAAATTAACATGCACCTAAATTATGGTCCATTCTAATTTAGTTAATATTAACCAAATTAGGATGGACCATTATTTAGGTGTTAAAAGCACAGAACGTACATATGTTCTGTGGTTTTGAACGCAAGTATTGGGATAGGCCGGTAACAAAATCCACCAGATTCAATCTCAGAGCAGCAAATTTCCCAAACATTCCTGGCAGGAGGGGGGGGGGGGGGGACATGCCCCCAGAACACCCAGGTACATGTATGTGGGCGTGCTTAGCAAGCACTCTGCATGTTCACTATACCAAAATTTGAAAACTTTCCCCCACCCCCCCATGTAGCAAAAATCCTGTGAAACCCTGATTCACCTCAGATCCGTAAAGCTGACAATAAATCATCAAATTAGAAGTGAAAGCTCTTGTGTAGGTCTGCTGGTCATGTGGCCAATGTTAATAACTACTTTCTGTAGTTAATGGCCATATTAGAAGAATAATCTATGTAGCAGCCCTTCTAATTAAAAGCAGCTGAGCTTTCATTCCTGGAAATTAACTCAAGTCACATGAGCACAGTTAAGTAACTGGAGATCAAAGCAAACATAATTAAGCTACTGAAAATACATTTACAGACCCAATGTAATATTCAACCACTGGTCAGTCTTTGCTGATTTTCTGTTGGTGTTTGTACATCCCATGAATAAATCTAGCAAGTTTATCAGTCTGGCTTGTCTATACGTATTACATCACCACTTCTATGCACTCCCAGTATATAACAATCACGATTACATCACTAGTAGCCTACCACTGCACTTGCACCCCCAACTACAAGAAGCAAACATTCAAACTTCCCCATTCACAACCCCCAGAGGGTAGCTGATCTTGTCAAAGAGAAAACCATACCTATGTAGTGGGTGGTCCTACACTCTTCAAATACATTTCCCCTAATACCATTCTGCTGTCTCTGCACTTTGAGGCTAGATACCCGAATAATGATGTCATGGTTTCTCATAGTTACACATGCAATGATATTCATAGAGAGAAATTAAGTGTAAAGTTCAGAGCCACAGTTACCAGCATCCATGGGACAAAGAGGAGAGACACTGGTTCTTGTTCAGCTTCCTCCTACTGGTGGGGGTGTTAGTGATGACCTTCTAAGCCTATGACTACTACACCAATGACAGCCACCTCCCTCATGGATAGTGTTTCACATCACAGGCGTTTTCGAGGGTATTTTTTTGACTATTTGCACACCAGAACTTACTCTCTTTCATGCTACAAGTACTCTCTACGTCTTATTAGTGTTCTGTGCCACTTTGGTGTATTAGTGTGCCTGTGTGTGTATTTGTGCGTGTGTGTGTGTGCATTTATATATGCGAGGATGTGTGTACGAGCTTGTGTGTGCATGGATGTGTGTACAAGCTTGTGTTTGTATGCATGTACGTAGGTTTGTATGAGCTTGCATATGCGTGTCTGTATACCAGTTGGCAATGCATTACAGAGTTTAGTTAGTGCGTAAGAGCAACACAGCAACGGTCGACAGAACTCAAGAGAGTAAGCAAGAACTGGCCACCCTGAAACCACAAGGATACGTGCATTGAAGGATAAAGGATACACGTTTTCTTGTAACTGTACTATTACAAGAACTGCATGTACAGTTACAAGAAAAGATTAACAATAATAAGAGTACGCGACACATGACTTTTAGTGACTCATGCTCTTTATCACATGACACAAGTCGGGGTTTCATACAGGGACATCCCTCCTAACTCATGTTTCCCCACCCCCAAAAAAAATCGATATTGGTGACAATATTTTAACCTACAGTTTTTTTCACGCTCAAAAATTCATTAGCCACTCTTGTGGGCCTCATAGGGCACCACAAGCAACCTGTGATTTGTTAAACTACAAGAGTGGGTGTGGGGGGGGGGGGGGAGCAACCAAAAAATCCCTTGCAAGTAAATTCGCTACAAAATAAAGTATTCCTTCGTGGCTTCAAGGAGGAAGCGTCTTTATAGCTTCTCACATGTACGTGCAAGGCACAGCACTTAGAAAACAGATAAGCAAATTTTCTTGGAATCAAATTTCAAGGGAAAGTCATGTTAATCAGATGACAGATCACATGATGTTGTGACCACACCCTCTTGGGCACCTGTACAACTAACTTTCCAAAACCAAAAGCAGTTGAGAGACCTGTGGCTTTTTTCTTTCCTTCAACTTGAGGCTATTTTCATTCTCCAGAAAGGCAATATTTTCACTTCTGGACAGATAACAATGGCCCAAACTACTGCCTGTTTCTCCTCAGTGCCAGTGGGAATCCACAATCACTGACGATTCCTGGTACAGTTTTCTCAATTCTGTGGCCCCAATTTACAAAGTACGGCCCTTAGGGCATTTTATTTTCAAGACAGCTGGAAATGGATAAGCATTGCGCATTCATACACAGAAACAGTTTTCTTTTGCCCTTATTTGGCTGCAGTAGCCTCGTCTACTGCCCAGTGTGTTTTTTCTTTTGAATAATAATATACTCATGTTGTTGCCATAGCGCTTACGCCATTGATCGAGTACCCCTGCACAGATGCAGGCGGTGACGTTCAAAAAACGCTGGACAGTGGAGCCTGATTGAGAACAAGGCGAGGCTGCAGGGACAGTATGCTATTTTATTATTATGCTGCTGATTATCAGTGGTATAATGTACCTTTACATACCGGTACGTACGTACGTACATACATACATACATACATACATACATACATACATACGTACATACGTACATATATACATACATACATACATACATGTATGCATGCATGCACACATACACACATGCACACACATACACACACATACACACACACACATACATACACACATACATACATACATACATACACACATGTATGACCTGTGGCAACTTTCTACGAGTAAATTGGCATCAATTATACCACTGCACCATTGTTTTCTGAACTCAAGGGCAACATTGTTTCTGTTTAGCTGTGGAAGTTTTGAACAGCTGCAAACATCAGCTTGAGCAACCCTGTGCAAAATGTGCAAAAGGTGAGCATCCAAGCAAACCTCTTGTAATGTTACTTTGGTAAGAATCCTTGTTGGGTTGTCAGCTCTACATGAGATCTGACACCATCTCCTGTAGCTGCAACATTCATACAGTATTTGGCATGGCAACCAGTGTACAAGGATATGTTATTGAAACCATCTCAAAGTTGGCCAGAATGATCTCGTAAACTACGTGGCTTTTTCAAACCACTGCCAAATTCACAGGGGAAAAACTCAAAGATAGCTTCATTTTCTTGCTCTATTTCATGATATAGTAGTTTAATACCCGCAACGATCCATTTCTGTCGTGGAACCATGTTAGCCCCATGAAGCCTGGGAATGAGACTGGGGCAACATACTGGGAATGAGGCTAGGGCCGTATAACTCCAACTTGAACAGAGTACACAAATCTCTGAATCATGCAGTGGAGACCTGCTTCTCACACGTGTGACGTTAACCTCATACCCAAGCCTCCCATGCCCAGATTTTATCTCGCAACAGTGGAGAAATCAGAGAGTTATGAGATAAATTCTGGGCGTGGCCCGGGAGGCCTATGACATCACATCCAGAGTGAAAGAGCAATAGCTAGAACAGTAGTGAGAATTATAATTTAATCGGTCTCAGACTTTGGTTGGATGTGATTGACATTAGTCACAAACAGAGTAAGGATTATGGTCTGATACATTTAGAAAGCACTGAAATAAAAAAAACACAATACTACCAATAATAGTTTAGCTTTCAATTCAATAGCCTATTTTCTATTTTCTGCCACTATTTAAAAAATGGCTATCGCGCCAAAGTATCATGTCTCCATTCTTGAAGGCTGCTATGCTGCTGGCACGAAGCAGGAGCTCCACTGTCAGTATTAGTGGAGATGAAAGTTGGCAGGCTGCTGTTCGCCAAGGCACAGTGGCCCACTTATAGTATGTACAGACGAGTAATAAAATTACAATACTGACTTTCTTTCTAACCAAGAGAAAATGAAAGGAAACACAAGTCCAACGGTCACTTCAAAGCTCATAGCATAGAAACACTGCGAGATATCTTTAGTCTTAACTTCCATTCAGAGATTTTCTTGCACACAGCACAACTTGTTCATTCCTAGGACATTGACTACTTCCTTCCATAAAGGTGGGCATAAATGGTCATCAGTAACAGGAAGTTGGTAGATATATAGTTCCTCTAACCTTACAAGTTAACTTGACAGAACTAAACTGCTTCCTTCCATCCTTATCACTGCAGGAGCATGCTTTTAAGGCTAAACATGCTCTCAATGACTTACAAGAGAAATTTCTGATGAGGTATGTAATCAGATTAAATCACTTGGTAGTGCTTTCCTGTACTCATGGGTAGTCCTACTAGTAGCCTCGTACCCAGGCCACACCTCCCCCTCGACTGGGAATGAGGCCATCCTACTAGTGAATGTGCTGTCATAGCAATATTGTATTCTGCTGAAATAGCACATCATTATGGTAAATCTTTGAGTCTAAATCTCAACAAAAGTTAGTAAACTAATAGTATACTAGTAGTATATATACTAATTATATTCCTTATCCAGTTAGCTGATAAATGCATGTAAATTGAAGTATCCAAATTGGATACTTCTATGAGCCAAAATTGGCATGGGTAATGCTACAGTATCAGCTGTGAATCATCACAGCCCCCCCCCCCCCCAAAATTCTGGGTATCCAGCAACCTTCCAGCTGCTAAATCAGTATGTGAACTTTTGACCTTTCTGTAAGTGATTTCATAAAACACGTTAATGAAAAACACAGTTGAAGTTTTCTGTGATGCAGTATGCATGCTATGAGCTTCTGTTTGTTCCATAATTTTATGACTGAAACTTCATGCAGTTTTGCAGTATGCCTTGTTTGTTCAATAAACTTCACTTCTGAAATTACAGCCAATGAAGGCAGCGTATTCCAAACATCCTTTCATTCTCAATAGTTTTGTTTGGATACACATAATTTTCATCCTAAAAACTTAGCCAGACTTTGCCCAAATTTAGCCAAAGGCAGTTTTCATACTCTCGGATTGCTGCAAAAGGCAATGTTGAAGCTATTTACAAAACTAATCATCTCGTGACAATACTTGCATCAAAATATCGCCAACATGTGTTCTAAGATGCAAATACATGACTGTGACTTCACCACAACTTCTTTTTCAGTATAAAAAATCTTAAGCTTTTGGTCCCATTCCCATGCCACTACCTAGTTTCTATTCCCAATATTTACATACTAATGGCATAATAATACAATGCACTATGCCACATACCAAAACCTTTTGCTCCATAGGTCCCAAATGCCCACTAGCATGTAGGCTGCTCCCCCTGTGGCTATGAACAAGTGAAAATACTGCCAAGCACCGCTTTCTATACTTCAGGAATGTGGAAGTGGGCATAAGTAATCTCAGGTTAGCCCATAATTACAAAGAAAGGAAGTCATGGGGAATCCCAGCAGTGTTGTGTCTTGTGGCTTTTGATAACATTTGATTGTATCGCAACTTCCACGGAGACCTTCCTATATAAAGGCAGCAAACACCTTGCAGTAGCAGATGCAAGAGTCAGGAGAGGAACTACAGCTGGTGAGAAAGAGACAGAAGACTGCAGATGCAATGGCTACCAGAGAGCATCACAAGTCGAGAGTGTATACCTCTGCTTTTGCTGAGCCTCCATTTATGAGTGGTAAAATGAGCTAAGGGATTGGAAATTCTCCTTCAAAACTGCATCACCCTCATGGTAAGTCTAAGACAAATAGCTATTTGTTTATCTCTATATCCATGAGGTTACTGAAACAGGTACAGGTGGCTACTTGCTATAGTAAGGTTTCTTTCAAGCAAAATCTGGTCATTTTCTCAAGTGGATAATTGACCTCAACTGAGATGCGTAGCACTTGCCAAGAATCGAGGACTTGCAGGGGACTAAACTGCAGCACTGAGACGGCATATTCGAAAGACAAGAGTGCAAGAAGGTCTGCTTGTAGATTGGTCTTGGTCGGCAGGCAGTGTAGGCAGTACTCCAGAAGTGCCATGCCTGCTGCCCGAGGGCAATCAACAAGCAGCCCTCTTGAGCTGCAAAAGAACCAACTGCCAACTGTTAAAAAATTAGTAATCTGTCCTTTGAGCAAAGAAGGATTTCCAGATTGTTCGCCGAATTAGATGGAGAGTAGCGAAAACGATGAGGTGAGGAATCGAAGAGTGAGCCACTAAAGGGAGGAAGGAAGGAGAAGGAGAGGAGTTTCTGGTAGGTAAAGAAATCTGCATGCAGCTAGTTAAATCTTCTAAGTTTGCATGTATAGTAAGCAAAGCATGACTAACGGAATGGTTTCAGTATGTTGCAAATATTGTTGTCTTAAATGATATTTATTTCTCAGTAAGCTTGCATGTATAGTAAGCAAGGCAAAAGTAATGGAATGGTTACATGTAGCTGCATGCAAATACTGTTGTCTTAAATGTTATTTCTTTCTCAGTTTGTGAAGATGGATATCTAGAGCCACTTCTTTTATCACGCACTTTCAACGAGATTATATAAAAAGGGTTCCAATTACAGATGCAGATGCAACTTCCAGACTGCAGCTTAAACCGTTGCGGCCGAAATCTCCAGCTGATGAGGTGAAGTGATTCCAACTCTGCCATGCATAGATGGCAGGAATTGCAGGTATGCTGATGCAGAACGCAGCACGCTATGTAAGTATACAGTGATAAAGGCAAACTATGCAAGTTCTATAATTGTATGCATGGTCTTGCATGGCAGATATAAGTAGGTATCATTCTCTCTCTCAGTTCTTCCGTACAATGGGGCAAATGTGAGCTGTTCATGAAGAAGGTATGCGGTTGTACAATGTCGTGTAGGGATAGAACAATATGAAACGGGTGAAAGATGTGTCCAGGGATACTCAATCAGAACTTGATCTGCAGTTACTCACTAAAGCATACCACTGAAGTGAAAGGAGAGTGCACATCAGCTGTCTATTTTTGTTACTGCTGTCAGAAACCGTAGCTTGTGAAATGGTCCATACAGGTAAACTTAAAGCAACAACAGCTAAAATCGACATACATACATACACTGAAATATTCTCCCCCCCCAGTTAACTGGAGATATTCTGAAGAGCTCCAAGATCCAGAGGTGCTGTAGATTGGGCTTGGTCGGCAGATGAACCACAAGGCAGCACTGATACCAACTGCCATCATCTGCTAACCCAGCTCACTCTACAGGGTCTCTGGACCCAAGAGCATCAAGAGACAGACCCCAAAGATACACACACAATCAGCCTCATCTGAATATATCCAAAGGTATGTTTAATTGCATGTGTATATGTGCGTGTGTGGCTTAGGAATACAAATGTTGGGGTAAAGTATACCAATTTTTCAGCTTTGGCTATGGCTAATTTTGAGCATTAAAGTTTGCCTTTCTTACTCACTGTCCATGCAGAGGTAGAGGGGAAAGAGGTATACACGTATACAGAGAGAGGGAAAAGAGCTTGAGAAGAGAAAAGGAGAGGGTAGTGAAAGAGAAGAAAAGTAGGAATTAAAGAGGGAGGGAGAGTGCCCTAGTCGACCCTTTTTCTCTCAGTGGCATGCAGCTGCGCAACAACCCCCACACTTGTCACTGAGGGGGGCAAAGAAAACCAGCTCCCGGTGAAAGGTAACCACTGACATCGATAACACAAACTTCCACAAAAAGCCATTCATGTTGACATTTGTGTAGGATTTTTTTTCACTTTGCACACACCACAAAATACAGAATATATGTAGAAAGTACATACTGTGCAGATGTACTGAAGCCATGGCAGGTCAAATAGACATATGGAAGGGGGCGAAAGATCCCAAACCTGTTATTTTGCAGCTGTTTCCAATATCAGTTCAGTGCGGGCTTCCTCAGGTTATCTTTGTAACCACTCAGGAGAGCGATAAACATGAGTATCCAGACATGGGAATGAGACGGGTACACATAGAGGAAGTATTAATAAGCCCTTTAAAATCAACATCAGGGCTATTGGCTACACATGAATTAACAGAGCATACACGTAGTACAGATGCTCCATTATCTGAGCCTCCTCTCTGATCATTAGCAGCAAAAGACCAGTTGTGTACTTGGAAGTAAACCTCACAGTTACTGTAATACCCAGGTGGCATATACTGGTATTTCCAGCATAAACAAAACACTGGGTCATTAGTTTCTTAGAGCCCCTCACTAACTGGGGAGGTGGATCGACACTAGCCAGAGAGTACTGGCTAGGTGAAGTGTGGAATGAATGGTATGTGCTGAGGTCCTCTGGGGAGAGATCAGCTTGGGAATAAACAAATTTGGTAAGGTCAATTCCCTTCCATATTAGAACTAGCAGAAGCCTCAGTAAGGAGGAAACTTCAGGTGCAGGACTTTCATAATGTGAGTCAAGACTCACTGGTAAACATACAAAGGGGGTTACACTTAAAGGGGTGGCCATTGCAGTATAACTCCCCTAACAGGGTATTCATGCCTGATACAGCAAATAGAACATTCTAGTTCTGTTCATGTCCATGAAGATGCAATGAGAGAATCTCTGGCGGTGCTACAAAGCTGGAACAGGAAACAAACGATAATTTTCCCCCACTGACACAAAGACCATCTACCATAGTGACAGTTGCCATGGCTACGGTTACCATGGATGCCCCCTGCACTGTAGATTGGGCTTGGTCGGCAGACAGTCTAGTGGCCTCGAGATGGCCTGTGTCTGCTGAGCATACCCACTCTACAGAGAAAGGGGCACTTCTGCTCCAAGCTTGCTCAGCTGCATCTGATAACAGGTGGTGTATAGGGTGTGCTGTAATACCAGCCTGGTTTGTATATATGTATGTGCTCGGAACGTAACACTTGAAGGACTACTGTCACAGATATGTAACATACAACTGCCAAGGCTTTCTTTAAACTGACCAGTTGGACTAACTGGCCTGTCCCCTAAGGGTTATTAAGACTGGTCAGTAGACTGGTCAGTTTAAATAAACCATGGCCATTTCTATACTGCTATGTCAACCTAACGGAGTTATATCATCCGACCTATTGTACTGTAGGAAGAGTATGGTATGCGGTATTTCATGGAACATTAATCACCTTCTCCACTACTATATTTAGTTATAGTGTTGGGAATAAAAGTAAGCCTTTGCTCTACCACATACATCTATGTAACTGATCACGTATGCACTGTAGCCTTTATAGTAGTCTAGGGCAAATTATTTTGATGATGGTGGGAGTGGTCGTGGGTAGGGGAGGACAGGGGAGGGAAGTGGAAGGGGTACTCTATGCCCCTCAATGAGGCTACTATGCTAAAAAGGTCTGAATTTCATATGGATATTGGCAAGTTCATATGGTGCAACCTCGGCTTGCTCTTTGATCCTCTGAATGGGGATCTTACAAACTCTGTTTGCGTCCGTGGGTGTGTAGTCAATGGTGCAAACGCTTTGGCAACAGTATGAGTATACGCACGCCAGCACCCTTCCTCAAATTTCCGCTAAAAACGCCAATTCCTACCACACACAAACATTCACTGACCTGCTTCAAATGTCCTGTCATACGGCATGCACCCTAGATCCTTGGAGTCGAACTGGAAGGTGGTATTGAAAACCTGCAAGGGATGGGAGGAGAGAGGCGGACTTGAAAGATATGGTCAAGAGAGAAGTTAAATAATTTATCTATCTACTATTCTCTGGCGTCTGCACCAGTGCTGTGATGCCTTGCTCACCTTCTCCAGGAATTGTATGACATCGTCCACCCACTTAAAAGTGGTACCACAGTGACAGAGTCTCATGGCTCCCCAAAAGTAAACTGGGTCCAGCATCAGGTGACGTACCTACAGGGGGGAGGGGAGGGGAGGGGAGGGGAGGGGAGGGGAGGGGAGGAGAGGAGAGGAGGGAGGAAGGAGGGGAAGAGAGGAGATCAAAAATTCTGAATTTACACAACCAACCAAGGTCTAGTCTCATACCCAGGCCTCCCCTTGCAGCCGTGGAAAAATACGCCACAGTTATAAAAAAAAGCAACCAGTTATAAAAAAAACCTGCGAGGGGGAGTCTTGGTATCAGGCTAACTGAGATCCTCTCAGTGAAGTCTGGAATGGAAGAGTATCAGAATACCATAGGCCATCCTTTCTCCCTCACTTACGCCCATGTTGAGCTGGTCAGTCATGGTGAACCACTGCTGGGCCCATACAAACTCCCACTTTCCTCCGCTGACCAGTTCCAGAAGCCTACCTAGGGTAAAGTCTCCTGTGCCATACCTGCAGGTGGGTAGTATACAAAACTATTACATGCATAGAGTAAATGGCTTAATAATATTTAGAAAATGAAGATTCTATAAAACATGACTTGGTGTGCGCTATTCTTAAACATAGACATTTAGAGGCTGCTTTGTGGTGCTACTGTAGCCTCGTTCCCAGTTTCCACTCCCAGCTTTTTTTCCGCATGTTGTTTTTTCAATATGCGAAAATAAGCTGGGAGTGGAGACTGGGAATGAGGCTAGTGCTACTGGTCAGCTTAGTGCTATAGTGTCCCAATATGATTGTCTAGAGTTTGCACTGGGCTGCATTCACACACACACACACATCTCTCTCTCACACACACCCTCACCCATCTGCCTTATCGTTGAAGGAGTTGTGTGTGCCCAACAGCTGCATCCTACTAACACTCGTGTTGTGAGCCAACCAACGCTGAAAGGCTAAGGTCTTGTTTACCCAGGTATCCATGGCAACAGTGCCCCGCTCACACTCATCCAGAACACTCTTTTGGCATGGCGTGTGTAGAGCCAGCTCCAACAGCTCAGGAATACCTACCATGGAATTTAGTCATACATGGAAACAGTATTTCACTTACTCAAATTTATTCACAACATTACCAGGTCCCCTGGTGGTAAAAATACAAAATGGTGGGCCACTTGCACAGGGCTAGCTTTTTATGGTCACTGGCTACACTTACACCTGTGCACTTGGCTTGTACTATTTCTACCTAGCCATACTATATATGATTCCATTACAGTGCCAGTCTTGCAGTACATACACTCTAGCTCTGACTCAAGCTGGGGTGCACCACCTGGTGTATACCTTGAATAGAAAGGAAAGTGTGGAATGAAAGTACTCCATCATACTAACTATAATAACAACACTCGGTTTCCTTTTTAAAGACTGCCATCACAGCTGTTTTGTTACTGTAGGTGCTCCAATTATGCATCACCCAAAAATAATGATTTCTGCATGCCACGCAACACAATATTGGTTTTCACAACTGGCATACCACATAGTTCACATTAAGGTCGGATTCATATTCTGGACTTTGCACTTAAATTTCTAATCACATACTATATTAGTAACACTATATTTACCCCTATAGATAAGAATATGATTATTTCCATAAAATCACATGGATTCTCGTGCCATTTTGGAATAATTCCATGAGCAATAGGTAAGGTAGCAAGTACAATTTTGCCTATTGCAAAAATTGCACTCAAATCCATGTGATTATCCGTACTAATTTCCACATGCCCCACCCACCTTTGCTGCCATTGTTGATTCCCACGTCTCTCCTCCTCGTCCTAGGCACACACACGGCAACATCGTGGCTCTCCCATTTCAGGATACTCACAGTCATTTGAATAAAATCAGCTGCAATCTCCAACTCAAGACACTCCAAGCCACTCGACAGGGAGTCGACCATCAGCTGAACACCAAAATAGTCACTCTGCTCCAATTCTCTGATACTGTACTGCCTAATAGCCTTCCAGTCTCTCGGCTTAGAATTCTTATTGATTTGGTCAGATATTAACCCAAGCAAAGCTGTCTCCTGGACTCCTTGTAACAGGATTTGGTGATCGTCCACAGTAGTCTGAAACAGCTCCATCAAGCTGGTCAGGTAGTTGATTTCCTCCAGCCCTGCATTCTTTGCACCAGTCCCAACGCTTCTCCCTGCATCCACAGCAAAGTGAAGCCCCAAGGCCAAAGACAAGACGCTCGCCACGGCAGCAAGTTTACCCATACCGGTAGCTAGCTCTATAGATTAGTGGGCGGGGCTACGTTGATGAGGCATTATTTAGAACAAAACCACCACCGGTGAAACCACACGTGGGCATTTTGGAAAGCTCAACCTGACAGCTGTCTAGAAAATGCCTTCAGAAGCAGCAAAGAAGCGGCAGGCTCAGAAGAAAGAGCGAAGACAGGTCGTGGCTAAGAAGAAACAGCAGCAGTCGTCCCAAAAACAAGCAAAACACGAGGAACAGGAGACAATTAACGGGGAAAGCTCGTCATCCGGCCAAGCGGAAGGGGCTTGTGCCGCCGTTACTGATGTTGCTGAAGAGCTCACCGCGTTAAACCTGTCAGCGAGATCATGTACAGGTACTCTGTAGCCAGAACTGTTCACTGTTGGATCTTTTTTGGGTCAAACTTAATGTCACGGGCATGGCCAGACCATAGCTACATACATGTATGATGGAGCACATGCTCTATATTTATCTACGCATGGCCAGACTTGTGGGGAAGCAGCATGGGTATGAGATGTTACTTTTGGTCGCGGCGCGCATACAGTGTATTTGTGGTATTGAGACAGCCCCGGTTCATCTGTCCGTCCGTCCGTCCGTCCGTCCAGGACAAAAACTGGCAACTGACTACACTAATAAGGGGCTCACTCACGCTCGCCAATAACCCCTGTTCCACCCACTCAGTAGCTTTTTTTTTTACACGATGTCAGAACTAGTCTCGGGTACTCAGACCCGTTGAAAGAACTGTAAGAGGGTCTGGGGGATAGGCTGGGGCGGAAGTGTACCGTGTGCCTGGAATGCAGGCGCACTTCCAATTGGCTTAATAATTACATTCTAACATGCGTTAATTGGAAAAGTTGCGTTTGAATCGCGTTTTAAAAGCTGCTTAGATCGCTATTGTACTTCAGAGTGTCAGCCTTCCTATGATATCAAGGTACAGCCTGGTAAGTGATAGAGAAATCTACTAAGCTAGCATCAGCAGGGAGGCAATTATGAGCTAATAACATTCCGGAGTGTACATTTTCTGAGGATCTGGGTACCTGACAGAACACAGGGCAAAAACACCGGGGGGAGTGGAGCCTACATGTAGACGCCTCTTTCACCCTGCTCCCTGTGATCCTCCCGCACACTAGGTGTTCTGTCCTCCCACCCTGCCTCGAGAGATGTCCACATTGATAACTTCTCACTGACGTTCCATGGGGCGGAGATCTTTATAGACACACGGCTGGAGCTAAACTGTGGCCGGAGGTACGGACTCGTGGGACTCAACGGCAGTGGTAAGTACCAGCTAGGGATTACCAGAATTGCAACCCTTGAAAGAATATTTTTTTGCATAAGACTTGCTTGTACGTGTATGTACCTTGGAGCCCTCTTTCTCTTGCCCTCAGGCAAGTCTACTCTACTCGCAGCCTTGGGGGAAAGGGAGGTTCCCATTCCAGACCACGTAGACATCTTTCACTTGTCCGAGGAGATGCCAGCGAGTGACAAGACTCCGCTACAATGTGTCATGGAGGTGGATGAGGAAAGGTACTGCTTTCTCCGGGAGTTGGGTTCACTAGAATGATAGTACATGTAGGTTGGCAGCATGTGAAGGAATTGTCCATGTAGTATGTTTGGTGTGCCTCTAGTGTGCAAGTAGTGTATGAAGGAATTGTGTATGTAGTATGTGCATAGTGTGCCTCTAGTGTGCAAGTAGTGTATGAAGGAATTGTGTATGTAGTATGTGTGGTGTGCCTCTAGTGTGCAAGTAGTGTATGAAGGAATTGTGTATGTACATGTAGTATGTGCATAGTGTGCCTCTAGTATGCAAGTAGTGTACTGTTAAAAGTATGTAATAATTTTGGTGTGTGGGACAGTGTCAACCTGTCCTATGGTACATGTGCAATATGGGATTGTGGCCTGGTGTGCAGAACAGTGTGCAGAGTATTTCGTAGAGAATTTTTCAGTGAGGGTGTGAAAAATGATGCACGTGGGCCATGCCTCCCTACATGTAGGTGGGAGGGGGGGGGGGGGGGCACGCCTCCCTTACATGCTCTGAGGTTGCTTCTGGGAGCCCCAAAATACTGAAAATTAATTAGCTACTAATAAACTACTGAGTATCATTAACTTCAAAATTCTGGTGGTGGGGGGGGGGGGATCCCACCTACAGTACTGGGCCGTCCTATTGTGTGGTAGGTACAGTAGGATGGGATGGGATGGACCGTGTGTACTTTGGCATGGTGTGTGGGACAGTGTGGGATGTACAATACTGTCCTTTGGTAATGTGGCCTGGTATGTGGGACAGTGTGGGATGTATGTACCTTGTGTGGGATGTACCATGCTGTAGTGTGATAGAGGATGGGGGTGAACCGTTGGCGATTGTGGCCTGTACGTGTATGGTGACTGGCGCGGTGTGGGATGTACTGCCCTGTCCTGCGGTACAAGTGGAGAGATGGACAGCGTTTGCGGCTTGGTATCTGAGACAGTTTGGGATGTACCATACTGTACCATGTCTACTATCCTTTCAGATAGTATACAAAGTAGTCTGCAAATACTAAATAGTATACATTTAATATAATTATACAACTAATCTGCGAGCCCAAAGATACATGTAGTTGGGCATATATTCAGTTGACGACTGCGTAATTAGCTAATTAATGTGTTAGAAATATGGGATGGAAGGCTTCTTGGCTGTTTGGGCTACAGAGAACATGAATAAAACTATCCCTCCCTCCACCTCCCTCCCCCCTCCCCCCCCCACACACACACACCTCCTCCCCCTCCCACACACACACACACACACACACACACTCCTTCCCCAGGATACGGCTTGAGGCAGAGGCAGAGGAGCTGAGCAAAGGTGGTGACACAGACAGCGAACGACTGATGGACGTGTATGAGAGGCTGGAGGAATTGGATGCCACAACAGCCGAGACCAAGGCAGCGAGAATACTATTTGGACTGGGTAGGGAAAATCTCACAGAGTGGAAACCATTCATGGCTCCTTTGATAGCAATTACATGTACTTTCTCCTTCCTTTCTTCTCTCTTTTTCTCCCTCCCTCCCTCCCTCCCTCCCTCCTTCCCTCTTTCTTCCTGTCTCTCTCTCCTTCTCCCTCCCTCTCTCTCTCCCTCCCTCCCTTCCTCCCTCCCTCCCTCTGTCTCTCTCCCTCCCTCCCTCCCCTCCCTCCCTCTCGTTCCCCTGCTCTCCTCTCCCAGGATTCACGGCTGAAATGCAGAGTATGCAATGCCGTGACTTCTCTGGAGGATGGCGGATGCGTGTGTCCCTTGCTCGAGCCCTCTTTCTCCGTCCTTCTCTGCTTCTGTTAGACGAGCCCACAAACCACCTTGACTTGGAGGCATGTGTCTGGCTGGAGGAAGAGCTCAAAAAGTCAGATTGAAGTGGTCCCAATCCCATACTACATAAACTGATGCACTTATTCCGTTTTCCTTCAGGTTCAAGCGTATTCTGGTGATTGTGTCCCATTCCCAAGATTTTCTAAACGGAGTGTGCACCAACATTATACACATCCACAAGAACAAGCTGTGCTACTACGGGGTATGGAATGGAGTTTGTAGGCCTTAACAGTATATGTAGGTTACAAACTAGTATGAAGTATGGGACCCACAGGTACACATACATGTAAAAGGGTTAAGAGACTATTGAGATTCACCTTTGAGTCAATCGACCTCCTCTATCAGTGAGGGTTCACCCTCCTCCTCCAGAAATACTTCTTTCAGAGATAAAAGCATATTTAGGCAGATGAAAGGGCAGCTCACGGTGGTTCTTTACTAATGTAGAGAGAGCTTAGCCTCGTTCCAAGGCCCCCGCTTTATTCGATTCCACGAACCAGGCCCCCGCTTTATTTGGGCACCTGGGAACAAGGATGGAGAGAGCTCTGAAATGTATGGCACTGCTCAAAGACCTACATGTACCAATAGCCCTTTATCTGTTAAGATGTAGTGGGAGATAAAAGTGCAGAAAGTTGCAAGTATGTTCTCATGTTTTCATCCAAGAAAACTACATGAAAGCACGTCTCTTATATTTACCCCCCTTAGGGATAAAGTTTTATTTCTTCACTTTCCTATTATGCCTTCAGGGTAACTATGACTCGTACGTGCAGACCAGGTCGGAACTGGAGGAGCACCAGATGAAAAGATATCAGTGGGAAAAAGACCAGATGCAGCATATGAAGGTTGGGGGCATGGGAGGGCGTGGCGGCACTCACCCTGCTGCAGTCATCGTCTAAGAGATCAACATTAACTCAATTTTGGGTATATTGTCTGCTTTCTATCTGCAGGACTATATCGCTAGGTTCGGCCATGGATCTGCCAAGCTAGCCCGGCAGGCTCAGAGCAAAGAGAAAGTGCTGGCCAAGATGGTGGCTGGAGGACTGACGGAGAAGGTGGTAGTTGACAGAGTAAGTCCTCTGTATAGTTACATGTAGTTACGATGAAAAGGCTTCTAGTAGGAGTCTCAATGGTTTAAAATCTACAGATGATGTGTACCACTGTCCTGTGCACAGACTCCGCAGTCGTGCTATAGACAGTGAGCGTGATAACAATCTCATAGCGCTGGTGATGGGTGGACATCTTAAGTTCACGATCACTGTAGAACCTACTGTTTTTAGTTGTCACCCTAGCATCAGATGTCAGATGCACATCCTCGGGTCCATGGATGCTCAGCTGTCTTAGATCTTAGAGCGCGATTGATAAATTATGTGCGTTTTGTTTATATCATTGCTGAATCTTTACCAAATCCTCACTTCTAGTAAGTACCCCAAGCCTGGCTTTCGGGCCTTTACTGCATTTAATTACAGTTTTTACCAGCTCGACTGGTACTAAGATTGTTGTGTGTTCCCGCGTCTGTCTCTGTGTGTGTGTGTGTGTTTGTCCGCAATTATCACGTGTGCTGAGTTGCGTCATTGCGTTACTATGCCATTACAGCCACAAGCGTGGTGGAAGTTTGCAGGCTCAGTAGGCCAAGGTACATCAAGCTGACCCATTCTACAGCTGCATTTAGCTTAGACCTACAGTGTATTATTGAGCACGACCTTCAGTTGGCTGATTTATGTGAAAAATACCCGGCTGGATTTTAGATATGAAATATCAGTCTTGATTCTGATCACCCCCCTCCTCCACCCCCCCTCCTCCACCCCCCTCGGTAGGTGGTCTCCTTCTCCTTCCCCGACTGTGGCTCCGTTCCGCCTCCAGTCATCATGGTGCAGGGGGTCAGCTTCCGCTACGCCCCCGACCGACCCTGGATCTACCGTGGAATTGACTTTGGCATCGACCTTGAGACCAGACTGGCACTTGTGGGACCCAATGGAGCCGGCAAGTCTACACTCTTGAAACTCATCGATGGAGAGGTTTGTATATACTGCTATCCTCTTATTCTTCCATGCCCTTGCTACATATCAAAGATGGTAGAGTGGAAACTTCGAAAAACATCGGAGTCCAGCTGGGGATTGAACCCAGGACCTTCTGATTACTAGTCAGATGCTCTCTCACCCACTGAGCTACTGGAGCCGTAGGCAAGCTTTATACACGTGTAGCTATACTCACTGATTTTTTTTCACGGCTACAAGTAGGCATGAAAACGTTTGGGTATGAATATAGTTTATAATTTATGACTGGTAATCCTTTGATGTGGTTTGTGGCGTAGGGGTGACCCGTGAGATAGTCTATTGAGCTAGACCCTCTCTGCGCCCACCACTGGAAAGCTGGTGGGCGCAGAGAGAGTCTAGCTCGATAGACTACCCGTGAGACTTATCTCTCTCTCCTCCCTTCCTTAGCTTATTCCCTCTGATGGTATCATCCGGAAGCATGCACATGTCAGGATAGGAAGATACCACCAGGTATGTATATATATGGGGATATAATTATATGATGACATGATGATGTGATGTATAGGATATAATTACGATGACGTGATGATGTAATGTATGAGATATAAATATGATGACATGATGATGTAATGTATGAGATATAAGTACTTAAGTATACTGCTTCCAGGCCCATTCCATCTTCCATTGGTTGGGTTGTGGGTTTCCAAGGCTAACACATTATATGCTCTCTCGTGTGTACACACGCAACACACACACTAGCACTTGAAAGACTACCTCAACCTGGAGGAGTCGGCTCTGTGCTACATGATGCGCAGCTACCCAGATGAGAAGGATGAGGAACAGATGAGGCGAGCTCTTGGGCGATACGGCCTCACTGGGAAACAGCAGGTGGGCTGCAATTGGAGTAGGGACTCTACTTATTAAGATCTTTAACTAGCAGTGACTACTGTACATGTAGCATACATGTACATGCAACCCAAAAGCCTTCTCTCAAAAAATGTTTAGCAGCTGGGCACACACTTCATGCATACCCAGCTAGTACTAAGATTGCTTCCCACATCTGTTTATCTACACTGATCATGTGTACATGTGCTAAGATTATACCCTGGCATAGAGCATTTATAAATCATTTCAGCAATAGGTCAGGGCACATCTGTCTCACGAAAGTGTTTACTCTGCAGTTTGAATCATTGCTGCTTCGCCATCTAGAAAACTAAGCTAGCTATACAATATCAATCTTTTGTTAAGGCACTAAGAAATTGGAATTCAAACTGAAGGCAAGTGTGGCTGTATACTTGTACGTCCTTCCCTCCCCAGATCTGCCCGATGCGCAACCTCTCCGATGGCCAGCGTTGTCGGGTGATCTTCGCCTGGCTGGCGTTCCGCCACCCCCACCTGCTCCTCCTGGACGAGCCCACCAATCACCTTGACATGGAGACCATCGACGCTCTCGCAGATGCAATCAACTCCTTTGAAGGAGGGATGATGCTGGTTAGCCATGACTTCCGGTTGATAAGCCAGGTCAGTACATTTCTTGTGCAGTTGGTGCTATAATAATAGGGTTTTGTACAGGATTCTTTGGGGGGGGGGGGGGGTGAGTGGGGAATATAATGCTATACCCTCTAGAAGGGGATGGGGGTATGTTCCCTCAAGAAATTTACATTGCTTCTGGGGCCCCCCAAATGGCTAAAAATCTAAATTCTGGCGGGGGTGGGGGATCTTGGGCCCTCTCCCCGAAATTCTGAATACGATTTTGAGAGTAAAGTGGAATTGGTGATAGTGAGGTGTCCTTCACTCTGGGGTACTTGCACATAGTACTGAGGTTTACACGTACATGTAGGTCAGTGACTCAGTGGCCATTCTTGCATAGATATCCACGTCTCATGGGTATCTGTTTATATATGTGGCAGTCCCGGGTAGAAAACGAACATTATTCCGTCGCGTATTTCGATCGCACCCGCGCGTTCACTACGCTATATCTCAGAACTTCCGTTAAGGGCGGGGCTCATACGTGCTGCGTAGAAGCCTCACATATTGACGCTACTCGTAGCGCGTATGAGCCCCGCCCTTAACGGAAGTTCAGAGATATGGCGCTTTGAACACGCGTATGCGATCGAAATACGCGACGGAATAATGTTCGTTTTCTACCCGGGACTGCCACATATAGAGTCCCATAAAAATATTGCCCAACATGTGCGAGAAAAGACTAGGTATGAATTACGATCCTCCTGTCGAAATGATGATCTTTCTCTTTCAATTTCAGTTGCTATTCTCCCCTCCTAACGTCTCGTCCCCACAGGTTGCCAAGGAGATCTGGGTGTGTCAGAAGCAGGGGGTGCACCCGTGGCCGGGAGACATCCAGTCTTACAAGGCGGCACTCAAGAAGAAGGCAATGAAGTACCTCGGACGGAAATGATGGCACAGCAAAATGACAACCACCAATAACATTTTGCAAGCTATATAACTGGTACATGTACTATTTAAGCAATATTTACTTTTGTCAGGCATGAAAGAGACTCTATTCAATAAAAACAGGTCATGGTAGCATTGTGCTGTACCATGAATAATTATTTAATTCACGTGCCAAAGATTGGTCATTTTAGTCATTATCAGCTGTACAGTGTACATACATTCTATTTTATATTCTCTTTGTAGTTAAAAACTAAACGCTAAAGTGTTTATTCCACTGCCAGGTGTAGGTTGGGCCTGTCAATCTTTCAAATTCAGTAAATGCATGCATGCTCGACATTATGACATATACTGCAATTAGTTTCATACCCAGACACCCATGCCCTCCATGTGTGTGTGGCCTTGCAAATGATTGTTCTGTGCATCTATATCTCTGTGAACTGTTGACAATAGCAGTACAGACTGTGCTAGTGGAAAGTGGATTCATTATCCAGTCACCCACACTACTAAAAGCCCAAGCTACTGCATACATTACCAGCACACACGTTTTTTCTCCCCACTGTAGAACAATAATGATAGCTTATTGGCCGCTGCCATTCCTGCAAGATAATAATTATAGTGAAAAAAGTGAAATTGGAATAGTGAAAATAATATAGTGAAAAAATAATACACGTATATGAAAGATACAGGTGGAGAAGAATGCAGCGTAGCATGTGACATACATGTAACTAATTTTCCTCTGCTTGAAGTTCTCGCAGTTCCTCCAAGAACTCCTCCTTTTTTGCTAACTTATTCAGTTGGTCCTGATCCGGTTTAGTGATGTCGCCGGATGCAATCCTGGATTCCAGCTCCTGAATCTGCTTTAGCTTCTTTCTGATGGCCCGAACATGTTTCAAGACATCTTTTGACTGCTGTTCCGTCGTTGCAGAAATTAACAGTCTTTCCTGCGGGCACTGTTCTTTGGTGAGTATTGACGCAGAGGCATCACTGCTTTGAGGTTTTTGGTCTGGAGAGGTTTGTGGCTTTGACTCCTGCGCTACCGCAAGAGATAGTTCTTCCAAGCCTTCGATGACTTCCTCAATCTCAAAAGCAACTTCCGTCCCCTTCTTCTCCTTTTTCTTCTGCTTCTTTTTGGCATTCTTCTTCTGTGCCCTGGTTAATGGTTTGTCGTCCGATGATTCCACTGGTACTTCGTGAAACTGGTATGGTGCATTTAAACTTTCGTCAACAAATACTCCACCTATAGTATAGTGTACATGTGCACCGAATTAAGAGAACCATACACTATAAGGGGACAAGTATGATATGGTATGGACGCTTTACCATTATGATGTAATGGGGGGGGGGGGGCCGGGGGTAAAAGTAAGTGCTAAGCACTAAACGGAGGAAATACAGGAAAACGTGTAAACAAGCATGTTCTTATGTTTTCGGACCAAAAAAACATCAAAGCACATGTTTGCGTGTATTTTCTCCATTTAGTGCTCACCTTTACCCCCACTACACCATATTGGTAAAGGGCATGACTAGACTGACCTGTTAAGCATAAGCAACTTTGGTTGTTTATCAAGCAAATAGCTACTAGTTAAGACTAGAAGTAGAGCTATAGCCAGATCATGATCCACAAACAGGGATCAAGCACTCCCTACCTCACGAGACCAGTGTACACCTATATATACAGTCATTAAGGTTTAGATGTTTGCAGTACTCTGCACATAGATAATATAACTATTATCTATGCTCTGCCACAAACAGCAGCCTCATAGAAATCTTGCAGATGTAAGGGTATTGGTAAGACCATAGTAGTCTCGCGTGGCCAGACTCTCGACGGAAAAGTGAGAGTCTGGTCCACTGCCCATATAGGACTTGTTCTGACACCCACCCCAGTTGGGGTGGGCGATAAGTATGTGCGAACCACAGCATTTACAACCCCTCGCGTTTATTATAAGGCGTTACGTAAACAGTCCCGCTACTGTCTTGAGACTGTTTACTTAACGCCTTGTAATAAACGCGACATACTATAAACGCTGTGGTTCGCACATACTTATCGCCCACCCCAACTGGGGTGGGTGTCAGAACAAGTCCTATATGGTAAGACTGCCGAGACACCTCATTCTATTTAAAAAGCACTATACTTCACTTCACTAGGCGCGTAGGGCTCCTCGTGCAATCATCTCCATACCTGGAATCTTTGGTTCTTGCTGTGAAAACAGCTTTCCTTTGCTCTGGTAGACTGGGATTTCATCCGGTGGGATGTATCCATCCCTCACCCTTCTTGCTTTTCTCCAGCTTCCGTCTGGCCTTTGCGAGGCGGGAATATATGCACTTCCGTCTTTGTCGTACACAATGTTCTCTCGCTGTAAGCCCGTAGCGCTCAGAGACACTTCTGCCATGATGCCCTAGTAGCCGTTGTGACGTCAAAATTACGTCATCAAAGCGTAGACAGTAAGTATAGCTGTATAATGGCTACTGCACCCAAAGGATCTTCGCGTAGAGGAGGTTCAACTCTTCAGAAGATTGCCCTGAAAAAGGAGCAACTGAAGATCTCTCCCAGAATAAAGAAGATAGAACGTATAGCCACTCATTTAAATTGCCAGGTGGGTACCAATTAGAGATATATATATAGGCACAACTTTTTAGCCAGGCCCCTTCACTGCAACCCCACAGCACGATTCCTCCTGTCAGTGCCAGGCATGGCGGCCCAGTACGGTCTCCTCCGACCTCCCAACCCTCCTGGACAGCTGCAAGACGTGCCATCACTCGCTGGAGGCCCACGTCCGACCCATCAAGGATTTCACAGACGATCAGATTGATAAGACGCTGTTCATCGTATACGACATGGACAATATCCTACTGCAGATGAAGAATGAGAGGGAAGACCAAGATCTACGGAAGACGTACGGATTCTTGTTTCAGTCTCTCAAGAAGCACATGCTACAGGCAAAGCTGCCTTCCCTGGCTGGTGAGAAGCTCGGGACGCCACCTTTCGAGAAGCCCTCTATTGCAAAAGTGAGCAGTATCAAATAGAGGCCCTAGCTGTACCTAACACGCACATACACACACACACACACACACAAACACACATACACACATATGCACACATATACATTTTGTGTACACATACACTCACACTCACACACACACATAACACGCACACATACATGCATACACACACACACACACATACACACATGTACACAACACGCACATACATACACACACACACACACACACACACACACATGTACATACACATATACAATACACACATACATACACAGGCTGTCACAAACTTTGTGATGTACAAATTTGGCAGCCTACCGCAGGCCGACTGGCAGATGATGTACGACCTAGCCAAGATGTTCCTCTACTGCCTCAATCACTGGAAGCTGGAGACTCCCTCAGCCCACGTCCGCAGCAGCCCTACAGACGACCAGAGACTCTACAAAGACAATTACGCCAGGTAATTAAAATCTCCACTTGGTATGCCTACATGCAGATACATGCGTGTACATGTACATGTAGCAGTCCCTTTTATAATGTACACTCAAACTCTTGACCTGTTACAGAGATTCTTGGTAGTAGATTTTTTGCATCACGCGATAACTGCCTTTTCCCCTCCTTCCCTCCCTCATCCTTCCCTCCCCCCCCCCTCTCCCCTCTCCCCTTCCTTCCCCCCCCCCTCCTTCTCCTTCCCTTCCCTCCTCCTTCCACCCTCCCCTCTTCCCGCTCCTGTCCCTCCTTTCCCCCTCCCCTCTCCCTCGCTCTCCCCCCTCCTTCCCCTTCCATCTCCAGATGGGTGTGTTTCTGCCACGTCCCTGTGTTCTGTGAGAGCCTACAAAAGTACGACGCCACGCTGATCTTCGGTCGGACATTCCTTGGCTCTGTCTTTCTTGTGATGCGGAGGCAGCTGATGGAGCGATTCACCGCCGAGCAGGACAAGATGCTTCCAGAGAAAAGAACACTTGTCATCACCCACTTCCCCAAGTAAGATGCTTGTGCCTGTATACAACATAGTACATGTTTATACATGGTTAGATGAAGTTGCAGCTGCTTGGTAAGTCTAGCCAATCCGAGATGGGTACCGTACTACCTAGTTTCTGTTGCGAAGGGAGGGAGGGGGGAGGTGGGGTATGAAATAATAGACCCTTTTCCACTATGATGTAATGAAGAGAAAAGTTGGCACTAAATGGAGAAAATACATGAAAACATGCCTGTTTTCATGTATTTATATTTAGTGCCTACCCAATTACATCATAGTGAAAAAGAGTCTGTTGAGTACTTTTTACTTACATGTACATGTAGCTGTCTTCTATTCTAGTTTGGTGGTTATAATAAACGTATTCAAATGGTTTGATACATGCACCCTGCATGCCTACCATTCTTTCCGTAAGCGTGTCTGATGAGTTTGCAGTAGATCACACGTATCTCTGACTGCATGTTTGCCTTGAGACAAAGGAGGTTCGGAGTCCACGTACCACACAATCATTCCCTCACTGCCAGGTTCTTGAGTCTCCTAGAGAACGAAATTTACAATGCCCACTCCCCCATCTGGCGGGAGGACTTCAACCAGACCCCCGAGGCCCTCGCCATCCCCTCCCCCATCGGCTCCTCCTCCAAGACCCCCAGCCCCTCCACTGCCTCCATTGGATACAACAGGCTGGGTGAGTTGCAGGGTTTATACACTGTACGTGCACAGGTAAACAGATTGGAAGACTGAATAAAAATGGTGAAAGCCCACCATTGCGAACAGCAGACAGCTGTTTCAGCCACATTGCATGGGCCTCGTCAGTTCATACCTGACTGGCAGGTTTCGGCAGCAGACAGCCAACAAGGCTTCCCAACTTTTATACGTGTAGGGACCTGATGTTCAAAATGCTTATGGGTTTCGATATGTGTACATTTACATCTCGTATGTGTATATGCCAGTTTTAAATCAGATTATGTACTTTTATTACCATAAAAAATACTGTAGACTGTGTAAATGATGGCTTGACCACACCCACTTGATCAATTGTAGCCTAACACAAGTTTTGTGATATGCATTCAAACAGAGACCGACATTAATCCAGCAATCCAGTGTGTAATCTGGGGTGGGCTGAAGGATCCTCTTTCAGGCTCTCCCCTGGCTCTACCCACAGGAAGTAGCAGCAGTGGGTGGGGCACTGGGAGAGTGAGGCTAGACCTGAGTTCTTAAATAATTCGCTTCCGATCATCGCCCTGAGTCCCATTCAGCAGCAGCTGTTACTCATTTATTCCAAAATGTGTGCTTAAAAATGAAAAATAATGGATACTCTGGTTCCATTGCCTTGACAATTCATATGACGATGTCATTGTAAGGGTCTACCCCTAAATTAGCTAGCAATCATGTACGTGCCACTTACTGTAAGGACATTCAGTGTTACCATGCATGTCTCCATTGATCCTCTGCATCGTGTGTTCCCGCTGGCTCCCTCATCCTCAAGATTCTCACGCTCTCTGCGGCCTCATCTCCATGGAAACAAGCAGGCTAGGTGAATCCAAGACCTTCCTAGCCCCACAATCCCCCCTCCTCCCTCCCTCCCACCCCTCCTTCCTTCCCTCCCCTCCATCCCCTTCATTGATGTAAATCTCAAGTTTGACTGCATAGTTCATTCAGGAGAAGTGTACATTGCATCAGTTCATTTTCCATGAAAATGTGTCGGAGGCATTTTTCGATGAACTGTGTACTATAGTATACTAGCTGTACACTATAGTATACTAGTTTTTTGCGGACAGTATACTAATAGCATACAGTTTACTGAGAAAGGTCCATTTCTGTCTCTTCTGTCATGGGAAGTACTGCTGCTACTGATGCCTATAGTATCACCTGAATAAAACCACAGTATTGCAGTCAGCTATCACTTAATTTTTGCATGTGTACATGTACCCCCGAAAAAGCTAGCCAAAATTCAGTGACTGATATTAGAAGAACATCGGTAGAAAAGGGGTCACATGACTCATCCTCCCATCTCTCCCTCAGTAGACTACCCCACCCCCGGCTCCATGAGGTCTCGTGAGGCCACTATCCCCTCCCCCGCCACCCTCAACAACGTGATCTGCTCACCCAGCCAGCTAGCCTTCA
This sequence comes from Phakellia ventilabrum, assembly GCA_963921505.1. NCBI lineage: Eukaryota > Metazoa > Porifera > Demospongiae > Axinellida > Axinellidae > Phakellia > Phakellia ventilabrum. The sequence continues at coordinate 928,618 of OY997396.1, read as the reverse complement.
CCTCACCACCACTGTCCAGGTACTCTTAGTAGTGACAGAGATAGCTTTGTCTCCAGACCCTCGCTTTTTTCCGGCTATGTGAAGGAAAAGCGCTGCTTTACATTCATGCAAACGAATCAAACGGGAACCTGGGAACGAGACTAAGACAGATATAGGTTTCATCCCCCATTCTAGCATTAATTAATAGGCCTTTATCCGTTATGATGTAATTGGGGGGGGGGGGGGGGGGGGTAAATGCTGGAAGCACACAAAATTACAAGGAAACAAGCATGTTGCTATGTTTTTATTTAAGAAAACTACATCCAACACGTTTTCTTGTATTTACTCCATTTAGTGCCTACTTTTACCCCCCAATGGATAAAGGTCTATTAAGTTACGCACCAGCAGCTCCTGAGATATACACCACATTCAATTCAGAAATGCTGTTTTTTTTGTTGCACATTACATGTAGCTATACAACGTGACCCCTTGTCTTCTATTTCAGTGAACCGCTGTCAATCGACTCCCCTCCTTCTCATACCTACTCCTCCCCTCGGGCGGGCAGTGTACCCTCTGTAAATGGGGCGGGGCAGCTGCCACCTCGACTCATCCCTGAGACCAGTGACGAACCTCCTTTTAAGAAACCGAAAATTGATGGTATGTGTATACACTACTGTATGTATGCTTTCATTGTGCTTGATAAATAATTTGCAAATTAGGAAGGATTTTCTTAACCTCGAACCCAGACCATCCTTGCCCAGTTTTTCAGCTGTGGAGAAAATTAAATTTTCTCCACAGCTGCGAGATGAAATCTGGGTTCAAGGTTAGAATTTTCTGTGGCATGTATGCGTTGGGGGAAAGTTTTGTACACGGTTAACTTTAATAAGGCAGGCTTTATTTTAGGGTGTGAGAATATTAATTGGGACAGGTATGATTTTAAAGCCTTATTTAAACTAGTTAAGAGCTTTATATTATTAATCTGGGATACTAGGAAGGAGAAATTATATGTAGCCTCATACCCAGGGGTGTGTGGCCTGGATACGAGGCTAAATTATATGGTGATCAGGATAGATAGTGTAATATCTCTAGTTACTCTTGCTCTTGTCCGAGGCCTTACAAGCTCTGCCTGCGTCTGTGGGTGTGTGGTCAATGGCGTAAACACTACAGCAGCAACACAATTTCTATATTTCTCAGGTCGCAGCGCCATGGAGGTGGCGAGTGAGGTCGTAGCCACAGTCACTGACCCCCACGCCATGGTGGGACCTGAGGTTAGAGCACACTGCTCCATTCTGTAGACTAACAGGCAAAGTAGTGTCGAAAGGTAGCTAGAGAAATGCAGCTGTCTTTTGATCGGTCCCCAACTACATGTATGCATAATTAAGTAAGTTAAATTACATGAGAAAAGGTACCAGGTTCTCTCCCGTTTTTCGATTTTCAAGAAGAGAACCTTGGGACAAGGCTATGCATAATATATGTATTGCTCCATCGCATATGTCACAATTACATCACTTCATATCTGTCATCATTACATCATCATTGTAGATACAACCACATGACAAATAGTGCATACATAATTACAGAGTTTCCCCCAAAGGGAGGTACCAGGGTGCTCCCCCCCTCTTTCCTAACTTGGTTTCCTTTGATGTGGTCATTGGAATGTTTAATTTGCTTTGATCTCATGGAAAAATTATATCTTCCCCCCCTTTCTTTTTTTACTTGGGGGAAACACTGAATTACCTACCTACATACATACACACACACACACATACATACATGCACACACATACATATACAGACGGGATTCTTCAACGACCAGGTGTCCCGAGACCATATTCCCAAACTGGAGGAGAAGAAGGGCGTCATTGAGTTCCAGATCCTGCACAACTCCCTCCGTGACCCTCCCTCCAGTCGACACATGCTCTGGATGCTGGGGCTCAAGAACGTCTTCTCCTACCAGCTTCCACGCATGCCCAAGGAGTACATCACTAGGCTGGTCTTCGACCCGTGAGTTGCAAGGGCCTGACCGCGAGATTAACGACAGAGATGATTGTGTCGTTGGCTTAATAGTTCATTTGTAAATAGCACACATTGTGGTAGTGTTCGGCGTAGGCTTGCACTAAAATGTTTGCTTCCAGCCATGGGTGTCTTTGAAGATATAATTATAGTGCTGTGATATAGCCAACACTTGAGTCTTATCCCACCCTGTGGCCCCTCCCCCTGGCCCCACCCCCAGGAAGCATCACTCCCTTGCTCTCATCAAGGAGGAGTGTGTGATCGGCGGCATCTGCTTCAGGATGTTTCCCACGCAGAACTTCGCAGAGATCGTCTTTTGTGCCATCACTTCAAACGAGCAAGTGAAGGTATGCATTAAAGTGTGAGCCTAGCCAAGTGTATTAAATCCCCAGAGTCCTCCGGGTTACAGAGCCTCACATAGGAGGACCCCTTTAATGACAGGGGCATACTCTACTTTGCAGGGCTACGGGACTCACATGATGAACAACCTGAAGGACTACTGCATCCGACACAGCGTTCTCCACCTCCTCACCTACGCTGACTCGTTCGCCATCGGATACTTCAAGAAGCAGGTGAAGTGTGTTTCAGTGTGTCAGTGACCAGTGTTGAATTCTTACAGATGATTAATAGCAAGTTTATATAACCAGATGATCACACACTGTGTGAGGTCCTGTACGTATACTTCATTCTTGGTATGTGTTTTATATGCAGGGGTTCTCGAAGGATATTAAGCTCCCCCGCTCCGCCTACCTCGGCTACATCAAAGACTACGAGGGTGCCACTCTCATGGAGGTGTGTGTGTGTGTGTGTGCTGCACTACATACCTCGAATAACAAGGACATAGTGTTTTGTGATTACTTGAATGTATGCTTTACTATTAATTATGATATAATGGTGAGTAAAAGTGGGCACTAAATAGAGAAAAGCGGTTATTGCCATGTTGCTATAGTAACCTTGTCCCCAGGCTCTCATGTACTTTTCACTTTGCTACTGGAGAGCCTGGTATGTCAGTGTTTCCCCCAAGTAAAAAAAGAAGGGGGCGGGGGAAGATATAATTTTTCCATGAGATCAAAGCAAATTAAACATTCCAATGACCACATCAATGGAAACCAAGTTAGGAAAGGGGGGGGGGAGCACCCTGGTACCCCCCTTTGGGGGAAACACTGTATGTCTTCAGGTGTGTGCAAGATAGTTTCTACATGATCTTTCTCTTCCCATGTCCGTGCAGTGTGAGCTCAACCCCAGGATCCCCTACACCCAGTTCTCCAGCATTATCAAGAAACAGAAGCAGGTTAGCTAAAAGATTAATTACCGAGAGGCTTCGGCCTGTATTTTTAGTCGACATATGCTACGTTTCAGCTGCAAGGGTGGGATCGAGGCTGGTGTATGCCATCTTGGAACGGGTTTAAATGCCTCTTTTGCATTCTTGTCCCAGGTTATCCATCAGCTGATCGAGCGGAAGCAAGCCGAGATCAGGAAGGTCCATCCCGGGCTCACCTGCTTCAGTGAGGGAGTGAGGAGGATCGACATCAAAGACATCCCTGGCATAAGTAAGTACAATATGACCCCCTGGATGCTTTACCTCTATTTGGTCATGTACACAATTGCACGTAGCAGTATTTTCTTGCAGTGGAGACGGGATGGAAGCCGTTGGAACCAGATCAAAGGTACCCATTATAGCACCTTTTACCAGCTGAGTATGCACAAAGCATATGCTTGGCTGGTTCTAAGATTGCTACATTATTACACACTGCAAGTTAGGGCTATGAAAGTGGATGAATACACCACGTACTAGTACTAGGAATATGAGTGTGTTTACCCTTGTTCCTAGGACCCCACGTCAAATGGAGCTGGACAGCGACCCAGATAAGCTGGCTGTGGTACTTAGACAAGTACTGCACCACATTAAGGTTTGGCTTCAATAGACCCTTTTCTGCTACGATGTAATGCAATGGTGGGCACTAAATGGAGAAAACACACGAAAACGTGCATGTTTTCGTGCCACAGGAAAACCCCAACTCCTGGGCCTTCTTGGAACCGGTGGAGGAGACACAGGCCCCAGAGTATTACAAGGTCATTAAATTGCCAATGGGTAAGTGTGTCATATACCTCTATTGTCTGCTACTGGACCTACGTACCTTAAGGTGACTATTCTTTGCAGGTACAGGAACCCTAGTAAAACTTGCAGGAACTGATAAGTTATGTAAAGTGAAGCTTGGCTATCATAGCATGCAGGAACTGATAAGTATGGGTAATCACATGGATTTGAGTGCGATTTGGGAATAATTGCACGAGCAATAGGTAAGGTAATTGCACGAGCAAAGCGATTGCAATTTTGCCTATTGCAAATGCAATTATTCCCAAATGGCACGAGAATCCATGTGATTCCACGTTAATCAGATAACATTACAGTTCCTATAGTTATAGCCTTTGTTGAATTAAAAAAGTGTACGATTTCAAAAAGTGTGCGATTATGGAAATAATCGCACTCTTATCTATAGGGGTAAATGTATTGTTACTAATATAGTATGTGATTATAGATGTAAGGTGACAACTAGCTTGATCCTGCTTTTGATGAATATAAAATGCTATTTTGTGATGTGGTACTTTCATGCTCAGTGCTCAAAGCTGACATGGCATGCGCTTACATACTTCTAGTATTGTAGCAGGAACTATAGTGAAACTTACAGGAACTAAGTAATAGTCATACACCAGTTTGCAGTGCATTACGGGGTTTAATTAGTGCGTGAGGTCAAAGTAGCTATAGGTCGAGGGCAGGATAATGCACGAGCCGAAGGCGAGTGCATTATCTGCCCGAGACCTATAGCTACTTTGACCGAGCGCACTAACTAACCCTGTAATGCACTGCCAACTGGTGTCTAACTGTTTTAGTGCTCTCACTGACCCGAAACAGCCATAGGTCTTGTGGGCGTCATTTAGAAAATTGTGCGTTATTCTAATAATGCACACTTACCGCGATAAGTCGCGATAAGTGTGCTTTATGCAGATTTAAAGCGCTGTCATGTGATCAATCTAAAGACTTCTGATTCGTTGAGGGTCACGTGAGTAGCACTAATAAGCTATAGATGTAAGGTGAAAAAATTAATAAACATTATTCATACTGCTGGTGTTCAAAGGGAGCTGAAATGGTCTATTATACAAAAATCTGAGTCACACATAAGTAGTAACAGCTCTACGTATAGCTTAGAGCATGGGCAGCTATGCTCTAACTACGCCGAGGCAGAGCCGAGATCTAGTTAGAGCATTGAGCTGCCGGCCATTTAGTATATGTACACATTTCCTATATTTCTAGAGCTTCCTATGCTCTATGTATTAGAAAAAATACTATACCGTGTTACTATAGTAACATATACTAATGAGAAGGATGCACTATAAATTATCTACTAGTCTAAGAGTCAAATCTCCAGACAAATTAATCGTTGGTTACCACTGCATTTTTGAAGTGATGTACAGGTGTACATTGTACGTATCCCCACCCACTAACACACCACTAGACCTGCAGACAGTGACAGAGAGACTGAGATCGGGCTACTACTCCTGCCTGAGGCTCTTCCTGGCAGACATGAGGCGGATCTTTAACAACTGCAAGACGTTCAACGAGAGGAACACTGACTATTATCGCAGTGCAATTGCACTAGAGAAGTTCTACATCAACAAGATGAAGGAAGCTGGTATCTGGATGGAGATGAGCTGATAAGACATCCATGGGCTTCATTCTGTCATCATTCATTCATCTTTTCTCATTTATAATAATAAATGCCTACTTATGTCTGTTGCTTCAATGATTCACTTGATGAGTTTTGGTCACTGGGGATCTATTTTACCGTTTATGCGCCGTGATATAGTACGGCCGTAGCCTAATTCCCAGGTCCACGTGCGCGTTTCACTTTAGTGTGAAACGCGCAGAGAGCCTGGGAGTCGAGTCGGGACTGAAAGTTCGAAGTTTGGTGTACACACACAGACCACACATACCGGTATACATCGCCATGTCAAGCACACACCAAACTTAAATAATGAAGATGAGGATGTCAAGCACCGTACAAAGCAGCAGTACATGGTCACCACTGGCAGACAAATGCACTCGTCATCACCCATACGTACGCTAATAGCGCTAGCGCAGGTGGGGCCGAGCGTGCGCGTGGGCGTCTAGGCACGAGACTCAAACTTAACTTCTGACTAAAAGCGCGCGCGCGCTGTGTGCAGACTATTATAAAAAGCGAGAGCAGTTCTGCAGACAGCAATCGCGATCTCTTCTCGTCTCGAAAGTGTGGCCGCAATACCGCATCCGAATCTTGATAGCAGCGAGATGAAAGTACTCCTCGTATTTTGTGCAGCTCTAACTGTTGCTGCTGCCTACCCGCCGCGGGATTTTGATTCCTGGAACGATAAAGCGCCGGGTAAGAAGCTAGAATAATTACTGCTGCTGTCTATTATGCATGTATCTATTCAATAGTTATTATCTGCTCTTCTGAACTACCGTCATATATATTAAAATATTTTTTAACAAACCTGTAATCTGTCCGTTTTTTTATCGTGTGTCCTTATTGTTGTACCATTCCTATGTATGTCACAATCAATCACGTATTTCTCCCTGTTAGGCCTTGCAGATCGTGGTCCTCTGCCTGCCATTTCTCAAGATCGTTCAAGGACTCCGAGTGATCACGGTTGGTGAGATATATCATTATTGTTCAGATCCATGCAAATATATTTATAGTCTCTCTTTTTTGCAGCTGAACTGGCTCAAGCAGGCAAACCCGGTCTTCCCCTACCACCTTTGTGTAAGTTCTATAACACAAGCATGCACACGCAAATTCATTTGCATTCACCTGCTCTCCTTATGCATATTAAAAAATTGATGAGCGCAATTTATTTTCCGTGACCATTCTCTCCATTACAGCCCAAGCCCAAGGATATCCATGGAGAGCTGAGACTCAAGGCAAGGGAGTATAGTAGTTGAAACTACCATTTGGTGAATGAGACTTTATTTAAAATTAAAATGACCCCCCCCCCCCCCGGGCACAGTGTCAGGATATGGGAGCCTCAAGTCAACGGATGCTAGTATTCAGTTGACAGTTACGCTGCACAACAACAGGAATGAAAACATACAGGTGTATTGGCTGGACTATTCGGGGAAACCAGTGCATTATATTTTCATAACCCCATCTGGACAATTTGCTGTACTAACCTATAATACCCATCCATGGGTCATTACCAATGATCGAGCGACTGTGCAGCTGGCAGTTATTGTTCCCCTGTATTCCGATTTGGACGTTGAAATTAAGTAAGTGACATGTGGGTTGCCGTTAGTTGATGTCTAATTTTGTTCTCAGTCTCTTAACTTCAGTCCACATAACTTTTCCTTGCATAGTATGAAGGGTCTATAGATATCCGACTACATGTATACATGTATGTGAGTGGTTTACAACTTAATATCTTCTGCTTTACATGAACAGTCGTTGATTGGCTGCCTGAGAACTGGTGGAACTGGAGAACTGGTGGAACTCTTGCCAATAGTTAATGTTAATTTTTAGGCCAGGCTGTTTAGAACTCTACAGTAAAACATGCTAGTGACTAGGATGTTCAACCTCGTGCACAATTTGTATGCTTATACCAAATTTGTATACTTATACCAAATTAGTGTGCGATATCGATAAGAATTTTTCATGATATGACAGTCATTGTTACTGAGTAAAGTAATTGAGTTATAGAGCAAAATAGACCAGCAAAAAATGGTGCCTTTCATGAGAGACCTATCGTCTGCCACTGTAATAAAGATAGAACTGACTCAACTGCCCATGTATCAACATGCAATTCATTGAGATGAAGAATTTTACGAAAGAGTAAAGTCCATGCAAGCTAAGAAGTTAGTTATTTTAGATTTAATCTCACTAGAGTGTAATCTTTAATCTTTGAGGTTTCAGGCTTCATGCAGGTGCACACAGCTCTATTGGAATCAAAATAATGTAAAGACAGTTGGTGGGAGTATGTTAGCTATCCATATAGTCCATGCAGTTTAAATTTGGGCCTGTCTGATGCTGTTCGATTAATTAACTCACGCAGGCTTATAAGCAGGGGTGAGTACAATCACTGGACTGGACTAGTGGATCTGGACTGGCGGACTGGACTACTTGCATGCATAATTGTTCTAGCCACACAAATTACCGAAAATGGCCTCTTCACATTATTGGTGTGAGCCCTACATAGTATACAGTTGTATAGCACATTAATGGGGGACAGATGATGGAGGCAGAGGTCATAGCACTTACTATGCATCGGGACAGCAGGTGAATGCGAATGGACTTGTACTTTTAGAACTGCACTAACTTCAACTTCCAAAATTTGAGTGCAAGGTTACAATAACTTCATCCCCATCCTCATTGATATAATGAGATATATGGTGTGTTCTTTTTGGAACTATACTACATAAATACAAAAGGGACATATTGGATACTTATATAGGTATCAATACTAATGTACATGGAGACGTCTCTACAAAACTTGTCAGTAAGTGGCTTATAATCATAAGTGTATTATTATGACAACATTAGTATAGGTGATCATATGTATTCAAGTCCAATTTGGTATAAAGTAAATATAAAATTGTATGAGGTATAATAAAGTATCAGTTCTCCTGGTCACAGAATTCAAGGACGGGCTCTCTAAGTTCATCAAATCATAACACTGTCACAAGGGGTTGCTGCTCTGGTGCACATGCATGCATACATCGATCTGAAATATGGCAGCCTGGTAAACATGCTATATATAGTCAATCTGCATTGTACCTTTTTGGGAGTGATCTTGCAAAGTTAGCACAGGGCAGATGCATAATAAGTATGGCCATTTTTAAGGTTGTGGCCCTGAAGTCTGCCACTGTAATAAAATAGAACTGAATATGTATCAACATTTGAGATCGTGAACGGGTGTGACGTCATTTCCTCAGTGCGCGGCCGGCTGCGCACGCGCACAAGGACACTTGCTACGCAGTACAAAAACCGGACATTTTTTTGACTTGCATCGCTAGCGCTAGGGGGTGGAATGTACGGCACAGCCAAATAGCAGCAGGAGGTAAGCTCTAACCAAGTTTCGTTTCCAGCCCACATAATTTGTCGAGAGAGCGAGGCTGCATGGCTACCCAGTATTATAGTTTAGAGTAGCTACCGGGCAAGAAAGATACTGATGCCCAGGGTGGTAGGAAATTCTTCTTATAAGGAGATGACTTTAATAGCTTTCCACTACAGGAAAGAACCATTTACACCACAAGTTAAGATGGCAGCTCCGGATCCAGTAAGTTGATTGAATGTGTTACCATTATGACTCAAACTCAACTAAATGAGTAATCAGAACGTTCTTATGCACTCATATATTGTTCTGCTTGCATCATCGATATCAATTACTGGAGGTATGCAGGGAGCTGTTAGTATAAGTATAACATAATATAGTTTCCAATCATGCAAAGATACAACAGCCTCATTCCCACACTGCAAAAATTGAAGGGTTATTTTTACCCAGAGTTACGGATGCTGCAATTTTTGTTGCCTGTGCAGATCTAGGGTGGATTGAAGTCCATTATTCACTAATTATGACAACTTCTAGTGAATATGTTCGTAATCACATGTTGGTACTCGTGTGTGGGCTGTGATTAGAATTAATATGCATGTGGGCTCATTGCTTAGCTGATGAATACTTAAAGTGGGAGGATAAAACGGCAAAACAGGACAATATGACGGCCTTACAACATTACTCAGAATGTGAATAAGCTACTCCAATGACCTGGCAGATGGTCAGAGCAGGAATCATAATGTATTTACCAGGAGCGCATAAAAAAACAAGAAACAGAGCACAAATTTTGCATTTGGTGAAAATAACCCCTTTATCGTTAGAGTGCATGCAGTCCCTCCTACTCCAGCTTTTCTCTCACAATTGCCTCACTTTTTCTACATGGCTCTACAATAAAACCCAAGGTAGGAACAACTGGGAATGAGGCTAGAACGGATCACTCTATTATAATTTTGACATAACATAAGCATGATATGGTGCCACATGTATACATGTCTGATATGCATGCATACGATTTGATGTGAATGAGTCATTGTCAGTTTCTGGCTGTTGTTGGAGGTGAAGCTTAAAGTTCTGCTACAGGAATATCACGATTTGCTTTCTATGCTTTTGTATACACTCATATCTGGTCACCCGAATCCACTGTACTTTTTTGGTGGTACAGTAGCAGGTTTTGTGTAGCCTCGTTCCCAGGCCTTCCCCGAGCAAGCGAGCGAGTGAGTGAAGTGAGTGAGGTAAAGCGGGGAGAGGCCTGGTCGATTTTATCATGAGTGCAACCACAGGGTAGACGTCAGGTAGATGTCAGGTTGTGTATGAATCATAGCAATGTGCCCACACAGTAGAGCCACATGTTGGGTAGTACTGTTTAGCCATCCTTGGGCTCGATACACCCGCTATCAATACAGTCTCAGTCTCTTGGTAGGTAGAAAGAGCCCAAAGAACAATCGTGCTGCGCCTATCTCCCTATATCACATATGTTAAGTATAGTAGTCATAATTATGACATGAAACAAGATCCCTGTTCTGTTTGCAAGGGGAGCTTTAATGGCTAGGCATGTGGCTATAATAATAATATACTCATGTTGCTGCCGTAGCGCTTACGCCATTGACCACGCACCCACAGACGCAGGCGGAGCTTGTAAGACCTCCAGTCAGAGGACAAGAGCAAGAACAACCAGAGACCACACAATCCTGATCACCATACAATTCCTTCTTCCTAGCCTCCCATATCAATAATACAAAGCTCTTAACTAGCTTTAATAATGCTTTAAAATCATCCCTGTTCCAATTCTCAAACCCTAAAATAAAGCTTGCCTTATTAAAATTATCAAGTGTACTAAACTCCCCAAACCTCCCCCCCAATAGATTTTCTAATTCTACCATGAAATTATTTCTAATGCTGTCATATGCTGGACACTCCCAGAGAACATGTACCACACTCTCACATTCACCCCTGCATAATTTACACTGCCTATCATCATTTTTACCCCTATGTCTTCCTAACTCTTCATTCAGACCGTTCGTACCTGACCGAAACTTAAACAATAATCTTGTACCCGGATCACCTACCCCCTGCAAATAATTCTTGAATTCTATTTCCTTACAGAAAGACTTGTACAGATTCAACTTAACTTTAGTATTCAAGCTGTCATTAAAGTCCTTGTATTCTCTATCCCTCAACGCTTCGTCTACTGTATCTAAAAACAAATTAATATTATCTGCAGCTAATACCTCTTGGCTATCTAAATCTAACTGCAGCAGCAATTCATTAATTACTTTCATCCAAGTTTTCCTCTGCCTACCTCTACATGGTTTCACTTCCCACTCAGCATCTAATAGTACTCTAGGATACCGCTCATTATCCAACTTATTGACTTTATACCACCACTTAAGTTTGCTTCTATCCCTCCTCCCTTTCAAGGACTCTAACCCCATATCTCCCCTTACTGCTTCATTACACGTTTTGGAAGAGCAGCCAAGTATCTTCTTAGCTGCTCCTAGCTGAATGGATTCTAAGGAAGCTGTCTGCCGTTTATTACAAGCCCACACTTCACTACCGTATTCTAAAGTAGGACGAAGTACTGAAACTAACAATAATCTCCTTGCAACGGTACTGATATTTCTATTACTTACAAACCGGTGCAAACGATTAAGCTTTTTCTTCCCATTATCAATTACCTTCTGTACATGACTATCCCATGACCTATTCTCAGCAAATTATACTTGATAGCAAATTTTTTGGTATACTAAGGACTTGCATATAATTAGGAGTAGTATATGCCATTACTGGGACTTACAAGTCAAGTACTACAGTTCTACCAAATTGTATTTTCTCCCAGTTCCTGGCCTGTTATTAGCCTTAAGGAGCTGTATGGCTACTGATAATAGCTTAGGAACTCACACACTATTCCAATCCCACATCCCAGCATGATAATCCTTCAGTAGTCCAATGTTTAGAGACCTTTATGTATATAGCCAATTGCCAACTTTTTAGATCATGTAGCTATGTTTCTCTTCCAGGTGATAGAATAGTATTGTTATGACTTCACCTTTTTCCAGTGTTGACATTCATGAATTGGTTCCCCATAAGTGTAGGCCGGCCACACAAGCATTTGTACATATATTCACAGAAGTATGAATAAGGTGCAGTCACATTATGCGTGCCCCCTCCCAGTTTTACACCTATGGGAGGGTGTCTAACCTCTGTGTATAGTGCAATCTGTTGCACATCTGTACGTACCATACATACCAATGATCTTTTTCGTTGCACAATGTACGTGATGGCCCAGCAGGGCTCAGACATGAAAGATTTAATTATGTAATCCAGTGAAAAGACATTGATCTGCATGCTTAGGTATATACTGTTAGCCCTGTTGGGCTCACTAGAACTGATGGGGGGAGGGTGGGGGCATTCTGCTTACAGTTTCAAAGAAGAACGGGCATGCAGAGTACATTGGCAGTATTGACTACAGGGTTATTATGCAATGATACTGTTCATGTGGCTCTCCTCTTTATCTACTAGCCATTACTTACAAGACAACTAGTGTTATTGAATCTGTAGTGTGGAAGAGAATTAAGATTCCATACAAAATTTGAGTATGATCACACAGCTAAATGTAAATATGACAGGCCAGCTGAGATGCAGGCGTAAATGTACAGTGGGCGAGCAGACATGAATAACAGCCTGGGCATGGCTGAACTGCCAGAAATTATGCTCCTATATGGTGAACATTATGAAGACTCGCTGTCCCACAGAACCAAGCATGCTTAGCGGCCTTGATTGGTTCAAGGCAAATTCAACAAATCACTCCTATCTGCAATTTGATATCAACATAAATGAAACTAATTATATATAAATGTGGTCCAAATGCAATATGGTTGTGAAATCTCCAGTCCTCACAGAAACTGATCCTGTGACCCTGCTTTATAGTTACCTAGCTAAAACAAAAAAAAAAATTAAAAGCACAATGTAGTAATATCTGTGGCAGATTTAGGTAAGCTTCACCACATTATTAAAATGAGGGTCACTACACCCCTCCCGCAGATATCTAGTCTCGTTCCCAGCCGACTTTTTGTCCTCCGTCGGGAAAAGTACGTCTGGTAACCCCCCTATTCCATTTCGGTTCAAGTGTGCCGGAATGTTGACGCATTGTATTATTTTAATTTAACGTGTGACATCACATAAGATTGCATTGCTGTCAACGTGCAGTGTACAATGTGACGTGAGCAATGGAATTTATAGTCAGCTGCTTTGCAGCCTCCAATCGAACCACCTTGAGTTGGAGGCCTGCTGTACTATTGCTGGTTTATCCCAAAATTGCATCAGAAACGATCTCAGAAAGCATAAAATCCCAAATTCTTCTGGGGGGCATGCTCCCAGACCCCTGGGCCTAGTGGGCACACATCGCACGCTTTGACTCCTGCATTGAGTATGGCCACTGTTATCAAACCAGACCACTTCACATCTGGTGACTATGACCCTGAAACACTATTTGGCCAGAACTTGAACTATAAGCACCCAAAATGACAAATTTAACTATATCTATAGCATGTCTAGTACCAGCGAGTCCAGTTCATTCTGTTATGGGTTCTTGGTCCTAGTGATCAACAGGAAACACCCTTTGTTCTCCCACAGCCAAACTGCCCACAGCCAAACTGCCCACAGCCAAGAGTTCTACTGCATGTTATGGATGTTGGACATGGTCTGGCCGTGTTGGTGGAGATTCATCGGCAGGATCATGATGGTAGATGGTTACACTGTCTATTGTAGTTATAACTGTTTTGCATTTGATAATGTAGTAACAACACTTAATTGCATTCATCAGTTAAACTGATTAATGAAATTTGTACAAATCAAGTAGCTATAAGTGTGGCTAAAGAAAGTCTGATTATTCTTACTCATGTCTACACTGAAAAATGTGAAGGGTTAGTTTGGTTGTCTGAATTGCAAAACTGGCTTGATAACAATTCAGAGTGGTGAAATAAGATTCGTCATTCACATTTCAGCAAACTTGTGAGTATTAAACTTTGTTCTGCCGCTCTTGATGTGTCTGGTGATAACCCATATTGTAACTACCGGGTATGTTCTGTTAGGGGGACGATGTTTTGAGTGGTGATGCTCATGTGTGGGCTATGAATGTAGTAAGTGAGTATGTGGGGGCATCGCTTGGCTTATGAATGTCAATGGTATGCATATTATCATCCGATGCATCCCAAAGTTTGATAGTGAATAATGACCCTGGGTTCGCCCCTATAAGTCTATTCAAGCTTCAGTTTCCAATTGCAATACAGACAATCAAACTGTGGTTAAAATAAACCCTCAACTATTTCAGTGCACTACAAAAACTGAGGTGTGAACTACATACCCACAGGGTATGATTGGCATACTAAAACATGTTCATACCAATGGTATGAACTGGATAGAGTATGAACTGCATACCCACAGGGTATGATGGTCATACAAAAGTGTTTATACAATTGGTATGTACTAGTTATATGAAGTACATACCCATGGAGGTACATTGTATGATTGTCATACCAAATATTTCATACCATTCTGGCAGGCTTTTCACTTATTGATTATTATGGGATGAATCAATCAAAATTTCTTTCAGAGCAGAAATCAGACCTATATGCGCAGTGCGTATATATAGTGCAGCTAATTGGCACTTAGTAGTCTAAACTGCACACTTTAATTTGGTGCCAAAGCAAACAGATTAGCATGAAGTTTACGCATGCACACTTAGGATTAATTAGACAGCTTTAAAATGGCGTGATATTTAAGAGACTAAAAGAGCGCATCTCTAGCGTTACTAACAAGACATTACAGCAGGAATGGATGCAGATTCGATAAACATCCGAAAAGGATGGAAATGAGAGGTGAGAGAAAAAACCGGGTGAATCGCCTAGCACTTGGAAAGCGATGAGTATTATAAACTGGGCCAGTAGTTTGTAGGAAAATTTTTTATGATTGATATACTTTAATGCATCTATCAAAGTTATGCCCCACCCTTCCTAGTTCGAGGAGGGTGGGGCAAGGTGGCAATTTCAAGGGGTGGTCACTCCCATATGCGTAATACTTATGGCTGCGACCGGGGACACAGTGAGGTCACCAGGCCACAGAGGTTTTTTCTCGTTGGTCACAGGGTCACGAAGGTTTTCCAGGTGGCCCAAAATAAGGCGGCGTTTCATGCGTTGCGCGTGATCCTTTGGAGGGCGAGGTTATACTAATTAACAATACATCCTTGTCTCGTGTGGGACTTGATTTATTACTCTGACGTTCACTCATTACTCTGAAGGCAAGGCTGAACCAGTTTTGAACATGCTTAATACATGTGTCATGCTTTGTATTATGCCACTTTTAGCTTATATTATGTACATGTACATGCAATACTTTTGAGTTGTCTTTTATGTCATTCTTTATTTGTAATTATCGTACTTTTGGCATCGTAAGAATGTCATACTTTTTTTGGCATACTTTCAAAGGAGTGTAGCTCATACTTATTCCGTGGTATGATACTCATACTTATGAGGCATGATGTTCATACTTGTCCTGAATGTCATACCACTTGAAGGAATGCTCTGTGTAAACAGGCAAATCATACCATTTTTGGTATGAAGTGCACACCTCCGTTTTTGCAGTGATGCTATAGCTACTAGTTACCTTAGTCACAGTACCTGTGACAGGACATCAGGAAATAAAAGACAGCAAACATTATATTTACTCAATCTTTTCTGTGTCAGGAACTTTGCAACAAAACGAAAAACTAAACCAGCTTGCATTTCCTACATGAATAGCTGACTAATCAATGACTGGAAATTCTATGGGTAATGTATGTTATACTACACTGAGCTGTAGTTTAACACATTCCTATTTCAGGTTGCAGTTTGCTGTTCTTAGTTAACCAATAACTAAGAATTGACTGATGTAATGTGTCTATTTTTAGGTTCAAAATTCTTTCTTTATGATGCTGGACTTGAAAAGAAGTCAAGACACTATGCTAAACACCTCAAAAAGACACTTACACACTTCTGTGCATCGAGAAATGTCCCAGAAAAAGTATTCCTTGATGGCATTATGATTTCTCATCCCCACTGTGACCGCATTGGTGGCCTTCAGTATCTGCTAGATCAGAGTTGTTTACAGTCCACCGGTCTTAAGCTTGTCACTTCTACCAATTTCAATCCCCATAGCCTTTTGCCCGATGCAAAGTGTGAAAAAGTTTCAAATTTTTTGCAAGGACACAGAACTGAGTTCAACATGTATACTAAGGATACTTTCTTCGAAGAGAGTTGTTTTAGTTTCTACTACAATAAGAAATTTCCTCCTATGCTCTACATGTTAACCCCCTCAAGCAGCATTCCAGAAAACAAGGAACAGTACGGTGGCAGCCAAATCCACAATCCAGACCCTGGCAATTACTGTTCTAACTTGAGTAGCACTCTTCTTCAAATACAACCTTCGGAGTCCCCACATTACCCCGCTGTCCTTCTCACTGGTGATGCACCTACTGAGCGTGTCCTTGACATCGTAAACAACATGCACCTTAGCATTCTACAGGTTCCACACCATAAAAGTAAACCTATTCTTCCAAAAGGTCTTATGGACTGCCTTCCCTCACAAAGTCAAATAGAAAGTACAGCAATACTTTTAGCTCTTTACTACAGGCAAAACAGCCTTGTTCCTGAGATTGATAAGTTGATTGACACCCATGCTTTAAAGGAAAGGGCAGTTGCATTCAAGTACTACTTTTCTAAGAACAGTAGTGAAATTGAAAGCAGTTCCAAGATATTCCTGCGACCAAGAAGACCAGACAGTAGATCAGAAGAGAGCATTTCGATGAATAATTTCCAAGTACAGTGGTATAGAGAACACTGTCATACCATATTTCCTAAAGAAATCGTTGAAGCTATTGAGAAAGCAAAAAAAAGGCAAAAGAAGAGACTTACATTTCTTAAAGGATGTCTAGAATGGGCCTACCTTTATCAGGACATCAAAGCTGACCTCTATATTGTGTCAGCTGGGAAGGCCTATGATGTTCCCGCCCGTGAGGTATTAAATGGCATAATCATTGCCAACATGTGGCGGGAAACAGCATGTAGGATTGTGCTCAATAATAATGCAATCCTACAGACGTCTCTGGATGAAGTGTTTCCTAGAGAGGTGAGGGAAGCTGCTTCAGCCACTACATGTATATGGTATCTCAATGACCACCAAGGTCTAAGTTTCTGCAACCAATTACAGTCAGTCAGCAGGCCATATTTTACGATCGACCCTTGGTGCCAGCCAGCTCCAGATGAACAATATCCCAGTCCCACCATTGCTGTGAATCCATTTGATCACTCTGTTAGTGTAACTGAGGACATGAAAGTCCTGAGGCTGGAAGATATTAAAGATGAGGTGGATTTCCAGAGTAAAACCAATACTATAGCCTCTAACACACTGGCCACCATGATCACTAAACATAAACCCATGTCAATGTTGACAACTAGTCCTGGAACTGACCAATGCTATCTTGAAAATTATCTTAAATCAATAGGGTTTCCAAATCCACATACTATTCCACAGAAGTTGTCTCAGGTACTGGAGTGTCTACTTGGTGTCTCTGTTGTTTCCCAGCTATACCACTTCACTCCTAAGCAAGGTTCAAAAAGCTCAGAAATATGGAAAGTATTCCCATCCTTGCTTGCCTTGAAGACAAGAGGCAACTCAACATTTGAGCTCAACTACACCAAGACAGCTGCAATATCGGCTTATATTAACGTCCACATTGACCCTAAACATGCTATATTTGTTGCTGGACAAACAATTCAAGGTGCACAAATTATAGTTCGACATGCTAGAACATCCAACATGAAAGCGTTACTTAGGATTGAGCTTGAAAAAAAGGATTGTTCCCTTGAATTCTCAAAGGACCTAAAACTGGATGAAAGCTGTGGCCAAACACTGGCTGAATACATCGCCGGTCTAAACTGTGATGATTCTTCTTGGATATCAGCTCAAAAACTAAGTGCGGGAGAAGTTCTCTACATTCTTCTTGGTGGTATAGATGCCATTCCTGTTGTCCAAAGTCTGCCAATGTTTATTTTCATCCATTTGAGTGAATTGAAAATGAGCCATTATCTTACAACTGTTAAGATTGGTGCCAAACAAGAGCTCCAGGAAGCTCACATATATGTGCATACACCAATTGAAATTCCACTTCTTCATGGGCAAATCAATCTCTATATCAATGCCATGGCCATTCACATCTTCCCTTTGTATAAAGAAGATGAACGAGCAATTAAAATTGAAGGTGAAGGTGAATGCATTATTAACAGAAACCACACTAGCCCTGTGGGTATAAAGCTGAGCTCTCTGTCTACACCCGATGTTAGAAAGGGCATTAAGCTCACACTCGTTGGCTCATTCACTGCTAAAGACATTTTTAGTCTTCTTGGCCTGAGTGTTTCTCCCAGTTCACTTCACTATTCTCTAGGACAAGGACAAGAACTCCAAGATGGACTAAAATATGAAGCAGGGTTTATTTTATCTCAAACAATGCCAAGCTCCACAGGATTTGAGTTGAGTTCCCTGTTTTTTGGAGTCAAATTCCAGGGTCTTCAAGGTCTATTGCCAGCCTCATTAGCATCTATGGAAAATCTTAGCGTGTTAACCACTATACATTATCCCCTCTCTAGCTCACCAAAAGTTGGCCTTGAAGCTTCCTTTGTTTTGAATCTTAAAACTTTGGAGAGCTGTGAGAAAACTGTCCTCCCAACTTGCTTATTTTCAGTACACCCATCCAGAGAAGGAAATGATCCTGTTTATGCTGTCACCATAAGTACACTTGGTACCTCTGTTTATAACATTATCTCAGCTCTGAGAGCTCGGATTGGAAAGCAACTAACAGATGAACTGTTAAGTATCCCAGAAATAGGAAGGCAGCTACTCGACGGGGTGAAAATGAAGAAGTGTGTGCTCCCTATTTCAAGTAGAGAAATCCAAGCAATAGAAATCGAGGCTTCTATCACCCATTTGGAAATTTTCTCTGGGAGAATAAGAATTCATGATAGTGTCTTAAAACTGTTGTATTCAGATCAATGTCTGCAGCTAGACTGCAAAGGAAACCTTACCTTTCTCAAGAAATTCACCTATTATGATGTTGAAATAAGTTTACCAACCAAAACAAGAGAAGGGAAGATTTACTTCGAGAATTACAATGAAAAGGTTACACTGAAGGCTGTTCTTGAAGATTTTGGCTGGTTCTCAGAAATAGTAACATCTATTCCCATCCTTTCATCTGTCCTCAACATTGATATAAGAAGGCTCTATATCACAATTAGTCCATCTTCAGCAAGCTAAGGGCTACAGATCAAAGAAGCAGAGCTGTCTATTTACATGAAGGAGCTTGACATTGGTATACTGAGGTTCAACAACATTAAACTTGACGTGAAGGTGAAGAAACAAAGAATGGAGGATGATGATGCGGATAACGAATTTAAAATTTGTTTTTCAATCAATGGCTTCATTGATGATGCATTATATGCACAACTTGAGTTCAACCCTGACGACTGCATGTTGAAAGGACAAGTACTTGTCTCCTGCTTAAAGAAAGTAACTGCTCCCGATGCATTGCTAGCTTTCAATCCCACAGCAAGTAGCTTTAAAGAGCTATGTGACACATTGCAGCAGCACTTCATGGATGTATTTAATTCCCCAGTTAACCAACAAAAGGCAGGATATGGGTTAACAGCAGTTATTAATATTCATATCCATGTTCCTTCTAGGCACCCCAACACATATTCATTGAAATACATCCAACTTGAAGTCAGAGATGCTCTAAAGATCAGAAACTGTATCCTTGATACTCTTCAGTTTGAATACTCCAGAACCCCAGTCTCCGACGATGCAACCCCAACATCTCACTTACTTGCAGTTCTTCAGAAAATCAAATCCAATGAAAGTATGGTGATGAAATTTGATCTGACCTCAAAAAGAAGTGGTGAATACATTGTTGTAGGTACGATGCAGCCTGGCCCTCAAGGAGGTCCCTTGAAGCTCAGTTCTCTTCTTGACCTTGGTGACTGTACCACTCCAGAACTGCCTGACGTTGAGCTACCACCAATTTTTGACACTGAATTAATTGGTGGATCAGTTTCCTTCACCCTCAACCCTTTCCAGGTCTGTAGTTTTGATGTGACAGTTTTAATTTCTGATTGGGAAGTGTTCAGTGACCCAAAGTTAAAATTTCAGAATCTGACGCTCAAAATAACATGGAAATCGGGATCTATTCCACAGTTAACCTTTACAGACTGCCCAATGACATTTAGAAAGTGGGAACTGAGTGTGAGTGGGAAGCTGTCACCTGCAGAAGTATTCCTTGAATGCAAAAACAATTTCCGTACAGAAGCAATTCCACCAACGGACTTTGAGTCACTAGTGCGTGAGTACACACCATCTAGCTTACCCTCACACCCTGCTGTCCCAACAGATATTGAATTACCAATCATGGCAATAAAGGCCATTGAGCTGAAGATATGCCTCCAAAAGATGAAAAAAAGCTTTTGTCTGAATGCTCTAATCCCTACTAGCAGTAAATGGACCATTAACTTTGGGAGCCAGGACCTTATTGTGGAGAAGATTGGTGGAGCTCTGGAATTGGAGACAATACATAATGCCCCTTTAAGCTATAAAGTTACCATCTATGGCTCTCTGCATTTTTGTGCGACTGATATCCAAGTAGAGATGGTTCTTGGAAGCAGTACTGATAGCATCATTCAAGCTAGAGTATCTCGTTTGCACTATGGTCAAGTGGCAGACTACCTCGTGTATCCAAAGGAAAGCTTGCCTGAAAAGCCTACACTTACTGATTTGGTGCCACCAAGCATGCAGACACTTACCCCAGCTTCAGCTATTATGGCAATTAACCTTACCAAGAAACTTTTTTTTCTCTCTGGATCAGTTGAAGGATGGGGAGAATGTTCTCTTCTTGTAGGCTATCTCCAAAGTCATGCATCTAGAATGGATTATGTAGTTGCTCTTGCTCTAAAAGATGATTTCCGGTTCTCTAAGTTGTCCAAATCACTCGCTTTTGTTGATGAGTACATATCACTCCGTTGCCTAAATCTGCTTGTGTCCTCTAATTCTTTACAGCTATGTGATATCATGGAATCATTTGAACAGACCAGGTCCTGTCCTCAACTTGGCAATCAACTTAAAAAATTCTTCTCCTCCCTCTCTAGATCTATGCTTGCTAGCAATGAAAAAGAAGTTAAATGTGGAACAACACTATATGCAGTAATTGATGTTGATGCCTGTCAGAGCTCCAAAGGAGCTATTAGTAAAATCTTTCAACTTGGAGATTTAGCAGAGCATGAAATAATTGTCAAGACTTTTATCTGTATTACTCCCTCACAACTTACATTTTATGCCTACTTACCAAAAATAATTCTATTTGAAGTATTAGAATTCTCAAAAATTCAGCTTCTGTACGAAGTGAATGAGCCCTGCAGTCCATCAAACTCTACACTTGAGCTAAGCGGAACAATCAGATTTCATGCAATGATTTTTACAAGTCAATGTCAACATCTTTCATTTGATGGTAAACTCTGTATTACAGATGTCACAGCTACAGTTAAGGCTACATCTGAGTCAGCTAGCCATGATCAAGTACGTCAACCAAATGGAATGAACATAACTGTGAAGAAGCTTAAACTAATTTTGCAGTTTGGCTTTAAAAAAACAACTGAAAACCCGGATGTATTTATCACCGGTGATGCCATAATGGGGCGTGTAACTCTTCAAGGCAAATTTCTTCTCAAAGGTGCAGACCTGAAGGTATTTCACATACGTCTAATTAATGGACTGACACTTTCTTATCTCTTTCAATATGTCAATATCAGCTGGCCACCTTCTCTGGACATTGGCATCAAAGAAGGTGCATTTTACTATGCTAGGGAAGCTATTAGTTTCATAGAGGATGAAGAAGAGTGCAATTATGAAGAAGGTTACCATTTAGAGTGCATCGTCACCTTGCTGCGTACAGATTTTAGAATCAAAGGTGATATTTCCAATGACGGATCACAGGTTCGTATTTCAGGGAGATCTGTGAGCAAAATTAATCTTGGTTTTGCAAAGCTCACTGGTACAGGTGACTATTCACATGAAGGGCCAGAATTGAGATACACTAATAATAGTCTTTCACTCCATGTTGGATTGGAAATATTTGAAGAATCATGGTTGGAAAGTACACTCGAATATAATTTAAAAGAAGGCGTGCTGAAGGGAAGCATTACTTATCCTGGAAGTATTCTTTGGATTGATAGACCAACAATAACAGTCCACTGGAGCAGTAAGGGCTTTCAAATAGTGGAATTTCCTATTGTTGGTGGTATCCCATTCAATTTTCTTGGAGCTATTCAAAAGTTTGCCAAAGCACTCTATAACCTTGTAACTGGAATACTGAAATGGGGTATTAAATTATCACTGACAACTGACACAAATCCTGACCCAAAAAGGTACTTGGTGAAGCTGGTTCTGAAAAGTGAATTGTCTGTCAAAGTGCCGGGCTATTTTGAAATCCCACTAATCCCACTTCCTGACATTCCACTGAGAATCCTAAAAGATGACAACTTCTCTCTTGGAAAACTTCCTGGGTATATCTTGAGGTGTCTTTGGGAAAGTGCTGGTGACATCTGCAGGTCATTGCTCAAATACCTTAATCCTTTTGAGCTAGCGAAGCAGATGGGTAAACGGATAATTGATGCTGTCGAAAGAACAATAGAAACAGTTGTGAATGTTGCAAAGAAGGTAGTCAAGGGAGTTAAGAAGGCTTGGGGTTGGTGTAAAGGTTTCTTTGGATTTTCAGCTTTCATTTTGGATATAGAGAGTAATACAGTACTTGGATATATCTGCACTGGGAAGGGAGGAAGACAATTATGTGATATAGAGTACATTGTGAACCACTTTGGACCCTTTCTGGCTGTGCATGCTATTGGCAAGGTTGCAAGTGATGTACATAGAAATAATACTGCATGCAATGATGCAGAGAAAAAAATTGAAGAAAGAAATGCAGAAGAACAGCAGTATCTGCAAGCTCGATTGGATGAACTGAAAGAGCGTACTGAAGCATTATCATCAAGCTTGGAGGTGGCAGCTGATGAAATTTTAACAGTGAGGTACATTAAAGTAGATGTTCGTGATAGTAGTCTCTATCTTGAATGGGAAGTAAGCGATGACTGTGGAGACACTGTATACAGTGGTGACAAGGGTGACATTGATCACCACTTGAAGGTGACAGTGACCACCATCCATAAAGGTGTCAGTAAACCTGAGGTTAAGGTAGAAACAATTTTTGAAGAAACTTTGCAGTTACGATCAGAAGAGAAGCTAAAGAATGAAAACGTGAGGCAAGGAGAAGAGCAGTCAGATTTACAAGGTCAAGCAGAGGAGTATCTTGGGAAACCGCAGATAGGAAATCACTTTCATGAACATGGGGAAAGACAGTCAGAGATGATGGAGGAAGGGGTAGCAGAAAAACAGCAACTATCGTTAGAAAAACATGTGCAAGCAAAAATAAAAGAACATGACACAGAGCCGAAACAAGAACAATTAGAACAGCAAAGGAAGGAGGATGAAGAGCAAAGTGACATGGAGGAAAACCCTGCATGCCATCATAAAGAAAAGGAACCGCAGCAAAGGGAAGAGAAGCATCCACCTGTCACTAAATACATTGATCGAAAGATACCTCAACACTGTATTTGTATAACAATCAGTGTACAACCGACTGTTACCCTGACAGTGATGATACCTCCGGAACCTTTGGAGATTGATAAGGAGATGCTCGACAGTGGAGACAAGGAATGGATGAAGGGAATCAAGAAGGAGATCACAGAAATGGGAAGGGAGAAGGAGGTGACACTGCATGGTAGAAAGGTATGCAAGAAACACTTAATCAAACCAATTATCGAGGGAGAGCTCCATGTCACAGCTGACTATGTCCAAAATGGTGAGGGGGTAACTATATCTGGTTCTGTAAATCCTATGGAGGAAGCACAAAACTATTTGATTGAACTCATTGATGATAGGGATCACACTGTTGTTATCAAGCAGTTGCTGTTTTCTTCACACTCTGACCACAATTTCTGTTTTGATGTGACACCAGATGACCTTCCAAAGGTTTCATGTGGACCTTACATTATCAATGCTATTGCTCTTGATGCTAAGTTTGGTACCAGTCATACAATCACTGTTCCAGAGTTTAAAATACATCGGCATCCTCCTCCTACAAATATAAATCTGGTGCTCCCAAAGATTGATACATCAGATGATGTGGTAAAGGTGAGCTGGAAGCCCCCAGATTCAAGTGACAGTGAATCTCAACTGCAAAATGATTACTCCTTCAAAATTGAAGTGATTGGTACTATTACCAAGGAAGCTGAACATGCTAAAAAACGCCTTGACAGTAGAGGCACTGAAGAACCAGACTTCAGAGTCCCCATTCCAATTCAAAAAGACAGTGATCCATATGAAAGTACATTTAGTCTGAAAGAAGTTTATGAGCAGAATGGTATTCCAGTTGATTCAGGAGTGTCAATACAATGTGACGTTACAACAGTTGGCGGACATTCTAATACTGCCATGCTTCCTAGTATGCCTGCCTCAGCAGAATTCATTGTAGTTGCAGCTCCATCAAAAGTAAAAGTCTCTATTCCGGACACTACCAGTCCAGACAGTAAATTGAATCCTGGACTAGCGATATCTTGGCCTTATAGGTCACATGGTACCAGCTACCATATTCAGATTATGAACAAAGTAACCACAAATGTGCATCCCTTGAAAGTGCACCATTGTGACAAAGGATGTGATGCTAAAGACGTACCCCTAGGCATGAATGACTTCAAGCATGTCAATAGTCCAAGCAGTTACAAGCTACAGGTAGTCTCACTTGGCTTTGGTGATTACCTCCTTAGTAGCCTGGTTCCAGCTGTGGCTACAGTAGATCTAGAACTTCACACAATGCCCGTAACACTTCAGTTTTCACCAGAATCAGACACAAGTAGCCTGGTTCCAGCTGTGGCTACAGTAGATCTAGAACTTCACACAATGCCCGTAAAACTTCAGTATTCACCAGAATCAGACACAATATTTGTGGAATTCTATCCCAATTCAGCAGCTTCATCCTACAAATTTACACTTTACCACCAGATTGATGAGATGCACCAGAAGTATCTTTACCATGTAGAAAGGGATATCCAACTTCAGGGTCAACAGAAGATAGCATTTCATTCAATGTATTGGAGACCTTCACTTCAGTATGGATCCACCATCTCAGCTTGGGTACATTCCACTTCCTGCAGCACTTCGCTGAATATTGGAGTGTCCTCCAATGACCTGCAGTTTTTACCTTCGCCACATAGTCTCACAGTCAATCCAAAGTATGAGTCCAGTTGGGTCATCACAGAGATCGAGCTGACCTGGCCTAGTGTTACAAAAACACAGTACTACCAGTATGGTTTCCGTAGTATAAACACCGGTGCTGTAATCTTCTGTAAAAAAACTCATGAAAACAAAGCTATCATTAACTTCACAAGTCTCCAATATCTTAAATATCTACATCTAGAATGCTTTGTCAAAAGTGCAGGAAGTGCTGATACTCTCATTACAAGTGACCCTGTTACAGATGTAACCACGTATCAATGCATTACTTCAGACATGCTTAATTTTGTTTTCACTGCTACTTCACTGCATAGATTGTGGTCATGGAGTCTTGCTGCTGCAGCTTCCAGGAATTGCCTGCTGGTTCCTAAGCCTAGACATATTATATTCCCTCATGGCAGTCCTTTTCCCAATTCCTCAATTCCATCTAGGATCAGAAAGAAGTTTTGGGATCCTGAACCATTACCACTAGTACTTGAGGATGGTAAGCAACCTGTACACTACAGTAACTTTGTACTAACACTAACATCATTGCTTATGAAAATGTTGAACATTGTCATTCATATAATTATGGAAAATATGCTCATAAATTACTACATCTTACAAAATCATTATCTTTGCAGGGAATTTTGCTGGAATATTCTCGGCTGGAGGATACCTGTATGCCTGTGACTTGCTTAAAGGTACTGACGCCAAAAATCTAGAAATCGATCCCTTCTCACATGTGAAGCCCATGAACTGGCACAGTGAAGTGCACCTGCTGCTGTATATCAGGTTAGTAAGTGTGTTTATATAATATGCAATAGTATTGGTTTGCTAGGATACATGCATAAGTATGGTATAAAACTGTAATGTGTTGCTTACACAAAATTGTGTGATACTCACACAAAGATTGTGACTATTGTGGCAGAGTTGTTATAATAGTCAAGCATATGTCTAGGTTGATATTTCACATCTAAATTTTCACATAAGTTATCCAACTGAAGGTTTACTCAGCAACAGGTCAGTCCAAGCTAAATGCAGCCATGGAACAAACCAGCTTGTCACATTTTGCACCGCTTCCAGCACTCCTTAGTACTTTCCCTGTGTGATTATTCAAGTACATGTGGGTCCTTATTAGTCTCTTGTGGTATATGTGGTATATGCAGAATTCGAGCTTCATGGTTGCTAGCCTCGTACCTAGGCGTGGCTTAGGGTACGAGGCTACATGGCTGCAGTGTGTAGCTTAGGTATATATTTAGAATGCAAGGAACCTCATGGTAGTGAGATGCATAAGTATTGGAGGGCAGATCCTGAGCGGGACGGGGCGGATTGTGTATTATTCTGCAAGGCAACCAGTCACGAAAATAACAACTATGGTGCAAGCTACAGAGACTGATGTCTTTCTGTGCGCAGTACATTTAAAGGATTAATCACAGTTACTACAGAAGAGCAGAGGTACAGGCGTCACCAAGAATCGGCCATGGCTACTACGGGAGAGTAGAGAAATGGTCTGAACTCACGTTCATATCGCTCAATCATACCGTCCGTCTCCAGCACTCATATGTAAACTTGCACCTAGGCTACACAAACTGTACTAACCTCGGAGCTGCAGTAAGCCTCTCTTCATAAAACTGTATGGTAGACTTGTCCATATCTCTGACTCTTTGTGCACCATAAATTCGAAAATGGCATTCATGTAAAAAGAAGTAAGAGATGCCATTTTGAATCGTGGGGGCTCTCCAGGGATCCAAAAGTGACGGACAAGCGTGGGCTGACTATACATTACAAGTTGCTTAACTTCAAAGCGCTTGCTTCAAAGGTTAGCAGCGGTCACTAATAGAGGCGCTGTTATCATAACACTAGGTCTAAACCGGCTAATTCTGGATTAGACACCTCTGTGTCGGTATCTCAGTCTAGTCTCACGCTCAGACGTTTATCCCCCTCCCCCCCAGTGAAAGAACGTCTGGTGTTCTAATCAAACTTTCTTGTCACAGACAACTTTCCCCTTTGGAATTCCAAAGGTTCCAATCAGATTGCAACTTTTTGTCCTTCCGTAAAGTTGCCATGACGTTAGTTCGATAAATCTTCATAGCTACTATTGGTCAGTTTGATGAATTAGACTGAAAAATACACCATATTTACAGTTACCAATCACATACGAGATTTATTATCAGCAAACATGGGGTCTGTGATAAGAAAGTTCATTTAGAACAACAGACGTTCTTTTGCCGGGTTGGGGGGGGGGGGGGGGGTGAACGTCTGGGCACGAGACTAATCTCAGTCAATGGATACTTCCACCTCAGTGTCTAACCTATATTTAGTTGCCTCACTATCGCTCGGCAGCTACATAATTCCTGTGTCTGTGTCTTAATTTTCTCACTGCATCATTTCCTGTGAAGTCAAATGTATGCATGGAACACTAGAATAGTGCTACAGTTGATGTGTGATTTGTCCTGTGACTTGTAGTAGTCTTGCAGTTATTGCTTTATCAATTAATGTGTGCATCTATAAAGCTTCCTGTTAACTCCTGTACACTAGCGAAAATATGTTGCACATGTTGTACATACTAGACAATCTTTATATGCAGCTATAGAAGAGGAAATAAATAGCTACTCTTCTACACCCTCAGGTGCTCAAACACTCCTAGTGAAAGAGTTGTGAGAGAAGGTAAACTTACATATAAGCTCAAGGT
This sequence comes from Phakellia ventilabrum, assembly GCA_963921505.1. Classification (NCBI taxonomy): domain Eukaryota; kingdom Metazoa; phylum Porifera; class Demospongiae; order Axinellida; family Axinellidae; genus Phakellia; species Phakellia ventilabrum. The sequence continues at coordinate 900,456 of OY997396.1, read as the reverse complement.
GACAAAGAAGAAGGAAAAAACACAGAATGTCAAAGATACTAGCGTGAAACACCTCAAAACTGCCACTTCTACACATACTGCTATAAGAGAGGGCGAAGTTCCAGAAGATGATGAAACACCGCGGGTAACTACTGCAGTGTTTCCCCCAAAGGGGGGTACCAGGGTGCCCCCCCCCTCTTTCCTAACTTGGTTTTCTTTGATGATGTGGTCATCGGAATCTTTAGTTTGCTTTGATCTCATGGAAAAATTATATCCTCCTCCCCTCTTTCTTTTTTTACTTGGGGTAAACACTGCTACTGGTGTCTTTCAACAGCTGCCAGAGGATGATACCAGACAACCAACTACAGACAGCAATGTCCTTCAAGCAGCTGCTGAGGATAAAGAATCTGTAGCCAGTGCCTTTGAAACAACTGAAGAGCCTGCTCCTGAAGCAGTTAATCTCACCAAAAGTAATGAAAGCAAGGAAGCTATGGCTAACTCTAGGAAAGAAGCTAAACCTGGCCTAGTATCCAAGTTTAAACATTTGGTACGGAAAGGTGCAGAGAAAGCTGAACGTTTTGTACTGAGAGGTGTAGAGCAAGCTAAAAGGTTTTACGATTATATGAAATCTGATTCTAATGAAACGGTAGTCATGAAAACAAAAACCATTACTCTCGCTACACGCACTCAAGCTACTTCTAATACAAAAAGGGTCGTACGTTTAATACGGCACATTGAGTTCAAGAAATGCCCATCAATGTCAATTTCCCTAAAAGTATCAACTGAACATGATTGCAAATGTGATGAAGTCCATCTTTTTATGAGGTTTGTGTAGTATCAAGGAACACAGCATGATTATTTAGCTATTGAACTTTATGTAACCAGTCTATTTTGTGTAGTAGCCACTTTATTATAATCGCTTTCATAGACTAGAACATTAAACAAATATATGTCTACTTACACTTGTGTTATTCCTATGAGTAAGGGATCTTATGTGTACACTCATATTATTATGTATATAACCTATTTCCATGCTAATGGAAATTCTCATGTGATTTGGCTAGCCCTAGGAGGGTGCTAAGTGTGGTATAGTAGACTGATAATTTACCTGTATATACTGCATAGTGTTGGTACAAGCGTTGTTTGTGTCTTACCATTTTTGACTATGTTTTTAATTATTTCCTTAGTTGTGTACTTTGTCCTTCCATATCTCAATTATAAGAACAAAAACCTTCACTTACACTCATGCTTTACTATAAATTGGCTAGTAGTTTTATATATTAGCATTATTTAGTTTTTATAATTTGTGACTAGTATGTATTGAGTGAATTACTTCAGTGGAGGTTGTATTGCCACAAATAGTACACCAAGAACAGGAGCTAGGTTTGCTCCAAGAGTAGCTATATAATGTATGCATGCAGTCATTGCAGTGTACATTTCATATGAGAATATATATGGGGTTGAATCAACCCCCATTGGCAGGCATAGGGTTCCAATGTTTGCTCCATGCCAGTTACAAGTGTTTGCTTGTAACAATGCAGTGTTGTTGACGAATTCCATGTTGGTGTGTGGTTGAAGGTAAACTATTCCATTTGGCTGTACAGCTATAGTACCTCCATACTTTGCATAATTACATTATTAGCCACAAATGATGCCTCACCTTCAAAGAGTATGTCGGTCCGACTGAATGAATTGCACCACGCTCCGTTCCCTTATTATCCTCAAACAATGCATTGGCATTGATAAAGAATAATTTGTAGCGTATATATATACTAGTAAGATGCTGCAGGGGGTTCATCAAGGGGCAAGTGTGATCGAGCATCATGCACCCACTCAAACGATTGGTGCATATTCATGAGTAAAATAAGGCATGGAGGTGGTGTTAGGAGATATACTAAGTCTTGCTTATCAGGATTGACCAGAGTGAATGATACATATTCATGACATAAATTTAAAACTGCAAAAACAGAGTAGTCATTTTAACCCATATAGGGTTACCTCAGTTGCAGCTCCAGCACCAGAAAATGCGCATTCTTCGTAAACTGCAACTGAATGAGCAGCTGGAAATTAGCTGTGTAAAAAAAAGCAACCAAACAAGGTAGGAACGATCCACAATACTTTTTACAGATTGTCATCCCTATATCTTTTGGCATTTCCAACCACACACCATAAACCCCTACATGCCACACTAGCCATATTCATAACGAATGCAGGGCTTCACAACATATACCTATGTTAGGGTTTGTGGTGGTTGGAAAAGATTTTCAAGTTCCTTTTGAGTCTGAAGAGCCTGGGAACGAGGCTAGACCAAAGTACATGGTTGGTCACTGTATGTACGGTGTAATTCACTGAACTGGCCAATAGTATTGAACGTCACAGCAGTATTGAAGGAGGGCAAAGGCTGTGTGGAATCTGATTGAAGCTTGGAAATTCCAAAGTGGAAAGGCAGTTAATGACATTCCCTAATGACACCAGACGTTCCCTGAGGGCGTGGACATTTGGGCTGGGGACTACATTCAGGCAGGGCTTCTTCTACCGGCACACCAGCTAGATTATGCTTTCCATTTTCTGCATCTGTATTAGCCTCGTACCCAGCCGTCCCAGCTTTTTTTTTTACTTCCAGCCAAAGCTGGGACGGCTGGGTACGAGGCTACATCTATGTGCACAGATGCTACCATGTGATTTAACTGTCAAAGAGAAATTCTAGTACAATTCATATACTGTGAAATGACTGGCTGATGAATAATTAATGAGTTAGCTGCCTACTTTACCCCCATTACATCATAGCAGAAAAGGGTCTATCCAGCATCTGCTATACATAAATGTACTATACTATACTACTGTATCAAATTCAGAAATGGTGTTGTAAAATGTGTTGTGCTTTTTAAAGATCAGATATAATTTGATCATAGAGAAACACGATATTACTAATTATTGACAGTGTAGAGAAAAGTGATATACACATTATAATATTATACCAGTGTTCAAGTAACTAATAAACGCTCATCCAACTTGTACCAGAGGCCGAGGCTGCCCTCTTCCTGGCCCAGCATAGACTGGCCTGTACAGTGAGTACACGTCCACTACGGCAGACTGCATGAGTTCATCGTACTTGGTTCTGCCTTTGTTCAGCGAAAAGAAGAAGATGACCAACGGACAGAAGAGGCTGACTGTGGATTTGAATGTGGCTCGGAGGAGGGCACTGTGTGTGTGTGTGTGTGTGTGTGTGTGTGTGTGTGTGTGTGTGAGAGGACAGCATTAAAGGTTGAAGATCATAAATTACATGTAGGTGTGATATAGAATCTTTGGTTTCGATCAACATATAGATCTCCAGCCTCATACCCATGGGCCTCCCTCAAAGCTTTGTCTCAGCCGTGGCATTTTTTTTCCATGGCTGTGAAAAAAAGCTGCGAGGGGAGGCCTGCATACGAGGCTGCTAGGTCACTACAAAAATGGAAGCAGCAAAAAAAAAGCTGCATGGGAAGAAAGAGACCATATCTGTGTTATGCCGCTTGTAATCATATAATCAGGGCTTCATTTGGGGGAGGGGGGCTTGGAAACTTTGTGCCCCCTTGGGAATTTCAACCCTTCAATTAATATTGAATACTGCTCACTATACGCCCCCTAAAATGTTTTCTGACGTGCTCTTGCCCCCCCTTGGAGATTTTTCTAAATGAACCCCTGCTAACCACTCACAAGATGAAGGGTAGCTTTCCCCCTGGCTCGATCCTGATGGTGTGTCCGGGCTGTGTCCTAGTGTAGTGGGCAGCACTGCACCTCAGCACTCGCAGGCCCATCAGCCACTTCCCGGGAGTACAGGCAAACGCAGCTATCCACACCGTCTGTGGGGGAGAGGGTATATTCATACTGGATAGTTTCCAATGGGTGAGTCCTCCGCTTGCTGCTTGGGATTCCCATAATTACACCTTATGGTGATCGAGTATTATTTGAGGTGACAAAATTTAGCGGATTGGGCATATTATAGCAGATTTGGCGGGTATTAATTTCAGTGTTTTTGATAAACAGCTTTACATGAAAACGTGTAAACAAGCACGTTCTTATATTTTCATACAAGGAAACTACATCAAAGCGCATGTTCGCATGTATTTTCTCCAATTAGTACTCACTTTTACCCCCCCCCCCCATTACATCATAATGGTAAAGGGTCCATTGCCTCTGGCATTGAAATTTGGTAGTACTCTCACCTCCATGACGGCATGCAACATCCTCTCCATGAGCACAGAGAAGAGGAAGAGAATGAGCGTGTCCTTGATCTCCAGTAACTCCTCCTCCGCTAGATCCACCCACACGTTTGTCCCCTGGAACACCACCTCTGGGATCCTGGAAGGGGGAGGGGGGGAGGAGGAGGACGGAGGAGAGAGGGAGGGAGGAGGAGGGAAGGAGGGAGGGAGGGAGGGAGGGAGGGAGGGAGGAGGAGGAAGGGAGGAAAGAGGAGGGAGGGAGGGGATAGGAAGGGAGGGGGAGGTAGGAGGGTGGGGACGGAGGGGGAGGATGTAGAAGGAAGGAAAGAGGAAAAAGGAAGGAGGGAGGAAGGAATCACAAATTCTTTGAGATGGAAAACTATGAAAGTGATAACCATGGCCCAGCTGGAGATTCAACCCAGAATTTACCCACTAAACTATGTGAGTTATGAGCAGAGGAGTAATCTTTATATAGCTACTAAATGTGCTACACACAAATCTACAGGTAGTCTGCCACTATAAACACACTAGGTAGCGCCATAGCTCATTGAGGTGGTGGAACCCCCCCCCCCCCGGAATTGACCAAACAGATATATTTATTTGACAGTATAAAGCTCCTATAGATCACCTGTAGTCCAGCTCAGGCATGTATGCCTTCAGCACCAAGGCAAACAACACCATGTCGATCAGCTCGGCAACCAGTCTCCTCCACACTGGAGCTATCACTGTCTCATAACCTGGAGGCAGAGATTAATTATTTGTGATGTGAAGCTCAGATCAGTTTATTAAGCCATACGTTTGGTCACAAGTTACCCAAACGGGCGTGCCTTGGATTAAACAATCACCTTTTGGATCTTAGGTGCATTAATTAATCATCCCTTAGAAAATTAACAACAGTACGATAATAGTTTTAGTAACTTTGATGATGCATCCTGGAGAGGAAGTGGGGGCCTCCCTTAAAATTTGTGCTCCCCCCCCCCCGAAAAAGCAGGAGCCTGGGAATAATACTGCAATATACACTTCAAGTGCAGTGAACGTGATCTATGGTTGCTAACGGCAACATACCTGTGATTATCCTGATCGTTAGCATTAGATTTCGGACACCTTGTTGTGGGGTTCTGTCAAAATTTTGGCCCGGACCCCTTGCCAAGGGGGGCTGCCCCTGCAGAGGAGGTCCAGGAGGCATCTGGTAATACTGTGCCCACTGCTGTTGGTAGTCCGGAAATTGGTTGGCTGTATCTGCTCTCCCATTCTGTGCAGGTTGGTTCTGGTTGGTCGTTGATGATGAAGTAGCGGCATCAGAGCTTGGACTAGGGTGGGGGCCCCACCAATTTCCCCCTGGGGGGAACTGGGGGGTCTGGAGCTGCCACAACCAGTAGGAATACTGCTGCCACCAGAGGCTCCAGTAAAACCAGTTTAGAAAATCGAATTGATGGGGGCCTGAGGGTTAAAACACTTTAATAAATAAGCACTCAATACTTTGTCCCGTTCTTAGTCTTCAGATGTAGTCTGAATCTCAGGACATTACATGGGAATGAGACTGTGAGGTTTCTAAAGTCTCAATAGAGACGCATAATTTAGGCCACACAAAATTCTCAGATAAGCCAGATCAGAAATAAAATCAGCAGGGGCAGGAGGGGCAGATCCAGGGGGGGGATCATGGGGGTCAGCTGACCCCCCCGTTCAGTCTGTCAATTATTACGATCCCACAGAAATGACCACCGGATGAGCATTATTTAGTAAATTTATCTGCTTCATGTACATAAAAGTGTATAGTACACAGCACTATACTATCTATGCATATACTAATACGATTTTTAGATAGATAGATCTATCTATCTATCTATGCATATACTAACGCGATATTTAGTCCCATTTTATCCTTACTTTGCGTACTTGAAGTGGTGGGGCTCTGGGAGCTGTCCTGGGCCGTGGTTTGCGCGGGAGGATTACTAGAACTCGCTTCCTTTGTTCCTCTGTCTGCCATTTTGGTATGTCCTTTGACCTTACATACAAAGGGGAATTCCCATGGGCGGGGCCATTTCCATGGCAACTGTACTAAATGCGCTGCACAATATTATGGGATGACTTGATCGTGAGCCTTGCCGTTGCAAATCAGAACTGCAGGAGCACAGTAGCAGATGTTCAACGCTTGTCTTTAGCTCTCTTTCATCTCAGTCTGGTGGAGGGCAACAGCAGATTGCCGAACATCCTGCCGATTTTCTGGTGGCGTATTGATGCAGGTATAAATAAGCTCAAAGCGACATGAAGAAAGGGTGCAAGCCAGCTTCTAAAATGCGCGAAGCTGCCTCCCTCGCACTGCCCCCCGTAGGGACCGAGCGTTCACACCAAAACCATCTCCGTGAAGTGACCACCACCCTGCAAAAAATCTGTGTGGGCGGTTGCAGCAGCGAGCCGGCTGCGTCGTCATCAGAATCTCACCACAGAAATCAGCTATTTTCAGAGAGATTCATGCAGCAGAAGTGCTCTACCGGAGCCCACCACCCTGCTCTCGTTGCCATGGAGAGAGAACTCTCTTCCAGCTATAGTGTAAAGGAGATTCAGAAGGCGGGAGGGAGTGGTAATGGCGGAATTTCACCATTTCGCCAGCAGTCTCTTCCCCGTGGTATGAGAGCTCATTCTCAGCATTCTAAGAGGACGTGGCAGCAGTCTATTCCCTGCAAGTCGTCTCCTAGGCAACCGTTATTGGAAAAGAGGCACAGGATCAATTCGACGCCCGCTCTTGTCCTGAGCGAGACCAAATCAAAACTGAAATCAAATTCTGCACCCCCAGTCCACAATGCGAGATATAACAGCATGTATGCACACAATTCATCGGGCAGTCCACATGCACTGCCTAAAGTCAACATCAAAAAAGAACGATGTTTGTCCGTTGATATTCTCCAGGAAAAGAAGTCACCTGATAGCCATCGTAATGTCCACTCGCGAGGGGTGAGGTCACGGATCAGAAAGAGCGTGTCGCACGACCATCATAGCCGCCACTCCGCAGCCTCCAAGAGGCAATCTTTGTCATCCCGTGACCCGTCATGTTCATCAGTTTGCAGCTGTAGTGGCGCCAGCGATAGGAGCTTCGACAGTGCCAGCTACAGCATCAGTGGGGGTAGTTCGACTGGAGGAGATGACTGCCTTGAAGGTATGTAGGTCCATTCTGCATTCATTGTATTCTCCATGGCAATAGTGGTGACAACTTCGTTTCCAGAATCTACTCCATGGCTTTTGGAAGCATAGGAACCAGGCTATAGTGATCAGAGATTAAGGTTATTAAAGGTCCTCTGTTCCCGATCCTCCTTCATAAGAAAGTTGTATAGTAGCTTATTGAAGAGTTGCGGCACTATTTAACCTATTGAGGTTCACCACTCTCTTCATAGTTATACGTATATTGAACTGGTGCGCTGTAATGTTCATTAGCTTCATTACCCCCACAGATGCTGAGAGCCCAGACTGTACTGGCACTCTGGATGACATTAATGAAGAAGATGATTTCTGTGAAGGGGTGGGGGAGGACGAGGAGTTCTTCGAGGAAGAGCTGACCGACTTAGAGGAGGACAGTGAAGAGCTGTGTGGTGATAGTAGCGGTGAGGAAGTGAGTGGTCTTGAGCCACTCACCTGCCTGCAGAAGATGGAGAACAATCTGGGTGCTAGAGAGAGGTTGGGGTCTGGTTCCGATGTGAGGAGGTTGCAGTCTGTTTCAGGTGCAAGGAGATTATGCGCAGATGTGGACAGCAGTGGCGAGCTTCAGAATTGGAGGCTGAAGCTCCTGGATTCTGGAAGGGCCAAGGGATCAAGTGCTGTAGCCACTGCCAGTGGAAATTTGGATGACAAGAATGAATTTCGAAGAGAGAAGGAGTGCACTACAGTCTGTTCCCCATCAGCCCGTGGTCCTGAAGATGAAACTCAGACTTTAGAGCAACTCAAATCTCGTGAAACATCCACTACTTCCTCTCCAGAACAATCAGCAACTTGTCCCTCGGTCACTACCACAGCCTTCCCCCTAAAGACCCAGGGACTGTCAACTAAAGCCACGCCCTGCACCCATGGTCTCAGAGACGGAGAACATCCCTCTCCTCCCCTCTCCCCCAGCCTCTTCCCTGGAGTGGCCCCTGCCATCCACTTCCCACTGCACGACGAGAAGTGTAGGTTCATTATAGCACTTACCTAGTGTTAACACTCAAATTAAAAACAGGTGATAATAGAGACATTGTCGCTCCCAGGCTTCGCTCAGCTAGCCTCGTACCCAGGCCTCCTCTCGCAGCTTTTTTCGCAGCCATGGAAGAATAACGCTGCTGCGAAAAAAGCTGTGAGAGGAGGCCTGGGTACGAGGCTACTGCTCAGTAAGCTTTTTCACATGCACCTTGTAAAAACAAAATTCTACAGCAAGCGACAAAACTGGGTGGAGGCATGGGAATGTGGGGTGGAGGTATGGGAATGAGGCTGCCAACAAACTCTCTTGCATATATTAATTATAACACTGGCTTAGTGAATCACGGATCCCCTCCCACTTCCTCTCCCCAGACACGCCTCTTCCAAGGGAGCAGCGGGCACTGCTGAAGTGGAAGATGAGTACCATCACACCCAACGTCATCAGGAGCTGCATCGCCAGAGCTGGGTTCTCAAAGTGCACTCGTGAGTGGGAGGCTCATCTGCCATATTGGATCGCAGCTTGTGTCATACATCTACTACGTACCTCTCATTACTGTATATCAAACCTCAAACCTTAGTTACTCTGCCTTAGGTACTGCTGGATGCCTTGAGAATCAGGAATGGTGGGTAAAAAACATTTCGATGGCATGCTAATCCAACCAGCAATTTAGCCAACCTCCATCATAGGAAAATTATATAAGCTATAGTAGTCTTTTAATCTTCCATGGAGTCGCTGTCCTTGCATCATGCATGAATGGTCATGCTGCAAATGTGTTGACATACATACAGCGCATCGTGACCAACAGCATAAATGTGGCCATGCATAACAGGAACACCATAGTATAGTGTAAGCAGCTGACGGGTGAATTCATTTAGCCACGGGCAGCAAATTGGGTCTGGTAAACTTCTGGTAGCTAAAGACCTTTTTGTGTGTGTCTCTTCCATGCAGGAGGCAGTGGCTGGCTTGGCTACTGGGGCAAGCACATGAAATCTCTGTCATTTAAGACGGTCAAGGAACACCAGAAGGTTACACATTTACAGTGTACCTGGTACAGTCTGTCTGTACAGCAGCTATGTGATGGCTACCTATTTTCTACCCCTACAGGTGAACCACTTCCCAGGTACTTTTGAGATTGGGAGGAAGGATCGACTTTGGAGGAATCTCTCGCGGATGCAAGCCAGGGTCGGCAAGAAGGTCAGGAGCTAGTACAGACAGACAGACAGACAGACAGACCAGTACATAAGCTTGCTTGCACATGGCTGTCACAATGCCTTTCCCTAACTCCCTGCATAGGAGTGTGATTTTGTTCCTCGGACATTTGTCCTGCCGCAAGACATGAGAAAATTGAAGAGAGAGTTTGATGAAGGTGGCAGCAGGCAGAAGTGGATCCTCAAACCAGTCAGTCCAGCAATTTGATTAGGGGCATGTCTTTGCCTAGAGCTTTCATCATATGCATTTCCTATACTGTAGTTCTACGGTTTTTAGGACTAGATGCTAGTATTAGATAGGCAAAAAAAAAAAGCTGTGAGGGGAGGCCCGGGTACGAGGCTAGGTATAACTTTGGCTGACATTTAGTCTCATTCCTAGTCTGCAAAAAGAGTGGAGACGGCCATTAGTCAGTAAGGTTACCAAATGTGCCGAACATCAATGAGTTCCAAGTCCAACCGTCCCTTCAGCCCGCTGCAGCCAGAGGTATTGGAGTCAGGGTGGTGGGCAAGTGGAGACAGATCCCCAAGAAGAAACCAGTGGTCGTGCAGAGGTAGGCGGCAGTTAGCAAACAACTTTCATGCTCAAGCCTGAGTTTGAGTGTCCAAGTATCAGGGTATGAACATGTAGCATTTCTGTGTGCATGTACAAATGCACATGACATTGTGTAGGTTCAAGCACGTGGTTGCTGAGCAGCATCTGTGCTCTAAACCGACCGTTTCCTTGGTTTATGCTCAGCAGATCCGACTTCTTTGTGATATCAGTTTTACCATCGTGGCAATAAGAAATTTTGTGCAATTAAACTGCAACTATTAGCATACACACTGTCATGTGAGGATCATGTTCCCTACCTACATTTGATACCCTCCCCCTCCCACGTGAGAATATTTGGTGAAACTGTATGATGAGTGGACCAGCTGTGCTTTCATGCCACAATGGACCCTTTTTCGCGATGTAATTAGGGGAAAAATTAGCCACTGAACGCATGAAAACCTTTGTGCCCACTTTTCTCCATTACATCGTAGCAGAAAAGGGTCTATTAGATGACAAGAACTGAGGAATCTCAAGCCTGGGGATGACTAAAACCTTCCGTGGCTCTTTCTTCCATGTAGGTACATCGCCGATCCTTTCCTGATCAACGGCAGCAAGTTTGACCTCCGAGTGTACGTCTACGTCCCCTGCTACGACCCTCTCAGGATCTACGTCTTCAAGGAGGGACTGGCTCGCTTTGCTACCTGCAGGTACAAGACTCAACGAAGTTCTACATTCTATCTAAGTACACACCTAAATATATACACTGCTGTTTTAGAGTGTGGAGTGCTACATGCCTCCATTGGGTTATTGAAACAGGACACTGGGTAGTATTGCTGGATCAGCAATCCATTCCAGCTGGCATCAGAATGTGCTCCAACTTGCTGTTACAGAATGTTGACCTAAAATGTACCATACATTTTTTCATTAATAATTAACTTTGGACTACCGCAGTATTCTGCTGCATGGATGGTAAACATGCTGTTTCAGGTTGGGTGTCATATGTCATGGCAGATTTCCAACTCTCCTTTCTGTATAGGTACTCCTCCTCCATGAAGTCCCTCTCCAATCGCTTCATCCACCTCACCAACTACAGCATCAACAAGAGGAACGCGGAGTTCACCCCCAACTCTGATGAGACTGTCTGCCAGGGACACAAGTGGTGGGTCCAGCAAAGCCTGAGACACGTACAGCAGTATAATTTCCGTGGATGAGAGCATCTCTAGTGTTAGCTATCATCAGTACGCAGGTCCTCCTGCCCCATGTACAGCATTTCTCTTAATTTGGGTGAGAAGGCCTGCATGCTGCACAGAAGAGGCATGAGTTGTATAGCCTCATACCTAGGCCTTCCTCACCCAGATTTTATCCCACAGCTATGGAGAAAAATTGGGCAGTAAATGCTCCCCGATTTTTTTCTGCAACTGTGAGATAAAATGTGCTCGAGTTGGCTACTTAGTACATAGGGCTTATGGACAATTGGTTATTTGTTTGGCTGCCATTTTGGTTACTTTCATAGTCCCTAGCATTCACAGTAGCTCTTCCCCCTCCCCCTGCCCCTCCCCTCCCCTCCCCTCCCCCTCCCCCTCCCCCTCCCCTCTCCTCCCTTCCCTCCCCCTCCCCCTCCCCTCCCCTCCCCCTCCCCCTCCTCCCACCATACTTCAGGGGTCTCCTAGCCCTGTGGCGATACATGTGCAGTGAGCTGGGCCTGGACACCAGTCTCATCTGGGAGGACATCAAGGAGCTAGTCATCAGGACCATCATCAGGTGAGAGATCAGGAGAGAGAAAGAAGCATGCATGTCCGCTGCTCCTTTATGTGTTCAACACAGCCAGGCAAGCCTTATAGCCAAGGACTGTCCTTCTATATTCGAGGAATAGCCTCGCATTACACCATCAAGTCTAGTCTATAGTCTCATTCCCAGGCTTCTTCCTCATACCAGGAGAGTGTAGACCATATGAGTGTAGACCATGAAATTTATACTCAGTGGTATTTCCTCCAAATGCACGAGGTTCAAGGTAAGATATTCGGGGGGAATGACACTGAATGCAAGGTTCACTGTCTACGCTCTCCCGGTATGAGGAAGCACTGATAGGTTGTGTCTAGCAAGCTGTTCACATTCCATACTGGTGTTTGGTAGTGGGTGTCAGCTGCTTGAAGGTGAAGTTGATGTTGAGGTTAGGTTTGAGTGTGCCTTTAACCTTGTGTGGTGCTAATTGGGTTGACTGAAAATATTTTCATACATATTGTGGGTCAATTTCATGATTTTACTTTCAGCAGTTATAATTTCAGCTTATTTAGTTATGACTTTTACTGTTTTAGTTTCAGTCAGTGGTTTTATGGTTTATGATTTAGTAAATTTAGTTTCAACTACAGTGTTGTATTGCTGTCATGTGTACATGTGTGGGGTATGGAGCACAGTGCTTTTTTAATGCAGTCCTAACCTCATTCCCAGACCGCATGCACCTGGGAACGAGGCTAGAGAGCTCCGTGAGAAAGTCATACTACATTCACACTCCCTTTCCCTCCCACCTACCCAGTTCCGAGTCCCACGTCACTCCTCTAGTGAAGACCTACGTCAGAAACAGGTGATCACAATGCCTGCAGGCATCCAGGCCTTAGCTCCAGTAGTAGCAATTTTGGTTTGTGCTTGCATGCTGTATAGAGTGCTCTGCTGTCCATCCTGCAATCAAAGAGAACCTTATGAGCAGAGCATGTTTAACTAATCTAAGAGGGAAATGGAGAAAGACTAGGGTGGGCTTACATTCATAATCACATACTATATTAGTGGCAATACGTTTACCCCTATAGATAAGAGTGCAATTATTTCCATAATTGCACACTTTTTGTAATTGCACAATCTATAAGAACTGTAATGATATGTGATTAGCATGGAATCACATGGATTTTCGTGCCATTTGGAAATAATTCCATTTGCAATGTATAAAATTGCACTCGCTTCGCTCGTGCAATTACCTCACCTATTGCTCATGCAGTTATTTCCAAACGCACTCAAATCCATGTGGTTACCCATACTAATGTAGCTGCAATCCATGTGGTTACCCATACTAATGTAGCTGCAATCCATGTGGTTACCCATACTAATGTAGCTGCAATCCATGTGGTTACCCATACCAATGTAGCTGCAATCCATGTGGTTACCCATACCAATGTAGCTGCAATCCATGTGGTTACCCATGCTAATGTAGCTGCAATCCATGTGGTTACCCATACTAATGTAGCTGCAATAATTCAGCCAACTCCGATTTGACATTCCAATCCCCCACACAGGCATAGCTGCCATGAGCTGTTTGGCTTCGACATCATGCTGGACAGGAGACTCAAGCCATGGATACTGGAGGTCAACATTTCACCAAGGTTGGGCTAGAGCAAGAGTACTGTCACACAGGGCCCTGCCTGTAGCATAATAGTGTATTTGAGACACTCTAGGCAGTACAGTTGTTCCTATGGTAATCAAAATGCCATGGCCAAGATCAAGAGTGTATTAATTAATGATGTAGAGAACTAGAAGACCCTAAGAATTACTTCTGGCAGTCGAATGCTAGTGCTAAATTCAGCAAATAGTAAATGGCAGAATTCAAAAGTGCACTGCCAGTTTTGAGTGGGAACAAACGTTTAAGGGTTACTGCCATACAAGCTGCAATCTAATTGAGATACATGTAGGTGGAATTCAGTAGCCTGGAGATTGAGACCAAAATATCCATTGAAAAAACTAATTTGATACTCAAAAGCGATGATATTCAAGGCCTAGGCCAACTAATAGGAGTGTCTAAGCCAACTACTATATATAGTAGCTGCAGATAATTGCCGTTTAACCAGCTAGGGGTGGAGTCGATATATAATTATTTGCTAACGTAGTCATGTGAGGATCATGTTACTACCAAGCCTCTGACCCACCCCACGTGAAGATAATTTGGTGAAACTATAAGGTTGTATAAACATCCTGAGTTTATGCCTTATTGAGCGGATCAGCTGATCACCATACATGCTATAATGTTTACAAACATGCACTTATGCAAATGCAACATCACATGAATGTTGCGTGACCAACTGACTGTCTTGGCAGCACATTTTTGGAAGCACCTCCATCACACCCCTCCATGGGTATGGGATGTACAGCTGGTAAACGTAGGCACTAATTAGAGAAAATATATGATATACGTTATAGTTTCTTATGAACATAAGAACATGTTTGTTTGCTTGTAATTTCTAGTGATTCCAGCCCCATAACATAATTATTATGCATGCACCGGATAATTATAAAGGTCCTTAGTATAGTAGTTATAGGTGTACATTTTTCGCGTGAGACAAATTTTCATTATATTCGTGATTGAATCCCTGACTGCGAAAATGTGAAAATTGTTCTGCGAAAAACGCTAGTACGTATATGTATCACACACACACACACACACACACACACACACACACACACACACACACACTTGCCTCGTATGTACATGCAAAAAAAATAGAAAGTCATTTTAACTTAGAAAGAGCCTGGTGAGGAGGCTATATACAGATTCCTCATAGAGCTAAGCCTCTGGTGTACATGGCACTGTAGCTACAGCATTAAACATTTTAAGCCCCCACTGCAAATCATGCAATATGCTGAAATACAGATCAACATGGTTGTACAAGGGGACATGATGTCGAATGTACAGAACATGTTACTGCTTGTAGGTAGCATTTTAAAGTGAGATGTTACATGAGCTCTTAACTATGCACTTCATACACTATAATGACAGGGTCTCCCCCCTCCCCCTCCCTCCAGCCTTCACTCCAACTCTCAGCTGGATGTCAACATCAAGGGAAGGATGGTCAGGGACCTCCTCAACATGGCCGCCTTCACACTGCCCTCCAAGGAGGTGCTCGCTGGAGTGTGAGTAAAACCCTGGTCATTTCTTTAATTCCCTAGCTAGCAGCAGAAAAAGATTCACAATGCAACTCCACCTTAAAAATGTAACACTGATGAATAGCTGTATGTATCCTTCCCAAATTTCGTAGCTGCTGTAGATACAGCTGTTTCTAGCAGTCGTGGCTAACCTCAATTACTCCCCCATTTTTCTCCATGGCTGCAAGATGAAATCTGCATGGGTGTGGGGTGTGGGAGGCCTGGGTGTGCAGCAGGGGTCCCACCTAAGTTAATTAACTTTATTGGAAGGCAGTTAATTAACTGCCCTCCAAGGAGGTGCTCGCTGGAGAGTGAGTAAAACCCTGGTCATTTCTTTAATTCCCTAACTAGCAGCAGAATAAGATTCACAGTCAATTGCAACTCCACCTTAAAAATGTTTCACTGATGAATACTTCCCAAAATTTGTAACTGCTGTAGATACAGTTGTTTCTAGCAGTCGTAGCTGACCTCAATTACTCCCCCATTTTTCTCCATGGCTGCAAGATGACGTCTGGGTGTGGGGTGTGGGAGCCCTGGGTGTGCAGCAGGGGTCCCACCTAAGTTAATTAACGCAGTTAATTAACCTCTTTGGAAGGCAGTTATTTTTAGTAATAGCCACCGCTTCTCATTAGGGAACAACAAAAGCTACAAATGTGTTCTAGATTGGTGGCTTTGCAATCCCGGGGTACGTGCCACTCCATATATAGTGGAGTCTGAAACGTGATCAGTGGAACAAAAATTTGTCAGCAGTTCTTGTCCTCCAGGTTTTACAAGCGTACAAGAAATGTCAATTAGGTGAATGATTTAGTCTCATTCCCAGGCCATGTGGCCTCACTGGCCTGAGAATGAGACTAGCAAATACATAAATAGTAAGGCCTCTGTATGTCAACTAGTTCCCAAAGTGCTGGCTTGTACCATATACGTAGCTCTGTAGAACTGTTTATTCCTTAGACAGTTGTTTCAGGTTCACTTTACCGCATGAGGGACAGTGTTGCTGTCACAGTGTGAAGAGATTTGTCAAAATATCATTTTATGTTTACAAATTTTCCCAAAATAACGGTTGTTCTAATTAATCTTTCCCAAACCTGTCGTAGGAAGTCGATTGTTCGCTCCCTGTCAACAGAAGAAAGATCCAAGGTAATTCCGGTAACCCCCTCACACACACACACACCCAGCGTCTCTATAATACAATAAGTAATAGTTAGAGCCTGGAATTGAGGGTTGTTATTGGCCGTGGGAAGTTGGTTGCCCAAGAAACAGCTTAAGCACACCTTTGAGGATAACAAACTTCCCAAGGTTAATGATGTAGGTAGAACCCTAGCCTATGGAGCTCTAGCTCTAGAATGTTGGCCATACATAATTCCATTATCATTCATGGTGTGGGTACTAACAGACATTATCGCCCTGTAGCCCAGCAGTCTGATTGCTTCAGCTGTAAGGTATAGTTCCCAAAATAGATCAAAGTCTATGAATAATCACTAATGGCTGTTATGCATATTCATAATCATTCCTTTGAGTCCCAGCAATCATAGCTACTGTGGTATTGCAGACAACAGTCGGAAGCTGACTATACAAAACCATAATCTCATAGCTATTGTAGAGCTAATGGTAAACTCCTATTTGAAGCAATGAAATTATTTTGATATTTCACTCTTCTTGATATTTCACTGTTGCTGTGTGAAATTTCACTGTTGTTGGGAGCTATAAGATTAACATGTGATAGCATGGTTTGGAGTGAAATTTGGGATAAATCATACTCGTAATGTACCTAGGATGGTAAATTGCACTCGGCTTCGCCTCGTGTAATTTAACCCCATCCTTGGTACATTACTCGTATGATTTATCCCAAATTTCACTCCAAACCATGCTATTACATATACTAATTGGCTACAGCATGTGTGCTAATGCCGGAAATTTAATGGCTCCCCTGTTGCAAAGACTTCTGCAATCTGCTTGTACTGCAGTGTTGCACCATTGTGATATTCCCCAATCTGATGTATCAACACACATGTATTGCATAATCCAGTCTCCCCTCTCCCTTCCTTCCTACTTTAGCACTCCCACTTTGTACAGAAGTCCCTCCCAGAGGTAAAAATACACGAGACTTAGCCTAGATATTCTCATTAACACAAGTCATGTACAATCCCCCCCTCCCCCACTCCCTTCCCCCCTCCCTCCCTCCCCCCCTCCCTCCCTCCCCTTCCCTCCCTCCCTCCCTCCCTCCCTCCTCCCTCCTGGCCTACTTTCCTCTTAGCTGGAGCGGCAGAAGGTTCTGGACTGCCTCACTCCAGACGATCTCCGAGTGCTCATGGAGTCTGAGGATGAGGTAGACCCTGTTATTACTTTCTAATTTGATCTGAATACCATAAATATTATGCAATCTATTTGTCCCTCCCAGTTGTCCAGGTGCGGGTCTTTTGAGCGGGTCTTTCCCTCCCCAACCTGTGCCAAGCACAGGAAATTTTTTGAAACGGAGGTGGGTATAGCTTACACCATCGTTAGTGTTTTTAAAAAAATTAATGTAGTGCTGAATTGTATAATTTCATGTCAGCACAACATTGATTACTACACTCTCCATCCACAGAGATACTACAATGCACTTTTGCAAGAGTATGTCCTAAAATATCACAAAACTCCACTGAAAGGTATGCAGAATTAGCCTCGTTCAGGGCTGTTCAGGGCCGGGATTCAGTTTCCTTGGCAGTAGGCATGAGGGGGGAGTTCTGTACTGATGGTGCAAGGGCACATGGGTGTTAAAATGATATCACAGTGGAGGAAATACCTTACGTTTTGTCTAGACTCCATGCCTAGGTGGTCTGTCTCCCAAAGCCGAGGTACTATCCCCAGTTAATCTGAACATCCTTCTTTACTGTATATTAGATTATTTTTATACTGAGGAATTATCGGGGAGTGCATGTGACCGTGAATATGATAATTGGTTGGTTGGAATTATCCATTTCCTCTTACCCTTATTATAGGGATTTCATTGCTCCAAAAACTGGCTCGACGATCCCACACCTAGCCAAATTCGAATTATGTTTTGACCTCCAGCTGACCAGTATGGAGTTGTAAGGGCAGCAAGTTTGCCTAAAGAAACACAGGATTTACAGGATGTTTTTCTTAAACAGCTGTCAATATTTTTTTATTCAGATCATATGACCATCAGATGCACATAGTGCCACACTCGCAGTTTCATAATGTGTTTATCATGTCCAGTTTCGTGAGCAATAATTGCTTTAGTTATGTCAATACAATGAGCAATTAAGTCACGTGGTTTTACTATAATTATGTATGTCTACTAAATAACTTGAGCAACTGATATGGGTAAAGTGGATGTGCTAGGAACTGAGACCACTTCATGCTGAAGCAGTATAAACTCCAAAAATGTCCCCCAATAGACTTTTTATAAACTTCAAGAACTTATAATTTAGGCCAGAAAGGTCACCTTTCTAAAGTTTAGAAGCAAGCATTTTTGTTGTATAGTTAAATTAACTCTAAAATCTTCTTTGCTCCAAATGGTTGACCAGCTTATCACATTATTATAGCTTATTAAGATAATGTTTACACAGCTACATGCATTATAATTTTTTTAAATGTACACTATGCACGTGGCTCTAGAAGATTCCATGTACAAGGGGCACTTATATTCTCATGCAGGAAGTAGTCATTATGATAAGCCTTCTCCACTTATACATGAGGCAAACGTTTTAGGTGTACAGTAAACATTATTATTGCATCAGCACTCGTGGTACATCAGCCAAGGTGGTTGTATGTGACCTTCTTTGTTTCTTCACAGTCTCTAACACCACCTGCTTCTTGTAGTCCTTCCATCGTGTGGCCTCCAGAAAGCTCCTAAAGGCCGTGTTTCTGGAGGGATAGAGACTGCTTGCTTGGGTCTTCATCCTAGAGAGACACCTCCCCCTCTCCTGTTTCATGAACACCATCTTGTTCACAAGCAGACACTCCACCTTGTGATCGCTGATCACTGATGTCCTGGGCTGACCCTCTCCCACACCAAAATAGTCCCCTTGCTGGAGAGTCCTCAGCACCCACCACTTTTTGACCTCCTGCACGTGACGAGCATTGCCCTCTTCTGCCCTCTGCCGGGTACAGTCCCCTGGCTCTGCACTGATGGGAGGCAGAATCAGCCTCTGTCGATGTCTGTCTTCCAGCAGTGCTACTTTCTGCACAACTCTGCACGCCCCGTGTATGATGAAGTAGACCTTCTCCGTGGGAGCTGTAAGATCTTTCAAAACGACCGTGTTGGGGGGATACTCTGTGATTTGTGATCCCTCAACGGCAAAATTCAAATTGGTCTCGCTCCAGCCTGTGAACAGCGGATGGCTCTTAAAGTGAGCCATTCTGGTATTCCACTCTCTCTCGTGGTTTCTTCTCAAGACCATATCAAAATCTGGTCGGTCGATCTT
Organism: Phakellia ventilabrum; assembly: GCA_963921505.1. Classification (NCBI taxonomy): domain Eukaryota; kingdom Metazoa; phylum Porifera; class Demospongiae; order Axinellida; family Axinellidae; genus Phakellia; species Phakellia ventilabrum. The sequence goes on along the minus strand of OY997396.1, from coordinate 881,041 downwards.
TAAGAACTCCGACGTCTCGTTGCACACGATAGTGGCCCTCCGGCAGTCATCATGCAACAGAGCTAGCTCTCCAAAGGATGCCCCAGATCCCAGCTCTCCGACGACCATGTTGTGTTTCTTTCCTGTTGTTTGGTCTTCTTCTTGCACCTCCACTAGCACACTCCCAGAGATGATGAAATAGAAGCTGAATCCAATATCTCCCTGTCGGATCACCACTCTACCATTCTCAAATGCTTGATAATACAGAACACTTGCCAGCTCCTTTCTGACATAGATTGGATAGCGGTCAAAGCACTTCAGCCTCACCGTAAACCGGTGTAGGAGTTTCAAGTCCCCCTCCGTCCTGGCCCAGGAATGCTTCCGCAAAATAGCCTTTGCCCTTTGAGACAGCCCTCCGCAGGATTGCACTTCAGGGCGGAATGCATGCACATTGAATGTCAGTGCTTCTGTTTCACTGTGCGTTGAATTTGGGACCACGTAGGTCTTGAGGTGCTCCTCTGCATCCTGGGCCAATCCTTTAGTCCAAACTATCTGGTTCTTCACCATTTTCGCCACGGCTTTAAACATCCTGTACATGCATGGAAGAATGGTGTAGCTAGTTATACTTGATGGCCAGATTGGCCAGACACTTCCCAATCACATCCCTGATCAAAATACACGTGCAGTATTACTCATAGTAGCTACATACACTGCACCTGAAGGGCTTGTTCTTGGCCTGAGGGGGCGGGGCTGGGGGCGGGGCTGGAGTTGTCTCATCAGCAGAGCTAGTGCTGTCGACTTCTGCAGTGTTGCTCTTGCAGTTAGGGGCGAGGGTAAGAGCGCACGTGGATAGCTCAGGTAAGGGACCCGTTAGTGTGGAAGTCTGTCTAGTGCCGACGTCTTCGGAGCAACGCTTCGGAGACTCGTCAATAGTTGGCAGTTTCCCTGAGGTCCTACAACCGTTCTCCATTTTTAAATATGCTAGTATCCATGCAGGTGTCCTGGCGTGTGTGCGGTGCCGGTTGTTAGCGTATGCGTATCCATGACATTGTAATTGTGTAGCCGCGTGCGGCATACGCGTAACCGTAACTAGCTATGCGTGCGTCGACAAGTATTAAGTGTCCCTGCTAAAATTCTGCAACATGCTTTGCATTTTATAGGCTGCAGCAATCTGCAATAAACTTTAAACATGAAAGCTAGGAGTTATGGCCAAAATTATAACCTATGCAGCACTGTGCTCAATTTCCCTAGTCAAGTCAACTCAATCTTGCATTTCATAAACATCACGTCATCTTTCACATACGAGGAATTCTCGAGAACAGACACCAGTGTGAACATAGGACAGCCTGAGGCGACGTTCATCTCATTCCTAGGTCTCTGAAAGGAGGAGGAGTTTGGCTCTGGGCGGAAGGACTGCACTACGTCCCTTTGCATGTCTTGGTCTAAGAGCGATAGCGTCACTCTCTGCTGGAAAGGCCATGAAAGCAAGGCATCGTACTCTCCCCGCATTATGGTGAGGAAGAACGAGAGATGGGTTCCCTTGCCACTTCCATCGCCATCTAGATACAGCCGCAAACATAGCTTGTAGCCGAATCGGCTGGTGTAGAAAGGAGCCGAGTAGAGGGAGACGACTTTCGCGATCTTTGCTTCGTGCCTCCTCCTCTGCACTTCGTTGATCTTCCAGACAAAGGTTCCATCGTAACTAGTAGCCTGCAGCGTCTGTGTCATAAGTGCTAGTTCTGTAAAGCCCTCGTGAAGCTGTTGGATTGCTGTTTCGGCTTTGACTGTGGCATCTGTGATTGGCTTCATCTTGGCAGCCCACTGAGACTTCATCTGGGAGAGTTCATTCTGTAGCACGGTGATTTGATGCTCTGAAGCTTGTATCTTGGCAGTCAGGTCTTGGCGAACTTCATCCCTAGTGCTTTCACAGTTCGTGTGAAGCTGGCGCAAGGCCTGATTGAGACAATCCAAGTGATGGATAATATCGTCTGCTTCATGCTGCTTCAGTTGTTGGACAGTTCCCTGTGTAGAAAATAGATTGCATCAGCGGTGCACAGTAACTAAACTTGGCACATATCACGAGCAAAGAATTCTCCATGTCTGAGTGATAGGTCTGGTGGGAAGGCCAGGGTATATTATATGATGGGCTTAATAAGTAAGCCTCTAGCCTTATGCCCATGCATTGGTCCCAACACTGAAAGGAGAGCTAGATACTAGGCTAAGAGTTACCAAGAACACATAAAAAACTTTCCCCGCTGCGGGAAAAGTTTACTTATGCGCTCTTGGAGTTACGCAAAGGGTACATGGAGAGGTCTGGAATTCAGGCTAGACTAGGGTAAGAGTTTTGGTTTGCGGGCGCTTACTCTCTTTCTCATGCCAAACCACACAAACACTGGCTAGCCTAGTTTCCAGCCTCCAGCTTTTGTTGTGGGATCCAGCCATGCATTGTCCACTGGGCCATCCCACCCAGTATTCAGCCATTCATATGGGGCCAGTCAGTGAACAGCATTAAATACCTTGAAAGGGCAGTCACACCAACTGAAGCGGCACTTGCGAGGCTGAAGTTGACATGTGTGCTCAAGGTGGTGATCCAGCTGTGTAAGAACAAATTAAAATGTATCCGGGTTCCACAGAGCCATGTGAAATACTGCTCACTAAATACTTTATACCAGTATGTTAATATGCAATGAACCATAATACTTATAAAACCACAGTAAGTAAACTTTCAAATCCACCCCCTTTTCAATTGCAAACTTGAAACCGAAAAGATATATTCATGAATTAATTGGAAACCCATTACTACATTATCTTTTTAGTCCTTGACTGAAATATGGTGTACTGCAAGCAAGGTGGAGGGTATAGAGCCTGATTGATTGGTGCTTACCTCCTTTCGGAGGAATTTTTCTCCACATTCGTTGGTACAGGAAATCATGACATCCTCACATTCCATCTCAAGGTGCTGCTATATAAGGAAAGATGGCACCGAAATTCACAATTGAATAAACTTGTTGTCCAACAATCTTCCATAATAATATTATAACACAATCATATAATCTAACAACATAATACTGATTCAATGACTAATACAGACTGGAACTTGATTAACACCACATACATCCTTGTTCTGGCCACAGATGGTCTTGCCGCACCACTCACAAACCACAGGCGAGAACTTGCAAGAGATGGTGTGCTGATCGAGGTTGCTCCTCTGCACTTTCTCGGTGCAACCAGTGGTACTATTGGGACAGGCTACAAGCGCAAACTTACATTCTTCAGTGTGTACCTGTGTAGAGTTAGGTACTTACAATAATAACATTCCATTCTAGCAGGATGGCTGTAATTTTGGTCTATGTCCTATGAAGTGTAGTCTCAGTAGTACAGGTCATAGCAACAATATTTTGGTAAGTAATGAACTTTTCAGTCAATACAATGTGGTTAAACTATACTATATACCAGACTGCTGTAGCATAAAATGCCAGTCTAGCCACAACCTTATAATTAACCTTAACCTTATAGGTTTTTATAGGTAAAAATCAATACTTTCTACTTTACCTTTAACGTGGTCATTTGAATAATCAGTGTATGACCGTTTTTAAGTTTATGGAGATCATCTGTATTACAGACACCTCTAAAATGAGGCCACACTGAATATAATAATTATGGTGACCGCATTAGATAGGTTTCACTGTATGTATTCAAAACCTCTTCCATAGCACAGTATACATATACAATGGCCCCGCCTAGTATTCCATGGTAGCTTTAGCTGGTAGAGTATGCTGTCGCCTACCTGGTGGTGTACACATAGCCCCTCCCAAGGACAGCCACTGTTGTTGCACCTCACTGTGGCTTTGGCCACCTCCAACTCAATGGCTTTGTCATAGAAGCACTGTGAAATTAACAAGTCAGTAAATAATGCCAGCCTCCACTCTGCAGTAAATTTCCTCATGGCATCTTTTTGCAATTTTTGATTGCCTGTAGTTTCTACATTTTAGCTACATATTACTCATACAGCTAGCTAGAGAAAGCTTTAAGCTAGAAATAGTTGGAATCCATAGCAGGAATCCTTAACCGGCAAAGTCCAGCAACCATAAAAGAGAAGGAAATATTAGTACAGGTGTAAATTGACTTTATAAGTCATTATACAATAATCAGACATAGCTATAATCCACACAGGAAGTGACATCATAATTATTATAGGCATTAAACATTTTGCCACTTATTAAAGTTTTTATCAGAAAGTGCTTTAAAATGTGTCAAAAAACGCCCTTCATTCTACCATAGATAATATAGAGTAGAAGTATAATCTATGATTCTATAGAACATGACCACACTATTCCTTGCCTTTGCAATAACTATGTCTTGTCCACACTGAGGACATCGAACGTCTTTCTCACTGGATGTGAAAACAGTAATTTGCAGCAGGTAACATTGTGACACGTGCTATCATGGAGCTGCACTTATTATACGTACTTCTGCTGATAGCAGGGTCCACACAGCCTGTCTCCACACGGAGCCTGCCGCGGGTTATCCACCAGGTACTGATGGCAGAATACACACTGCAGTGATGATAGACTACTACTCATTTTTGATACACCACGAGAATCGAGACCCCTTTATATACGTACGCATTGGCGACTCCAAATTAGTGACGTAGCGCGCGCGCATAGTCAGCCGTGCACTATATATACTAGTCATGAACGCTCACGAGCACGCTAACGCAGGCCTCAGGGTAGCAACAATCATAGAAAGCCTTGTTTGACAGAGATCTATATAGCTTAGATCTATATAGCTACACTGAACTAAAACTTTTTCATAAAACATACAAAGAGGGCTAACCCAAAATTGCAGTACTTGATGTATGGCGTGTCGATACGCGTACAGAAAATTAATGACGTAACATAGCCGGTGCACACGTCGTCGCTCTTGTCTAGACTCCTGCTGACATATGCAAATTCCAGAATATCTGACATTCAGTCACAGGTATTAGACCTACTTTCGCAGAAATAAGCAATCATAAAGCCTACTGTTATTAAGAATTTTAAAGAACATTCTTTTCTAATATTGGAAGCGACATAAATAAACTTAGTACCAATTTAGAATCTTTTTGTTCCATATAAAATTTATTTGTTCAGTGGAATTGGGATGAAGGAAACCAGGTCTTAGAGTACAGCAGTAGTGAGTAAGAGATTCAAACTCTGGGGTAGCTGAGTATAGTTTGCATGTGAAGATTAAAATAATGATATTCATCCTCTAGCGATTATTTATGAGCCTTGTCCTAATCTCCCAATCATGGCATAATCCGCCTAAAAAAGAGTAATGGCCGACATTGGACAGCCACGGTGGATTGCTTTTATATAAGACTTGCACCAAGCCTATGACACTCAGTAAATCATACCCTCATATGCACATCCCAACTGCATGTGCATTCATTATAGAGGATTCAGGCCATACTCTTTCGGGGGGGTGTGGCCTGGGTACGAGGCTAGCATACAGAGGTGATCTTCCAAGTCATTCTTGTACATGTGCCTTCAGCCAACATTTTGGCACTCCACAAATGCAACAGTAAACTTAAAATTCTGATCTTGTGGTGCTCGTATAGCTACTTGTATTATTGGTGGTGATAAAATTTAATAACTACTGTTTCAATATAGTCTCGCGTGGCCAGACTTCCGTCGAGAGTCTGGCCACGCGAGACTAGTTTCAATACTTGCTTAACTATTATAATGTAAAATGGCAGCACTATCATTTATCTTATCTGGCCTGCACATGAAACACTTTCACCATATTATACAAATACTGGGAAAATGATCTCTAAAAGCAAATTAGGAACTAACAGGCAAACCGTAATAATAGAGCACGTGCTCTATTATCTCACGTGCTCTATAGGTAAACTTAGTAGCTACAATTATTATTAGTTAACACTACCGGTTAACATAAGGTGTTGCTCTGTTTTTCCCAAGATGTTTGTATGCTTAATCACAATTGCAAGCTCCAACCGGTATTAAAGTGCAAAAGACTACCCGAACTCTGCCCCGCGGATGAGCCACCTGATCTGACAGGAAATACTTTGCATAGCTAGTAATACTTCCTTTATTGACTACAAATTACTTCCCATTTCGGACGTCCACAGCTATAATTAGTTTATGACGTCGGTTTTTTTATTTTATTGCCGTCATGAATTCATGCTAAATTTAGTCGTGCCCCTGCATGTACTGGTGACTACCGAGGATGCTGGGTCATGTCTGGATGTCAGCAAAAAAAGGTGCTATCATACACTTTACTGATAATTATACTTAAGTGGTGGTATAAAGTCAATAAGTTTGATAATGAGCGGTATCCTAGAGTACTATTAGATGCTGAGTGGGAAGTGAAACCATGTAGAGGTAGGCAGAGGAAAACTTGGATGAAAGTAATTAATGAATTGCTGCTGCAGTTAGATTTAGATAGCCAAGAGGTATTAGCTGCAGATAATATTAATTTGTTTTTAGATACGGTAGACAAAGCGTTGAGGGATAGAGAATACAAGGACTTTAATGACAGCTTGAATACTAAAGTTAAGTTGAATCTGTACAAGTCTTTCTGTAAGGAAATAGAATTCAAGAATTATTTGCAGGGGGTAGGTGATCCGGGTACAAGATTATTGTTTAAGTTTCGGTCAGGTACGAACGGTCTGAATGAAGAGTTAGGAAGACATAGGGGTAAAAATGATGATAGGCAGTGTAAATTATGCAGGGGTGAATGTGAGAGTGTGGTACATGTTCTCTGGGAGTGTCCAGCATATGACAGCATTAGAAATAATTTCATGGTTGAATTAGAAAATCTATTGGGGGGGAGGTTTGGGGAGTTTAGTACACTTGATAATTTTAATAAGGCAAGTTTTATTTTAGGGTTTGAGAATTGGAACAGGGATGATTTTAAAGCATTATTAAAGCTAGTTAAGAGCTTTGTATTACTGATATGGGAGACTAGGAAGAAGGAATTGTATGGTGATCAGGATTGTGTGGTCTCTGGTTGTTCTTGCTCTTGTCCTCTGACTGGAGGTCTTACAAGCTCCGCCTGCGTCTGTGGGTGCGTGGTCAATGGCGTAAGCGCTACGGCAGCAACATGAGTATATTATTATTATTATTATTACTGATAATTATGCAAAACTAGATACTCACTTTATGCTAATTTCCACTTGGTTCAGGTTTTGCACAATACTAAAAACAACAACTGGTGAGTGGAGATGAATATTTTGCACACCCAGTAGTAAAAAATTCTAGTAAACTAATTTGTCTTTCTTGATCCCAAGACTGTCACTTGAGAGCCACATGGCATAACGAAGCCAGCTAACCATCGCTGTACTAAAATCCACTTTTATACTATCATCTATAGTTAATCCAGTAATTCCATTCCCAGCCTCTACACAGCAAGAAAATGTGGAGGGAGCTAGACTAGAGAGCTTTAATAATTGCAGAAGCCGGTAGGTGTAGCTATTTAATGGCCATGCACGGGTGGGAGAATCTTTGGGATGCAAACTCCTATGAAGGGACTTGTTGTATTTGGCAGACCATGTATTTTTACATCAACACATGTGGGGGCTGTTTTGAAGTCCCCAGCTATCAAGATACTTTGTTGTTTGTTTCAGGATATCGATGTATGTGCAAGTACAGATAGCAGGTTAGCATAAAGCTTCACACAGGTACAACACATGTCACTCTGAAGCATTTAGGAAAGTACCCGCAGGTGGATGCATGTGAAAAGCAGAAATAAGATCATGATCAAGGAAATCCTTCTGCTCTTCTTTGTTACAGGGAAACACTTCCACACATGCTGAGGAGTTTGAAGTACTTGCTTCCTAAGGTGCCACTGTGCATCCTTAATCCTGCAAGGCAGGAAGAGAATACGTCCTTGGTCACAGACTCAGCAGATCTATCAGGTCATGCATGCATTCATACTCTCATATTATTGTCAGAGGATATGGTGGCCATCCAATGAGGCATTGAAGGATCGTAGCAACAATCATAAAAGCTTTGGTCACAAAATCACAAATATAGCTATATATATATATATTCATAATACACAAATAAATAAATAAACTCCTATGGGTACAGTCATCATGTATTATCCAGTCCAGCTGTGGAGATATGACATTTTAGAAACATTACATCATCTTTTACATACGAAGGATTATTGAGAACAGACACTGGGGCAAACATTGGACAGCCTGAGGCAACGTTCATCTCATTCCTAGGTCTCTGGAAGGACGAGGAACTGGGCTCTGGGCGGAAGGACTGCACTATGTCCCTTTGCTTGTCCTGGTTTAAGAGGGTCAGGGTCACTGACTGGCGGAATGGCCACGTGAGCAATGCATCATATTCTCCTCTCATTATGGTGAGAAAGAAGGAGAGATGGGTCCCTTTGCCACTTCCATCACCATCCATGTATAGCCGCAAACATAGCTTGTAGCCATACCTGCTGGTGTAGAAAGGGGCTGAGTAGAGGGAGATGACCTTTGCGATTTTTGCTTCATGGATCCTCCTCTGAACTTCATTTATCTTCCAGACAAATGTTCCATTGTAGCTAGTGGCTTGCATCGTCTGCATCATGAGAGCAAGCTCCGTGAAACCTTCATGGAGCTGCTGGATAGCTGTTTCGGATTTCATGACAGCTTCTACAATTGGTTGAATCTGTTGAGATATTTCTCCTCTAATCTGAGAAATATCATCTCTTATTGCCGCAACGTTTGTGTCCAGTGCTCGAATACGGGAGTCAATGTCGTTGTTCACTCCCTTATGTAACTCTGTATTGGATTTCTTTAGAGCACGACTTAGCAGCTTCAAGTGGTACGGTGTTTGTTCAATGTCATGTTTTGATAAGTCTTGAAAGTTCCCCTGCAAAGATTGAAAAAACAGTATACGTAAACTAAGAAAACAGAAATACCTGCACCTGTATTTTAATTTCATCTAGCTATAGCTATACCCCATGCAGGGAAAAGTCCAGGAACTTGAATAAATGTATTGGGATATACCCAGTATAGGATTGTAATTTTTATCTGTACATAAGAAACACAATACTGTAATTGTGAGATGACTCTCAAGGAGGAAGCTTACTTTGAACTGGCAGCCTTGTTCCAGGTAGTCACAGTCCCTAACTTGCATGGTACAGGTGTTTGCCAGATGTTGAGGAAGCTAGTGGTAATATATGAGAGAATCATGAATCATTCTATAACAATTTGGCATAATAAATATTAATATTACGCATAAAAATATATACATGGTGAGCCATACTTACTTCTTTCCTGAGACACTTTTCTCCACATCCATTAATGCAGGGAATGAAGACCTCCCTGCAGTCTGTTTTTAAGTGATTCTGCACAAGAGAAGCAATCAGATATGCTCATACCTCGGATTAAAGGTGCACCAAGCCCTGTACACAACCCTATAGAAATTTACATTCACATATATTCGTAAAGGGTATATTATGCTATGCATGTAAATCCACGGCATATTTGCTAGATGGAAGAACTTTCAAATACTCTCCATGCATCTGTGGGACTTCCAATGCTGAGGCTCTTACCTCCTTGTCTTGGAAAGCAATCTTCTCTCCACACCATTCACAGCTAACTGGAGAGAATTTGCATACAGAAAGGTGATCTTCCAAGTCATTCTTGTACATTTCTTCCTCACAGCCAGCATTTGGGCATTTTACAGTAGTAAACTTGCAATTCTTGTGGTGCTCCTATATGCCATAATGACAAAAATCAGTTAGAGATAAATCTAAGAGGGAACAATAGCTACCAGGCTTAACTAAAATAATGTTCCTCCATTACATAAAATTTAATGTAGCTACACTCCTCTTTAACACTTTTATCTTACATTAAAGTGCTTGCTCTCTCCTTCCCAAGGGCAGCCAGAGTTCGCACACTTGATCACTGTGCTTGCAAGTTCCATTTCCACTGCCTTGTCCCTGAAGCACTGGGTGAGATCAACCTCCCCTCCACAAAGTGGGCAAGATGGTGCTGACTTCTCTTTGCTGCTATAGAAGGAATTGATGTATCAGTGTTTAAGTTTGCAGATCTAGCCTTTGCTACGTGCATGCAAAGTGACCTCTAGAAATATTATTCATTTGCAATCGCTCTCGCTATCATGAATTACAAATGCTATAATTTCTAAATGGCCGATATATTCTCATGAAAGAATACTAAGTCTTAGTTTTTTAACGTTTGCATACCTGCTATTGTCAGAGCTTTGGAGATTCTGGAAACACGCACCGCAGATTCTATCTCCACAGGGAAGCTGTCTCGGCTGGTTAAATAGATAACTATTACAGAATACGCAAAACAACGATGGATTGAAGCTTGTGCGTACTTCACCCATTTCTGTAGAACGCGTTATTGATACCATCGACTTGAATTTTGTGGTCGTGGACGGGCCACAGGTTTTTATTTTGTGCCGTCAGTCTCACTGTTTATATAGCAGAGTGTGACCACCGGAAATACTCATGAATGTTGCTGAATATTTATAGTAACAAGTTAGTGCGTGCGCGTGCATGATATGTAGCGTCGTGAGGTCAGGTGACGTTTAATAGCGTTGCTCAGGAATGTGACTAGATCTTTCTTTATTGCAGCATCGAGACTAGATTGCATCATAGATAATATACCACTGGGATTGGAAACGGTGGTTTTCGCACGTACACTCCGCGTTATACAGGAAGTATCTTGCGTAGACCACACCTATTCTTCCCGTATTCTAAATATTGCCCATTGAATTTCGTCGACCTGTGTCTGTGAAGCGAACTACGAGTCTACGGTGTTTTTGATGAGAGTTAGGCGTTCCCTCTGGATGTTGAATAGATTATGTCGAGTTGTATGTGTCTGCAGTATTTGTCAGCTGTTGGTAAGTGATTTTATTTGACATACATTTATAAACTTCTTGTATCATTATAATGTTTAACTTTCCACCTGAAGGCGCAGCTGACCTTGTGCAAAAGGTATTAAAAGACGTGCTAGAGGATGGAGGGTTTAAGCTTCCTTCTGCTAATGCTTCTGCTGCCAGAACTTCAGCAGTAAAGCTACTGGAATGGGCCTTGAAAGAAGAGAATGTGGCGGTACTACAGTCTTTTGCAGCGTAAGGAGCATTATTAAGAATATCGGGACCCGTACGCTAATGAAATACAACCCAACAATCGAGTACTACCTTAGTATTACCTTAGTTGGCTCCCAGGCCGTCTTTTGGGTGTCTTTACTCTCTTGTTCGTGCCTCTTTCGCTCTTCTTGTCCGTCTCTCTATGGTTATTCGTGGCTAAGTTAATGATATGCAGTGCGAAAATTCCCGAAATTTCACAAGTTGCTGACAATGCGGAGTGTTTCAGCACTTCAGTACAGGGGTTAGTTAGCGCACGTGATCCGTTTCCAATCCCGGTGGTATATTATCTATGATTGCATGCAGTAAGTGGAAGCAAGGATACTAACTACTGCGTTAGTAATTAAGTATCCTAGTAATGACTTCATGTAATACAAGGCAATACAAGTCGATCGAAATGTAGGCAAATGTAAATAGAAGTTGTGTTGAAAATATATATATATATAAGTAAAGCGGCTTTCAGCCACACCCAGCTCCAGGCTGGTATCTGGCACACGGTGGGAAGTCGATCGACTGCATAAAATAAGTTTATTACAGCCGATCACAGGAGAGAAAACGACAACCTTCCCTTTTTAATTTACTGATTGCAGTAAGTGGAGTGACAACCAGCACAATAGGCGGCTCATCAACTGGTAGTAGTTGGTTAAACATGTACACCAAAGGCAGACAGGCAAAACTGAGCCAGTCGGCAATAGTCTCGCATAGCCAGACCCTCGCGAGGGTCTGGCTACATGTAAGTCAGCAAGACCATAGATAATATAAGAAACTATATTATCTATGGCAAGACTACAAAAACATCTTGCCTACCACCCTGTAGCTGTTCAGACTTCATAGCCGTGTAGCCCAGTTACCGTACAGCCATGGTTGCTGCGCTCTTAATCCATAGATAATATGTACCTTCGGTCCGAAGGTATATATTATCTATGCTTAATCGCACCATAGATATATAATAATATTTAATATACATTGTACCATTATCTATGATCGCACTCTAATGACTCTGCAGCAAAAAACTTACGCGATTTGATTACATCCTACGTACATGCAATTTAATTCGCACTAATTCAAGCTACGTGCCGTACTTCCGGTATAAATTTCCATTCCAGAAATATTTTAGCATGCGACTCCATCCCAATGCTCATGCATAATAATAAAGCTATAAATAGCTACATTGTAATGAAATTAGAAAAGTGTTTGATGTTATTTTTGTTTTTTTTGCTCCCAGCACGCATGACTCATGCTGCAAGACAGTGACTCAGGTTAGGGTATGGCTAAATTTAGCCCACCATTGTTTCTCATGACAGTTGCTTGTTTCCACTTCCGAAATTGTGTTTATACTATACAAAAAAGCTGGTGAGTGGAGATTAATTAATACTTTGAACACCCATGAATTCACAGGAGCAGCTAAAGTTGGACAAAGGGAAATGAGAAACGAGAGCCTTAGAGCAGTGGCTCTGTTCCATTCCAGTTCACTGTGGCATTCTCCCACCTGCAAAGCAAAGAAACAGAACAGCACCAGGTCAGTACACCACTCAGTGGTCTAGGAATGAGACCCACACATCCCTCTACTTGGAGTCAAGGAGACCATAATCTTTTGACATGTGAATGCTTACTTGGTTCGAATGCACAGTTCCAGTGGTGGTGTCAGGTCACCGTGGTCTGGAACAGAGTCACAAGCAGTGTCTGCAAAGTAGTATATACAGTCTGTGGTCAAATACTGTAACACTAGAATAACCCCTGAGCTATAAACATGTCTGCAGTTTGGTTTTCTGACACAATGTGGTTGTATGTAATGACTCCGCTGTGGTCAATTACCTTTTCTATGCAATGTGAGAAACATCTAAACCTGCCAGGCTAGCCATAGCTGTGGTCCCTTAGCTACCCGGGCCTTCCCTCATATTTTACCCCAGCTACAAAGAAAACAACTATGGGGGGAGGTCTCGGTAAGGGACTACCTATGGTCAGTCTAATTGGTTCCTCCTGATTGGCTAGGCCATCATAGTAGTGGAGGTCGAATCTCCTCTTCAGTTTCCTGAGGAAGAGAGCAGATGGTGTCCGTGTGAGACCCAGTGGACTATATTTCTGCTTATTAACAGCACACAGATTTCGCACAACGCACAATGACTATATGTAGCAATTCTTAGCTGTAAATTCCATTCATAATCATCCTCCCTCTGCTCATACGCTCCTGCAAGAGCATATCAGGCCAACTGGCTCGCAGCTGCTTAATACAGCTGAGAGCTTCATTCCCAGTCTCCCTCCTATATTTTTATTTTTCATATCATTATGATTTCATATCCTGACATGTTCGATGAGCCTTCTTACAATGTACTCAACAAATGGCGCTGTCCTAGCTAACAAGATACTGCTGCCTGTTTCTTCAGTACAGGATATACGTACAGACAGGGGGGAGATAAGCTTCCTGCATGTAAAGCCCCAGGTATAGACCCACTAGTCAGGCTACACTTTCTACATATACACAGTCTGAGTGTAGAGTTTCATTTAGGAAAATATATACCCAAGGGAGGAGGGAGGGGAAGGCAAAAGCAGATTGAGAAAGCCCCGAACCATTATCCGTTGAGGAGAGCCATACAAGGGGAGAGCTCGGACACACAGGCTACACTTTCTTTAGGACGCTCACCCTCTTTCTACAATAGATCATATTCGGTTAAGATGACTTCTGGCATTTTTGCTGTCATGGTTCCTTGCATGTAATGTTTATCACACAGAAATGCCGTCTTTCAAATTTGAAGTAAGTCAGGCATTCAATGGACCTCAAAAACATATACACATTAATTTTATATGGGCCCATATGAGGGATTTGCACTGGAGGCGCCTCCAGTGCAAATCCCTCGTATAAGCGTATATAAAATGTGTATACGTTTGTGAGGTCATATCTACTCCATTTAACGTCTAATTTACTTCAAATTTGAAAGATAACATTTCTGTGTGAGGAACTATTGTTGTTATGGCAGCAAAAATGGCCCGAAGTCATCTTAACCAAATATGGTCTATTCCTCCCCAAGGGTCGCTCCCAGTGCTCTTGTGAGGAGGGGGAGAGGCTGGGAAGGAGGCCACACCTCCCAGAGGCTCACCGGTCCTTGAGCAGGTTTCTCTGCAGACTGAACAGCACTGTGAAGTGGCTCTCGCTGCAGACGACCCAGATGGGCAGGTCCGGCTCTTTATAGTGCTCACCCACCTCACGTGAGAGAAGAAACAGGTGGTCATGAAAGAGTTATGGCTATAAGCAAATTCATCACAGATGGAGAGAGTAGAGAAAAACACTAAAACCTGTGGTAATTAAAACCAGGTGCTAATTTTCATAAAAGTGCACGCAACACATTAGAAGAAAATTTTGCTGTTTGTGCCACTGTGTGCAGATTGGTAAACTGTTGTGTCATTTATGTCCAAGCGATGGCGATAAAGGCTACAATGCCTACTGCTAGGAGTTGCCGTATGTTAGAACAAGGCAAGGATCCTTTAATTTTATACAGAAAGGGCTCAATTTAATTTTTCTTTTACAAAACACACACTCCTTTAATTAGAACAGTACTATTAAGCCATCACTCACTGTGCACACCCCATAATGCTCGAACAGAGACAGTAGTCCCACTTCACTCTGCTCAGGAACTCCTTTCAGAACATGCTGTGAGCAAGACAGAATTGAAGAGACTTTTTTAATGATAGGTACTTGCTGCAAACGTAATGGTGAGACTTCCTACCCTCGAAGGTATTGGACAAAGACTAGCTACCTTACTGCTTCCTCCCGAGTCTAAGTCCAGGTTTCCATCAAACACGTTTGACACAGCACAGCCAGTCAACAGCAGGTTCACCATCTCCTGAGGATGGAAGCAATTATAAAAGTATGTAGAGGTCACTTGTGGTGGAGTTAAAATTCCTGAATGTTTAGAAAAAATAATCACGCAGGCCTCAAATTTCTAAATATGGCAATGCATAATTATAATTGTTATCTGATGCTTGTTGCGGATTGGTAAACTATTGTGGGTATCCAAAAGAAACTGTGACAACAAGCGAAAAGAAAATTTAACCATATTAGGTCCTTATTAGGAGAGATTATGCGCTTCTGCTCAGAATTAGTATTTCAACAGTTCAAACTTGCATGGTCTCATGCTATTTTTAGCCACAGGATAATAATAGATTTTTATAAAATACCTAAACCATAGAATAAGAAATTTCGAAAAAACACAGTAACTGATATGTACGCTGTCATGTGAAGATCACACTACCGCTTGACCCACGTGAGGACATTTCGGTGAAACTGAGTAAGGTTTTTAGCATGTTCCTAGACACTCGTAGTGCTTACAGCATAATTCGAGCAGGGCATATTTGATGCACTCATAACTGTAAATCAAAGCATTATTGACAATGTTGTATTACACCTATAAATATGCCCCATGGCAAAACAAGAGCAAAAAGATTGCGCTTGGGATCTCAAAAGGAGGGAGGAAAAAAGGAAACGGCAATCCCCGGCCCCCAACCTCTGCCATAGCCAGCAATTCAGGAGTCATGGAATCTAATAAAGTGCAGAAATTTAACCCATATACTGGTCGATGCATTAACGCATCATGGCTGTGTTACACAATGTTAAGAAATGCCGTCAGATTTACTGTGCACACTGAAGAGTCATGACATTAGCCTCCCGGAATCACCTGGGTGCAGTAGCCGTGGGCGCCAACCAGTCTCCCCTCCTTCTCATCCATGTCTTGACGGATACTGCAGAGAAATTAAAATATATAGTCATATTCCTATATTACCAGTCCCATTCCCAGACACGTGTCATCTACATGAAAACTATTTTTAGTATCAGTGCTGAAACCCTTATTATATTGTACGGACTATACAGCATATTACTTGTTACTTCCATCTTAGGACTAATTTAGTAAGGTAGTTTATTCAATCCGTATCCTGTTTAGGAAATGCCATTTTAAAGAGTGAAGCATCTGAAAAGCCTGCACATCTGGGCTGCCATGCCAACTATGCTCCAATCATTTCATGATATTGCATATCATCTACATGACATTGGTTAATCACAACTCACACTGAAAATAAACTAGAGACTTAGGAGGAAATGACGTAATTATGCAACTAGGCAATGTTTCCTTTCTGTGGTTAATTAACCTATTGGAAAGGTTAAATAGAATCAGACTTCCACCACCAGTTTCTGCTTATGGAAAAAAACTGAACCTTATTTTCAATGACAGCTGATAAAAATTCCCCAGCGATGGAGCCATATAATGCTCTTACATGATGCTATTCCATCACTTCCTGGAGAAGCATACCTCTAAAGGGGCATGGCTTCACAGGCACGTTTCATTTCCAGTCTCCAGGTATAAAACCTGATCTCACTGGAGTAAGGGCTGTGCTAATCAATTAATGAAGCATAAAGAGAAGATTTCATTTCCTATGCTATTTCATGGCTTCACGGGACTGTCCTTTCTACCGACTATTTGGTAACTAACTAACCCGGTCGTGCCCCTGGAAAGCATGGCAGAGTAGAGGGTGAGAATACAACCAGAGGATGACTCATCCTGGAACTGAATGGAGAGGAGAGGAGACTGGATAAGATATAAATAGATATTATATAACTGTTTTCATACCACTTAGTAGTGGAACTACAGGCTGTACCAGACGTAGCATACCAGAGGCTTCAATTGAAGCTCTATAGAAACATTTCAAATGTGGAGTATGTTTTGTGTGTTCCATAGCAACCACATATACAGCTGCCAAGCTATACATTGTATATGTATGTAGCAGGCCATAACCTGGGCTGGGTTATGGGCTATGGACCATACAAGAATACGGTAACATCTGATGTGTGGTTACCAAGCCACTCCCAGAGAGGTTAGAGTAGGTATAACTGTCAGTTCAGTTCCAATTACAATTATGAGTGGGCGTTGTTACAGAGTACATTCCTAGTCCAATACATAGCTAGTGTGTAATGAGAACTCAGGAAATATGGATGATATAATGATTGATAGGCTAATCAATTGCAAATGGCTTCTCTACAGCAAAGCTCACAAGAAAAAGAGTCTGAAGGCATTAGTACCCTGACCTACACGGATGGATCACTGTTTAGCCTTCTTCCCCATAGCTACATGCTCCGCCACAAAACCATAAATGAACAACAGAGCAGATCCAGGCTTCCTCTCCTTAGGGAGAAGTCTATCACACTTTGGGGTTATTTTATAGCTTGTTAATGCAATTACTTGCATGACTCACTGTTTTTGGAAGACCGATCAAAAGCTCCAAACACTAAAAGCGTAGGAGGAAGTGACACAGCTGAGCGTGCTTGTTTTTGTTTTTTTGATTTCAAGTATTTCCTTTCTGTGGGCAATTACCATGCCATTTGGTACTCTTTTGGGTGTCGCAATATTGACAGTTGGCAGAAATAATTTTCGGATTACACATGGTCAGCCAGAAAATCCCTCAGCCCCACAGCACCTGCTGATAGTGAGTGCTAAATAAGCTTGTATATAAGTCTCTATAGAACTCCTAAAAAAACTAAGCAAAAACTAACTTTTTCATTATGACTAAAAGTCTATGCTGTTGCTAGGCCACCACGATTATATGAAGGCCTCAGAACCAGAGTGGGCTAACCCCAAAGATAACAGCCAATGTACCTACTGAAAGCCAGAGTAGGGATTAGAGATAGCAATCAAGCATACATGTACATTTTTTTAGAGTCAGAATGTCTAGAAAACACTGTAATGCTCTACTTTGATGCAGACATTGTTGTAGAATTGCACTTACGGTATGTATATTGGCTGTTGCAAACTCCTACTCAGGCTTTCATACACATGTTCAATCTGCTTTTAATACGCATTTTGACAACCTCAAACTCCTACTCAGGCTTTTAGCTACACACGTCATGCGTATTTCAGTCTCTACTCCTCTTATATTGACTATCTCAATCTTGTCTGATATGCACATATATGTACATGTAGGATGCCTCAACCTCCGACTCAGGTTCGAATTCATAATTATATATTTGTTGGCTAGCTTTGATTAAATTTTGTACCCAAGTCTATTATACATAATCACTGCCTCCCTATACACAAGCTTAACACTGTAACCTGTAAGTGCATATTAGAAGCAACTAGTGATTAAGAATTTTGTCTATATATGCTCATAGGTTATGATCGTATACCCATATTTCTTGATTTTGGGGTTAGCCCACTGTGGTTCTGAGCCCAATTCAAGAGGAAGCTTTTGGGGTTGCCCTGGAGAAGACAATTGCTGCTGCCCTAGTCACCCATGAATACAGTTTACTAAGCAGCTCGTCACAGTGGCCTAGCAACAGTACTAAATGAGCTTTTCACAGCGATCTGCTGCTCTACCTTGCCTGCAACTGGAACCACTCTTAACCTGAGTAGGCCACACCCCCCAGCTACCTGATGCATACATTGGAGTAGCGCTACGTCTGCACATGGATATTATGCAGAACTTGTTTTCCTTCGTGATGTGACATGGCGAAGAGCATGCGTTTTCAGTAACAAGACATCTAGAAATCGTCACTGCTATGATCATCTTTTTTAAATAATGATCTCTTAATTTGCCATATAAGCATACAGCTTAGGACTACAGCAGAGCATGCAGAGTAGCACATGGATTACCAGCACAGTAATGTCATAGCCACC
Organism: Phakellia ventilabrum; assembly: GCA_963921505.1. Classification (NCBI taxonomy): domain Eukaryota; kingdom Metazoa; phylum Porifera; class Demospongiae; order Axinellida; family Axinellidae; genus Phakellia; species Phakellia ventilabrum. Next base: position 862,281 of record OY997396.1, on the reverse strand, counting down.
ATTTTAGGGCAATATATGGCCGCGTGAAATGGATTCTTACTGAGCTGGAGTAGCTTATTGTATTTCTTACCACGGCCAGTCTGGAGTGAAGAAAGCTCTTCAGCATCTGATGATCTGAGAAGGTGTGCAGCACCAACTATAAAAGGGAAAAAAAGCAACCTGAGAAGTCAAATTTGGTCAGTGATACTGGTTGCTATATTATATTTCAAGATAAGCTGCATGTAGTAATTGTCTTAGGACTTTGTGTGCTGAACAAACTGTTAATTGTTGCCCTTCAGCAGTCTGTGAATATACTGAGAACCAACCGAGATCCTCCTTGAAGTATCTCAAAGGTGATTTGGAGCTTGTTCAGGAAATTGCCATTGAAATTCATGACATCGCTGTGGTAAACACAGCCGTTGCCATAGAAAACAGCTAGAAATGACTTTAAAAGGTCATTGGAGCGTTCTAGCTTGTCACAATGAGTCATATGTTACTGTACCCAGATTGGGCGATGGATTCCCCCAGGGTAGGAAAAGAAGAGCCACATTAAGGAGGTCAACAGAAGTCGACAAAGATCACTGCCACACTTGGACAATCAGTTTTTCCTGGAAAACTAGCCTCGTTCCCAGGATTCATTTCTCTCGTACGTGTTTTAGTTTGCTCATAAAGATTGGTTACATTTTTTTAGTGAGAGTTAATTATGTGCGGGCAAGAATCAACCTAAGGATTTCTCTACCTCTTCCTAAAAACATTCTTTTATTGCTTAGTCTTCATCCCTTTTGATCCCACGGGTGATGAAAGTGACCAGGCCCAAAGTTAGGAAGCTGAGCTACCTCCACTTAGTTATACGTACCATGGAACGCCTACTTTAGATGAAGGTTACCTCAAGGTGACTATTAAGTTCAGTGCAATTTAGAAAATTGAAAAAAGTCGCTAAATTTTGAACCTGCTAATACTAATACTCGTACGCATAAAAGCGTTTTGCGTATGTACATATGCAGTGGGGGCACAAAAGCGCATACTACTGCTGCAATCAAAAGTATGCGGTTTAAGTGCATACAATGCATCTTACCTTAAGTCACCTTAATTTAGTGAAACAAGAAGTCCCACTGACCCCCCCTCCCCCTCTCCCCCTCCCTCACTCCTTCTTTGGTGGGGAGAGGGAGATACCCAATGTGAGGTCAGGGACTTTTGTGGGTGCAACCTGTGACCTCTAGTCATGTGAGTGTCATGAAGAACTTGTGATTTCAATGTGACTATTAAATTGGAACTAGCCTATTCACCTTTTTGTACCTATTTCTATGAGATCATGTGTTCTGTCTCCAGGAAGAAAGTCTCATGTGTCCATGAATAAAGTATTCTACAGTCAGTATAAGGGTATATTCATCAGCTATTGTTACAAATATGCCATGAATTTTAAAATTAATTCTTCAGAGAATACTATGAACTTCCGTAGAGCAATCGTTACTTTTTTACATATATAGATGATACGAGAGGAGAGAACGTGTTTGACCAATGACTATCCCATTACTTTCCGCCAACCTTCAGAATACCATATAGTGCAACGTTCTGTTCTGTCTTATGTGAAATGTCTGAACTAATAGGGCTGATGAATAATTAATGAAATGAGTTAGCCTACAACCGTTATTCTCGAGCTCTGATAGGGGTTATGGCTGACCTTAGCGGTTTGTTCGTCAGGAATAGTCAATTGGCTATGAATCTATTTAGTAATGCCATGAATATGATTACTTGTCTCTTCAGTAATAGTTGATTTGCTAGCAACTATAGTGCTTAAAAGTCAAACTCATTTTATAGCATAGTCGCTGTTTGTTGAGAAGATGCCCGGTCCATTAATGATATTCATTGGTAGCTGGATCAGATTTGTGTAAGATAGGAGCCGAGTATATGTTCTGTATGGGAAATGGAAATGTATTTCCTGAATGGGGGGGGGGGGGGTGATAGTGAAGTGGCTAGGGTGAAGCCTGGGAATGAGGCTAGGCTGGGAATGAGGCTAGGGTGTAGCATGGGAATGAGGCTAGGGTGAAGCCTGGGAATGAGGCTAGGGTGAAGCCTGGGAATGAGGCCAGGGTGCAGCATGGGAATGAGGCCAGGGTGCAGCATGGGAATGATGCTAGGGTACAGCCTGGAAATGTCAGAATAGGCTATGACTCATTATGACAAACAAACTGAGAGGTTACGAAGCTGCTGGTACGTAGGTACCAGGAAACTGGCACTATGGCCATGAGGAAGCAGGAGGAAGTGCTCGTGGGGGAGACGGCCAAACAACCTCGTGACAAGTTGGAGGATAAGCTGGTTACGCTTTAGTGAAATACTGAGTACGGAAGTTACTACTCCCAAATAATTAATGATTTGGTCAGCCTCTCAATAATATGCACTGGCAGTGACTCAGAGGAATTTATCACACCTGCAAGATGATCGGTCAACCTCCTCAAAGATGATTGATCAGCTCTACCTCAGGCTCTCATGTACATGCACATTCACTGTTTCGTTTCGTGGCAGCTGAAAACGTGGACCTAGGAATGAAACGAGTGGTGCCCTACCCCTATGAAGAGGAAGTAAGGTTGGAGCCAGGCCATGAGCTCTGTCTTAGGAATGAACCTGGAAATATGTATCCTACTAGCCTCATTCCCAGGCCTCCACTTTATTCGGTTGCATGAAGGCTAAGGAGGAAAGGAAGGGCTAACTTCGCATAACCGGGGAAAAAACAAGCAGGGGGCCTGGGGATGAGGCTAGCATCCTATCACTAAACACGGTTTCCAGACTGTTCCTCAATGACAGAGGATGACAATGAAACTGTAAACAGCAAGCTACGTTAATTAGTTGCTTCCGGAGTAATTACCACACCGTGCTACCAGTGTCATAATTCATCACAAAAATTGCCACATAAAAGGATTCTGTGTAAAGTGCACACTGTAGAGGTCAAGGTACAAAAATTCATGGCTTGTGCAGTTTCTAGACCATTAAAGGGGCACTCCCATGGGGTTATGTACTTAGTAACTATGTACTGAATGATGCAGTGTGACTGCTAGAGGTGTTCTGGTGGTAACCAGACATACATTTAACCCCGGGAGGGGGAGGAGGAGGGGGGTCAGTATAAAGTTCACCAATGCAAGAATAGGTACACTTAGCACTCTGTATCCTCACCCTCTCTGTGAGCTGATCCGGTCTGTAGGAGGCTCCCCCTGTAGCCCCCAGGGCAGAGGTGGAGGGTCTGAGGAGAGTGGAGGGTGTAGTCACATGACTGCACTCTATGACAAATCCTACGTCTGAGTCTGACATGGAAACCTAGCTGCGTACCTAGACCTTCCCCGCCCAGATTTTATCTGACTGTGAGATAAATCTGGGGAGGAAGGCTTAGGTAATGGAACCCCCCCCCCCCTCCCCACAACCTAACCCTAACCCTAACCCTAACCCTAACCCTAACCCTAACCCTAACCCTAACCCTAACCCTAACCCTAACCCTAACCCTAACCCTAACCCTAACCCTAACCCTAACCCCCCCACAACCTAACCCTAACCCTAACCCTGTCCCCCCTTCCCTCCCTAGAGTTTGGCCGAGGTTACACTGGTATGATAATTACTCATAAAGTAACTAACATGGCTTCCTTATAATTTACTGAGCATGTGCTAAATTAGGCCAGCAGCCAACCTCCTAAATAAATAGTAGACCAAGCAACTGACGCATATTAATCTTGTTGCCCTGTGTATGATTGTAATTCATATTTAGATTTTGTTTTTTGCTACTATAGATAATGGATAGGGATCATTCTCATTCCCAGACCACATTCTCAATCCCAGACTACTGCTGAAGCACTGAGCTTGGGACGGTACTGCGGTTTTTTGTTATGGGTGAAAATACCACAATAATTATTACATATTAGGAGGTTGCTAGGTTACGTACAGCGCTCAACCAAGAGTGTACTACACCAGTTCTGACCAACAAAAACAGTTATAGTTCCAGTAAACCAGAGTCTGACGTGGAGAAAAGTCCCCCACTACATAGTCCCCCACTACATCTGTCATACGTACATCAAACAAGTTCTCCATATTTGCACACAAACTAGTTGCTTCCCAAGTAACACGCATTTTTACATGTTCCCCAGCATTAGTCACACACGTAACAGTCATGTTCTCAAGCCATGCATTCGATAACAGTGCTAGTACAATAAAATCATGTCCTCCTTTCAAAGTATACCTCGCTTACAACTGTTGATGACGTGCAAGGATGTTTCACCACAGACAAACAGCATGTGAAGTAATCTCCCATGAAAACATCGTCAGAAGTATTTATTACAGAATCGAATGCTATGCAATACATCATCTGTATGTTGATACTGCCATAACCAAGAACCAATGCAATAGCCAGCTGTAATACATGCATAACCCAGAAGAGAAAGGATCTCACAGAGCAACGATGGCCTTCCTCCTTCCTCCTGCTCTCCAGAGGATGTCAGCCATGCCAGCTGCCAGGGCAGATGACCGCTCAGCAGGAGAGGGCTGAGGGCTGTGTATGAGTGTGTGTGTGTGTATGTGTGTGTGTGTGTGTGTGTGTGTTAAAAATCAAAGAGTTCATACAATTTCATAAAATAATAAACTTTGTGGTTAGCTGGTATAAAACTGAATAGGGATATACAGTAGAGCCTCACGTATCCAACCCATACAGTGAGGGAATTAAACCACGTGCTGGTACATGTACTTACACGACTGTGAACTACAGGCAAAAATATACCAAGAACAAAATGGTAGCTTCTTTGTCTTCTACCAAGTGAAATTGTATTGTGTTTTTCGCTAGCTGGTATCTTAAAGGGGTTGGGCCCCAACACCATTGGATAACTGAGGGTCTGCTGTAAGGACTACATGTACAGTGGACAGACACTTATGAGTTTCTTCGTCACCTTGTAGTGAGGTCCTTCTCTCGGTCAGTGAATAGCAGGTGTTTCAGGACGTGGGCCTGGATGCATGCCAGCACTCCGCACGGACCACCCTACAGGATGCAGATGGCAATTGACAGATACCACATGCGCACATACATACATACACACATGCACACACACACACACACAATTCCCACCTTGTGCTGCACGAGGCCGTACTCGAGGTGGGGGAGGTCACAGAAGAGCAGGTTCTGCCTCTTCCACTCCGAGTTGAAGGAGGGAGCCTTCGCTGAGCCAAACAGCAGCTCTCTCAGTGACTGCAAGGGAGATCATTTGCAGTGGAGTCACACTATACAGACTATACAATTATATTAATTACACTGGTCAGTTAATGAGCTATAATTAATAATACGTAGTGAGCCCCTGTTCTTATAGCTCACAATGAATGCATGTGTCACCATTCCTGATTCTCAAGGTCAGGCATCCAGCAGTAACTGGGGTTTATTGGGATAGTAGGAGTGGTTGTAGTAATGATTTCAAATGTACATACAAGGGGTTGACATTGTATGTACTTATATACAATGTGAGTGATAAACCCAGTCCTTTTTTTTAAAAATACAGAAGAGATTGTCAGTTATTAAACTCGCAGGCCAGGGCCATGTTTTGTTGATGAGCTACGAACTGCACCAACTTTGGCAGTCTCCAGGGTGATTGGTTGGCCAGCTGGAAATGTTGGCACGCGGCCATGGAGACCTGTTGGTGATTAAGAGAAGACATTAGCTATTAACATTAACACTCTACAACTACATCATGCCGTTATCCTGGCTACCTCCGGTAGACATGGGGGTGGTCTCAAAGCTGAAGTCTAAATCCTCCAGATCCTCACACAACAGTTCTCCTGATGCCTGCAGTGATACATATGTGCATGTGGAGTATGGCTAGTCTCATTCTCAGGGCCCTAGTTTCTTGGCTATAATATTATATGCAAAAAAAGGAGAGCCCTGGAATGACTACGGCTGAGTAAAAAGTGATATTCAGGAATGTGAAGACAGAGACAGCATGCAATAGTAGTGAGCAATATAATACATACCACCTACAACCATAATCACAGGTAGATGTAAGTACTTTGCATATATGTATGAACTTGCTTGCTGAGTATCTAGTCACACATCATATAGTTCTCTACCTGCACCACTGCTGAGGTTGACTTAGGCTGCCTGGTGAGGGGTCCGGTCGACTTCATACCCCTGTGCACTTCAGAGCCCAAAGCTCCAGCCTGTTTCCTTCCACTACTTCCAAACGAGTCTGCATCCTCTTCCTTTTCCAGCTCTGCCACTGGTATCCTCACAAATGGTCTCTCATCTTGCAAGAGATCCTTGTTTTCCAGAGGCCTACTCTTACTCGTGATACGTTGTTGAGATGGTGAGGGTACTTCTTCTGGTGCTTCCAATTCCACAGTGGCCTCCAGATCAGTCGGGCCTCGAGGCTTGAATTTGTGGTGTCTTGAAGTTCTGGCTCCAAGCCCTATTGCAGTGGTAGCGGACTGATCACGACTGCTGAAGAAGGCTGGATCCTTACGATGAGAAGTGTAGCTCTGTTTACCGGGATGAGGTTTAGAGGACAGTCTGCTTGTGTCCTTTCTTTCTGTTATGTTATCTTCTCTTTTCTCAGAGATGAAATGATTTGCCCCTGCCAGCTTCTTGCCTGAGAGGGCAGCATCTAGGGATTCAGTGAGCGGGTTGCCGTGCATTCTGTGTCTGCTAGTACCACTAACCATGGGAGCAGCAGTATCAGCCGTGGCACTACTCCTGCGTGAGCGGTGAGCACTGGAACGGTATTGAGATTCAGACATTTGCTTCTCAAGTACACCCTCGCTAATGCTTCTTTGCTGCTTCAGTGTCTTGCAACGTTTCTCAGATTCCTTAACAAAATCATACTGCAGAGCTGCAGCGCTAGAATCCATAGAAACTGCTGTGTCTGTTAAGCTCAGTTTTGGGGCAGATTTTTCACGCTTTAAAAATCTTGAAATCTCTGACTGCACTTCACCAGTTTTGCTGGTTTTTTTCTTAGCAGGTGAGAATGCTACAGTGGGATTGGCTTCAGTGATGGAGTCCCTGTGCTCTGATGAAGAGGAGCGCTCTATAAGGAACTTCAAGATAACTTCAATCATTGTCCGGTAGGGGTTACTTAGCTCCTGAATAAAATACAAAAATTTTCAAACTCCACACTGACTCAATATAAGCAACCAGAGGATTCATAGCTTTGATTTAATTATGGTCAATTACTTGACCTGACAGAAATAAAATTTTCAATATATTTTTACATGAGGTATCTCAATTATTACACATATTTAGTCATTTAGCTGCAGGCCTAACTAACTCACCTCCATCCTAATCTATTCCAGTCCCCCTAACCATTTACTCCCACATACCCCAACATTACTGTAACACATACATGCGAGGTATATGTTTACTACTCTCTACCAGATATACCTTTCATTTCACACTAACCTTGTTCTTTTTCATCAACCTCTCAATATGAGCTGCCTTTGCCAGAGCAACACGATTGCTGATGCTGGAAGGGAAAAAAAACTATTGAATGCTGAATAATGGGCCTTTTGAAAAGAAATTAAGTAATGTCTAATATGACAGAGGTACGCCTGGGTATGAGTATCCATAAGTGTAGTGCTAGGTCCAGCAGGCCAGCGACTGCTGTACCAATATTTTGGCAAGGCAGACCACACCCACTGCACTAGTACACATGATATTGATCAGAGAACAACGTAGCCTAATACTGAAAAGCAAACGCAGTCGGACCAGGCTTTAACCTGAACGGTCAGTGAGCAGCAGGTGAGTACGTAGTGTGTTAAGAAGGCGACACAGTACACGTCTTCATGATTTGTTTTCTGCGCCGTGCGCATACAGGCTATCTTGACAACTGCATTTGTCCATGCATGAGATGGCCAGAAACACATCAGTCAGTGTGATAATGCAAATACTAGTTTAATGTAGGACATTGTGGGGCGAGCCTGAGCTAGTGGATTATGTATACAATGGAGTGCATGTAGCATGTCATTGACGCTGTGACTGAGTCAGGTCTTGTATTATTTTAATACAACAGTGATTGTTTGACTTGACAGGGTTCATAGATACTGCAGTACCCACCCTAATAGTAGCCTGGATACTATTCTTACGAGACAGCCAGTTGTGAGAAGTCTGAATACGGGTGCTTTTGTAGTGCATTGCAACTTTGTGTTTGAATATTGATTTGTGCTGAGAGCTTAGGTCCTATCTCTTTAATACACTGAGGGGGGGGAGCCTAATTGCACAGTATAGTCCAGCCTCTTATAATTCGACGCGAAAGAAGTGATCACAGCATGATACAAAACTGTTGTACTATAAACCACTATGGTAGACTACATCCGGCACACCAAAACATTCTAAAACTGGATTATTATCACTGTCTAGCCCTTGCTCGCCATGTAAGCAACATAAAAACTAACTTAGATTGACGTACCATGGCCTTTTGGGCCTGCAAACTTCCAGTAGTGTCCATTCTGCTCATGCGCCACAGACGTAATGCTTTGCATACGTAATGCGTAATACGCAAAATTAGAGTTTTGCACTTACATTCGGTAAGACGTACGTACCATAATAATATATACATACATACATACATACATACATACAGACACGAACGACCAGCTAAGTCGCTAGGATTGGGGCTCGCTCAGGCTCGCCCCAATTATACATGCTGGGATATAAATATTTGACCCAGTCAAGCTTCTTGCAAAAGACTATGACTGCAACACTTGTAATACTCATTCCATTCCAGCCACGCAGCTGCTCTGGGTCACTGGGTGTACGGGACCAGCTCTAGATCTGCATCACCAATCCACTATATACTGCTACGCTTATGGTATCAACTCTTTGGTTTCCAGCAAAAATTTTAGGGTTAGTTGGTTAGTTGATAAGGGTGCATATGATTATCACACAATCACTAGACTAGGATTGTATGGCATTGAGCTGGTGTTTGGGTAGTTATTATTTAGCTGTAAATTAAATGCAATTTTTCATGATGAGTATTTGTCAAGTGTGCCCAGGTACCCACCCCACTATTAAGGCAGGGATTACCATCTTGATTGTGGGCTGTACTGAGACTAAAACTCACTGAGGGGGAGGAGTGAGTCTGGGCGGTTTTTCATTGTACTGGGAAAAGTCCATTTGAAGCTACAGACTACATGCAGGTTATGAGCTCCTGACATAAATTGATACCTTTCAGAGCCTCTGGGAAGCTCTTCATCCATTTGGGACAAAGTCAACTTCAGACCCTGCAGGTGGAGGTATGTGTGTTAACTTGTAAGAGCTCCGCCCACCTGTTTACAGCCAGAGGCTGGAGGACTAGTCATTAAATTATGTAATGGCAAAGTTGTGAATAATGTTTTTAGGCTGACAGTACTTGTAGTACTTATTCACCTTTCTGCTCAGGAACTCCCTCACAAGAGATGCACTTAACTCTTCTACAGAAGTAGACATAGCTCCACGATCAGTGACGATCCTGTTGACCTTCACATGAGTAATATTGTAGTTAGCGTTGATAATTAGAGTCCATTTTATGTGACGTCATGGAGCACGTGCTCCCAACTGACGCGCGCGCGCAAACTTTGCAGAAGCCGGGAAATGTTACACACTAGAATAGCGAACATTACGGTGGCCGAGAAGGTTCACCCGCTGCGGGTACGGCGGGTATGGGCGGGTACCGACGGCGGGTAGGGGCGGGTATGGGCGGGTACCGACGGCGGGTAAGGGCGGGTACCGACAATTATACCACGTGATGCCAGCCTCTTACCGCAGCCGCGAAAATTCCATGGCTGCAGTTTTATTTTCGCGGTAGCAGCTTTTTTTGCAGCAGTGGAAATTTCACGGCTGCGGAAAAACCTGCGAGGGGAGGCCTGAGTGCGGGGCTAATGCCAGCGCGTTTGTAAAAAATGAAGGCGTTGCCTGTACTTTCTGGGTGACCTGGGGTTTAATTTAATCGACTTGGGCTTCAATGTATATTTAGATAGTAGAGTAGAAGGAAAGAAAGGACCTACTCTACTATCTATGTTGATTAATTATAAGATAGCTGTAATATGATTATACTATGTTGAAGGCCTAATAGCAACTATTTAAGAGAAAGGGTGTCCATTTGCTGTAATACAATACTGATATGACCATGCACTGATGTGAACAGCAAGAGGCCTCGCATCGTTCCCATGGTAATGAGGCTACTGATGATTTTATTATGATTCCATAATCATAATGTATTTTACCATGGACTGTATATATAGCTAGGTGATGTTGGTGGAACGAACCAGTTTTTACTACCACGACATGGATCAGTTACTCTCCTTCATAATAGTACATTTCCTTTATTATTCCAGTATTTATCACTCCTTTGGTTGCTTGTTTGCATGCATGATCAATTCATAGTTAAGCAAGTCATCAGATATACTGTGATCTCTAACATCATCAACTCATCAGAGTCAACAGCTGTACATGAAAATGGTTGTAATTATTGTAATAATAATATTTCAAATAGGCTGCTAGAGCGGCTAGAGTAATACTAATAGTCCATGCATGAGTTGCTCAAACTTGGGTGGATAAATGATCTTCAGACCAGTAACATTGCATCAATCCACAGAGCCACCATGTCCAGCTTATCTTCTGCTCCTAGATTTCATCAGAGAGAGATTCACCTCAGTACTGAAACTGTGTTATGCTGAATCCTCTATCAAACCATAGATAGTAGTACTATCTATGATCAAACCAAGCATGCTGCTTATAGATGTCCAACTATAGCTACTTCCTGATCATGATCACCACATAAATGCATGGTTATAACTACCATGTAGTTAATGCTCAACGTTTATCAGTTTCAGTATTATTAGCTAGCTATTGGACACTGGTGGAAGCAGCCTTCAAGTTTAACATAATATAATAGCTATCTCAGTATATTATAAAGATTGAACTTGAAGCCCAGGTCGATCAAACCCCGGGTCACTAACCTTCTGAGGTTTTTCTCCCAGCGTTGGCTACGCGAGACTGTAAAGACTCTGTCGCATACTACTCAGGATCACGTGGCATAATTGTCGGTACCCGCCCTTACCCGCCGTCGGTACCCGCTCATACCCGCCCCTACCCGCCGTCGGTACCCGCCCATACCCGCCGTACCCGCAGCGGGTGAACCTTCTCGGCCACCGTAGAACATACAAGATTGTATCGTCACTCAGGAGCTGGGATTATTATATTTTATATATACACAAGTACTTTTGTCAGAATTTTGGAGACTAGATATCATTAGAGCATACAAGTAATTTCAGTTACAGTACAGGAGTTGAAACATCATGTGCACAGTACACACGTATAATTGCAGATTTTTGAGTCAAAATATCACAGTGCACAAGTAATTTGTTTTCAGATTTCAGAGTCAAAATATCACAGTGCACAAGTAATTGCAGATTTTAGTGTTGAAATATCATCACAGTACACGAGTCAGAATTTTGGAGTCTAAATACCACCACAGCTATGTAGAGCTTCAGAGAGAAATTTATAGTCAATCACTTAATGAAGGATTCTTTACGAAATATTTTATCGTTGGCTTCTCACTTAAAAGAATATCATCAGAAGGTAGTCCACACATTGTGCAAGCCATGGATGAAGAATCAGTTTCTTGTTGAGCTACCTCATATCCAGACTTGTTAGAAGTATAGACACTTGCAGGTGTGACAAGTGGCTCACTTGTTGAGTCCTGATTATGAGAGTAGGTAGAATCAATTGGTGCTGGTTGAGGAGCAGGGCTGAGAGGGTTTCGTCGTAAATACAGTTTGCAATACGGTTTGAGTGTAGTGTTGCATGTAACCAAGTTAGGTCTCTCGCTTTGTGCTTCTAAACTGTGGTCAGTAGAGAGCCCGGTAACCAGCTCTGTTTTATCAGGGCTATAGAATAAATAGATGCAAATACATTATATGCAGCAAGCAAATATATCTTTGACCCTCCCTAATTAATTCCCTTCAAATCTCTCCTTGGCTGAAGAGGGAAATTTCCCCAGTTTGGAATCATTATTCCATTGCTCCAGCTAGCATTGTATTTAGCATCTTAGCAACAATGATCTTAAAGCCAGTGAAGTTAACCTTTCATATAGCTATGTGAATCTTAATGTGAACAGTAATATGAAAGGCTAATATAGTGCAGTGTATATAAAAGGATGCATGCATGTATAGTCCATGTGTTTACCATTCTGTAAAATGCTCTTGCATTAGCATTTCTTGATACTATACTGTCTTTTCATCTATAATTATGATCATATGACTAAGTGTACACTCTATAGATTCCAAGTGTTCACATGTAACAAATGCGCAGAATAGAATTGCAGTGATGCTGTGAGTGTCAGATATACTCTCCTGTGTTTATGACCATTAAAAATTTGTAGCAGCATGTTGACAACAATCATGTGCATGCACATACATAAATTTTGGCCAAAAAAAGTGTGGCAGGCACTGTTCTGAAGCCTCTGCATTAATTATTCACCTTAAAACCTTTCTCTCACTTGATCAATGACACTGTAATAAGAAGAATTCCCATACCTTTGCAAGGACGTCGACTCTTGTCCACACTGTATAATATGTGTGACTTCATTCTCTCTATAAGGGACACATAAGATAAAGAGAAACTCAGTGTAGTTGAATAGCTATACCAAATGAGTTTTGCACACTAACTATATAGAATCAGATTCTATACCATTAGTTACTGAGGGTCAGGGGATGCTGTACGTTGGCATGCAGTCATATGTTTAGGAGTAGTATTAAGTACTTTCTGATTCTAGATCATTATTGCATGAAGTCCCCAGGCCCACATGCATGTTTCACTTTATAATTAGCTAGTAGTAAACCACAATGAGAGTCTGGGGATATGGCTGCATGCAGAAGAATAAACTGAAAATTCATACTTTGACCGACAGAGAAAAGAAGTGAATTTTATGCCTATTAATTTTGTTGGCTTCACAGTGTTATATATCCAACTCCATCCTTGCCTCTTGGCTAGGGATATGGTAAGAAACTCCCACCTTCTACTTCTAACCTGGTAGCATTGTCTTCTTGTAATTCTTTAGTGAATTTCTTGGGATGCGGATGCTGAGTCTGCATGTATTGATACAACATTTATAGTGGGTGGATCAAAGGTACTGGCTATACTGTATTACATTGCTAAGTTGTCTCAGCGCTATAATGAAACTGCGTATAGTACTAGAGTCTAGACGTACGCATTGCGCAGATACACAGAGTTATGACGTAAGTTAGTTAGCACAAAACCACACCCACTAGAACGAAGCCGCATCGCCCAGCTGGAGAAGCGACGACTACGCGATTAGTTCTTTCTCACCATAATGAGAGAGAATATGATGCATTGCTCACGTGGCCATTCCACCAGTCAGTGACCCTGACCCTCTTAAACCAGGACAAGCAAAGGGACATAGTGCGCCCAGAGCCCAGCTCCTCGTCCTTCCAGAGGCCTAGGAATGAGATGAACGTTGCCTCAGGCTGTCCTATTTTCCCCAGTGTCTGTTCTCAATAATCCTTCATATGTAATAAAGGATGATGTAATATTTCTAAAATGTCATATCTCCACACATCAGGTATGTCAGGGAGCTAATTATGGAAAATTTTGGGTAGTTTAGAGATATGTCTTGGAAACTTTTGACTGTCCCTGAAGCCAATTTTGGCAAAATCTAATTTTGGTTTTTGAATAAATCCAATGTGATAAGTTTTAGACTGTTTATGTTGTACAATTTTGATAGTATCCACTTTTGGCTCCTTTCAATATTGCAACTTCAGCTGTAATAAATGTCGTGTCATGGTATATCCTATCCAACTTCCTCTGCCATTAAATTTTTATGCTATCATCTTTTAGTACCCATGTACATTGAACCCATAAAAATATTCAGCTATTGCTCTCCATTTGTGCGGCTAATTTTGTTGTGCCTAGCCTGTGCATGCATGTAGTCATGCTGTTAGCCACCGTTTTACGTCAAAATGTTGCTTGACGATCTTCGTAAATGCATTGTTGACTTACAGGTATAGCAGGCACCGCATACATTTTCTTGCTCATGCCTAGTGCATCACTAACTATAAAGGGATTTGCGATTTTTGCATGGATCCTCCTCTGAACTTCATTGATCTTCCAGACAAAAGTTCCATTGTAGCTAGTGACCTGCATCGTCTGCATCATGAAAGCGAGCTCCGTGAAACCCTCGTGGAGCTGCTGGATAGCTGTTTCGGATTTCATGACAGCTTCTACAATTGGTTGAATCTGAGATATTTCTCCTCTAATCTGAGAAATATCATCTCTTACTGCCGCAACGTTTGTGTCCAGTGCTCGAATCCGGGAGTCAATGTCATTGTTCACTCCCTTGTGTAACTCTGTATTGGATTTCTTTAGAGCACGACTTATCAGCTTCAAGTGGTACAATGTTTGTTCAATGTCATGTTTTGATAAGTCTTGAAAGTTCCCCTGCAAAGATTGAAAAAACAGTATACATAAACTAAGAAAACAGAAATATCTGCACCTGTATTTTATACCCCAGGGAATAGTTCAGGAACTCATTATATTCCTTGAATAGTAAGGTTGTAACCTTTGTGCTGCGAAGATTCATAAGTATAGAAATACCTGCAGCTGTATATTGATGTTATACTCATGCAAGGGAGAAATCCTGAAACTAGAATATGTACCCCAATATCTTGTAGCTGCAATTGTGAGATGATGGAATGAGGAAGCTTACTTTGAACTGGCAGCCTTGTTCCAGGTAGTCACAGTCCCTAACTTGCATGGTACAAGTGTTTGCCAGATGTTGAGGAAGCTAGTGATAATGTATGAGAGAATCATGACTCATTTTATAAATAATTTGGCATATATATAATAAAAATAGTATACATGGTGAACTATACTTACTTCTTTCCTGAGACACTTTTCTCCACATCCATTAACGCAGGGAATTAGGACCTCCCTGCAGTCTGTTTTCAAGTGATTCTGCAGAGAAGAAGCAATCAGATGTGCTCATACCTCAGTGGATTTTATTAATAAGATGTAGCTGCACCAAGCCCTGTACATACCCCATACATAAAACTTTCAAATACTCTCCATGCATAGGACTACCAATACTGAGACTCTTACCTGTAATGCAATCTTCTCTACACACCATTCACAGCTAACTGGAGAGAATTTGCATACAGAAAGGTGATCTTCCAAGTCATTCTTGTACATTTCTTCCTCACAGCCAACATTTGGGCACTTTACAGTAGTAAACTTGCAATTCTTGTGGTGCTCCTATATGCCACAATGACAAAAATCAGTTAGAGATAAATCTAAGAGGGAGCAATAGCTACCAGGCTTAATTAAAGTAATGTTCCTCTATATATAAATGCAGCTACACTCATCTTTAACACTTTTATCTTACATTAAAGTGCTTGCTCTCTCCTTCCCAAGGGCAGCCAGTGTTCGTGCACTTGATCACTGTGCTTGCAAGTTCCATTTCCACTGCCTTGTCCCGGAAGCACTGGGTGAGATCAACCTCCCCTCCACAAAGTGGGCAAGATGCTGCTGACTTCTCTTTGCTGCTATAGAAGGAATTGATGTATCAGTGTTTAAGTTTGCAGATCTAGCCTTTGCTACGTGCATGCAAAGTGACCTCTAGAAATATTATTCATTTGCAATCGCTCACGCTATCATGAATTACAAATGCTATAATTTCTAAGCGGCCAATATATTCTCATGAAAGAACACTAGCTAACATTTGCATACCTGCTATTGTCAGAGCTTTGGAGATTCTGGAAACACGCACCGCAGATTCTATCTCCACAGGGAAGCTGTCTCGGCTGGTTAAATAGATAACTATTACAGAATACGCAAAACAACGATGGATTGAAGCTTGTGCGTACTTCACCCATTTCTGTAGAACGCGTTATTGATACCATCGACTTGAATTTTGTGGTCGTGGACGGGCCACAGGTTTTTATTTTTGTGGTTATAGCCGTCAGTCTCACTGTTTATATAGAGTGTGACCACCGGAAATACTGAATATTTCTAGTAACAAGTTAGTGCGTGCATGGTCGTGAGGTCAGGTGACGTAGCATTGCTCAGGAATGTGACTAGATCTTTCTTTATTGCAGCATCGAGACTAGATTGCATGCAGTAAGGATACTAACTACTGCGTTAGTAATTAAGTATCCTAGTAATGACTTCATGTAATACAAGGCAATACAAGTCGATCGAAATGTAGGCAAATGTAAATAGAAGTTGTGTTGAAAATATATATATATATAAGTAAAGCGGCTTTCAGCCACACCCAGCTCCAGGCTGGTATCTGGCACACGGTGGGAAGTCGATCGACTGCATAAAATAAGTTTATGACAGCCGTCCAGGTAGCTCAATTCCCTTGCTGCACTTCTTGCTGTCTCTCGTTCTGAGCGGGTGTCAAAGCTTACTTGCACTCGAAGCCCGAAGCCGTACCGTCTAGCGGTTTCATGTGGTATCGGTATTTTAATTAGCCGTTCTGCAATCTGATTGGACTGCAAAATTTCTGCAGGGAGTACAAAACGTTATATAGGCTTGTCACCAGACTAGATCCATGTCACGTCACGTACGTACACATAACATATTACATCACTTTAATAGTATTTCATTGGTTGATAAGCGGAGTATAGCTACGTGCCGTACTTCCAGTATAATGGGTCAACTATCATCCTTCTCCCCAAGATGAGCTCGAGCCAGCCCACTAAGTGGATAGCCGATGGTGATATTATGGGAAGTGATGGGTGAATGGGGAGAAATTATACCACTGCCTGCTCTCATAAACTAGTACATCTAACAACTGCGGAAGACTGATAGTCCTGTCTGTAAAATTAAAATAATAAAACAGGATCACTGTTAGACACTGTAACACTATTCATTTACATACATACATACATACATACATACAAGGCCTGGGTACAAGGCTATATAGTCTAATTGGCTCATCCTATAGCTAGGCCATCATAGTAGTGGAACTCCTCTTCAGTTTCCTGAGGGAGAGAGCAGATGGAGTTCAAACAAAACAGCCCCCATGTGTTGATATAGCTTGTAGGAAGCTCCATCCAATAGCAGATAAAGTACCCACATGAGAATACAAAAAGCAGATCATGACAGGCAGAAGATTAGCATAGACCCACTAACAGGCTTGGAATAAGCTAAGTTTAGGTGGTCAGACCAACTTTCTATATTTAAATACACAGCTTGGTCAAAGGGGATTTTACAACTGGTACACAGCTGCTGAAGATAGTGCCTGGAAGTGCATTGTGCCAATTGGCTTCTGTTTATCCCTATACTCACACAGTGCACACTACTAGTAGCATTGCAGACAAAATTGTAAAATCCCCTTTGACCTAAGCTGTGTACTTAATAAGGTTATCAGTAAGTCATAAAGCTCATTCATGATTGTACTGTGCAGTGGGTGTTGTCACAGACATTCTTTTCAGATTGGAACCACCACTAAATAAAAATACTTGGACGATGGGATGGTCGAGCAACGCTTTTGAAGTGTACATAAGGTTATCAGTAAGTCATAAAGCTCATTCATGATTGTACTGTGCAGTGGGTGTTGTCACAGACATTCTTTTCAGATTGGAACCACCACTAAATAAAAATACTTGGACGATGGGATGGTCGAGCAACGCTTTTGAAGTGTACATCAAGATACCATGCAAGGAAACCCTGGCCCAGCTTACTAGATATGAGCCATCAATCAGCTTCATACATAGCCTCGTCCCCAGGCCACACTGGGGGTGTGTGGCCTGGGTATATCCAATAGTGAATATCCTAAGTTATCAACTTTAATTAACTAACACATGGCATTTAAGGTCAAAACAGAAAAAGTAACCCCCCCCCCCCCATTCTGGACAGGCCAGTGACAGGTGTCACCTTACAGCAAGATCAAGGACAGGTGCCACCTGATGACATGCTATGTCACCTACTGGTAGCAGGCCACTTTATCTGGTGATAATAATTAAGTGTCACCTCACAGCCCTCTCAAGCACAGGGTCAGTGGGTGGGGTCAGCCATCAGCCCTTTATACTGCAAAGACATAACTACTACTTCATAGCGTCAAAGGCTTACACAATAATAACTGTACACTTCTCATACCAGGAACCACATTAATGGTAGCAATCTGATGACATCTGATGACAGAGAAGGTATAGTCTCATGCTTAGCCACTTTTGCATGTGGCTAGCCACTTTTACATGTGCCTGGGTTTAGCAT
This sequence comes from Phakellia ventilabrum, assembly GCA_963921505.1. Classification (NCBI taxonomy): domain Eukaryota; kingdom Metazoa; phylum Porifera; class Demospongiae; order Axinellida; family Axinellidae; genus Phakellia; species Phakellia ventilabrum. The sequence goes on along the minus strand of OY997396.1, from coordinate 844,079 downwards.
AAGGCTATAGAGGACAGGGGTATAATGTCCCACCCTCATACCATCATTAATTCACTATTATAATATAGCCCACCCCCTGTATGCATGAAAACACAACACCATGTGGAAATGTTTTCAGCTGAATTCATTGCAATGACAGTGATTCATTGTGGCAAGCTAGAACTTCAATAACAAAGCAGGAGTAGTAATTATCCTAATACCTCACATCCTGAATATAATTGTGTATTGTCCTATCAGCAGTTCATAGAGTTTGTTTTGAAAGCCACTGCCATAGAAACATCCAGAAATGACCTTAAAGAGGTTAACTTTCAATTATATGTATGTAACATAATCCTCAGGCTTAACTAGCTGCCAATTTGGCTGTATGCTGGTATGTGTGGTTGCTATGGAACACACGTAGATATGTACATACACCCACACACCCTATGTAGTAAATGTCTACAACACAGACTGCAACTGAAGCAACTGGTATGCTGCATATATGGAAGACTATGTAGCTCCACTTACAAGTGGTATGAAAACAACACTAAAACTTATTTATATCCTCATCTCCTCTCCATTCAGTTCCAGGATGAGCCATCCTCAGGCTGCACAGCCCTTATTCCTGTGATATCAGGTTTCATACCATAGAAGAACTACCATGTCGGTGCCTTCTCCGCAGTAAACAAGAGGTATAGGCTTCGTTTTTTCATTTGCATCTCTGCTTTCTTTACTTCTCTATTGATCATAACATGAGGTACTGCTTGTGATAGAGGACCCTGTGGATCAAGGGCACTGTCTATGGGATGTAGGTAGCAAATAAAGAGAGCCATGGTAATAAAACAGTGGACTTTAGCAACTGGACCATGTACAGCACATGTGACCGATATTAACATTTGTGGGTGGAAAATGTCATGACTTGAAGCTTAATCATGAAAATAACAAAAATTGGCACCCCATGAAATTAACCTGCTATAGTACAGTACAGGATTTTTTGGTGAAGGTGAGAAAGATGTGATACTAGCGATCCATCCATGCAGGTCAGGGTACCAATGCCTTCACACAGTGTGTTGATCTTTTCGTATGAGTGCTGCATTGCACTGTAGGGAAGCCGTTTGCACTTCATTAGCCTATTAATCATTACATCATTCATGGCAAAGTACTATAACAACAATCTTTCTAGTTGACTGGTTATGTATACCCACACAGCCTGTTATTTACCAAAACAGTGTATGACCTCAAAAGGAGTGGGAATGGAGTTACCCCTGGTACCCAACCTCTGCCATAGCCAGCCATTCAAGAGTCGTGAAAGCTAATGAAGTGCAGAAATTTAACCCATATACTGATCAATGCATTACACAATGTTAAGAAATGGTGTTAGATTCACTGTACAAACTGAAGAGTCATAACATTAGCCTCCCGGAATCACCTGGGTGCAGTAGCCGTGGGCGCCAACCAGTCTCCCCTCCTTCTCATCCATGTCTTGACGGATACTGCAGAGAAATTAAAATATATAGTCATATTCCCATACTGCCAGTCTCATTCCCAGACATGTGTCATCTACATGAAAACCATTTTTAGTATCAGTGCTGAAACCCTTATTGTACGGACTACACACCATACTTGTTACTTCCATCATAGGACTAATTTAGTAGGTAGTTTATTGAGGCCATATTCTGTTTAGGAAATGCCATTTTAAAGAGTGAAGCATCTGAAAAGCCTGGGCTGCCATTCTAACTATGCTCTAAGGAAATGCCAATCCTTTCACGATATTGCATATCATCTGCATGACATTGGGAAGTATGGTTAACCACAACTCACACTAGAGACTTGCATGTAGTAGGAGGAAATGATATAATTATGCAACTAGGCAATGTTTCCTTTCTGTGGTTAATTAACCTATTGGAATGGTTAAATAGAGTCACAGACTCGAAGTCACAGATCAAAGTAAATATAATAGCCCATAAGTAGTTTTCGTGTAAATTCCAATTAGTCACAGATTGAGTCACACAGATACATGTATTATGCAGCATCCATGAAATCACCAGAGCTTACATGTAACAGTTATGCAGGGGTACTTTCTCTCTAAAGGGGCATACCAGCCTAATGGTGCAGATGTGCTTATATTGTACGCAGGAGTTTGAGTATTCCACGTACATGTATGTATGCAAAGAGTGTTACAGTGAGATTCACGGACAGCAGTTGTGACTCTGTGCCAGACCTAGCCTCGTTCCCAGGCTCTTGCTGGGGAGGGGTTAGTAAGAGCCACCTCCCAAGAGCCTGGGAACGAGGCTATGCCACACCACAATGATCTGACAGCAACACTTGAATTCAAACATGTTTTATTGTCTCATTCTCATCCCCCTGACTCAGAGTGGAGGGATATGCATGTGTGGGTCTGACCCTCATTCTCAGACTGAGTGTTGGCCCCATCCCCAGGCTCTAGGGGAGAGCCTGGGGATGGGGCCAACTGTGTGGTGAACTGAGGACAACAGAATTATCTCCTTTGTAGCCCAGGCTCCTTTCATCAAAAAGCAGTGATTCAACAGGACCAGGAGCCCATCAATGGAATTTGGCTGACATGCATTGTCAGCTCTTTTGGTGGGACCTACTAACTATGGATTATTTAATTACATGAGTGGTTTCTGAAAGCAATGACGGCCCTTGGTGGTGGGAGACTTGTGTCTCCACTTCTGAGCCTAATAAATATTTTTTTTGTAAATTCATTCCTATGATCACATCTACATGTATTTTGGCTCTGATTGTTCAATAATCTACAATATTCATGAGTGCAACTTCAATCAACCCAAGATAAACAATAGTAGACCATGCCCCCCCCTTCCCCCCCACACGCACACACACACATGCACCCACACACACACACACACACACATGCAGAGAAATGAAGGAGAGTGGGGAGTGTATATAGAGAACACAAATGGCTTTTGAATGTGTACATATGTAGTGCTCCAAACCTAGAGTAAAACTTTGACTTTATTTGCTGTATCTCCAACACAAACAGTAGGACACTAAACTGCCAGTGGAATACATGTACCTACATGTACAAATTTAAATCTGCTACAACGTATGTATGTAATTAAACTAGTAAAACCCACAGGATTCCGTGGGTTGTACAACACTCATGATTGGCAGTGATTGCTGTCAGCCTCATACCCAGGTCTCCCACCTCAGCTTTTATCTCATATATAACCAAACTACGTCACGGCACGCGATAAATGATACCAGGCCTTCCCCGCTTTTCCTCTCGCTCGCTTCGCTCGCTCGCATTACGTAATACGCACGGAGCAGGGAGGCCTGGGAACGCAGCTGATGTAGCTGCAGTATGCATAGTGGATATTTATTTGAATGTCATCTGAATATGTCTATCCCATTGTGTACAGGGTGCTGGAAACCACATGAACACAGTACTCAACTACTCACAGTACTCAACTACTCAACTTGCAGACTCAAGCACGCTAGTAATAACTACTCAACTACTCAACTATCGTGATAGAGAAGAATTTCCGTATACGGAAATTCTTCTCTATCACGATAGTTCAGTACTGTGTTCATGTGGTTTCCAGCACCCTGTACACAATGGGATAGACATATTCAGATGACATTCAAATAAATATCCACTATGCATACTGCAGCTACATCAGGACTACAGAGAAGATAGGCTTGTGCTGAGCTACCTGAGTTTAGCATAAGGCTATACAGTACAGGGGTATAATATTATGTATACCTCTCACTGAACAGTCATTGATTCACTACATAGCCCACCCCCTATGTGAAAAGCACAACACTATTGGGAAATGCTACGAGAGCAAATTTTCAGCTTCCATAGAAATTGCTATATCACCTTGAAGTGGTAAGCTCAGTTTTGGGGCAGATTTTGAAAACCTTGAAATATCTGACTGCACTTCATCCGTTTTGCTGGCAGGTGAGAATACTATAGTGGGGTTGGCTCCAGTAATGGAGTCCTTGTGCTCTGATAAAGAGTGTGCTCTATAAGGAACTTCACAATGACCTCAATCATTGTCTGGTAGAAGCTAGTCAGTGCCTGAATAATGGGAAACTCCCTTAAACGTTCCAAATTGATTTATGTACAACAGGGGTACTTGCTAGAGTATGAAAGATCTGGTTCTTGTAGTTACCCAGAAAAGAGAATTTATAGATTTACTAGCGTGCTTGAGTCTGCAAGTCTGAAAATTTACAATTTTGGTATACCAAAAAAGCCGAATTGCACTAGGCCACTTTGATCCACTGACTGGTTTCATACAGGGAAGGAGGGATATCCCCCCTAACTCCCCACCCTTAAAATCTTGGTGATAATAATAATTTTTTATACTCATAAGCAGCCCTTCTGGGTGCCATAAGCAACCTCTGACTGCTTAAATTACAAACTCTGGAGCCTGGGAATGAAGCTAGGGCTATAGGTCTCACGTACGGGCCAACCTCACTCGGAGGGAAGAGTGACTCTCAACAGTCCATCGATAGACTAGCCTAATTCCTCCCACTCAGTTATTATTGCTTGCTTGCAGTATGCTGTGGACTGGAAACTGGGAGTGAGGCTACAGAGAATTATTGGCCCACAACACCAGATTATGAGCTCCTGCCACATACGACTAGTACCTCTTGGGGAGCTCTTCATCCATTGGGCCAAAGTCAACTTCAGACCCTGCAGGTGAAGGGGTATACATGTATGCATTAAGGTACAGTGGGACTATTCCGACAGTCCCTGAGGTTATTCCGATACTGAAGGATAGATGGGTTGCATAGAGGGTATGAAGCTAAAAACTACTATGCACATAGCAGGTCTACTGACCTTCATCGAAAAGAAAAATCATTGGCTAACTCCATAGTATGCCAAAGATATTACATGTAGCTCGACTGTCGGAATTACCCCACCCTCAGAATAGCCTGCTTCATCTTAGTCAGATTGGCAAAGAGGTATTTTCAAAACCAAATACTACGTAAATGCAGTAAACCTGCAATGTGATTGGTTACATAATACAGGCCTAACTGGTACTTGAATGATCATGAGCCCCACCCACCTGCTTTCTCCATGGCAACACCAAGAGTATAGATACTCTACTATTTATGTAAACCAGAGATACTACGTAAATGCAGTAGCTCAGTGTGCATTGGCTAAAAAGGCTGTTAAAACGACAGTACCTGCCAAAAAAAACATCATCTGAGCTGCCTTGCATACCATGTACGGCCCAGCAGTTTTCATGAGTTTTAGAGCTCAGAAGCTGTCTACTACTTGCTCACCTTTCTGCTTAGGAACTCCCGCACGAGAGAAGCACTCAGCTCTTCTACAGATGTAGACATTTCTCACTACCACCCCCCAACAGTCATTCTGATCTGGTATACCCTCCATGCTGTTTACCAAAGCATGAAATATTGCAATTTGCAATACCGGATAATTAGAGTTTCATATCTCGGATTTTCCCCACCTACTTTTTAGGCAGTCATAATTGAGTCAAGTAGAACATGGACAGCGGTGATCTGCAAGCTACAAACGGCGAGGTAGCCAAGGAGCTATTCTCCTCCGACCCCGGACAGTAAGAGAAGACAGAAGCACGCGCACAAGGGCAGTCCCACGGCTACACCCAGACCCCCCCTAAGGAAGAGAACTGGGAGGGTGGGTGGGTTCAGGCTGGGTTTTCTGGGCGTCGTGTTTTTCTTCTTTCTGTGCCTTTTGGCGGTCTGGTTCACTGCTCAGCTGAACAAGGACTGGCTGGAACTCACGTGGGAAGGTGAGGCCCCTGCTTGATGTCTGATCACACACATTTATCAGTCGATGAGTTCTTGGGGCTCCATCAGTAACATTATGATGGGGTTATGATACTCAAGTCTCAGCCCAGTAGATAATAAAAGGGTACTAACTGTTAAAACGACAGTACCTGCCAAAAAAAACATCATCTGAGCTGCCTTGCATACCATGTACGGCCCAGCAGTTTTCATGAGTTTTAGAGCTCAGAAGCTGTCTACTACTTGCTCACCTTTCTGCTTAGGAACTCCCGCACGAGAGAAGCACTCAGCTCTTCTACAGATGTAGACATTTCTCACTACCACCCCCCAACAGTCATTCTGATCTGGTATACCCTCCATGCTGTTTACCAAAGCATGAAATATTGCAATTTGCAATACCGGATAATTAGAGTTTCATATCTCGGATTTTCCCCACCTACTTTTTAGGCAGTCATAATTGAGTCAAGTAGAACATGGACAGCGGTGATCTGCAAGCTACAAACGGCGAGGTAGCCAAGGAGCTATTCCCTCCGACCCCGGACAGTAAGAGAAGACAGAAGCACGCGCACAAGGGCAGTCCCACGGCTACACCCAGACCCCCCCTAAGGAAGAGAACTGGGAGGGTGGGTGGGTTCAGGCTGGGTTTTCTGGGCGTCGTGTTTTTCTTCTTTCTGTGCCTTTTGGCGGTCTGGTTCACTGCTCAGCTGAACAAGGACTGGCTGGAACTCACGTGGGAAGGTGAGGCCCCTGCTTGATGTCTGATCACACACATTTATCAGTCGATGAGTTCTTGGGGCTCCATCAGTAACATTATGATGGGGTTATGATACTCAAGTCTCAGCCCAGTAGATAATAAAAGGGTACTAACACTTGTTCAATGTCGTCATGGGGTGGGTACTCTGCGCCCCCTACTATTAGCAGGCCATAAATTTACCCCTGCTAATAGTAGATATCACAGAGTGGTACCCATGCACCCTGTAACGACCATGAAGACATTGAACAAGTGCCAGTGCTCTCTTAAGATACTTGAGTATGATACCAATTGAGTTTGTGTGTGTCAACTGAGTACTCGATCTTGTCTGACCCAACATCTTAGGAACTGCCCTCCCCTCCTCCTCCCCCCCCCCCCCCCCTTGTGTGTTTGGTGGCGGAGGCATACGTGCAGAGAGTTAGGTTACTAATAGTGGCGTCTTCTGCCAAGACAGTCCAGTTTGACACCTGGTCTTTCTATCATTCCCTAATAAAGGCTAATCTGGTATAACGGAAATAGGCAATCGGGACTCGAGGGGGGGGGGGGGAGGTGAGCCTCTAGCAAGAATTGTGCGCTGTTCCATGTCACACCAAGCTGCTTTTTGCAGAGGGGGAAACCTTATAAACAGGGCTCCCATCGCATTTTTTTTCGCAGCTGTGGAAAAAATTACGGCTACAGGGGGGGGGGGCATGGGCGTCTGGACACTTCTTGACACATTGTCTTCCTTGTTTCTTGTTCTCCAGATGTGAGCGAGTTTTTCAGTAACAAGCCACTTAAGTACACAGAGCAGAACAGGTCCAGTGTCTTCTACTTTGATGGAGAGCTTCTTCTAGGTGTGTACCAGTACAGTGTATATGTATAACTGTAGGTACTAGATAGTTTCTTATGGCCAAAAGAGCACATGTAAGTGCTGAACAGGTGGGGAGAGTTAGTATGTGCTTTTCAAACCCACTCACTGTTCTCTGAAGCAATTAATGGCCTCTCCGCCCCTTTATTCTACAGATTAACATAGGTCTACTCGCCCCCTCTGGGCCTCCCCTTGACCATTCTCTCCCCCTCCTACGTATATGAGTGCTTGATCCATATTTTAATGACACAGAAGCCATTCAAGGAAAAGTACACCTGCTTTTGTTTATGGCTGCGAGAATCCATTAGCTTCCATCACATTCCTGCACAAGGTCATTACTTACCAGCACAAGGCTAATTTTACCACCTGGTACTGCCTCACCAGGATGTATTGCTTCCTAAAAGGACTAAATTCCTCTCAATTACCCAGACTCTACTGCCCAGCCTTTTTTTCCAAATGTCGTTATTAACCAGCTCATCCTGGTCAGCCATTCCCCTCTAAGTCTCTATAGTAATTGTCATCTTAATTAAGGGCCAGAGGTAGGCTTGTCACACGCTGTGCTCCAAGAAGGCTAGGCTGCTCTTTCTTCTGGCTTGGGATTGTGGAGGCAGAGCCCCAGGGGATAGGGTGAGGTGTAGCCTCCTCAGACTTCGCTCACTGGAGTCATGGACTACCGAAGCTGTTATCCTACTTTGTTAGTTTTTGATAAGTCTTGTAGATCTACCCATGTGTGATCACATGGATTCAATTGAGTGTGATTTGAGAATAATTACGTGAGCAATAGGCAAGGTAATTGCATGAGTAAAGTGAGTGCTATTTTGCCTGTTGCGAGTGCAATTATTCCCAAATGGCATGTGATTTATGTAATATTTATTGCAGTTCCTATAGCTACGACCTTTGTTGAACTACAAGACTGTAATAATCGCACTCTTGTCTATGGGGTAAATGTACTATTACCAATACAGCATGTGATTATCTAGCTACTTCTCTCCTTGGTCCAAGATAAAATCTGGGGTGTACAATTTTGGCATGAGGTTAGCTAGGTATCTGGTGTTCTGCAAGTGGTTTCAAAGCCTCTCTCTCTCTCTCTCTCCCTCCTCTCTCTCTCCCCCCCCCCCCCCCCTCCCCTCCCCCCCAGGCTGCCTTGGGGCCCTGCCTCTGGCCATATTGCTCAGTGTCTTCACTGGGATCTTCACCTGCCTCTTCATGTTTTACGACTCTGATGTTCCCGGAAACTTCCCGCCAACTCCTGTCTCACCTCGAAAGTATGCATAACCTTCTAGTTAAAGGATCCTACTACATAATATTATATGCATTACAGACCCATGGCAGCATCCCTGGACAGCAACTATATAGCCTCATTAATGGACTATCTGTAACATAGAAACTGTTAAGACTTCATTCAAACTGACCATTTGCCATTTCTGCTATGTTAGTAACACTTAAAGGACTATCTATAACATAGAAACTGTTAAGACTTTGTTTAAACTGACCAGTTGGACTAATTGGCCTTTCCTCTAGTGGAAAATCATTAAGACTTGACAACTGAGTATTGAGAGAAGAGCATACAGCCTTACTCAGGGCAAAATTGTTTAATTAGAGAGCGGCATAGAAATTAGCCTCACTCAGAAAAACCACGTGGCCTGGGAATGAGGCTAAATTTGCCATATACAGCCATTTCCATCATCTGTAGCTGCTTGAATTATCAAGGCAGAAGAACCAAATTTTGTGTGTTTCAACAAATAATCCCTTTGCCTGTGACTTCTAGGTTGGCAGGACCGGACGGCACTGGCTGGCACCTGGGCTATATCTTTGTCCCCGTGAACACCCTCGCTGCCTTCACCCTCGCCCTGGTCTGCCTGAGAGTCAACATGGGACTTCCACTGTTCTGAGCTCAACAGAGCGTCTCTCTCTTTTTTAAACAAAAATCCATTTATCGTTACCTTCATCTGATCATAGTGTAGCAAATGTACACACACATGGGTAGCTCTCCAAGAGGTCATTCTCTTTTTCATGAAGACTTTTTTTTTTCTTTCTGGAGTTTCTTTCTGACAATTTTTTTTGTAGATATTTGTATGTAATGTATATCTCTAAATCCATAAATTTAAAATAGCACTAGTGAACATTAATACTGGAAACAAAAACTGGTTTTGGAAAACAATGAAGCTCTTCAAGAAGGATTCACTGAGCCATATCAGATATAATACCATCAATGCAGCAATCTGATGGCTGAGCTGAGCTGGACAATGCAAACACGTTGAACAATTACCTAATGCTTAATTCACTACCTCATTGCCACTCCTATATGGCTCCTTTGAGTCTGCTGAACACCTAAGAATTGCCTGAGGGAGGCCCAGATCGAAATGTACAGGCTATATAAGTGTCTTCTACAATCAGTAGATGTTTCTAAAGCAAGTGGCCCTGGCCAAATTTCTGGTAGGGGTTGAAGTTGACCACTGCAAGCATTGCTGCCCCAGTCACTAAGCTGTTTAATCAGTCAACTTCAATTGGATGTCTCCCAGTGACGTGGAAAACGGTCGAATATAGTACCTATTACAAAATCTGGTGACAAAGCAAGCTAGTCTGGCAAACTACAGACCAGTCTCTTTGCTTCCAATATTAAGCAAACTTCCGGAGAAGCATATTGTGAAACTCTTGATGTGTCCTTTGCAATTGCTAGCTGCCGTGCCAAGCGAGAGGAAAACAAAATAACACTTTTTTTAAACTCCTTTTTAGTAGTTCTATAAGTTTACCCCAGAAGTTTGTGTCATATTCCATCATTAGTTCATTTAAAATTGCTCCTTTTTAGTAGTTCTATAAGTTTACCCCAGAAGTTTGTGTCATATTCTATCATTAGTTCATTTAAAATTGCTGTAATGTTTTGTATATTAAACTTTTCTTCTTCTTTTTTTATTTTGCTCTCTAATTTGTTTTCATGGTTCCTTAGGTAATTAACACACTAGCAACCATAATAATAAAATTATGCTATTGGGACCCTGCTGTACATATTTTGTCTGTTTCAGCTTTAACATAAAAAAATGAGCTCATTGGATCCACCACAAGGGCTTATACTGCTAGGTGAGCTTTTCTGTCATTCCATCCATGTGTGTGGCTAATGAATAATTCAGTAGCCATCAGCCTGTCCATAGATATTATAGCTCCCGTTATGGGAGCTATAATATCTATGGCCTGTCAGACTAAGCTTCCCAGGCTTAATAGTGATAGATAGAGGACTATTGTAATATTTTGACTTAGTAAAAAAAAAGAAGCCTATAGCTATAGCCCCTTGACGGGCAAACAATTCTTCCCCAGGCTTACTACTGATAGATAGATGACTATAAGAGAAACAACTTGGAGGAAAAAATAAGCCTGGCTCCCTTCCTCCTGGACGGTCAAACCATTTTCCCGACTAGCTATCTGTGGTATTTCTCTAAAGAGAAACAACTTAACTTGAAGGGGAAAGAAGCCTGTAGCTAGCTCATGGACTGTCAAATAATTCTTTCCTGGCTTAGTACTGATAGACAAATGACTATTCGTGGTATTTCTATAAAGAGAAACAACTTAAGTTGGAGAAACAAATAACTAGCAAAAAAAGTATTTCTGTAAAGAGAAACAACTTAGCTTGGAGGGGGAAAAAGAAGCCTGTAGCTAGCTCCTGGACGGTCAAATAATTCTTTCCAGGCTTAGTACTGATAGAGAGATGGCTATTCGTGGTATTTCTATAAAGAGAAACAACTTAAGTTGGAGAAGAAAAAAAAACTAGCCAAAAAAAACAACGCCTAGTGAGCTTCCCATCCCTCCTGCAAGGTCAGATATACTTGTAGAGGTATGGCTGCCCCAGAAGCGTTGGATAGGCGAGACTGGGAATCACGGTGGGCACCGCAACTTACCCAGTCGTCCATTCAGCTTCGGGATCCGAAGAAAGAACCGGCGTTCTGCTACTAGGACGTAGAAAGTCGAAGATCAATATGTGTACAGGGGGCCCAATCCCCGACTTGATCACCTTGGGGAGATAACGCTCCGAACCCCAGTCTGCAAACGAGCGCACCATTTCGACAATCCGTCAAACGTGTGTCAAATTTAGCATTATAAACCCCAACCGTCTGAGAGCTGAACCTCAATAGAATACACCCGTAAAGCGTTGAACCTCAAGAGCTGAACCTCAATAGGTTCACACGTCATCATCAGACTTGTTGAGTCAGGCGTCATACTAATATATAATACATGCAGGATGTACAGCATACAAACTACAGTACTGCCTCAATCACATCACCGTTAATAATAACTATAAGTACCAATTATTATCAATAGCATAGCCTTGTTCCCAGGCTCCACTCTACAGCTTTGTTTTCATGCTACCTGTTTTGACTCTCCCTCTCAAAGTTCATCCTTTAGTCCTGTTTAGATGCACCTACTACCATTTATCCCATTCAGTATTAATAAGTTGGGGTGAATGAGGCTAGTGCATCGTACCTCATAATAATGAAACTTGCCTGCATAACACGCTAATACAGTATATGTATAATAGCCTACCTGCTGGCTGAATTTGATGGTGATAATTAAATGTTCTTGTGTATAATGGAATATCATGCACCTTCAAGTAGAAATTTCTTTTGACTATGCAGTAGTTTTATCTCCCCCCAGCATTCCAAAAACTTCACCCTCCCACGGTAGTAGATATCTGCAGTGGGTGTTGCTGATGTCTTGCCAGTTTTATGAGGCTGGATACACCGACAGGTCATAAAAGACCCGGTGTTTAATGTCATCACATGATTCTGGCAAGTATCAGCTGACTTTGACGAAGGCATCATGCATGCATACCAAAACTACTTCAAAAAGAAAATAAGCTGAGTCATACATAGAGCAGACACTCATTCACATTCAAATGAAGGATTCTTCTCTAAATACTTTATTGCAGTGAAATGGCATCATACAGACAACTTGAAAACACTGAGAATGGCATTGTACAAGAACTTGAAAGGGCAGAGAAATTGCCGTCTGCTTGGTGATTCAGACGAACATAATGCTGACAACTGTGATCTAACAACCGTCACATGGCTGTAGTACGAGCAAAAATGGCAATATTTTGGGATTGGTAATGATATTATTTAGGTCAATTATACATTAGTATGTCTGAGTGATACTCAAGATTTCAGGCTTGAAGATCAATATTCATTGGAACACACTTTTGAGGCCCTACTGCCAAATGTACAGAGGCCTAAAAAAAACTTCCTATGGAGCATAAAATAAATGCGATATGTGCCGGTGCCATACAATGTCATAATTATAGCTCGCTAGCTGATGTACTGAATCTACATAGTAGCGGCTTTTAATGCTGAACCTCAATGGGTGCCCATTGCCGACATCAGTCCAGACACTCATTTTACATTCAAGTCAGTGCTATATATCTATATATACATCATCACAGTACATCATGATGATATCATATATATGATATATATCTATATATACATCATCACAGTACATCATCATGATATATCTATATATATCAGTGCTATATATCTAGCAACACATGATTATAGATTCTATAGTGGCCATATAAATCAACACTTTATGGTGAAGAGAGGCCTTGAATTTGACGATTTGGTAGCTCGGAGGCAGCATAGCTTGACTTGACGCAGACCCTACAACAATGAAAAGTATTTCATGAGCACAAATTATGCAATTGAGCTGGTCCAAAGGACTTACAACTTTATTGGTGATAGATGCAACTCTTGACATGAGGTGTTTAGCCAGTCCTTGCACTTGTCTGCTGGCTGCTGTTCGATTTCTCCGCTTGAGAATAGTAGCAAAGGCATGGCAGCCCAACCTAGCAAGGGAAGCCGTGACAGAAAAACTCCTGCATGCATGTGTAGGGATAAAAATCTAAGACTACCTCTTACCATGGGTGTCAAAAGCATACTTATGGATTGTCTGTAGAGCTATATACACATAGACAAGGAAACACCCGCCACAGCTACCAATGGACACCAATAGCCTTAGGCCCAATAGCAAGTAGAACCCGGACTAAACTAAAAGCAAATAGCTAGTTGAATACCCTACACTGACAGTTGTACTTGTATTGGTCACATGGGCCTGGTTAGGCTCGATGCCATGTATCTGGTGTGAAACTCAGAAACAACACTAGCCTTGTAGTGGGATCGGCCCCACTGTTACAGTACTAATAAGGCGAGTATGAGTCACACAAAATAGCTAGTACCCTAAGCTGCTTAGCTTACCAACTACAGAGAGGCTCTGCAATGGTGAAAGTCGTGTCTTTGCTGTCTCCCTGTCAAGAGGAGCCACAAAAACAGTTGAGAATCAGTGAGAAGAGACAGGGACTACTGAAACTTACAGCACTGCATTTGCTCTTCGCCAGGCTATGGAAGTGGCGAATAGACTGCAGTATAATACCTACCAAAGAAGAAGACAGGTGTAATTATGACATTTCAGTACTTGAGAAACACCAAAACTCACTGAGGAAGAATCTGGTATACTTTTTGTATGACTTCCCCAGAGAGAGTGCCCTGACACTAGCCTTAAACTTTGTAGCCGCCAACAGGAACCCCTGTAGTTAGTGTATATATAACAGTCAGTTGCTTGGCTATACTAGAATATCCTATACCCTTGATCATGAGCTAGCATATTTACCTGGTAGACATTGGTCATTACTGTCTTTTCTGACAGCATCTGTTAAGAGAACGCCTCTTAAAAATATGAGTATACTAGTGTAACTTTAATCCCCCACAATTTATTTGAATGTGGAATATTCTAAGAATGACTGTCACCGTGATTGTATACTTGTAATGTTGCAGATTAATTTTACCTCACAGTCAAGAAAAATAGCATCACACCGCAATTGAACAGCCCTGAAACAAGAAGAGTGTAATGATTTAGTGATTATGAATACACACACAGCCATAAACTGTATTGTGATGCATCAGTGAATACATACCTGAGGCTATAGTAACGTATTTGTGCATGTATATATACGTATCCTCAAGCCCAGTTGGCCAAATTTTATCTCCACGACTGTGAGATAAAATCTGAGCCATGGAGATGAAATCTGAGGGAGGAAGGCCTGGTTTTGAGGCAGAACCATTCTAAGCTCAGGAATCAGTGGAACCAGAAGAAGTAGCTCACTGGCTGGTGAGTCGAGACAGATTATGAAAAGGATTGCTGTGGCGAGCAAAAGTGATGTTGTCTCTGATGCCTAAAATAATGAAAATGACGGAGAGAGCAGAGCATGTGGCTTAATGAATGCCTAGACTAATCAACAGCGCTAGGACACTGCTCACTTTTCTTGGTATATCTGGCATAGTCGTACTGCACATCGAGTGTCTGTGTGTTGACTAGCAGACCACACCACTGAACCCACTGCACTAAAAATGGTACAGAAAGGCAATATGTAGTCGGAATTGCCAGTGGGAATGGATAGATGATCTGGGGTGGAATATATACCTTCTTCCAATACTTTCACCGACCCATCCTCTTGGAGTGCAACATTTGTCACAGTCTTGGCAGGGTTGATGTAACAGTTATACTCAGGGATCCCTACAAGAAATTGACATGCCATAAATGTGTTTAGGCCTGTAAGACAGTACCTTCCATAGCAGAATTATACAAGTTTCTACACATTTCCTTCTTGCAAGAGTTTATAGAACATTATACATAAGATCCTGGTTGTAAGGTTCTGAAAAATGTATTTACCAAAGTATGCGACTGTTGAATATTACACTTATGGACCATTGGAGACAGATTCCAATGAAGGGTGGGATAAGAGTAGACATAGCAATTAGCGAAGCCTTTACAAACTATAGGATGAGGAACAGCATCTGGCCATGAGGCCGGTAGTATGGGTATCAAACTAATTGGCAGCATGGGTATGAGACCAGAATCACCGAACCTCTGGTCATGGTGCTCAGAAACTCCCCAGCAGTGTGAGGGTCCCTCGTAATCAGCAGGAAATCGTCGATGTAGCGCATTAACAGCTCATTCTCGGGGTCCATCTTTGGCAGGCACTCCTTTTCTAGCTCACTGTAGTAGAAGCTACGTAAAGGTATTAGAAATGTGCAACTATTACAAGGCTGGTACAAGGGTTGAAGGTGAAAAGTGACTATCAACAACTTTCTCTACTTTAAGCAGTCTGGGAGCAAGGCTATAGCACGTAGCCAGTTGTGAGTGTGTTAGTGATGGGAACACACCTGCACAGCAGTGAAGAGAGGGTGGATCCCTGGGGAATCCCCTGAACCTGTCGGTAATATTCACCTTTGACCTATAGCACATGTAGGTATAACATACATAATATATTTGCTCAGTGAAACTACTTCTAGCAAATACGTGTAGCTAGAGAATGTCTCAGGGGTCGGAGAAAAAAACAAGTCCCCAACCATTGCTAGCCTCATTCTCAAACTGCTCGAGCATGGGTCCCAGGATAGTACTTACTTGGATGACGTTTCCAAACAGGTGGTTCCTCAGCTGTTCCAGTATCTTCATCCTACTTTCAACAGGGTATAGCACCTTCAAATATGTGTGTGTGTGTGTGTGTGTGTGTGTGTGTGCATATGGGTGTATGTACATTGTATATAATATTAGCACCGGGCAGTATTTCAAATATTGAGTGACAATCTGGCTTTCAGTGTACGATAAAAATCACTAATCAAAGTTCCATGCTTGAACTGCAAAATCAAAAGCCACAAATATTTCTGCTGACCGTGAAAATTTTCATCTGCAAAAGAAATCGCCCATACGATAGTTAGTCTGATTGGCAGTGGGCTAAAACGTTAATAAGAATAGTCTGACTCACCATGTCGGTTAGAATAGCATTTCTCAGAGAGGTGTTCTTTGAAAGATCGGAGGCAAATTGGAAGAATGGCTCACACTCAGCTGCATATATGTATGTGTGCGGTGTGAGCAATTATAGTGATATGTTATACTGTGTGTGCGTGCTTGTGATAATGCAGCATAGAACTACATCAGATTAGAGCACATCTTACCTCTTGTAATGGCAGCTTTTTTGAAGCATCTTCGAATTTTTCCTTTGGAGACCATTGCTGTTGTGTAGCGACGAAGCAAGTATGTGGGCTGCAAAGAAAATGTTCATGGATATTAAATTATCCAAACACTGAAATTATATTATAGCAACCGAAAGATGCTGTTTCCTCAGTTATGTATAGATAGATACATCGATTTATAGGGCAGAAAGCCATTCGGAGATAATAACTCTTATTGAACAGCCCAACCAAACAATGTAACATGTACATGTAGCTAATCTTACTTTGAGCAAACATGCCCCATAGCACTAACCTTGGTGAGCACCTTGTGCTGGAGGATGTCAAATAGTTTCTCCGGGAGGATAGAGTCATAGCAGTTTGCGATGTCCACTCGCACAAAGAGAAGGGGCCGGCTACAAGAAAGAGGGGAAGGGATAGTCTTACCCCTGGGGGTAGGTTTCGAAATGTACTCTAGTATCTAACCTTTCTCCAGATGAGACTTCTGTCTGCCTGTGTTTGAACATCCTCAGTCTGTGATGGATGTCCTCATAGCCAGTGCATGTGCTACCAACTATCTCAGGCCTCTTGTCCTGTAAATATATATACAATGTCACATATTCGGTATAGAAAAGTAGATGCCTGGCAGAAACGGAAATTAAATGGTATGGTATCTGGTAACACCTTGTTCCATCCACACACACACACACACACACACACCTTCTCATATCTGAGAATATGGAGTGCATTTTGCAGTTGGTAGTTCACTGAAACCTGCACTTGTCTTCCCGGCAGACTGACTGGTAACTTGACCTTTGAGCCCAGCTTCATGATAGGTCTCACCCCGTTTGACTTTGGAAGAAAACGAAGCTTTGATACTCCCAGTGTCTTCCTGTGTAGGAGCATCAGCCCCACCTCTTCCTGGAAAACAGAAAGTGGGTGGAGTGTCTTTATCACAAATACGAATTACCTTTCCTTAGCAGTCTCTACCTTGGTGACAGGAGAGAGCATGACCCCGCTTCTATCTGCAGATGAGAAAGAAAACAGCCTGCATTCACTCCTAGGCTTCTCTTCATTCTCACCTGCCAACTCAATCCCTTTTTTCAATTATGAGGGAGAAACCACATGAGATTATATACACAAAAGGTGCATTGGAGTCAGGGCAGTGAGACTATGGCTCCCACTGAGTGGGAGCCATAGTCTCACTGCCCAACTGTCCACATATTCATACTATCTATAATGCCTCGGACACAAGAGTTCACCGTGAACTCCTGCTCTGACAATTAAGGTACCAAAATGGCAGTAGATACTTGCAGAATATTCATAACTATTCTCAATTCATAAAACAATATCAGAATTATAAAATCGATTTTGGTCCATGAATGGACACCATAAATTCATACCTTTGAGTGCTCTGTTGACCACCCTGGACCACACTGCCTTGCGGTAGTAGAAGACATGATTCCGGTAATCGCTGTGCTCCGTCACATAGAAAAAGGTCTGTAGAACAGCAGAATGGGAGAGAAGTCTGCATATGCCAGATCTAGGATGCCATTCCCACAAGTAAGGGGTCTAACTCAGGAGGTATTGATTGAATCACTCCCATCGTATCATAGATAGTAACCACCAATGTTAAGGAACTAATCAGGTATACCCATCACATAAATTACTCAAGGAAATAACTAAATGACCCAGGAGTGAAGGAACTAACTCATAAATGTCAGCAGCATTCCGACCTGGCCTCATCATACGCTTGGACGAGTAATCTATTTAGTTGGCCTCATTCCCATGTCACACAAATCCTTCCAAGTGCCTGGGAATGAGGCTAGGCCTGTGACAGCTA
This sequence comes from Phakellia ventilabrum, assembly GCA_963921505.1. NCBI lineage: Eukaryota > Metazoa > Porifera > Demospongiae > Axinellida > Axinellidae > Phakellia > Phakellia ventilabrum. The sequence goes on along the minus strand of OY997396.1, from coordinate 825,909 downwards.
CGTAGCACTTAAGTATTCATTAGGTATGGTTTTATTTCTCTCACCTTGATGGTTGGGATGATGAGGTCATTCATGAGCCACAGCAGCCACTTTGAGAACAGCTCTGTCTCTTTGAGGGAGTCCGAGGGAGATCGCTGAGGAGGATCGTTCCTCGCTCTGATAGGATCACCCTTGGTTGTGGTAACCCGTAGCCAGGAGCAGTGGGAGAGCTAAGGAGTGTGTGCATGTGTGTGTGTGTGAGTGCGTAAGTCATCAGTGTATATTTAATTTATTGAAAATTCAATGTGACTGAGTACATGTGTGTCTACTTGTACAGTACCTAAACTTACGCTTACCTTGATCCCCACTAGTAACTGTTTCACGGACATGAGCTCCCATCTCCTCAGACTGACAAACTCACGGAGATGTGACAAAAACAGTGAAGGAAAAACTCCTCCCCTCTTCACCCTCATTTCCCCCCTCCCTCTTCTCAAGCTCCCTTATTCATTATGTACACATTAAGGCTTCTCTCTGACACTCGTGAAGGAGGCCTGGCTGCCTTGGTTAACAAGGAATCCATTTGCTTTGCCCTTTTGTTGCAAGGATATGACGAAAGAAGGTCAGTTTGTTCTCGGTGGAGCCCCACATCTCGTCGGGTATGACATTGTTCACCACGCTCTGTAGGAATCGTAGGATCTGGAAATGAAGGAGAAAAGAGGAGGAGGGGAAGGAAGGAAGGAATAGCTAGCAGTGTTTCAAGGAAATCTATTATATCCGCTTGGCAGCATACGCAGTTAAATATAGAAACATTACATAACCAGTATGGAATGTGCTACATGTACGTCTTCACAGTGGGTAGCCATTTTTCTGCTGAGCAATACCCCGTGTGCTGACTGTAACATAGTGAATGCAGTCTATGAGTGTTGCTATATGTACATGTCTGTGGCAGAAAGCAAGTTTGGAATCTGACAAGCTCAGGATTTGCGATTGCTTTTGATACTTATAATTGAGGTAAGCTATAACTTTTTATCATTACCCATTAAAATACCACTTCAATTTCCTCTGATCTAAGTACATGCATAGATAGTAGTACTTTCTATGGTATACGTATATGGTTCTGGGCACCCTACTTATACGATAAAAGTTGCTGTCATTCTTGCGAGAGTATCCTTTATGCTCTGCCTATTCAAAACATTCCACGTAGGATCCTTATCTCAGCTAATTCGCTCTAATATGCGTAAGTAAAATATAATCATCATAAAAAGATTATTAACCACAGGAAGTAGTTACTAGTCTTTAGTCTAGACAGTGGACAGAGGGTACAGAGGAGAGTATGGAGACAGAGTAGGGAACAGACATAGGCAGAGACAGGTTTCTGCTGAGTGCAGCAATGGGACAATGATGAAACATCCCCACTATTCTAAGAATAGCTTTATTAGGCATATCACAATATGTCATCAGTCACATGACATTATGTATAGTACTGCAGCATGACAGCGTCACCATATGTAAGTGTCTGTGCCAGAAATAAGAATACTAACAAGCTCAGGATTTGCTGCTTTTGACACTATAATAATTAAGGTGAGCCAACTTCAATTGATTATAAATTATTCATTTCTCATTGGAATACCACAGGCCTCATTCATATACTGGTATGGGGCTACTCCTAAACACAAATTTCAAACCTATATTATTTCCAGTTGACCAATCAGAATACTGTGTAAAATGCATGCCAGGATAGTTACTCACACGTGACACAGTCATGCAAAAATACATGTGAAAAGTTGGCATAAATCATCATCCGTTATTTTAGCATATCGTGCATGCTGCATATCGTGCATGCTGAGTAAACTAATGGAAGTATGTATAGGCTAGCACATACATATATAGTGTTTGTGAAAGGAAAACTAGTCACTAACACAATAACTAGTACTGTAACAGTGGTACTAAAGATAGTAATTCAACAGGAAGTCAGGACAGTGCTCTTGGATAGCAGAATGTTTAGTTCATCACATGACTATAACATGTGACCAGATGGGTTATAAATTTCCATATTCCATATAAAGCCACCTCTCTATATTCTCATCCCTAGCCTTCCCAGTGAAAACAGCTGGGAATGATGTTAACCTCTATATTAAGCTACCACCATCCGATATATTATAGGCATAGCTTCAATGTACTCAGTGTATCTGCCATTAAGAGGGAAGTGAGCTATCGGGTATACTAGGGGGTTTAAGAGTGGGCCAATGCACTCAAGCTGGTGTAGGGCTTATACAGGAAGTAGGCACTCACTCTCCCAATTGTTTTAGACACTATATTGCTAGGGTCCTCTATTTTGCCACCGGGTACTGAAATTGCAGCATATTAGCTGAGTATGGGTTTGATAATGGCACCAGAAGAGCATATTCACAGTCGATAATGAGTCCAAAGCCTTCTTTGGTACTCTCAGGCATCACCTGGTCGTGAGAACTGTACGCTGTCACCAGTTGGGAGTAGTAAGCCTTTGGTGGGATGCTCTCGTCCTTAGCACTGGGCAGCTGCAAAAAAAATAGCAAGCAAGAATGTGCACTTAAATGTTATAGATATGACTTCAAGGGTGGGGTAGTGGGTGGGGCAATGGTGTCAGGCAGTGGTAATTGACCTCAGGGGTGGGGCAATGGGTGGGGCAATGGTGACTGACCTTAGGGGTGGAGCAATGATGCTTGAGCAGGAATCGGTAGCGGCATCTCCTGTTAAGAATGAACAGATGAAAACTTACATAAATTTTACACATCCATGAATGCCACACACATGGGGATGGTGGAAAGAGAACACCACCTTCAATATACTGTATAATGGGATTGTTTCGCTGGAGAATTTCACAAATTCAGTGGTTGAGACACTACGTGTGAATTTATTATTCGCCAAATTTTTAATAACCTTGCATGATGCAACATAATTATCATCCGCTGCACCATGAAAATTTTTCCGTGAAAATTTCCATTTAAGAGTGCTGGTAGGTGATTATCCTCCCTTGAAATAATCCTGCTATATGGCAGTGTATGTGGCCAATTGTCCCTTAGAACCTATTGGGTGGCTTAGTCTGTTGCTATGTTTCATTCATTGCATACTCACTTCTGAAGAACCTAAGGAGATGGCATTACTTGTCTTTATAACTCCCTTCCTTGTGTACATACAATTGTAACTCCCTTCTTGTGTGTTCTTTGTGTAGCCCTTCCTTCTTCCTTTGAGAGGGAAAGGCCCACAGACAGCCCCTCATTGAAAAGTCAAAGGAAATTTACAGTCCCTTTTACAATGCAATAGCAGTCACATGTTACTTAACACAAAATACAGCTACAGTGTCTATGGCCTGTGTAGCCTTCTTGGAAAGATCGTATATTCACATGCCATAACTAATTTTGTAATTCCTTGTTTGCTAGTGTCCAGCTGCTGTGTATAAACAAAGTGGGAGGTAATAGCAGTCAAATGTCTTGAGATTGCCCACTACCTTTGAACCAAGATAAGCACTTGTGGCTGATGGTGAAAGCTAAACTGCAGTGCCAGCAATCCAAGCCTATTAAGGTTCAGCACTAAGGCTGGTGGTGTGGACATAAGAAAGTTAATTTGAATTGTACTTTCTATGGAGGATACAATTTTGGTCAGAGGGGAAAGAACCCTAGTTTCCTCTGTATTTACATGGGCCCTATGTACATATACATGGGGCCTAACTATATGAATACTAGGGGTATCATGGGATACAAGGGGCGAGCGTGAGCTTGGATGAGTGAAAGTGAAGTGATTTGTGTCCGTAGCTTCAGCCATTTCACCAGATACCCGTACCCTTAGCCTCGTACCGAGGCCACGCGGGGGTGTGTGGCCTGAGTACGAGGCTACAGATACCCTAAGTTGTCGCAATTCTCGGCGACGCTCCAGCCGCCCCTCCCTAGCTTCTGCCAACTCACCCTAACCCTAAGCCGTTGCAGTTCTCGGTGACGCTCCAGCCTTCTCAATATTACTTTCGGCCTCATGCATTCAGTCGCAGCGCACGCATGGAGGTGAAATAGGAAAGTCAGCGTATTTGCGGTATGGGGTAGCCCCGGTCGGTCCACCCGTCATCCACGACAAACTGACTACTCACGCTCGCCAATAAGACCTAAGTTTGTGATTAGCTCATCTTGAAGAGCAAAAGCAATCAGTGAGGAGTAAAAGAGGGTGGGTGAATAAACTATGAGGTAATTATTACACTCCAGCACACACCTGTGATTGGTGATAACTTTCTGCAAGAGTGGCACTGCCCGCTGCAGTCTCGGTGGCAGCCTCTCTGTTCTCCTACCCCTCCCCTTAGCAGCCTTCTTTTGAGATCGCGTCCTGGGGCCGGCATCAGCTAGTAGGACATGTTGGACCGGTATGACCGGTTTGCCCTGAGGCAGTGTCATGGGGTCCGTGGTCCTGTCAGCTGCATCAGTTGGCTTGATGTGATGGGTCGCAGTGATGGGCTTGCCCTGAAATATCGAAGCTACGAGTTTCCTTGTCGCGTTCTTGCTGTTTTCCAGTCGGTTAAGGACAACTGTGTAAGCATAAACAGAACATAAGGCAAAGTATGTAGGGGGTATGGAGGATAGCACATAGTTACTGCTGAGGGTATTGTTAGCTAAGCATAAAGCGAAACTAATTAGTCTTGTGCCCAGACCCTCCACCAGAAACAAGGAGTGAAATACTTTGCTTTTAAGGAGGTGGATACTAGCCTCGTACCCAGGCCTCCCCTCGCAGCTTTTTTTCCCCTGCAACCGTGGCCGCGTTTTTTTCCAAGGCTGCAAAAAAAGCTGTGAGGGGAGGCCCGGGTACGAGGCTAGGTGGATACAGGGTCTGGTAGGAAACTTAATCCAAATTGCCATCCTGCCACGATATCAAGCCACTTAGAAAATCATCTTTGTACTTGATAGTTATAGAAAATTTTGCAGCATAGCAACCACAATATTCCTTTCAGTCTGCATTTCCCTAGGACTAAATCTTCCCTACTAGTGTTTCAGTGGTTAGAAATCATATTCAGATTTAACCACTAATTAAATTTTCTACTCCTCCAAAAACAAGGGAATTGCTGTAGTGATACAAACATGTCAAGGCCAAACAAATTAAGCTTCTTGTGTTGTAGTTTCATTGGAAATAGACACACCAGACAGGAAACATTCTTCATTCAAAGCTAATTCTGGGGAAGGGGGGATTCCTCATCCAAGGGCACCCCCTAACGGTCCTCCTATCACTCACAGTGGTCAGGGAAGCCCTCCCTCAGACTAGGGGAGTAGAACATGGCTGTCTTGGTGAAACAAGTCCCGGTAAGAGCCCTGTAGATAAACAGATACAGGGAAACTTGACAGCCCTGTGTAGATCGAGAGTAAGGGACAAATGCATTCTTTTAGAACATTTCAGTGTCTATTGCATCACTGAAATGTAATGCAGAGATTGTTTTTCTTTCTGTGCAGGGGGTTGCATGTGACACTAGGGGAAGGTCTAAATACACAAGATAGTAAATATTCCTAGTAGCAAATTACGTCATAATATTACCCCCTCAAGATAAGCATGAGGAAATCATTAACAGCTAGTGTAAGGAAATTTCGACATGCATAGCGTGACTAGTTAATCACACAAAAGGAAACATCTACAATGACCTATGGTGCTAGTTTTAATAATTGCTGCAATTAACATATTCAGAACTAAAAGTCATTCCACAGCCACGTGGCATGTAACTAATAAGGCAGTAAACATCTTCCTTATGGTACGTATATAGTACCTAGTGAGTAAGAGAAAGTACAAACTATGCAGTTGGAATACATAATTATGCGTAAGAGTAGCCTCATTCCCAGGCTCCACTCCTTAGCTTTTCTACACAGTGCGAGAAAAATTGGAGAGTGGAGCCTCGGAACGAGGCTACTTAAGAGTTGTGTACTGGTCACTGTACCTGTTCACTGTAGCCAGGGCACCTTTGCCTGCAGGTAGTATCAAGCATTATTGGGTAATTCATAGAGATTCCACTAGCCTCTTTCCCAGGCCCCCCCCCCCCGCATGGAAGAAAGAAAGGGGGTACTGCAAACGAAAAAAGCTGGGGTGGAGGCTGGGGAACGAGGCTAAGATTCCACTACAATACCACAAAAGGAAGTAAAATTAATATGTCTTGTGTGCATTTCATAATTACTTAAAGTTTAATTTACACGTGTCATAGCAATCCGCCATTCTGACTTTGTGTTGGCACGGCGTGGTATTGAAGCAACATTGATAAAACCCACAGATTGTTCGTATAACTAGATTGGTAGGGAGTATTTAGCAAGGTCTGGGAACAAAGCTAACATAAATAGATAAAAGAGCTATTGATGATAATTAAATATACAATAGAAGCTGGTATTGAATGTCGATGCCTTCTCTCAGCCAATTATTGTTCGTAGTTACGTAAAGACATTCAATAGGAGGAGGCTTAGGCTTGAAGCTAAAAACATTATCATTGATGGACACAAGAATACCTTTCAGGATGTTCGTCCATGCAACATAGTGCTACGGGCGGTGATAGTACCTGTCTGATAGTTCATTGACAAGCTTGATAATGATAAATTCAATGCCAATGTTTCAACCATATTATAATGGTCTTCCTCAGGGTATACAATACGGTCAAAATGTCAGCATTAAGGTTTAATAATTATATCATTTTGAAGTTGGCAGATAGTAACAATAATATTATGATCATGACAAGGGAATATCATGAACACTTTGGCTTGAAAGCTTGGAAGGCAGGTTTTTGAAAACCCCAAGCAATCCATAAAAACATCTCCTGTGCCAGCCCATGAAAACAATAAGAACACTGGTGGACAAGGGGTGGCACCTGAGACTACTAAAAACAATGAAAGCTTAATATTATGGCCACAAAGAATAACACAAGTTAGAAACCAAAACTACATGCACAGACATAATTAAAGCCACAAAACTACAAAATCTCACCGCCAGTCTTTCCTCCCTTTCTCCTGGGATGAGGATGCTTTTTCTTGGGACAGACTCGCTGAAGAACCCTCCTTTTTGTTCCCTTGCCGACGCCTCTCCTTGCCAACCACTGGCAGACTTTCTTCCGTCTCACGAGTGAGAGAGATAGTAACCATTTCGAGAGCTTCTCCTGCCTCCGTAAGTTCGAGGGAGGACAGGTCGGGTGTCTGCTTGTGGTGGGCCTTCGAAGCCACATCTTGTTACAGTTGCGTCTGGCCTGTAGACATGTGTAATCTGTGGGATTACAGGGGATGCCCATCTCAGACATGTCTCCAATGTGCTGTCGGTTCTCATGTTGGATATGGCACGGTTCACTGGAATGTGTGTTCTGGTGTCCTGAACTTCGTTCATCGCGTCTTTCTGCCGCATATGCATTGGATTTCAGACGCTTCGTCTCTGGTGCAGCGTATACTGAATCTACAAATTCTCCTTCAATACTGGATGCTGCATGCTGAAACTGAGTGGTATGTTGGGGCTCTTGGGCAGCAGTAGAAATGCGCTTTCTCTTTCTGGAACTGGTGCTCTTCTCTGCAGTAACCTTCAGTTTCGTTTTGTTGATTGGAATACAGGAGGAAGGAATGAGATTGTAAAGTGGAGGACCTGTGGAAGAATGGGTCTTGTGGTAATTGAGTACATGGCAGCTGGGGGTACGCTCCCCCAGGAAATTTTTGAAATTGACATGCTCTGAGGTTGCTTCTGGAACCTCAAAACTGCTGGAAATTAGCTGCTAATAAACTACCGAGTATTAAAAAATTATCAATTTCAAAATTCTGGGAGAGGGGGGGGGAACCCAGCCCCCCCCCCCCCTGTGTATGAAACCATCTTGCAGTAATTGAGTATATGGTAGCTTGGATGATAGTGCACTAGTAGCTGCAACAATTTGCTCATACCTGATGGCAATAGGTTAACTACCACACCCACAACTGAACTACATTTTCAAACTTAGTCAACACATGTCCAGGTATGCAAATAAGTAATAATTAATTTCAAAACTTCAGTAAATATAGGTTATGCACTGTGTCATGTTTATCACTTCATGATCTTAAGTAATAGCAGATTGCAAAGCAAACCACAATTACTTCCTGTACATGTATGTGTGGTTTTGGGTGTTGTAAGGGGGGTTCCCTTACTTGAATGGCTGCCAGATAGATGCAACAGGAAATGGCACTAGTCAGTGTATATAATAAGACTACTTGAAGTCTTGATCTACTACATGTATATAGGAGAACTGGAATAGTTACTGTGCCTCTACACTTGCTACTGTAACAAGACTGATTTCAAATGTGGTGGTGTACTTAGTAACTACTAAGTTTCAGGTAAGTTATATTGTTATATCAGCAGATGACGGGGTGGGTTATAAAGTAATAATACTGTATTAATTAGGTTGAGGTGATATTTACCGTATAATGACAAATTTTTGAGGCCCAAAATTTTTATGGATCAAGCTACGGTAAACTTTTTGCAACATACGATTTGAGATTATCGGACATGGTGTGAAGTCATCCCTAACTATTTAACTTTTTCAAGGGTATACGTTTTGTGGTTCAAGCCAAAATCACACTCCTCGAAAATTTGTTGCTATACGGTATTTCATACTGTGTAAAAACAAATTGGCATCATATTCAGAATAAAGTCACCAAGTATCATGTCCAGGGATGGATGTGTTGTTCATGTAATGCTTTACTCATCCGACTGGAATGTATACTGAGCAATCACAAATGTAGCCCACATGTCATAATACTAAGGATATAGATGCTATTAAGTACGTCATCAGGAGTGCATCGAGCCGGTGAAGCCGGCGAGTGGGCACGTGACTACTATAGATGGCAAAATTTTATCATGGCAGCCGGATTACTAACCATCAAATACGGACTTCTGCCATATGTGGGGGCTTAGACAGTACATGGCAGTAACGCAGTAAAGAATGATTCTCAGAGGAGGTTATATGATGAGCCAAAGGAGGGTCCTATTAAAACATAACCTCTGAGTGAAAGTAGTGTTGCCAGTTTGTATCACAGCAGATCACGGCGGTTGCCTTTGATTTACATGCAAATAGTCAAGGGCCAGAGCAAGTATAATAACTAAGTGATTAGGCTCTCCACTCATAGTAGGTTCTACAGCATTGTGGGCAGCTTGTATCTTATGCTTTTAATATTATGTCAGTTGTCGATACCAAGTAGGGCAAGCTTAACGAATCTGCACCTCCTACGGCTTGAGTGTGACGAAAGACATCAACTTTGTGCATTGTCACAAGATGGTGGCTGCTCCTTATAACCTGGTATTCCTCGATGCATTGTGTATGGCTTGCAGGAAGTTATGCTATAATGACCTGTACTGCTACAAGGAAGATAACACTGCAGGAACCTACTATAGGGTTTCAGCCTCATCCCCAGGGAATTAAGCTAAAGACTGTGGCATTATCAATTGATAAATGATTAATAAATGTATCAGGCCCAGAACAAGCTAGAATAGAGTGGTAGGGCCAAGCATTGGCCCAGCTCAAAACGTGCTTAAGCATGCAGATGCTTGTCTGGAGTTTACGGTCATGCTTCTCAGGAATTTTTTTCAAATTCAATGCTCTGAGATCACTTCTCAGGCTGTTCTGGACAAAAGGTAGACCAGACTCAATCAAGTGTGTATAGTATTTGCTGTCTTGCCAATTGGAAATGTAAATCCGATGGTCAGTGGGGGGAATAGGAGAGCTCTGGCAACAGATTAGTGATATGTGAGCAGTGGTTCACAATGATTTGCCCTGGGTATCTACATAGATAATAAACTATTATTTATGGCACGTACATGTGTAGCCTCACGTATAAGATTCGAGAAAAGGTGGACAATTTTTTAATGCGACTGCCTTAGAAGTGGTAGAGCTCTCTAAAAGGGACCTCCTTGATGTGATTCTGTAATGGTAATCATGATGACTGCTGACGAATAATTTTAACCTGGTCAAAGGGTACAGTTATTTAATTAACCTCAAACTCTAGCCCCTACAAAGTACATGTAAACCAGTCTAGATCCATAAACTCTGATAAAGTCTCGTGCCCAGACAATGTTTGCCCCTTGCCGAATGATCTGTTTGCGTAAGTTCAAATCCTCCATGCAAAACGATATTGCCTCGCTTCCAGCTCGGCAACTAACAGGAACAGCAAAGCTTATGCACACATGAAGTCAGTGTATAACTAAGCAGTGCAGTACATAGATGGCAGAATGGCAGCCATGTAACTAAACATGGAGTGGCTATTGATCAGGAAGGGTGCATGTTAGTTTAGAGTTGTTAGGTTTAGGGGTGGGGCCAGGGTACAGATGTCAGTGTATACACTTCTTGCCAGCCCTATATATGTTATACTACTTTTCCTACTCTAACAATAGTCACTCCATACTAGCACCTTACATACTGTGGCATTGTCCATGTGTTGTTTAAGCATGCACAATACAGCTGTAAGTCCATATTTGAATTCATCAGTGAGTGCTAATTTTGGCAAGAATTGGATGACATGCTGCAAAACGTATCCATAGTAAACATTTGTTAGCTATAACCTTGCACTCAGCGCTCGTAAAACTTGAGAAGGTAATAAATGCCTTGCATATGAACGCACATAGTGCATTATACTTTCACATAATAACCTGCCAATGATCGAAAGATATTTAGGTACCCGGTCTGGTTGAAACCAGACCAAACATACCCCTCTACAGTACAGTATAGTATACCAGGAAATATTGTATCTGTGATGTAGTGATTAGGTAATGGTTTATATTTAGGATAGGAATGATATGTATGGCTGACTTCAGCTAAGGAAATACCTGAGTAATTTCATTTGACCTTTATTCAGTTTGTATCATTAAGGATATTGCTCAAGACTAGGATGTGCATGATGGTTTTGGGTTGTATCACTTCAATATGTACTCTTTATAGGTATGATTAGTCTGAGGCAATGCTTACTAGGAATGTTAGATCATTTTTTCCCGTCAGGTATTTCCTAATGTGTTTGAATTAAAAGAGAGCTGTATTTTGTTATAAAGTGTGTCTCTGCATTGAGTAATCATTGCACGCCATCATTACGTCACGCGCGTGATGCCACCACGTCACGCGTTAGTTTCTACAAAAAATGGCAGACTAAAAATATCAGTGTAGCGTTTGGCAGTTTTTTCACTTACCAAGTCAAAGAAGCAACGGAATCTTTGCTGCTTTTGTTGGGAGACTATCTGCTGCAGCCATCCAAGGCAAAAAGGGGCGGCGGATTGGAACCATGCAGGCGCTTCAGGATCGATCAATCGGTGCACGGTAAGTTCGATACGGCACTGCTGTAAGCGTAGTTTTTGCGCCCTGGCATCAAAGAAAGATGGTCCTACTGAATGTCTGACTATCTACAGAAGCAAGAACCTCACAAGTGTCACTGAAGATGACAGCAGAGCCTGATTATCCGTGTAGCAGTGTAGCCAGCATGGCTAGCCGTAGCTAATCAATGTTATATTTTGCCGTTCGATCCCCACAATGCACGATTACTTGCTAGTGCTTGGCAGTTAGCATCACTGTGATAGCAAGCCTTCATGAAGATTGTCAGTGGAGTGAAATGTTTTCTTTATATGCATGTGTGTACATGTAATTTTAGCCATACACTACACAGAAAGTATACACAGAAATAGTATAAATCTTTTGACATTTTTTCAACCAGGTCCCCAGCTTGTTACATTGGATGACAATGTTAGATTGTGATGTGTAATCCTGCGGTGTTTTGTACATAATCTTAATCGCAAAATTATGCTGTTGGTTGAAGATAAGACTACTTGCCTTGCGCTAAGGTGCTTGGCAATAACTGATACTTGGACTATATCTCTCAGTGCAGCCTGTACCTTCAATCGTCTCTCTTTCTTTGAGTCTCTCTCACGGTAGCCTAGCCAATCAAACTCTGCCATTACTCACCATATGTGACTTCATCCAGGTGGAATGAAAGAGTAAAGAAATTCTAAAGAAAATCGGGGCTCCGGCCCTTGCAGATTGAGCCTAGGGACCCTTTGAATACAATTACCCACTGAGCTACTGGTGCAGTAGGCAAGCTTTAAATAGTCATTAAACCCACTAGTAGCTAGCAGTACCACTTGCCTGGCCATACTCACATGTGTCTAAATCTGGTCAACTACTAATGACGACTGGCTGATACATGTACCCCCTCTTGTTCTGTCTGGTGTTTATCTGCTAACAATGACTGCAGCCTTGATTATAAATGGTCATAATTACACTGCATGGAGCTATATAAGCTGCTAGCCATATCTACTCCCACTTCCTGTTGACATAACAGTGAATATCCCAATACCTTGACGTCATACACCTGATGACGCCGTTAGCTCTATTGCAACTATACATGGTCAGCAATTATGACTGAACAGCTGCTGTATAAAGAACTGATGCAAAATAATTTGCTACCACAAACCTGATATTTGCATGTAGTTCTGTGAGCCCAAGTCCACGAAAAGTGAACAGTGAAGCAACAGGAACCTGATGACATCATCTCCCACCCTGCAAGGTGATGAGTGTACAATGATTGTGATTATAATCACAATATTTCAGTCTTGGAGAATTGGAATGGGAGAGGCATTTTGTGGGATGTCTGCAATGGGATATGAGTGAGTTAATACCACTATATAGCATTCTATTGAAACGCTACCAGACCCACAACACATGATTGTACAGTTTAGAAAGTGGCAAAAAATAGCAATGCAACTGCACTTACGTATATTGTATATAAAGATAGCTGTGAGACCCTGACAGGAGCTTTGCCCAAGAAAAGTGCTCAGTCTGACTGAAGTGTTCTGAATGCCCTAGTGGCTAAAGCGCCTAAATAAATGTATACTGCTCAGATTGCTCACTCCTTCTGCTTCTGCTGGGAACTCACAATACAATTTTGCATGCAATTGGACATATCTTGTGATACTTGCTGTCATAATGCAGTGCTAGATTACTATTAACTTCGTACTCGGCCTTACCCATCATAAAGCAAAAAAAGATCGTAAGAAGTGCAACCCCATCTACCAGAGTCCAACCACCAGCCATATTAATGACAGATTCCTGAACACACCTGAACGTAATGGCAAAATCAAGCGATTGCGAGTGCGACTAACTGGAGCAGAAAAGCAGGTCCAAACGATGAAACAAAACATTGCCAGAATCAGTGCCTCTACAACTAATTGTTGTTCTTTCACAGTATGATTTCACCAATGCGGTAGCCCAAAATCACAATACAGTCACAAAATATCTAACCCCATGAATTGAGAGAACACACCAGTAGTTAATGGACCCAGCATCACACATTATTCAAGGATAGAATAGCTACATTACGAAAAGTGGGCAAACCAATACATACATAGGTATTATCATAGTAATACAGCGCTATTGCCAAGTCCTCATCACACCTCACTCTTAGAACAAACCCAGTGAGGATTAAAATATATTCATTTTGTAAGTTGGGGCAAATTATATATTTGAAGACAGAGTATTTATAGACAGTCAGTGTGGGCTTACACAGCCACCTGAGAGAAAACCTTAAACCTCATGTAGGGAAAATGTATATGTACATGCAGATGACGAGCTAAAATACCCCAGAAGTAGCGGCTATAAACACTAACTCGCTATAATGAAAGTTCACAGCATATACTGTACTGTGCTCCAAAATCCTGTAACTCATGCAGCCAGTATCAGCTGAGGAAAAAGAACGTTATATTTCTGCCAGCATTTGTACATACACTAAAGGCAAAAGAGAAAGGTGAGCAATCTTTAAACTTGATATATGCCTGAACCCCGTACCACCGCCTAATCTCCACCTACATTCCTTGTGGTAGTGAGTTGTTTATTACTTAATTGGAGAAAGCATGACGGAACAATAAATATCTGTACACTTGTCATACCTGCTATGCAGAATATGGAATTCTTCTCTGTCAAGATAATTGAGTATTGTGTTCGTGTGGTTTCCAGCACCCTGTACACAATGGGATGATGATACTTGCAATATTGCTATGTATGAGTAAATAATTTTTCCTCACAGCAGGAATGCATAATGACAAAGGCACTCTTACTTGCAATGGACTTTAATACTGAACAATTTCAAACATTACCTTTGAGTAGCCTAGCCCAAACACGCTACTCTGTTTGGATGAGGTCTACGAGAGATAAGATAGGAAAATGGGTAGCCTACTACATCTGATGGCATCAGGACTACAGAGAGTGCAAGCCACAGGTTTGGCACATGGCTATAGAGCAAGGGTATAAAATTATACCCTCTCATACCGTCATTCACTGTATGTACGTAAGCAACACCCACTATAGTTTGCATTATGAATATAACGTTAGCAATGCAATTTTGCTAAATTCATGTTTGACAGAATGCAATGACGTGTTTCTATTGACACTAATAATAAGTATTGCTAATATTATTCACAGCCTGTAGTCAGCAGCAGCTAAAAAATTCATTGGTCATATTACGTACATAGCAGCTGACATACAGCAGCCAGTGCTTACCATGCAGCACTTAAAGTATGCAGTATATAGAAAAGCATACAACAGTATTATACATGTAGCTCTATAGCTAGCTACCTACACTGACAATCCATGTAACGATATCACGGAGAGCCATTTTCTTCCCAGGATTGAATAGTGTAGAGCTTGAGGCTGGGACAAGAAAGACATCAGACCTATCTGACCCAATAATGGTGGTCTGGCACAGCCTTGAGTAGCATGCTGGGTCACCATCACAAATCACCAACCCACACCCAAGCTCCTGAAGGCGATCCAAAGTGCCCAGTAATGTGTTGCAGTAGCTAAAAATTTGACAAAGTACCAGCTGTGCACATGAGAATCCTGAAAAGAAAATGTACATCTGAATAGCACGAAACAGAGTAAGAATACTGTTTACCTTTCATAGCTACACGTGGGAGTTACAAACAGCACGTGCCGATCACGATACTAGTAATTACGCGCTTTTGTCCCACAAAGAAAGGAGACTGATGAATAATAATATTGTTAGACCACCCACATACATCGGCAACAAGAGACAAGACCAGGTCAAGGGCCACTTGAAGACGAAGGTCAAGGGCCACAGCGCCATAAAAAGATTTACGTGACTTTGATAGTAAGTTTTGATCCGATGATCGCCGTGCATTCCAAACATTCCAGTAACCGGAATTGAGGGCCAAACGTTTTTTCATGATATCATTTGAAAAGGCGGCTACCGAAATATAGCTAGCTTGTTTTGAATCTTTGCGTTGACGGGTTGATAATCTAACAACCTTAAAGGATATTATATTAGCTACAAGCTGTAATAAGTATATACCACAACGCAGTGCCCCCCTAGTCTCGTTCCCCCCCCCCCCCCACACCCACCCAAACACAACTGTGTTGATGTGCAAGTGAGCTATATAGCTTTATAGCATGTTGAGTAGCTACTGCTAATGGCGATTCTACATACTCTTGTCCCCAGCTCACCATGGCAGTCAAAGCTAAGGATCACTTGCGGTTGTGGCAGATACTGTAAGCGATCCTTGTAGCCTTGATTGTGGGCTGGGGATGAGACTAAGTTCTACATAATTGCACTCATGAGTGACCCTGGGTCTGATAAATTCCTGATGCTTCATCTCAGCTGTGCCAGGGCACTTGGAATTAGCTAGACGATATGGATGTCAATACAAGTAATTGAACTGCATGTTTCTGCAGTTTCTACCGTGCATGTAGTCCATTGTGGAGTGACCATGCGTGCATAGAGAGTGTTTACATCACAGTATTATAGGTTACCAATGTATCAAGCAATTACCATTTTAAGTGGCAGTATAGCTGCATTAATGTTTGTCGTGTTCATACTGTAGGCTAATGGCATAGAGTTATTGAACAGCGTCTATACTTGTACAAGGTCTTATTTTGCAGTTGAAACTTCTATTCTGTTTTGTTCCACTCTTGTAAATGGGGAAATGACATCATTTACATGTACGCATGTCAAATGTTATAAGCCCCTGATTTCAAAAACGTGCTTCCATGCAACACTATTGGATATAGTGCGGAGTCCCACTGGCTGAATCCTGAGTGGAGTAAGAGTAAAGCGGTTATTGAGTGAAACGACTTACAGATTATCATCTGCACTGTGTACTGAAATCTGCACTACTGGGCATAGCCATGCAACAACAGTGTGTGCTGACTTGCTAAACAAAGTTTGTAGCTATAATTATTACAGCTATAGTATTAATACCAACATCATAGTTTAGAAAAGTTCTTGCTGAAGCCACCATGCATGATGCAATTGTGTTGCTTCTTCGCTTGATTACTTACTCCACATGATGGCATTAGAAAGTAATACGCTAGCAAATTAATAAGCTAATGATGTTGTAGGGCTGGGATTGGAATTGACAAGAACACCTGTTGGTAACACTTTCCATAAGCTCGATGAGATCAATACATGATTTATTATCGTGCTTCTATAGACCATCCACCCATCCCCTCAAAACCACAGAGAAAAGGGTTGACATGAAACATGGTTTGTGTTGAAATGACATGGCTGCAAAGCATTTGTGGTCAGCTATTGGTGCAACCTGTTCCATATGTTATGTCTACACAGCATAGAATGCGAATAGAATTAATTGTTGCAAGGCCGGCCTGGGAATGATGATAATGAAAATCCATGCACTGCATAGAGGTATATGTTAACCTGTTTTTGCATATTTGTAGATATTGTTTCTGTCCACTAGCTACAGATTTGCTAATTAACAGGATGATATGTAAATATATACTGAGGTGCATCTTGCTGTAGATGGCACAGTAAATGGTCCAAAATACCTACGTCACATGTTACATTAAATTGTATCCATCATGCATGCACTTACACAATTAAGTCTTGTTGTCCCAGACATAGCTTAGTCTTGTGATACAATCTTGTTGCGCATAGGAGGGGAGCCTGCATGGGAATGAGGCTATGTGTGTGTGCCTGACCTTGAGTATTAATATTCATGGTGTCTTAAGTGGCGCGGTATTGATACATACAGGTGTTTGGTAATGCCCTTTTGATGTGTGATTGTCTATGAATGAGACTATAATTTTCTAAGCCTCCCCATGCACCCACATTTATCCTACTACATGTACACTAGCTGTTATGGTTTTCAAACCTTCATTAATCACTATGTAGGAGTGGTGAGAACTATAGCCACTGTACCAACTGACAGAGCAATGGCTTCACCGAAGGACTCCTTTCGAACAGTGCTTTTACAGCACAAAAAATACCAAAGTTTTTTTCCAGTTGAAATGTGTGTTTCAATTGTTAAGAGTATCCAGAGCCAAGAGGTCAGTGTACATGAAGAACTAAAAGCATTACGTAGGCCTTTCTTTGCTCTTCTTGATGGGATGCCCGGAACAGGCAAGAGCACTCTGGCATTGAAGATTGCTAAAGATGTGGAGGCACGAATATTGCTTAATATCTTCACTTTGGTCATATTTTTGGATCTGCAGTCACACGAGCTTTGGAGTGTCCAATCAATTAATGAGATTCTAGATGGTTACTTTGAAATTTCACAGGCTTGCAGAGAATATGCGTATCGCTTGCTATTTGAGAAGGCAAACACTATACATGTTTTGTTTGTGATTGATAGCTGGGATGAATTTGTCGCAAAAAACGAAAGCTGGAAAAAATCTTTTATCGCAAAGATAGTGAAAAGGGAAGTCTTTCCTGAATCATCTGTGTTTATAGCATCTCGTCTCTCAGGTTTGTACAGCGTGTACAAGCTTACTTCTCCAGACATCCACCTTCAGATAACAGGACTCGAACCCTCATCAGTACACCAGTTCATGCTACAAAAGTCAAGAGAAATGGGGACTGCAGAATCTGATATTGATAGACTCACGAAATACCTCAAGTACCATGATGTATACCGTATGTGCTGTGTCCCTGGTCTTGCCATGAATATACTTCAGTTTTACGAAACCAAAAAGTACCTGCTTCCAGAGACAGTGACTGCTTTGTTGTATTCAGTAGTACTGAAAGTCATGCAACAGGAACTTGTAAGAAGTGGCCAAATGGATGCTGTTTGTGAACTCTCCCACATTGACAATCTTCCTCAAGACGTACGTCACAGGTTTGATTCTGGCTGCAAACTTTCCTTAGCTCATCTACTAAACAATGATCTCAATATCGATGCAAGGAGTGTGTCATATCTCCTACTGAGTGAAGGCAGTACGGGATTGCAGGATGTTGCAGGACTAGGATTAGTGGAGCCTGCGACATTTCCTAGAAGACATCAAAGGCCTAAGGACCAGCCACTTTATACTTTCCTTCACCCTACAATTTGTGAATTTATGGCTGCCCATTGCATTACACAGGCCCCGGTAGTCAGCCAACAAAAACTTTTTGTAGATCAGCTAGAGAGAGTTAGAAAGTCTCAAAATTTCTGCAAATTTTATTTTGGGTTAGCTTGCTTAAATAAGGAAAGCTGGTTCAGCCCTGCTAAACTTGGCCTGCCCTGTGTTGTTGAAGGTCTTCTTCATGGACTTACTTGTGATAAGGAACTGGGTATGCAAGACCTGTTCTTCATCTTGCACTGCCTTCATGAAACACAGGAGCCATCCGTAGTAAGAAAATTAACTAGCAAACATGAGAAACTGCTGTCGATACAGCTTGGTGATAAAGAGTTGACAGAACACGAGTGCTCAGCATTATCATTTTTTATTTCGAGTAGTGAAATTCCAAAGTGGACATGTCAATTCATCACTGATAAACAGCTGCATGGAGCAGAGTTTCTGCGTTTTCTTAGCACAGGTAGCAGCAGAACTCCAGTGGACATAACCCTTGAGAAAGGAACTAGATTTTTTATTAAAGCAGACGTGTCATCCTCCAAATCGAGCAAAAGGTCTACCGTCTTTACCCCTCATTCTTTGTACTGTAGAAGTATCAAGGACACTCTACACCCAGTATTTCAGATGTATTCTCCAATTAGAGTTCGCAGTGACTGCTCCGACCCTGGTTATACCTCTTACATCTCTTGTAGATGCCTTGAAGAGGCACTTCAATCTTCAATAGTGATCGAGCCTATTCAAACAATTCATTGTATAGATTTACCGCCAAGGAACAAGAGCAGGACTGAAGCAGACAACCGCCATCTGGAAGAAGCTCATGGTATGAAGCGGATGGAAGTGATCCAGTTATCAACTCCCTACCTCAGTAGTGTCAAGTTTGTACTTCCCGGGACAAGAGAGGAGATGTTAGTGAGGTTGTCGGCTGAATGTGAGCCATCTCCAATGGAAAGCAGGATCGTCAAGGAAGTAGAAGGATACATATTTAGTGATGAGAAGCTTGTGCCATGTTATCAACAAGAGGACAGATCAAAACCTACAGTTGTGGTACCAGCCCTTCCACTGCCCCGCAAGCAGCATGGGATGTCAACTCAGAAAGAGTCTCAAATTCAAACAGCTGAGCAGGAAAAGCAAGCTGCACCTGCAGACAATCAAAGACAGACATTGGCAGTGACTGCGGAGCATTTGGGTATTACCTCCCAGGCCCTTGCCAATGGGTCATTTGCTTTTCAGGCAACGGCTGTTGCTGCCAGTGAACAGGGCGCGCAGCAGAGCAGCTCAAAGAAACAAGCGGCAAAACCCGGAACCATTTTGTACTCTGTAAGTGCATATGTAACATTATGAGCTGTGATTCTTCTACATCTTGTTTACATACCGTACGTAATAGGCATTTCTAGCCACCATGACTCACTATTGCACAGGCCTCTAGAGTAACATATATCAGAGTATAGAATTTTCTAGATAACATACTGAAACTGATTTTATTTCTGCATTACTATGAATACAGTACCACACTCTGCCCTCAGATAAACTTGTCTACTGTCTAAAATTAGAGATTAAGTGTTGATATAACAATAGTAGCTTTGTGTGCATGCAAGCCATGCATGTTTGTGAACGTTTGTTTCCTCTTCCAGCAAATGCCCCATGTGATGGCCTATGACAAGATTTATACTCTGCCTGATGAGAGCCAGTGCATACGAAGAGGGGGCAATGGAGAGATCTTCATTGGCACTTACGCTGGTATAACATTTGCTATCAAGAAGACGATCTACCGTTCACGAGAATTTGCTATACTCTCTAAAGTAAGTTCACACTGGATAATGTGTTATATGCTACTTCTTGCTCCTTATATAATTGCCTTGCTTTGCTCGGCAGTAAATTACTCCTAAGGGCAGTTATACTTTTCACAAGGTACCTATCGGAAATATACTAAAATTAGTACATTATGTATACGTATTTCCAAAACTTTTGTTCACTACGAGGCTAAAAACGCCATTGGTGTGTGCAATAGAAAGGGGTACTTGAAAGCTATATAAAAGTTTTCTGTTGTATTGAAACAATGCAGTTGCAGTCATAGCAAGTATAATGTATAACCCATGCAGATGCAGCACAAGAATATAATTCCCCTCCTGATTCTGATGGTGGGGGAGCAGCACCCTCAGCATCGCAGGAGATACTTCTGCTACCACTTCATGCCAAAAATGACCGGTATGTGGCTGTTGTTGAATAACTAGTCCTCTCTGATGGTGATAGTTCATCTGTAAGATACATGTATCTGCTGTACTAAACCACCCAGGAGACTGTGCCCGTATGCTAACAGACCATCACAACCTCACACTGAAGGAACTCCAGCACAGCTACAGTGACAACCCCCGAGATATGGGCATGGTATTGGGAAATCTTCGTTACCTCCTGGCAGAGATTCTCAGGGGTCTACACTACCTCCACTCCTGTCATATCGTCCATCGGGACGTCAAGGGTGGGTTGAATACCTCAATGTTAGGAGCTTTGGATGGTGGGGTCCCTGGGTTTTAGAGCATCTAAATGCAAGTATGCTGTCTGTACGTGTCTAATATGCTCTTGATTGTGTTTGTATCAGAAAGACTTAGCCATCAAGTATGTCAGTGCAGGTCAAGGACCATTAATTTTGTTGACAACTTGACACACTCAATAACAGAAGGGGTGGGGATGTAGACACAGCTGATAATTATTGTCCCTCCCTTTATTACAGCCTCAAACATTCTGATAAAGATGCACTGCATGCATGATAACCCCCTGACATGTTCCTGTGCCAACAAGTGCAGTGTAGTGGTCTCAGACTTTGACGCTGCTGTGGAACTGGACTCCAGTGACCACCTGCAACCTATACAGCCCTCATCCTCTCAACGACAAGAACAATTACTTCAGAGGGATGTCTTCCTGGTGGTTCCAGTGGGGACCCTGGGCTTCAGAGCCCCTGAGTGCAGTATGCTATCCGTCTCAAATAGCATAGGCGTAATTGATCCACCGCTGACCACCAAGGCCGATATTTGGTCTTTTGGAATGTTCTTACTTCGATTGTTGATTGGGTCAGAAGGTCCCTGCTCACAACGAGAGGTGAGTTACTCTGCATTCAAACTTCTCTGCTTACCACAATTAGAATTTTAGTGCATGTGTATGCGTTATTGGCTGATAGTTATATATTTATTGTATTCTCTTCTCTGTAGATTGCAATGCTGCTACTGCACTACAATCACCAGAGGAAGCAGAGCAGAAATGTCCGCTACCCATCACCTCCTCAGCCCATAATCAGTGATTCTCGCCTACAAAAGCTATTAAAGGTGTGTGTACATGCATGCTTGAGCTAGTTATATCAGCTCATGCATCTTTACAGAAACTGGTCATGACACACTTCCATATTTATTCCTTTACTGTTTGAATTTTTATTGTGTAGTTTTCAACATTGAAAGAAGAGCTGAAGGGAGTCAGTAGTCTGGCAATTGATGTAGTGAAGCAATGTCTACAGGTGAGTGTTCATTCAGGGACATTCTTAATCAGTTCATGATTGTGGGATAGGCCACACAACAATGTCACGCGTGTTAGTAGAGACTATTGAGCAGTAGTGGGTAGAGAATGTTGATAGTCTCAGGGTTGGCAAATAGATCATACACAATGTTCAAGAAGACCCAGTAAAGTGGACGTTTTATGTAAGAATTGTCAGTTTGAAGATATCCAGTATAGGGTGTGTGCTTATCAACATCTTTTTGATATTATAGGTGGACCCTGTTATAAGGGCAAGTGCTCAGACTCTATTGCAACATCCCTTCTTAAGAGTACACACAGCCAGTTCATCACTTCAGCACTGATATAACATGCAGCTCAGAAGTTAAAAGGAAGACAAGTAGCAGGTGAGTGCAACTTCTCTTGATCAGAATCACTGGAAAGTCGTACTGAGAGTGTTTGGAATTCTGTAGCTGAGCGTCATGCAGGTGATTGCTACTTCTCTTGATCAGAATCACTGGGAAGTCGTACTGAGAGTGTTTGGAATTCTGTAGCTGAGCGTCATGCAGGTGATCGCTACTTCTCTTGATCAGAATCACTGGGAAGTCGTACTGAGAGTGTTTGGAATTCTGTAGCTGAGCGTCATGCAGGTGATTGCTACTTCTCTTGATCAGAATCACTGGAAAGTCGTACTGAGAGTGTTTGGAATTCTGTAGCTGAGCGTCATGCAGGAATCACAAGTGGAGAATTCCAAAGGACTGACCCTCACACGCAGCCCACAACAATGAGGACTATGCATAATTATCCGCTCTGAAAGACAAGACTTTAGATGTGTGCAGCAGGAGCATATACATGGACAATTACCCAGCAATTATCTGCAACTATGAACCAAACATTGTAGATTCGGCTGTTCCCTGGATTGCTGATATTGCCAATCTGTGTCATGAAAGGATTATACTTGTAATATTATTGACGACTTGACTCTAGATTAAACACTCATGAACTCCAGACTGAACAAATACAACTCATATTTATACTAGTGTCATAAAATGTAGGAGTAACGTCTAGGATACATACATACGTAGATACAACGTAAGACTAGTGATAACAGGTGGTAACTGGTGGTAATGGACAGATGAATAGTATGAGGAATAGGGTTCATTCCACATCTCCTCTTCCGGGATAGATCTGTTCGGGGGATGGATCTGTGTCCCGGTTCGTGATCGGGTCATGATGGGCTCTTGAGCGGGTGTTTCAATTTGGTTGGTCGGTTGGTGGTTTCCTGGCATGACATTGAGATGTTGTCTGTTTCGCCTGACTTGTCCAGCAGGGGTTTCAATCACATACGATTGGGGTGTACTGGCTGGAGAGATCACTCTACCAGAGACTGGCTGGTCACCTGATGTGATCCAAACATCTGTGTCATTGGGGACAGGAGTTAGGGTTTGGGCTCGGTGACGGCGATCATAATCCCGTTTCTGGCGGTCCTTGAAGGTACAATTGCTCTTCCGAAACTCATCCAGGAATGTCCATTCTGGAGTAAGTTGGTCACTCGTTATAGGGATGTTGGCACGCAAACGCCTTCCCATGAGGAGTTCGGCTGGAGAGAAGTTACACCAGGGGAAAGGGGTTGACCGGTAGGTGAGTAGGGCCATGTGTGGGTCTTTGGACTCCTTGAGCAACCTCTTCACAGTCTGGACTGTCCGTTCGGCCTGTCCATTGCTCTGGGCAAAGAGAGGGCTGCTGGTCACATGGTCGAAATCGTAGGCCTTTGCGAATTCGGTAAACTCGTGCGATGAATACTGAGGGCCGTTGTCACTGATCACTGTCTCCGGAATTCCAAATCTAGAGAAGATACGTTTCAGTGCTTCAATGATGCTCTGAGAGGTCGTAGTCGAGAGTTTCTGTATCTTGGGGTATCTGGAGAAGTAGTCAACCACGAGTAGATATGTGGCTTTCTTGGAATGGAATAAGTCTGTTCCAATCTTCTGCCATGAGTACTCAGGTAGTTCCGTGGGAATCATTGGCTCCTTCCGAGGTTTGAAGTCTCTGGTGCACGTCGGGCATTGCTTCACCATGTTCTCCACTTCATGCAAGATTCCTGGCCACCAGACTGAAGTGTTGACACGAAGTCGGCATCTCTGAACTCCTTGGTGCCCAGTGTGGATCTTTTCAAGAGTCTGCCTCTGCAGGGACTTCGGTACGACTATACGTTTACCATACAGCAGTAGGTTGTTCTTGTCCACTGTTAACTCGCCTCGGGCTTTCCAGTAGGGTCTGAGATCTGGTTCCATGTCTCTCTTCTCTGGCCATCCTTTTCGGCAATAGCTCATGGTAGCTGAACAAATAGGATCCTCGGCTTGTGCTTTCTGGTATTCTTCTAGTCTTCCAGCACTGGCAGGCAAGTGGGCAACACAGGTTTCCATCACTACTTCAGCTTCCTCCTGGAGTCTCATGTCGTTCTGCTCTGATGTAGAGGGGGATCTTGACAGAGTATCAGCAGTATAAAGGAGCTTTCCTGGCACATGTTCAATAGTGTAAGTGAATCTTGCCAGGCGTAGGCGGAACCGGAGTATTCTCGGAGGCAAGCTATCAAGATGTTTCGTTCCAAGGAGGGGTACCAAAGGCTTGTGGTCGGTTTCTATGAGGAACGTCATCCCGAGAATATACGTTGCGAATTTCTCACATGCCCAAGTACTTGCCAAGGCCTCCTTCTCAATCTGGGCGTATCGTTTCTCGGTCTCCGTCATGGATCGTGATGCATAAGCGATAGGTTTCCATAACGAGTCACTCTTCTGCATGAGGACGGCTCCCAATCCATATGACGATGCATCAGCACACACTTTTGTTGGGGCTAGGGGATCATACAGAGCGAGAATGGTTGGTTTTGCCAATTCAGCTTTGACATCTGTGAATGCTCGATCTTGGTCGGGACCCCACAGCCATGCCGATTTTGTACTGAGGAGTTGCCGAAGGGGCTGAGTGAGGTCTGTCAGATTTGGTGAGAATTTTCCCAGTTGGTTAACCATGCCCATAAAGCGTCGCAGCTCAGAGATGTTGGTCGGTGGCGCCATCTCAGTAATGGCTGACGTCTTGTCTGGATCGGCTCGAATTCCGTCGTGGTCCACGAGATGACCAAGGAATTTCAACTGGGTCTTCCCAAACTGGCACTTGCTGGGGTTCAGGGTCACTCCGGCAGTTTCGATTCTCCTGAGAACTGCCATCAGTCTCTCGTCATGCTCCTCCTTGTTGCTGCCAAACACTAGAACGTCGTCCATGAGGCATAGGACACCATCGAGTCCTGAGAGAATTGTCGACATTCGCTTCTGGAAGTGTTCTGGGGCGCTTGATATACCGAAGGGCATCTTTTGGAAACAGTAGCGACCAAAGGGGGTGACGAATGTGGTGAGACGTTGTGACTTCTTGGCAAGGGGAATTTGCCAAAATCCACTATTGGCGTCCAATTTACTGAAGAACTTGGCTCCTGAGAGTTGTGCCAATGTGTCGTCCACTCTTGGGAGGGGGTGTACTTCTCGGAGTACATTTTCATTTAGTGGCTTCAAGTCAACGCATATGCGAAGTGCTCCATCTTTCTTCGGAACCACTACCATGCCGGCGCACCACGGTGTGGGCTCATCGACTTTGGAGATGACACCGATAGACTCCATTCGATCAAGTTCTTCTTTGACTTTCGATCGAAGTGGTAGTGGCACATTCCGTGGGGCATACAGGGAGTGAGGTGTCGCTCCTGGCTTGAGATGGATCTCATACTCTTCACCCAGGTTTCCGAGTCCCTGGAATACGGAGGGGAACTGCTTCATGATGTCTGCCGAAGTTGTGGTTGGGGCGTCTGTGTCAGTCGTGTCAATGCGAACGGCTAGACCCAAAGCAGTGATGGCAGGTAGACCTAGGAGGTTAGTCTTGAGACCATCCACAACAAACACACACTGTTTGGCCTCCTTTCCTCTGTAAGACAGGCTTCCCCAGAACTGTCCAAGGGTCTTCAGGGGCTGTCGCGAGGGCCCATAGAGAACTTTCTCTGGATCCAACAGTTGTGGCTCTTTCAGGCTCTTGTATGTCTGCTCAGAGATGGCAGTCACTTCTGCTCCAGTATCGAGTTTGAAGCTTGTTTCCTGCTCATTCAGCTTGATTGTGGTGAACCATGCAGACGCCTGTTTGGCTGACACTGTGTCCAAAAATGCTGTATCGAGTACGTTCTCGCTGCTGACTTCTGACACTCGTTTTGCAAAGCATTGGGAGCTATAGTGTCCTTTCTTGTTGCAGCGATGGCAAACCGCATCTTTTGCAGGGCACTTCTCACGGGGGTGGGGCTCCTTTCCACACCGAGTACACGCCTTCTTGGTGGGTGTGGTTTTCGGTCTAAGCTCACGTGCCTTGTGCGGGTGTTGCCACTTCTTTGGCTTTCTGTGAAAACGGATTTCTTCGAGGCTACTCGGTCCTTCCGCTGAACTCTTGAGTTCGTTGTGTTGCTCGCCCACCGCTTCCTACGACTAGTCTGTCGCGGATCATCTCGTCCCTGAGAGCGCCGTAGTCGCAGCTCTCGGCTAGTCGATAGAGTTCCATTATGTATTTTTCTGCAGTTTCATCTTCGTGCTGGTTTTGTCTGTTGAACCGCGCGCGTTCAAAGATTACGTTTCGACGCACCTTGAAGAAACTGTCGAATTTATTGAGTACTGTCTCGTAGACCTTGCGCTCCTCGTCTGTGGTGTTTGTGGAGGTCAATACGCCTTCCGCCTCTTCGCCGATGCAATATAGGAGTGTGTTGACTTGCTTAACAGCGTTATCGCCCGATAGTCCGGATGCTACTCGGAACTGTTCGAAGCGCTGTCTCCACCTCGGCCAGTCGTCGGGGGTTCGGAAGTTGAACGGCGCTGGAGGTTCCAGTCGCAGTTGGGCCATCCTTTGATTGCCTCTACTTGCTCGCCGCTGCCACCATGTAATATTATTGACGACTTGACTCTAGATTAAACACTCATGAACTCCAGACTGAACAAATACAACTCATATTTATACTAGTGTCATAAAACGTAGGAGTAACGTCTAGGATACATACATACGTAGATACAACGTAAGACTAGTGGTAACTGGTGGTAATGGACAGATGAATAGTATGAGGAATAGGGTTCATTCCACAATACTGGTCACCATTATTGCTGCTGATCGATATTAGCTATAGTAGCACTGCCTGGTCAATCTACGAGATGAGAATCCATGGCCTGGCTGCATCTAGCGTCTTATCCAGGCCCAATCTATGAAGAACATGAATGCTCACCTTATGAGATGGACTTTGTTGATTCAGCCGTGCAAAATCAAGAACCCAGCAGGAGGCTGAACTCCGAACACGTATACTAGTCACATAGTTATACTGAACCATATACTGGAGCAGGACCAGTTTGTGTGCATGTCTATTTGTCTGTTTGTCTAGTGTGGTAGCTATGCATGCCTGCGATAGTCTCATTCCCAAGCCGACTTTTCGCCAGTCGGCTGGGAACGAGACTATGCCTGTGAGGGGTTTATTGAATATCACGGTATATTTCCGTTAAACCCAGGCATGGTCTTGTATCCTAGGCACTATATAGTCTAACTGGTTTCTGAATCAGTGGTAGTTAGCTAGCTAGTTGAACCATTTCGTTTGGTCAAGTGCTAGCGGGGCATCATGGTGCTCAGTGAAGAATATTCTGTTTGCTGTTATAAATGCCAGTGCCACCATATACTATATTATTATAGCAAACAAATTTTTTTTTCTCCAGTGATTGGCTCTTCATGTACATTTATCTTAGTCTCGTGCCCAGACGTTCACGCCCTCCCGGCGCAAGAACGTCTGGTGTTCTAAACGAACTTTCTTGTCACAAACCCCACGAGTGCTGATAATAAATCTCGTATGTGATTGGTCACTGTATATACGGTATATTTAAAATTTTTATTCTAATTTATCAAACTGACCAATAGTATTAAAGATTTATCGGACCAACGTCATGGCAACTTTACGGAATGTCTGAAAGCTGCAATCTGATTGGACCCTTTGGCATTCCCAAGGGGAAAGGCGTCTGTGACAAGAAAGTTCGATTAGAACACCAGACGTTCTTTCGCCAGGGGGGCGTGGACGTCTGGGCACGAGACTACATTTATCTATGGTTGCATCGTCACTGCTAGTATAGTATGTAGCAGACCTTGGCTCCTCCCCCTCACGGAACGTCTCGCGAGTGGGCGGAGCCAATTAAGGTTAGTCTCGTGCATGGACATACTAATTACTCACAGTAACTACTTAGTATGTATTGTCCGTGGTCTCGTGCCCAGACGCCGCAGCGTATACGTAGATATCACCTCATCCGTCCACCATGCAAGCAAGTAGAGTAAGTGCGGGGGTGTCCAGACAGTGGGGGTTGTCCGGACGCTCCGAAAAATTCTTTGTACAGTTGCTGAAGTTAGAGCTGGGTCTTATCCATAGTAGGTACGTACACAATGTATACCTTCAAATGTTCCGAGACACCAGTCACACTTCGTGGAGTTGCTCTTGGGTAAGCGGGAGACTCTGTCTTGTCAACAGCAATACGAATTTTCGCCTACTAAACTTTTGTCTTAGCTTCCTCCAACTTTCTAGCGCATGCACAAAGCGGTAACAGAATGCAGAATAATTCGTCATGCACAGGAATTGTAAAACTTTATGTAACAACCAGGGCGGGGCTAGTTAGCAATCGGTTCATTAACAAATTAGGTAGATCTGCGCATGTGCAAAACATTCATCACAATTTCCCCATTGGCTTTCTTGACACTCCAATCAATAAATAGACATCAGAAATGAAATCAGGAGGTTTGAAAACCTATATAGCAACCATTTCGGAGGTACAACGGGCCTTATTTAGAACTTGTTGCCATGCGTCCGGAAACCCCACCCACACTAAATCCGTACGTCGAATGAAATTACGGAAATAAACGACGTTGCTGACTGTCAACGTTCATTTACGGAAATGTCCGGGTGATAGAAATAAAGTTTGATCATTACGTTATAAAATAATACGCGAACCGCATCGAAGAAGTGAAGTTTGTAGCGCTACCAGGTGGTTATTGCAAGACCGCCTCAAAGTTCGTCCGGACACCCCCCCCCCCACTTACTCTACCGAGTCTGGACTCTCAGGCTAAAAGGCTGCAAAGTATAGTGAGTCGAACACGTCAGGCTACCTTCTACGCTTGCCCCACCAAATACTGTAAGTGATGCATGGGAGCAGCTGCTATGTCTCTATCTAGCTAGTCTCGCGGGCCAGCCCACTAACTTCCGCAGCACCGATCGCGGAAGTAAGTGGGCTGGCCCGCGAGACTACTATCTAGCTACCGTGATAGTCAGGCCCAGTGTTTGTACTGCAAGCGACAAAGCGGTGGTGCAGGCCTGGGAACGAGGCTACAAAACATGTACAGCAAGGGCACAGTCAATACATGTACCGTTGTACAGTGCTGGATCCATTAATGTTGCGGTGGGGAACACTATTAATAATACCGCAGCAGCCATATAATTCAAAGTGCTTGCTTCAAAGGTTGCAGTGGTCACTTATAGAGGTGCTGTTATCATAACACTATGTCATTGACATCATCTTGGTCATTTGCATATATCTAACAACTGTGCTAGGACGCCATTTTGGTGGGCAGCAAATAGCGGCATGATGCGCAGAAGGACAGGAAGTAGCTCTCGTACTGACAGTATAAACGGCAGATTCACTCAATTTGTACCGTCTGAAAACTGATTCACAGCAATAGTTGAGGCGCCGAACGCGTAAGTTCCAAGCAGCTGTTGATTCTGAGATCGCTGTATAACGTACTATTCTAGCTTCCATTTATCGCCCACGCATGGTGGGCATAAACGGAAAATGACACGGTCGTCATGCAGGATGTGACGTCACGTGAAAACTCTCTATTGGCTAATTAGACACCTGTGTGGTACAGAAAGTGAAATAACAAACTTCAGCACAGTGTCACATGTATATCTAGTATACTTACACCAATAGAGAGAGCTGATAAAAAGCAGAGGCTTGTTTGGAGCTACACCAATTTCTCCTGCCTCCAAACCACGTACAGCTGCAAAGTACTTCGAGTACTGATAGAGTCTCAACACACAGGCAGTAAGAATCTTGGCTAATAAGAAAGCATGCATACATATCACTGATGCCACCTAATATATTTTTGTGTTTCCGCTTGCCTGCAATTTTAATCCATTTGTGCTTTTAACATGTTTTGGTCTTGAGATAGTGATGATATAGCAACTCTTTCTATAGGTATATACACGTGCCGTAAAGAGGATGGCTACTGTAAGAGAAGTTAAGGATTGCCTACCCGATTTAAAGAATGAGATACTCAGCAATAGACCTCTGGAGGGTATCCCACTTCAGTATTGCATATTTAAATATGAAAATGGTCGAAGAGGGGAGGTCGGGGAACACCAAGCTTTTGAGAATCTGCATAACCGGGACCATGTGCAGTTAATTGCCATTGAGGGAAATCAAGGAGTGGGTAAATCAGCATTCTTACATAAGGTTTTAGAGGATGCTGCTAAAAATCGTCTTTTTCAAGAGTACACCATGGTGATCTTTTTGGACCTGGAGTCACCTATACTATTGGAGGTTCATTCATTTGGAGATATTTGTAGCCAATACTTGGACATCCCACAGCATTATAGAGCTCCCTTTCTTGACATACTACAAAATGAACCACAGCAGGTTCTGATAATATTAGACAATTGGGATGAATTTACTGAACACAGCCCTCAATGGAAGCAATCATTCATTGCCTCTGTAGTCAAAGGAGGAACATCATCAATGATTATTGCTTCAAGGCCTTCTTGTATGCGTAAACTGTACAAACTTGCTTCTCCAGATGTCCACCTCCTTATCAAAGGCTTCAAATACATACCTTTGACAAAAAGTTACACAGATGGATATGCGCCCAATTTAATGTTTGAATTCATGCGGCAGAAATCTATGGAGAAGGGGATTACATCTGTAGATGTTGAAAGAATGGTGGAATATCTAGGTCATCACGAAGCAGTGTACAAAATGTGTCATGTTCCTTGTCTTGCAGTTTATGTACTTGAAATCTATAAAGCTAGCAGGTATCTTCTTCCAGAGACAGTTACTGCGTTTGTGAGTTCAGTAGTGCTAAAGGTCATTCAGCGGGGACTTGCAAGAAAGAACCGAACTGAAGTCAGTATTTCTGAACTCAACCACATTGACAAACTTCCTCTTGACACACTAGTTATGTTTAAGCATAGTTGCACACTTGCCTTGGCTGATCTACTAAACAATGACCAGCTAGATACAAGGAGTGTGTCTTATCTGCTACTGGGTGAGGGCATTGCAGGGTTGCAGGATATCACAGGACTGGGAT
The DNA here is from genome assembly GCA_963921505.1 of Phakellia ventilabrum. Taxonomy (NCBI): domain Eukaryota; kingdom Metazoa; phylum Porifera; class Demospongiae; order Axinellida; family Axinellidae; genus Phakellia; species Phakellia ventilabrum. The sequence goes on along the minus strand of OY997396.1, from coordinate 794,741 downwards.
TGGTAGAAGCTTCCACATTTCCTAGAAGACATCACAGAACTATGGACCAACCACTGTATAGTTTCCTTCACCCCATTATCCGAGATTTTATGGCTGCCTATTGCCTTACACAGGCTCCACTTATTAATCAGCAGAAAGTTTTGGTCAACTATTTTCATGAAGTAACTAAGAGTTATAACTTTTGTCAGTATTACTTTGGACTAGCGTGTTTGAATAAGGAAGCCTGGTTCAGCACTGCCAAGCTTGGACTACCCTGTACTGTTGAATGCTTACTCCATGAGCTTACCGGTGATGAGGAGCTGTCTGGGAATCAATTGCTGCATATTTTAGGTTGTCTGCATGAGACGCAAGAACCCTCGTTGGTGAAAAAGTGTGCCAGCAAACACGAGGAGCTGTTGTCAATGAAACTTGGAGGCTCAGATCGAAATCTGACTGATCATGAATGTTCACTTTTAGCATATTTTATCTTGAACAGCGGAGTTCAGAAGTGGAGGTGTGAATTTATTAATAGTGAGCAAAAACATAAAGTCGAATTCCTCTCTTTCCTTAGCACAAGTAGTAGCAAAACGCCAGTAGAATGGAACATTGTACAGGGTAGGACATTTCTTATTGAAGCAGTGGACCCCCCCAAGTCAAGCAGAAAGTCTGTGTTCTCCCCTCATTCCTTGTATTGCAGAAGCGTGAAGGACACCCTACACCAGGTATTTCAGATGTATTCTCCAGTTAGAGTTCGCAGTGACTGCTCCGACCCTGGTTACATCTCATTCATCTCTTGTAGATGCCTTGAGAAGGCATTCGAGTCTGAGATAGTGATTGAGCCTATTCATGTCATGCATTGTATAGATCTTCCCCCGAAAAACAAGAGCAGGACTGAAGCCGACAACCGCCATCTGGAAGAAGTTCATGGTATGAAGCGGATGGAGGTGATCCAGTTGTCGACTCCCTACCTCAGCAGTGTCAAGTTTGTGTTACCTGGGACACGAGAAGAAGTGTTAGTGAAGTTGTCAAGTGAATGGGAGCCAACTCCAATGGAAAGCAGGATTGTTACAGAGGTAGGAGACATTTTTTATGAAGAGAAGCTTATGCCATGCTATGAACAAGTGGACAGATCAGAGCCTAAAGTTGTGGTACCAGACCTTCCACTACCTCGCAAGAAACATGGAAATTCAGCTGAGAAACAGACTCAAACTGAAGCAGCCAAGCATGATCAAGGGCAAGGAGAGCGAGCCACAACTGCAGAGGGTCTAAGGCAGTCATTGGCAGTGACTGCTGAGCACTTGGGGACTACCTCTCAGGTTGTTGGGTCAGTTGCTACCCAGGCTACAGCTGTGGAGCAGGGAACACGGCAGAGCAGCTCCAAGAAACAAGCAGCAAAACCCGGGACTGTTCTATACTCTGTAAGTATGCATACACCTGCATGCATTGTACTTAAGACGTATATCTTTCGACTCTCATGCATGTACCTACTGCTTCCAGGTTAGCATTACACAGTAACTAAATACCTTGATATTCATATAATACCTAATTAGTAATAGATTAACATGAATGTCATTCACTTTGACCTGAGCTACAATAGATTGGCTTGAATCTACTTTACTATTGTCTGGTTTATCAGATAATAATTAAGATAAAACAATATTGTGAGTGCATGTCAACATTGTATGTTACTATACGATTATCTTTCCTCGAACAGCAAATGCCCCATGTGATGGCCTCTGACAGGATTTATACTCTGCCTGATGAGAGCCAGTGCATACGAAGAGGGGGCAATGGACAGATTTTCATTGGCACTTACGCAGGTACAACATTTGCCATCAAGAAAACCGTGTTTCGCTCTCGAGAATTTGACATACTATCCAGAGTAAGCTCACTCATAGGGTAATATAAACCCTTTTACTTTTACAATTGCACTTTTGCTTTATGATTTGTGTAATCGGCTAGAATTATTAATAGTCACTCTTTTAGTGCTTTACCGCATAACATGTGTAATTACACCTTTCAAAGGTACAGCATAAGAATATAATTCCCCTCCTGATTCTGATGGTGGGGGAGCAGCACCCTCAGCATCGCAGGAGATACTTCTGCTACCACTTCATGCCAAAAATGACAGGTATGTGGGTGTTGTTGAATAACTGGATTATAGAATCCTCTCTGATGGCAAGAGTTCAATTTTCAAAGAATGATATACAGTTGAAGACTGTAAAATATCTGCTATACAAACCACCCAGGAGACTGTGCTCGTATGCTAACAGACCATCACAACCTCACACTGAAGGAGCTCCAGCACAGCTACAGTGACAACCCCCGAGATATGGGCGTGGTTTTGGGAAACCTCCGCTATCTTCTAGCAGAGATCCTCAGGGGTCTACACTACCTCCACTCCTGTCACATTGTACATCGGGACATCAAGGGTGGGTTGAATACCTAGTTTTGGATGTATGAAAAATTTAAAGTAATATTGTCCATGCATGCAGAGACATAATCATACAAGCTTTTGAGCATAACAGCAAGACTAATTACCCATCAAAGTTTTATTGTCCCTCCTCTTATATATTACAGCCTCAAACATTCTGATAAAGATGCACTGCGTGCATGACAACCCCCTGACATGTTCCTGTGCCAACAAGTGCAGTGTAGTGGTCTCAGACTTTGACGCTGCTGTGGAACTGGACTCCAGTGACCACCTGCAACCTATACAGCCTTCATCATCTCAACGACAAGAACCATTACTTCAGAGGGATGTCTTCCTGGTGGTTCCAGTGGGGACCCTGGGATTCAGAGCCCCTGAATGTAGTATGCTATCCGTCTCTAATAGCATAGGCGTAATTGATCCACCGCTGACCACCAAGGCTGATATTTGGTCTTTTGGAATGTTCTTACTTCGATTGTTGATTGGGTCAGAAGGTCCCTGCTCACAACGAGAGGCGAGTTACTCTGCATTAAAACTTTCTTTGCTGGTCCATATATATTACATGTGCATGTATATGTTCCATATATATTACATGTGCATGTATATGTCATTGATACATTGTATTTACTCTGTTCTCTGTAGATTGCAATGCTACTGCTGCACTACAACTGCCAGAGAAAGCAGAGCAGAAGTGGCCACTACCCAGCACCTCCTCAGCCTATAATCAGTGATTCTCGCCTGCACAGGCTATTGAAGGTATATACTTGGAGGTATTGTCAGTCGGTTATTATGTTAGCTCATTGTATAGCTAGGAATACGAAGGAATTTTTCTCAGTAAAAACTTTCTTTGAGGCTGGTACACTGGTCATGGTGCACTTCAACATTACTCACTTAAATATTGGGTTTAGGCTAGGGAGCTATTTTATTCTTTACTATTTGATTTTTTTGTGTAGTTTTCAGCATTGAAAGAGGAGCTAAAGGGAGTCAGTGGTGAGGCAATTGATGTTGTGAAGCAGTGTCTGCAGGTAAGTATTCATGCGTTCATGACATATTTTGTCTTTGCTGCATGCATGTGTGTGGGACATTCTCATGAATAGTGAAATGGGTCTCACTACAACATCACACTTATTTGTAGAGTCTAGCTATGTGGTTGAGCAGTTTAAAGTAGTTTGAAGATCTCACATATGACCCAAACTTATCAATGGATCCAAATTTATCAACGTATCAGTCAACCATCTCGTTATATGTTTTAGGTGGACCCTGAGAAAAGAGCAAATACGCAGGATCTACTGCAGCATCCATTCTTAAGAGTACATGCAGCCAGTTCATCACTTCAGTAAAGGAGGAGCAGCAGGAGTCACAAGTGGGGAATTCCAAGGGACTCCATTCACAGCCCACAGGCAATCTAGTTGAAGACCATAATTATCTTCATCCACTGCTGAAGATGGACTCTAATTCCATAAAGCTAAAACTTGGTAGCTATTATCTAATATAGCTAGCACTGTCTGTGACATTTACATGAAACAAGAGCCCATAAACAAGAGCCCATGCAGCATTCGGAATACCACCAGGGTGGTCATGATCACATGGTACAGTTGTGTTGGGGGATCCAGCCTAGCCATGATTAAGTATCATATTAAGTGACTTGCACACATTGCAATGCTGCCGTATTGCACTACAACCACTAGATACATCACCTCCACAACCAATAATATATAACCTCACTGTTAAGATCTCTAGTAGCTATCTACATTGAAGCACACACACACATAGCTAAACCTTAAAGTCTCTGTAGTAGCTAGAAAATCTGCACTAAATTAATGTCAGTATGATCTTGCTGTTCGCTGCTTAGTTTTAGTTGTGCTAGAAAGAGCTAAAGGGAGTAATTTATGTTGTAAAACAATGTCTGCAGTTAAGATTATCCTGTTTGAATGCTCTTAATTGTTATTGTCTCTTTACAGGTGGACTGATTCAAGAGGCAAAGTGCAGAGCTGCTGTAAGCAATCTGAGCTCACTGAAGAATGTACACTAGACGGGCGGCTGTGGCTGGGGACTGTCCCTGGGACTCCCCCCCCCCCCCCTCTATTAATCATTTTTTTGTAAACACCCCAAATATAGTGCGCTATATCTGTAATCATGTAAGTCTACGCGAAATATGATATATGACGTAATGATAAATGACGCGTACGATCTACGTATAAATATAATTATCTAGCGCTACTGCGTCTAACAATATTAATATGCAAAATCGCTAGCATATACAATGGTCTGCTGCAACACTACAGTAACAGTGCAACAGACGTACACCATATCTTTTCGTTTGTGCCAGTACATCAGCAAAGGTTCTGTGATACAAAAGTCCACATGACATCCCATCAAGGATTTGTAGTCATTAGTGAAGTACTAATGGCGACCGATCACGTAATAACTGTTGACGGACCGGCTAGCTACATGCCCACAAGCAAAACCGGTTCTCGCAACCAGGTTTGTGACGCCTACGTGCGCCGCCCGCACTATAAATTTGCCGGTTGGACTAAAATCGGCCTTTTGAAGACCTGGGCCAAGTAAAGAGCAAGCTCCACGGTAAGACTTAGCTAGAATCAACGTATACATGAACAGATACATGAACAGTTTGCATAAGTCCTACAATTTGTAGGACTCGGTTGCATAATATTAATTATGAAATCTACAGCCAACTCTCCTCAGCATACTTGCTAGCCAGTTGGAACAGCTAAAAGTGTTTTACAAGTGCATGGGCTAGTTGCTCCCAAGGTACATGTAACAGAATATAACCTTGATCTGATGAAAATATTAAGTGCCTCATACCTGCAGTAGTTACTCAATCATACCCACCCACAATATCCAGTGTAAGCTTATTAATATTATGGCATAGATGGGTAAGGTCTCTCATTTAGGTCGGTGACTGATTAAATTATGTATGTAGGCCATGGGTATGCGTGTACATTTCACTAGCCTAATCCCACATAAGGTTCGTAATAATTATTATGGTATTTGGCATTAATACACTTATCTTGTTTGTATGGCCCTAGCTACAGTTAATAATTTTCTTCAACTTTGTACCTATCTACTACATATGTAACTTAATTCTCATATTATTTCCTGTTAACTGACGTCATAGCATCTAATTAGCTGAAGAAATGACGCATAAGAATGGCAATACCTTTTATGGATGAAGTCATGAATCATTGAGTGTTTACAAAGATTTTAATTCATGAGTTGAGAATAGTTGACAAGGAAGCAGAATATTAATAGACTAGTAATGGTTGAATACTCAAATCACATGAATCCACACGTGGACTGTGGGAGAGTTAATTAGGGAATAATTACTTAGGGCTCATTGTGATTGATAAAAGCATCAGCTGCTAAACTACTTTACTGTATCCTAAACTGCTTTAGGGGCTGGAGTGAGAGCAGCAGTGCTCCAATTCATGGGTAGTGATCCGGATTGATATCCAAGAAAATGCAGTCACAGAATTTAAAGCCAAAAGGAGATTCCAATACACCATCATCAGGTTGGCATACAGTGTTACCACTATTACAATAACATGTATTCACAGTATAAGATTATATACTTAGGTACTGTTATTATAAATTACTATAGCAAAAAATTAAGTATGCAGCGTTAAATTTGTCATTGATTAACATCTGGACTGGCTAGTCTCGACTCCAGACCCTCCCCGCACGCCCCATCGGAAAAGTTTTTTTTTTTGACGGGGCGCGCGGGGAGGGTCTGGCTTCGAAACTATGGACTGGCCTAGTTGGTAAGTTGCTGAGGTGAAGCGGCAGAATTTCAGAAGGCAGTGTATAGTATTATAAGCTTTCACTTACAGGCTATATAGCAGCTGTAGAGTTAATACTCTATGGCTATAGCATAAGCATTCTTTACACCTTATTTTGGCGTCATAATTAAATTTGTGTATATAGTCGATCCTTTCTTAAACAATGTTCTTAATAATTATGCAAAGAGACAAAAATGTGTAGAAATGTCACGCTTATTAGTACTAACACTCATGCAGCCTGGCATCTATTATATCCTTACTTGCACATCCATCCATTCTAATGTGCAATGGTCTCCCAATAATAATTTATACTCTCCAACATGGCTATATAGCTTGTAGCGTGCATAAACAGCATCTACATTTTTTGTCTTTTAGCTGGTGGTGAAGGTGATGGAACACACAGCCCGAATCAGTGCCACCAGGCACGAAAAGAACAAGCCTCCAAGCCAAGGACAACACCTTCTGATGAGCAGGTAGAAGCGTCTGTTACGAAGCATGCACCGGAAGCAGTTGCAGATTATACACCACCTGGGATCGTGGTAATTGAGCGTTGGGTACCACTTGAGCTCTTCCAGCAAGAAGAGTCCTTTGATATCCTGAAAACTGAATTGGTGGCCGGCAAAGTGTAACAACTATGCTAACTTGGCTTCCTTGACTGCATGCTGATTAGGTTGTAAATTCTCCTCATACCTGAGCTGTCTGTTGTAAGCAGTTTGGAATGATTGAGACTATGTTATAGGGTTACTTTATGAAATGGGTGGTTTTACAGAAGTGCATATGCGAGCAATTTTATGTGTTACCAAAAGTATCAGTCACAGAAGTCAATATCAATGCTTGAAAAAAATGTAGCACATGTACAGAATACAGAAGAAATTGAGAAGTTTCAGATATATACTACTAAAGGTCTGCAGCCTACATTGGATAGTTGAACATAACGTCCTGGCGAGCCAGTTCTAGCAACATGGGATCATCAAAGAATTTAGAGATGCTAACATCCTCTGACAAACCCTAGAGAGAGAAAAGGCTGGTCATAATACTTCTCCACTTATTAAAAAGGAAACTTTTTAATACCCTTTTATAGCATTTCCTTTATTTTCTAGCAAGCGATACGTAACTATGAAGTAGCTTACTCTCAGATGTTTACTAAATTGAAGCTGTACTAGGCCTTGGAATAGTAGTACCTTTCTTCTCCTAGTCTTGATCATGAACTCCCTGGCAAGGTGGGGAGCTGGCTGGGGCTCCAGGGGACGGATAACTATGCTCTTGTCTAGAGGGTCACCAGGTACAATCTAGAAAGAAGGAGGAAGGGAGGGTGGGGAGATAGAGAAGAAAAAGGACCGGATCATCTAACATAAGGTTGAAAAAGGAAAGTGCATATGTCTCTGAGGAAGTCATACTCTTTAACGGTACCTGCCAGTGGTGGAACACCGAGAGACAGAAGGCCTGTCCCTGTGTGTGAGTCCGAAGGTCAGTCTCGAATCCAAAGGAATCGATGGCTGGGATGAATGCCTTGATGGTGTAGAGGGGAGAGCCAGGGATGGGGGCATCTTGGGTCACATGACCTCTAGGGTAGTGGCATGGAGGAAGGATGGGAAGGTAGAAGTTAGATGCATGATGCTACTATTTAATGCTACTATTAGTTTTAGCGAGTACAACAAAATTAAATTTTGGTAATATAAGCAACGGATATCTTCACTGTTTATATTGCGCTTCACGATCTTAGAATCTGAGATACCTAATTGCTAAAAATTTATGCTACCAGCAGTAGACCTAAGATACACGAGGTATTGCTTTTGCCAGACCCTAACATTCCAAGCCCTGCACATTGTCTCAGAAGCAATCCACCCACCTCCTCCTGGCTAGGACAGTGTAGACGGCAGACACACAGTCGGCTGGGGCCTGCACCTCCACATAGTAGTACGGCTCCATCAGTCTGGGGGTGGCCTGCAGGAGGACGTATCCTTATATTATTGTGCCACAAAAGGTTTTCTGGATAAGGCCACCCTCCCATAAACGTTTGTGATAAATAGCAAGAACATGATAATAGTTCTACATAGGCTCTACTTATACAGTAACTTCCACTGAAAAGGCATACCATGAGGAAGGCGGAGTAAGCCACTCTACGAGCAGTGGGGATGATCTGGCCCCCTCCCCTGTGGATGGGCTCGTTAGCTATCACTGCATCGAGGATCTTGAACTTCACGTTACGGATGGCTATATGGAAAATGGCAAGCAGTATGACACACTGACATACACACACACACACACACACACACACACACACACATAAAAACGTACGTTCATCGCACAGAGGCCCTTCTCTGGTGCCCCACTGGAACCCCTGGACAATAGAGTCTTTCACTGAGCCTAGGAGACTCTTGTCAACCTATAAGGAAGGAAATGTTTGTTCACAGTCACCTTAGCATAAAGAACAGATTTTGTAGCAATAGGTGGCCATTAATTGGAATGGTCCATACCTCAGAAGGTAGGGTATCATCTACGAGGATATTTGGCCCGGTGTTCTCAGGCCCAAAGGCCCAAATAGATCGGGCCGCCAGCAGATCCCAGTCGTATTTTGTTTGGAAGAACTCTCCGATCTTTTTCCTGGACACATAAGGAGGGAGAAGGGAGAGGGTTACAGCTATCAGACCCTTGATCTACTGTTCGGCTATGAGTATCCATAAACTGGGCAGTAGCTTTCCATCAACTGATGAAGCGCTACATGTAGGAATGCTCCAGCTAACGTAGTACCACATCACATGGCTGGACTATTACCCTTCACATTGCACTCACTTGCTCCATCCAATCTGGACCACTTCATTCTCGATGTCTTCTGCCAAACCTTTTTCCAGGGGCTCTGAAATCATGGTCAGCTTGTTTCTGATGGGAAAGAATATAATAGAACCCCAAACATATTTTGCAGGTATTTCTTCGGAGGACATGACTCACTTTTTGTTGGGAGTCTCTGCGAAGCACTTGAGTGACGAGGTCTCCACCACGGTCTCACAGAAAGCCACCACTGGGTCAGCCACCTTGATGTCTGGAGGAGATTAATCAAGATAAACCATAAATCTACAGTCCTAGTGAGCAAATACCCAAAGGCATTCAACTTATTGAAAGAATCTTTCTTGTTGTGTCATTGATGGTAAGCTGCAGCATTTAGCAGCACAGATGATCATCGTTTAGCCAGCTAGGCAGGATCGGTAACTCGGTATGTAATTATTAATTAGTAGTTGCTAACGTAGACTTGTCATGTGATGTGAGGATCACGTTTACCCCCAAATCTCCTGGCCCACGTAAGAATATTTGGGTGAAACTGTTACAAACTCATTCTATAGTCCTTCGAATGGAAACAATTGTTCAAACTCCTGGTGAATTCCAAAAACTATGCATGTGTCACCTGCTGTTGAATTCTGTAGTTTCCTGCACACGTGTATGGTTTTATGGCTTGTAGGAAGTGACACTATTATATGGCCACAGGGCGTTTAACTGCTGCAGGAACATATTACCATAGATAGTACCTTTATTCTACTACTGATTAATAATTTATGCATTATAATCAACGAAATGTATAAACAGAGATGCAGGTGTATTGTATTCAGTGTATAATGGTGCAGGTGCCTACCGATTTCCGAGTACATTTTCCTGAGATCATGCATGACACAATCCAAGTAGAGTTCCCCCGTCCCAAACACCACGTGTTCCCCTGACTCCTCTACCTATGGGTGGGTAGGGGGGGGAGAAACAGGGAAGAGAGCAGGCAGGGATAAAATAACTTCTCTCCCTCCCTCCCGAGTAATGCAGCTGGCATGGGCAAAATGGGGCAAAAAATGTAGCCTCAATCCCAGACCTCCCCAATTATTTGTCGCTGGTAATACAGCCATTTGCAGAGGAAGAGTGTGTGGGGGGGGGCCAGGGGATGAGACTATAACAAATGGTGTAAGAATATGCAGAATACTACTGCTATAAGGTAACACATTTCATGTGTGAATTAGTGCAATCAGTGTTTCCCCCAAGTACAAAAAGAAAGGGGGGGGGGGACATACAAATTTTCCATGACATCAAAGCAAATTAAACATTCCAATGACCACATCAAAGGAAACTAAGTTAGGAAAGGGAGGGGGGGAGCACCCTGGTACCCCCCCTTTGGGGGAAACACTGGTGCAATATACACTGTGCTCACTTTGGTGACCAGCAGAGGATAGGATTTGTTGACTTTCCGGAGGCCGTCCAACATCTTGGGCAGCTCCGAGGGGTTGACTGGCTCCACGGCTATCTTGATGGTGGACTGTGTGTTGAACTTCAGGGGACGAAAGATTTGGGCCTGGTGGGAAGAAGGAAGGAGTGGGAGGGGGGGGGGGAGGGGGGGGGGGACGAGACGAGGAGAGGAAGGTGTAAGAAAGGAAGAAGTCAACTATCAATGCTGGCAGCTGGAGACAAAGGCTATGTCCAGCTCTCATCCTAGCAATGACTTACGTCTTCGCATCCTGCCAGCTGTGTGATGGTGGCTGTCTTGGTGATGGTCTGATCGATGCCCTCCACCATGACCCAGTTGCCGGCTGGAACTCTGTTAATCTCGATGGAATAACGTGCCTCAGAGACCCATAGGCGCCCAACCTAGCAGAAGAAATAGTCAGCAGTAGGGATGAGAATCAGTTCAGTAATATTTCAATATTACCAACAGTCAACCAACACTGATAAATAGGAAACTCTACACATATGGACTCAGAAAGGCTTGTCTAAATGGTCGCCATTTCTCCCTCGTACCTGCCCAATCTTGGAGTCCTCCTCATCCTCCAGGGTGTAGTTCTCACCGAGTATCCGTACCTGCTGCCCAGCATACACTAGAAAAGAGGAATGGTAGGAGGGAGGGGTAAAAAAAAGGATGTCTAACTAACCTCGTATCCACACACGCTCATAAATGTGGAAGAATCTATGTTTAAACACCTGGGGGCGAGGCTAGGCATCTGACTAATAGTGTGTCTATCTTTAGATCCTATCACCACCAACAATTATGCTCCAATATGATGTAATTATGGATATTCGGTCCTACTGGCTATTGCATCATTATGACATCACTGCTCACATGTCCCGCTCATAACCCTTCCGAAAGCATGGAACACAGTAGCGTCTTGGGTGGGATAGAGCTTGGTCACGTGAAACATGAGAGGACCCTCAGGATCACATGATACCATTGCATCACCCAGCTCATCGTCAAGGGGACCAGTATAAGTGTGCTCCACCTGCCAAAAAAACAGTTGCATAAATCTTCTCCATTTTAGAATTTCACATTATCATATCCCACAACACTGCCGACAGTAAATACCTTGGTCTTTGCAGCATCAAATGGCGAGGGAATGTGCTGCACACACATGTCCACAAAACCTGTGAAATAGAAAGTGAATACCTTGAATAATTAGGATAGCGATTAATTGAATAATACGAACATGACAATTCTTTGAATAATAAGGACCAACGTACTCGTGTGTTCTCCGAAGAAGCGCTGGCAAACTAGTCTCAGGAGCGGCCGAATGTTCTGCTTCATCTCCTCCTTACGTAGCTGGATGCCTGAGGGAGAGAAGGGAGTGTGGTCAGGGCGTGGCTTCTACTACTGTAACACCTGTAATTCAATAGCTTGCAATGGGCAGTCACACACAAACTGTTTTACAACCTCTCCTACCTATAACTCAGGCCACAAAGATGGTTCGTAGGTTTGCCCTTAACCAAGGTGGGCTTTTGCCAGAGATTAGTTAGCTCACAGAGAAGACTCACAATAGCTACCTACCTAGTTCATCCAATACTTGAGGTAGTGTGGTGTCCACGTCACCCACAGTCTGGGCACACAGCTTGTAGAGTGGCTCCAGAATGAACTCTATGAAGCTTCTCTGGGCATCTGGGCTGGGGGCCTTGCAGGAGAACGTACGTCTAAAGAAGGCAGAGAGAGGGAAGAAAATAGAATGGAATAGGATAATTATTTTCATTCCATACTGGCACTATTTCTGGTCTACATTCCATATAAACACAATACATACTTGGTCCTATTGAAGTAGATGTCACCCCACAGTCGCTTGGCGAATTCATCCGGAGAGAACCCTCCGCCTGAGGAGATAAAGACAGACCAGTGGTTCGGAATAGCCTCCTACCTCTAAGACTACAAGATAAACCTGGGCAAGTAAGACGTAGGTAGCCTCGTACCCAGGCCTCCTCTTGCCACTTTTTTCGCAGCCGCGGAAAACCATGGCTGCGAAAAAAGCTGTGAGCTAGGGAAGGCCTGGGTATGAGGCTACCTACGTCTTCCTTGCCCAGGTTTATCTTGTAGTCATGGAGTTTTTTCTACATGACTGCGAAGGAAAATCTGGGTGAGCAAAGCCTAGGGATGAGGCTATTTCAGAATACAATAGTACTGCTTCATGCATAGAATACTCATAGTACACCGTATGGGTGTGGAGGGATGGAAAACAAATGCTGGTTAAAGCTATTCTAAGCTGGACCTGCTATAGCTCTGAGCTGGACCTGATACAGCTCTGAGCTGGAACCTGGTACAGCTCTGAGCTGGAACCTGGATCCTGATACAGCTCTCAGCTGGAACCTGGTACATGTACAGCTCTGAGCTGGAACTTGGAGTGGAAACCTACCAAAGCTGTCGGCATAGAGTTTTGCGAAAGAGTGGAGGGTGAAGCAGAAGCCATACTGGGAAGAAGAGAAGCAGACGTTGCCTAGGAGAGGAGACACCATGATGCCCTCCTCACTGTCTGAGTAGAGGCTGTATGAGTGTGTGTGTATGTGTGTATGTGTGTATGTGTGTGTGTATGTATGTATGTATGTGTGCATGCATGTGCGTGTGTGTGTGTGTGTGTGTGTGTGTGTGTATGTACTTAAGCCAGTACATACACGTACTTGTACATGTATACGATATAGCATCCCACGCTCTACGCACACATTGGAGCCTCTCACCTGAGCAGACTGTTGAGCTCGTCAATGGTGTGCTTCAATTTGAAATAGGCGTCTGTTGGGGGAAGCTTTAGTTCCATCAATAGCCTGTCAATCTAGGTGGAGAGGAGGGAGGGAGGGATGGAGGGAGGGAGGGAGGGAGGGAGGGAGGGAGGGAGGGAGGGAGGGAGGGAGGAGGGAGGGAGGGAGGAGGGAGGGAGGGAGGGAGGGAGGGAGGGAGGGAGGGAGGAAGAAGGAGGGAGGAGGGAGGGAGGAGAGAGGAGGGAGGGAGGGAGGGAAGGAGGTCTAATAAAGCTTGCAGCAGATACAGGTACATATATATAAAATTTGCTCATGATACAATAGGGTCTTACATGTAAGTAGTTTCGGACTTACACATGCGATGAATCTATACCTCCTTCATACAACACGACCTTACTAACCTTATTGATACAGATGGTGATGGCTAGTCGCTCCTGAACAGCGTGCTTCAGTACCCGCTCTGTGTTCATCATAACCTGTAGCCATAGCAACAGCGATTAAAACAATTCTTCTACTCCTCCTACACAATACAACCTTACCCCTTCGGAAGCATCCACAAACAGGACTATGCCGTCACATAGGCGGTACGCTGCAGTCACTTCGTCCGAGAAGTTAACATGGCCTAGGGAGAGGATAGAAGGAACTCGGCTCCATTCCATTCCATATGCAAAATGCTGATTGAGCAATGCATGGTCTTCATGCGGTACTATCATATTGCAATGTCGCCATTCCATACCTGGTGTGTCATAAACATTCATGATGTACGATTTCCCCCTGGAGTCTGGCATCACCAGGGAAAGGGGCGTGGCCTTGATGCTGACACCTCGCTGTGGGGGAAGGTACACGTATGCCAAGATGAGCATTATATAGAATCCTATCACCGCTTGACCTCTGCATGGTACAAGTGAGTACCCTTTTATGGAAACATGGAACCTGGGAATGAGACTACAAACTTGTACCATCAGACCTAACTGATAACAGCTACTCCCCAGAAGCATTGGGGTGGACAAGTGGCTGTGAGCAGCTGTTAATTCCTACCTCTTGCTCAGTAAAGAGTGTGTCTGTGTAGCACAACTGTGTGGAGAGGGAGAGAGAGAGAGAGACAGTTATAGCTACTTATTCATGAGTACACCTGTATTTATGGTGAATGCAGTCTGCCACCACCCCCACCCACGTACATCTTTGTCCTCGTAGATCACCAGGTCGGGATGGGTCTGCTCTAGCAGGCAGTCCACGAAGCAGGTCTGGGGGGGGGGGTTGGATGAGAGAGAGAGTACATACATACCAGGTGAGGTGGGAACTATAGCATTGTGCTACCCCTTCAGAAGAGTCAACCAGCGACGGCATATACATTAGTCTGTGCTGTAATGGCAGAGGTGTATTTCTACTACAAGATGTGTGCTCTTACAAGAGGTGTACTTAAACTAGATGTGCAGCCCCATTCCCATTCTCCATTATCTGGTATCTGGGATCTGGGAGCAAAGCTACTAGAGGTGTACCATGCTGGTGAGTATTTGCTGCAAATGCGTGGTGTGCTCTTATTAGAGGCTGCACTCTTAATAGAGGTTTAATTACACTTATTAGAGGGTGCTCTAATTAGAAGCTGCATTCTTTTCTTATTTGAAGTACATGTACATGCACTAGCCTCGTTCCCAGGCCCACACTTTATTCAGTTGCTTGCATAGCCCGAAACTATAGGGGCCCAATAGCGAGGCTGAACTAGTCTAATAGCACATACCTTTCCATTGTGGAGGTGTCCCACGATGGCCACGTTCCTGATCAGCCTCGCATTGTCCATCAGGTCAGCTAGGTACCTGAAAATAAAGTAATGTACTCGTGTTATTGCCACAGAACTCGCACCATTATTTTACCATCTACCAATAAATGGAGATGCAGCTTGTTTGTAATATTTCCAGTCAGAGGGCAATGACCAAAGATTACATCATCACTTTTGAGTATCGAATTTTGCCGATAGGCTGCGTATAGCAAAACTAATACAGTTAAGTATAATAATTATATTTTTCTTGTTGCTATGCGTGTTTCAATGAACCGATTCAGAACTGCAGCTATAAGTCTTCAGCCTCAAGTCCAGGCACCACACAGCTGTATTTCATTCTTAAAAGGTGAGGTAAACCAATAAGTCTGCACAAATGGCGCACTCACTCTATCTCATAGCTGGTCTTCGGAAGCTCCTGTTCCTGTAGGGAGAACTTGTGTTTCTTGACGGAAGCGATGATGGGTTCCGTCAGAGGCTGCGTGTCCTCTTCCTGGACTATGGTCTGTGGACGGGAGGAGAGGTCCCTTGTGATTAGCCCTCTAATTAGTCTGTAACTATTTTCATCTCTCACATTATTGAAATGATACTAGTCTCAAGCCCAAACTACAGACTATTCAAATGCTAGTGTCGTGCCCGGACTACATGCTCCCAGACTATAGAATACTCTCATGCTAGTCTCAAACCCAGACTACAGACTACTCTCATGCTAATCTCAAGCCCAGACTACAGACTACTCTCATGCTAGTCTCAAGCCCAGACTATAGACTACTCTCATTCTAGTCATGCCCAGACTGCAGACTATACTTCCATGCAGCTAGACGTCTACCTACAAATAATTCACATGAACACAGCTGGGTTTCCAGGCTCAAGTTCCTTCATTACTTGAAGCTATGAAGAACCAGGACAGAGGAGAGTGGAGCCTGGAAACAAAGCTGTTTACACTCTAACTATAGTCATTCCTTCCTCAAGGTGTGTTACCATGGAGCTCTGGCTACGACTCACCTCCACTTCAGGTCCATACACTTCCTCAGCTGTCGGGTAATACTTCTTATCCTGAGTGTTGCATGAGACAGAAAACTGTGCTATTAACGCAAGGGATCGATAAATGGAGAGCCTGCTAACGCAAACTGCAGACAGCTGTTTCAGGCCATTTTGGCCTCATCAGTGCATTGCAACTCCTAGCTGACCAGCAGCTAACCACCCTCTGCACTTGGAGTTGACCAGCTTTTGATTGACCTACAGGCCTCCAGGCTTATATAGGTGTACAGAGCTCGAAATCCCCCCAATACTTACATAACCTTGTACTCAGGCCGTCCTTGTACCCATACACTACACCTGTAATAATGACTGCAATGAGGTGACTTTGTGCTTACCTCGTGTAAGACAATGGCCATCTCCTGTCCTCGCTCGGGCTCTTCAGATATTTCCATGGCATCCGCCTCCTCTTCATCCTCGTCCTATTGGAGATAGATGCCAGACAGACAGACAGACAGATAGATAGGCAGACATTAATTCATGCAGTCCACTAGAGTGTAACCTGGAAAACTGCCTAACAGTCCTTCACACCACTTTACACCACATACACAAACATCACTTCTTATACCTACTCTCGTTTGCAGACAATTTTCCACCCACTGTAACCATGGCAAACTGCCCATTTCATTTCCATACACGTCCACCAGAATGTTGACGCATTGTATTATTTACTTAACACATGGCATCACATAAGATTGAATTCCTGTCAACGTGCAGTCAGGTATAGTGCGTTAACGTGACGCAAGCAATGTTTACGTGATATTAACAAACACCCATTCACACACTTGCCCCTCCCACACACCCCCTCCCCCCACTCACTTTCTCCTCCTCTCGCTCCTCCTCTCCCTCGCTCTCATCGCTCTCCAACTCCGGACCGATGTAGTTGCCGAACTCGTCATACAGGTCCCCGTCCATGACCACCACAGCTCTGCAGCCTGCGGAGGTACAACAGTCCCAAGTTGAACGTTTCTGCAGCATGCCATATCCTGCAACGTCATGAATACGTACACTAGATATTATATTGAGTTATCTTACTAGGTTAGATCCTCTGTGGCAGACTGTGCACAGCTGACTCGAGTAGCAAGGAGTACCTCGTGCAGGGGGGGGGATTATGGTGCGCGTTAATTCGGTATTACAACGTGCCTTCAACGTCATAATGATGTCATTAAGCTTCTGTGGGAGGAGTCACGTCTTAGATCCTCACAGTACAGATCTATCGAGGGTGAGTTTTAACTGTGAGTGTGTATCTGACAGGCGCTTACGGTAGCACATAACCTAACCTTACTATAGCCCTAGTCCTGTCTAGATTGTATTTTAATTCAAGTAAGTTCTGGGGACAAAATACGTTTGTGTGCATGGGCTGTAAATTTAGTCTTATCCAGCCCACATCAAGGCTAAGAATGCCTTACAGTTCTTTATGATAGGGTATTAAAACATAGACAACAGAGCACATTAGGTGCTGTATATTGTAACAATCTTTAATAGCCTTGATGTGGGCTGGGGACGAGAGACTCGGAGAGTACATACTCTTGTGATCATGAATCGAATCCCATTCTGTGGAATTGGGACTTGAATATGAACCAGATTCCATTCTGCAGAATGGGCTCGAACCAGATCCCATTCAGTCGAATGGAGTCTGGTTCACAAGACCAGACTACATCATTTACGGCCCCGTACTGATATATGTGATAGTTACTATTCAAAACGTAGACTAATGGAGTGGCTGCTACCATAATTTTCCATTACCACAGTCTCAGTAGTGACGGCCACACAGAGCAGGACTCAAGATGAATTTAGACAAAGCATCCGTGGAGGATAAAGTCAAAATTTGTCGGAAGTACTTCATCGTTGGTTTCTTCCTCCTGCCGTGCATTTGGCTGGTGAACTTCGTCTGGTTCTTCCGAGAGGCCTTTCTGAGAAAAAATGGCCACCCGAAGATCCGATGCTACGTGGGTGGTTCTCTCATCGGGTTCTTGCTGTGGGTGGTAGTGATAGTGGTGTGGACCACGGTGTACCAGACTCAGAGAGTGAACTGGGGAGCTGCTGGAGACTATATCTCGTTTACTGTACCCGTTGGCAAGTTATGATCAGTATATCACCTTTTCAGCACTTTATGATTCATGTTGTGTAAATGTCTGAACTATAATAAAGTAATGTGTGCTATAATATTATGTAGTTTACACATTTTTAAATTCTGTAAAAATTATACAAACTACAAAGAACTGAAGAAAAGAGTGTACCTGTATAAAGATGCGGTCACATAACACAGAGTTGTACGTAGCTAGCTGTAAAACAGATTGACACTGTACATGTGAAGCCTGAGCATGTATAGATTGAGGGGATCAGTGCAGTCCTCATCAGTCTTCACACCCAGAGTCAGCATCACTCTCTAGAGAAGAGATGAAGTCATTCATCACTGACAGTGTAAGAAAGCTCATAGGAGAGTGCCCACTCTGTTAACTACTTCGGCTTTTAGTTGTACAGTAGTTTGAAGAATCTTTGCCTGAATTCTGGTAACGAAAGTGATTAAGTACTGAAGTGATTGCAAAGTCTAATGAATCATCACCACCCCACTATTATAATATTGTTTACTCTGCAAAACTTCATTTCTATTTTGTGAAATTCTGTCTGCAGAAGGCAAAGATTTTGCAAACCGCCGTAAGTGGAATTGCTTTCACCAGTATAATATAGCTAGCCCTGGCCACTTTTCCATAAGGCTCATCATGCATATGCCAGCCCCCGTTCCCAACGGGGGCTGACACGCGAGACTAGTACTATACATGCTTTGCATGGCACTAAGTGACCTATGGGCATAATATGGTGAAAGAGTTCTGTTTAATAGCAAGACTTAAATTTATACCATACAAACCTTTATACTTCTTCTCCAGCTCCCCTGCCAGTCTCTTCTCTCCAATATCCCTGAGCGAAGTCATGAGGTTCTTGAATTTGGGGCCTTTATCTTGCTTCCACCATAACGCTAGCATATCACTAAAGTAACGCTTCACATTCTGACTGTAGGCCTCAAAGTCGTCCAGTTGTCCATGTGATATATCCAGCTGGATTCCCAGGAAACGCCATTTGGCAGTAACATCCTTCAGAGCTGTTGTTAGTTTCTTTGTTGTAAGGGGTGGCTGGAGCTCTAGTAACCCAAAGAATGATTATTTCCTGATACATACATAGAGACTAGCTAGCTACCCTAGTACATAGCTACTCAGTACAGAGCTAAAATCATAGAGAAGGTCAGGTTGATTTTTTTATTGTGGGTATCGTTAAATCAGCTGCACCTCTTTCTAACTCTCCTCCACGTCGTATCTCTCCCACTGATGCTGACTTCATAGCTTTGATCAGTTTCTCCTTCCTTTCTGCATCACTGAGGTCGGTGTTGTTGAGGAAGTAGTCTATCACCCGTCCCAGGCAGGTAGTGGCTCTGCTACTGTCTGCTTTAATAATATCCAGGTCTCCAGTGGCGATGTCAAGCTGGATGCCCAGCTCACGCCATTTAGATGTCACCCTATGCAAGTCATTTTCCAAATCGCTGAGGCTTAGCTTTAGGTCTAGAAATGACATAATAATATTATGTATTAATCGATAGAGCTTTCCAATTTACACCTACAAATTATCGGTTAATAGCAATTTATACCTATGGCTAATTATCGCAGTCTGATTACCTTTTACCTTTTGCCGTTGCCTTTGCCGCTGACATTCTCGCTCGTGGAATTAGCTATAGTTGAAGAAATCTACTGCAAACTGGAACTCGTGCTAAGCACGGGAAAATACACTGTACGTGGGGAAAACCAAGGTGATCTCCCGTCTTATTAATATTCAAATTGGATGTAGGCGGGGCTGAGTGGGACTGTGACATGTCCACAGTCCTCAGCACTCCAATAGTATCGGGCTGTACGTTTGCCTACATAAACTATTATCTATGGTTATACTTTTTCAGCTCTTGCTTAACTACAACATTGGCTGCTATGACTTTTACACATTCAATAATAAAGTATACACACTACGAAGGACTGACGCCATAAAAAATATAGCTGTGTGTTACATGGTCACAATACACACAACTGCACAGTATGTACATAGCTATACAGCAGATTGAAGAGCTTGATTCATGTCCAGATCGAGGGGAGTACCGCAATCCTCATCAGTCTCCATACCCGGACTCAACATCACTCACCCCTTCACTGTCTCCCTGGATTGTGTACCCTACAGAAGAGATGAAGTCATCCATTGATCTCTGGTATAGTGTAGGAAAGCCTATAGGGGCATCCATCGACACCTACCTAGGCTTTGAGTTCACAACCCCTTCACCAGTATGGTATTACTAAGTACAGTAATTAATGTGGATGGCATTAAGTGTCTGGAGTTTTGTTTACATAAGATTTTATACCGTACAAACCTTTATACTTCTTCTCCAGCTGTCCTGCCAGTCTATTCTCTTCGATCTGCCTGAGAGCAAGCATGAGATCCTCGATTCTGGGCCTTTGGTTCCACCACAGAGCTAGCATGTCACTAAAGAAACGCTTCACATCCCGACTGTAGGTCTCAAATTCCTTTAGTTTTCCAGGTGGTACGTCCAGCTGGATTCCCAGAGAGTGCCAGTTGGCAGCAACATCATTCAGAGCTGTTATTAGTGTCTTCATTGTGAGGGGTGGCTGGAGCTCTAGTGACCAAAAAATAGAATAATAAAATGTCCAGGGCGCAGGGTTCGATGGACTAGGAGACCTCATACATTTTGGTTGCGTCATCTTCCAAAATTTTGGCACAGGTAACACTTAAAGGGCAATGCTTTATCTGGCATAGCCTAAAGAAACTTGGCTAGATAAACCCTTTTCCCAGATATTTTTGTAAAGTGCATAATAATGTAGCAGAGAAGGTCTAGAATAGGCTGGGTTGATTTTTTATTGTGGGTGTCAGTAATGGACTAGCTACATGTTTAGCTTACCTCTTTCTAACTTGTTTCCGCGTCGTATCTCTCCCACTGAGTCTGACTTCATAGCTTTGACCAATTTCTTCTTCCGGTCTGCGTCACTGAGGCCCTCTGTGCTGTTGAGGAAGTATCTTATCACCCGTCTCAGGCAGGCGAGAGCTTTACTTCTGTCGGCTTCAATGGCATTAAGGTTTCCATCCTGAATGTCAAGCTGGATGCCCAGCTCATACCATCTGTACGCCACCATATCCAAGTCGTTTTTCAAAAGCTTGAAACTTAGGTCTAAAAAGTGAAATGTAGAACACTGGATATTGTACTGAATTCAAAGTTGAAGTGCCTCGTAAAATACTGAAGCCAAGTATTTAAGTCATCTGAGTGCAAATATAGGAGTGTACATGTACATGTATACACATGCAGTATATATATATATACACCTGCATCTCAGTTTGTTTTACCAATAATTATCGCAGCTTGTTTTACCAATTTACACCTACAATTATCGCAGCTTGTTTTACCAATTTACACCTACAATTATCTCGGCTTGTTTACAAATTTACATCCACAATTATCGCAGCTTAATGTCAGCTTACCTTTTGCCATTCTTGCTACCGGGTATGGTGGAAGAATAAAACAAGACAGAAGTACACTGGAATTCTCGTTCTAGCACAACTGTAAAGCCTAGAAAAAAACATTATGCTGCGCACATAGGGGGAAAACCGAGGTGATCTCCCTCGTAGTACATATATAGTCGCAGAGAGTCTCGCGAGCCGAACGGGGTCTGACTCGCGAGAGGGCGTGGCTGAGGGTGGTGAAACTGTACAAAACCGGAAGCAGTAGTCGGAAGTGGGCGAGGCCTGCAGCAAGGCATCGCACGATCTGGTAAGGCCAGCTTCTTTTATTATAAACACGGGAGAAGAGGGAGACTAGCTTAAGTTAGCTCAGACTGATATCATCATGAGTTTCTGTTCTGCAGGGTCCAAAGTAAAAGCTTGCCTACCTATGCTGATTGTTTGCAGTCTGCGCTGTGAAGGACACTGGACACTGAACAATGTCTGGCAGTAAGTTTCCCACATCAAATTATGCCTAGAGATTTGTCACAAGTATGGTTGCCTTGTGGGAAGCTGCCCATCTCTAACCTCATTCCTGGCTGGCTGGCAAATCTCTACATCATGGCTTCAGGAGCCCTTAGGGTGGATAATCTGAAAACACTGGGCTGGGAACAAGGCTACTTGACGGGAGTACATATTCCTTGCATAATCTCGTGTGCTGAACACAGAGTACAGACCACTAGCGTCAAGAGTGCAGTTGTGTAGCCTCGTACCCAGGCTTTCCACGCCCAGATTTTATCTCGCAGCTGTGCCGATTTTTCCCAGATTTCATCTCGCAGCCGTGGAGAAAACTTGCCACGGCTGTGAGATAAAATCTGGGCGTGGAAAGCCTGGGTACGAGGCTACAGTTGTGTGTTATCTCCCGGGAATGAGGTAATCTCAAGGGGTAGTCTAGCCTCGTTCCCAGGCTCTTGCAGAGGCGCCTGGGAACGAGGCTAGGGCTAGTCATGCGTTGTCTGAGGCGTTTGTGAATGCGATCTAGAATTTATATCATCCTTGATCACTTCATTGTTCCTTCAAAGCTAGATTTCTAAGATCGCTTGATTTATGGAGTTCAAAGGACAAAACGGTAGCCACACCCTCCTTAATATTCGAGAAAATCGTTGATCCATTGATTATTGTCGCTCGGATTTTGTTTTGACTCCTTGATCATCTCCTAACAACTATCTTGATTGCTTGATTTCATTTTGATCCCGTTTGCAAATGCTTCTACAGGCAACACGTAAGTGACTACCCCTTGAATCTTGTCTACAAAAGTCATGTCTCACTGTTTGCTATCTATAATTATGGAAAATGGGTGTGGGTATGGTAATTACACAGAGCCACATGAAACGTGCTAATCGGATTTGCAATTTCTGTGACATTTTATGGCAATAGCATGCAAGTAGTTTAGACAGATAGTTAACCAAAAGATTGCTCACGTCCAATATGGCTGATGACCTCACTGTAATTCACCTGCTATTATACTGGTATTAGCACTGTGCAAGAAAATGAGCAAGCTAACATGCATTAGACAAGCTAAGTTTGTGGATACTTTGTTGAGAGCTCTTATAGTCCTCCTATACATAGGTTGTACAGTACACGTACACGCTTGAACTCTATACAATGCTGAGAGCAAAGCTATGGGTATACATGCTTGGTGCCAAATCTGCTTATAGCCGGATTTGATAATTATCACGTGAGATGGCTGTGATGTCACCAGAGGATGCATACAACTCGTTCCCAGGCTCCCCTCCCAGCTTTTGAGCCTGGGAATGATTCTAAGGCGCATTGTAGAAGGCAGCACGGAAGTATGGCTGTCCTGGTCATAGCTAAGATATTGCCACCAAAATCTGTGAAGGCACCAACATTTACATCACTTCTACCAGCTTTCTTACTTCTCTGTGAAGGTGAAGGCCATGTCCAAGTGTGTGTGAATAGCATCAAAGGTATAGAATAACATATCCTCAATAAGGAAACAGTAAAACCACATTGCCCAGTAAGGGGGGGTTTCTTTACCTATTATGGAAAATTAGGGCTTGGCAAATTGCATTGGTACAGGAATAGTGCTGTTGTACATGTAAATTACAGTTATGGTCAATTATCATGAGAGAATCAAAAGAAAGAGATCAGGTTTAGTTTGTGGAGGAGTGGAACTGTGTTTTGGATACTGTAGCCTCGCTTGTTGATCACATAGCAGACCGGTCCAACTCGTATACTCTCTGGCTGTTGGAGCCACACAGAGCAGAGGTCCAGGTTTGCCTAGAGCGCCATTGGGGCACTCCTTATGGAAATGGCTTGGGAGAGAGAAGCGGTGCCTTCTCGTGTGTGGATGGCTTTCACTGGAGCTTTTTTAGCTCCTGGTTGGCAGAACATTCCTGTGCATCGGCCCAGTGTCCATATTTGTTTAATTATCCCATGAAGTACCCTCTGAGGGTTGCATGGTGTTCCTCTCATAGGGGGAGGGGGAGGAGGGGGAGGAGGAGAGGAACATTGTCCTTGTTACTTAATGTAAAGCATAGACAAAGAGTAGGCTATGCTTACCCTTTGAGCTTCTTTGGCCAGTCCACAGGACAAAACACTGTCTTGTATTGAAAGACAAGGGCAACCTTTCCCCTGAGTGTGTTTGAGTTTTTCATCGTTTTTTTCATCCCTTGTTTAGATGTTGACGTGCAAACGGTTGATGGTACAACCATTTTAGGTAAGCCAGGCAAGATCTTGCTGCTGCCTTCTTGTGTAGCTGCCCATCTGCTGTCGGTGTGATACCTTCAAGATGGCATGATTCACGCCTCACAATTCCCATTACTCATGTGACCCCTCTCAGATGAAGATGACCTGTTAGACGTCAAGACGGAACTACTGGGTTGTCGCCACAGGTGGAGTGACTTTGGACTTGGCCTGAGGATAACAGCAGCGGAATTGGAAGCCATCAGGGCAGAAAAGCCGACCCCCGAGGAGGGACTGACGGCCGTACTGTTGTGCTTCCTGAGGAAGAACTACAACGTGAAAAGGTTTGGTGAGCCAACATGGCGTCGGCTGGTAGAGGTGGTCCAAGATCAGAGCGGCGGGAAGAATCCTGCACTGGCCGAGGTGATCGCCAAGAAGTACCCAGGTTTGTTAATAGCAGGGGTTCATACAGGATTTTGAGTTGGGGGGGGGGGGGGGGGAACTCCAAAATTTGGCGTTGACGCGGAGGGCGTACTTTAGCCCCCCCCCCCCGAAATGTTTTGAAAAATAGATGCTCTGAGATTGATTCTGAGGCATTCTGAGATTTTTTAACAGAAAAATAGAGGTATTTCGCTTTAATTTAGTTACTTAGTTACTGCTGTTGCTGTTATGTATTACTGTTGAAATTTGGTTGTGAAAATTCTTGGGGGAGGGTGGGGGAAATAGCTTTGGGGGGGGGATATCCCAGGTCTTCCCCCCCCCCTATAAACCCTGAATAGTAACAAATTATGTAGCACAGGAGGAATACTACTACATTGTAACCTTTTTCCAAGGCTCCACCCCCCAGCTTTTATCTCACAGTGCTTTTCTTCTCTGTACGATAAATTAAAAGCTGAGTCTGCAAACGAGGCTAAGTACATTGCACGTTATCCTGACGGCATGTCCTTATTGTGTCATGAAAAGCTCTGTGTAGCTACAGAGAATGGAAGAATACAGTGGCTATTGCAGGAATGTGGAGTAGTTCAACTATGAGTAAAATTGTTGTTCTTTCCTTTAGCGGAACCTTCTGTTACTCCCAAGCCGGAGACACAAGCTCCGCCCCCTTCAGTACATACCACATCTCCTCTGACAGATGTCTCACCGCCTCAGCCTGCTAATGGCGGTGAGTACTGATCCCGACTTTCTGGCGATCTTTTGAGAACAATAATTTGTGTACGATAGTACCCTGAGTGGGGTCTTGTTCTTACAGAGGTGGTTGGAAGGTATCACGTGTCCGTCAAGACGTCACATAGTTAATAGCATTCCATGGAGAAGAATACGGAAGTTATGCAAAGTTATACGGTATCTGGCCCAAAGAACGCTTTATATCTCCCAAACCTTCGAGGGTATGGTTGGGTACACCCCCCTCAAAAGCTTGAATACTGTGGATTCTCAGTGAGCTTGCAAAGTGTTTCTTGAATCTATGCTATTGAAGGTATAGTAGCAGTTTTACAGCCCAGATTCTAACTATTTTACTTTAGAAAACTGCTAAACTTACACAAGATCACTTGCAGAGCGGCTATATTGCTCCTCTCTGCTAGAGACTTTTGCATTGCTGTAACATTATCTGACAGTATAGTGCACGTGATGCCTTCCAACGTCCTCTATTTATCTTATTATTAATTTGATGATAGTATTCTAGTAACTGTTGTGTGTTGCATTCAAGTTTGTCTGTGTCTTCCTCTGTGCAGACGATGCTACAGTGGATCACATCCCCTTCACTCTTAAAGACGGGAAGAAGGTCGTCAGTGATGGTGGTGGCGTTAAATATGTGACGTTTGAACCGCTTAAACACGACAAGAAGACGAAGCTGGATCTCAGTTTTGGCACCTTACAGCCGAAATCAGGAAAGAAACAGACCAATTTTGAGGGCTATGACATGCAGCGATTTCCACACGGCTTGTGTCTAATTATCAACAACGAGGAGTTCTTGAGACAGACAGACCGTGAGGGCACTGCAATCGATGAGGGAAACCTGGTTCAGACGTTCCGTTTCTTGGGTTATCAGGTGGAGGTATACCGAGATCGCACAGTGGCCGAAATGGAGGACATTTTTGAAAAAGTAAGGTCGCGAGACCACAGCAAGTATGATAGCTTGATTTGCTGCATGCTGACACACGGCAAGGAAGGAAAAGTTTACGGCTCGGACAGCAGAGAACTTGACGTCACTAACATCATCTCAAAGCTAAATGGTGAGCACTGCAAGACGCTAGCTGGCAAGCCCAAACTCTTCTTCCTGCAAGCATGTCGGGGAAAGGGAAAGGATGCAGGCGTTAGAGTGGCTAGTGATTCAGGTGAAGTCCGCATCGAAGCCGACTCCGACCCTATCACCATCCCGGATGAATCCGATTTCTTCTTTGGCTTCGCCACTCCTCCCGGTAGAGTAGCCTGGCGCGATCTCGATCACGGCTCGTGGTACGTTTCGGAGCTTTGTCGATCTCTGTGCACCTATGCCACCTATGCTGACCTCAATCACATGATCCAGGAAACCCACGACAAAGTCGCGACCAACTATCGGAATGAAGGTTATAAACAAGCACCCGAGTTCACCACACGTCTTCGCAAGGACGTATTCTTCTTCTAGAAAATGTGTACTTTTTTTATTCGCAACGAAATAGTATTTTATATTGCTAGTTTGCTACTATTGTTTTGTATTGTATAGTTAAAGAATTTGTGGAATTTGTTGAGTAAGAGTATTCATGCGCAGCTGTCTCCGGACTTCGGGTGGGAATGGCCGGTGCAGAGGCAGCAGAGCTGGAGCGTGAAAGAAATGTCTTAGGTAAAGCAGTCATCTAGATCTTGAGTCAGTGAATACCGCGCCACAGGCTGGCTAAGCATGGCGAATACGAAGCCAGACCCCGAGCCTGACGAAGCTTCAGGCTCGGGGTCTGGCTTCGCCAGAGACGGGTTTGGCTCTCCCCCCCCCCAGAGTTGGCTTGCAATACTGGGAAGGAGCACTGGGTGGGTATGGGATCCGGGCCTGGGACGAACCTATGCAATCGATGACGTCATCCACAGATGGACAATCCACCGCATTTTATGCTCTCTCCTAGCCTGCTATACACATTATAAAGTAGTGGTGTGTGTGTTCTCACTATAGGGGTTTCTACGGAGTACAGTACCCTATAATTGGAGCACCCTTGGCTTCGATTATGAACAGAAACATACAATGTATCCTTTGGCAACTTTAGTGATCTTATTCTAAGTCTGTGAAACAACTGACTATAATGGAACACTTGCATGTCTTCACCTCCTTTTTATAATAATACTTACTAAACACTACCCAATCTGACCTGTCTTATTTACTTAGACTTTGTGTTTATGATCAAAATTCCATGTCATGTCATTACTGTACTTGAATTGTATACCGTCATCTCTATACTTAAATCAAAAGGGAAACCTACCATTCTAAAACTAGAATGGCTTGCGCGTTTCAAAAGGAGTAAACAGTATTCCATGCATATTTCTAGTGCCTAGTAAGTATTTAGTTCCTGTCACAGATGTAAGGTACCAGGCAGTATATGCTGCAGTTTCACATACCGAATTAAATGATGGAGCTGTATGAAAGTCTTCATGTATGAGCGCTATACCTAATTTGTCATCATCTAATTATAAGGCCTCATACCTATTGTTCAATTACATTAGCTGTGCCAGGCAGTGCATGTTTATCCATTTCATGCATGAATTTTGTGGTCTTTCCGCACTCTATATAAAATTATATGGTAGCTGAAGGTAGTACATGCAGTTAGTATAGCAGCTTGTTCTGAGTGGATAGTACTACATTGATGGCGAAAATGACGGGAATTAAAATTTCGTGGCAGGCAATGTACACTTTGTTGTTGATTCACTCCACCATTGCAATGGAGGGTAAGCTGCCTAATTACCAATAAATTGGTAACATGAGTACTGTCTGTGATTACCATACTTGGTCTCTATATGATTCAGTACCTATCAACATTACTCATGCGAAATTAAAACCCTGAGATGTGCTTTTGTGTTAGAGTTGCTGCTGTTATTTTATATTGTGCACTGACCTGGGCTGATTTATTGTATACCACCCTGATGGTTGCCAGATACAATGGTGATGTGCTTTCGCCTGAGTACTCAGTGTCCTGGAGATGGTGTGAGTATGAACTACACTGAGTGCTGTACTGGAAGTGACCGTGAGAACACTGGCTATAGACTGCAGGATAGTCGGAGCATATGCTCTGCCTGTGGTACGTTGAGATTTTATGAGGCTAAACGTTTATTCTAAGGCATACAAAGTATGATTTAATGCTACTGCCCTCATACTATGCATGTAAGGTACACTAAATCTAATCCAGCACTACTATCCAGTGTCTATATGTGGCTCTCAACACTCTATAACTGTAGTGTTTTGATTATTTTCGGACCAGGTCCTGTAATTGATGTAAACAGTGTTGTTGTGTTTGACATCAAAGTTGGAAGTCTACAGGTGATTATCCTGCAATGGCAGCTAGCAGAGAACTCATTGCCTGCTACCGGGGGATATCGCATCATACAACAAGAGGAGGGTGGAACTACTTTCCCTTTTGAAATTGAGATGTCAACTACCAGCCATCAGTTCAGCAACTTGAGAGGTGACCTCCGCTACACCTTCACTATTACAGCAGTGTTGGAGTCTGGTGCAAGTTCGCCACCAATCACTCAAATCTGGGAAGGAGATGGTGGTGGGTTCATAGCCATTGCACTGAATACAAAGAGAATTAAATATTATTGGCTTGTCTAGAAGGGTTATGCCAACCAGATAGTGTAGATCTACAGAATATTATGCAGTATAGGTTGTGGCAAGGTTTTATGGCCAAAATAGTTTATGCATATTATTCGATTTCTATTTCTGACTCAGAAACTCATAGCTAGATCTGTTCCTAGACTGAATCTGTTATGAGCCTACATTTTTAAGTGAGTAACAGATTTTTATTAAGTGTATATGCAGTGTAAGAATTAGAAAGTCTAGGCCCAATAGCTACTTATTTGGGATCTGCAGCTATAAAGTATAACTATTTGCATAGGTAGAAATAATGTTTCTGTTACGTAAATTATGGCTCTGAAAATAGCTGCAAATACCTATTTTCTACCCCTCATTATACATTACTGACTCAGCCAAGTGTGCCTGCTTCTTTGCATCCTCGCTGCACTACATGTACAGTTCCACAGTTTGGTGATTTTACTGTCACCAGTTCCACAGAGGATACAGTTGTGGCTTCCTGGGTGCTGGTGGAGACACCTGGGATGACAAATCTTGATCTGCAACGGATGACAGTAAGATGGGGCGTAGTTCCAGAAACAACCTCAGCTGCAGATCTACAGCATCAAAATGTAAACCCACTTGGATTGCAGTTCCCCTCTGAGAATGTTGTAACAACAGTTTTTGAAGACCCAGTGCCAAGCGGACGGGAGTTTTCTCAATTATTTGAAAATCTGGAGTCTGGAAGTGTATACCATGTACGGATCGAAGGAGTTAGCTCTGTTGGTACTTCACTGATTCTCTTTTCTTTTGAGACAGCTCCAGGTGAGATTTGCATAAAATCAAAGCAGCCAAGTCATCTGCTACTAAGTTAGGCAATGTCATATACTCAGTATATAGCATTATAGTATTAAATATTGATTTCATATTGTATTGGATGGCATATTTAATTCAAGTGGTTAGAAAGACTAATTAGAATCTTATAATAGGCTCATCTTATCAGTTTTACCAATTTATAATGTTCTCCTGCGTTGGGGGAGAGGCTATCGCGATAGGAAACATGTTGCTCACTCGCATGACAAATTACATTCTAATTATAGCTAATATGAAATTTCTTGTTTCCAAGTGCATTTTGGCTCAAGACATTTGGTGAAACTGTCATAGGATAGCCTTGAGGTCTCTGTGCAAACTAAGGATAAGCTGGGATGAACTAAATTATTAATGTGTAATTTACAATCATAATTTTACTTTTTTTGCATCAAGCTTTAACAACCATGCCAACTACGAGAACATCAATGGCACCATCAGCTACTCAAGGATCACTTGCTGGTTTTCCTAACGCTAGTCATATCGGTATGTACAACTACATATCAGTTATTCAAATGTGTCGTGCATAATAATAATTGTACTGTCGGTGTGCATATTTCCATTTTATTTGAAAGTCCTCCCTGAACAGTACAAGAAAATGCTAGGCTAAGTAGCTGCTTCAGAGTCCCAAGTATTGTAGGTATACAAGCTGCAGTAGGTATGTAAGTAGCTAGCTATATGATACTGTGTATCTATATATAAGTTAATAGTCAAAGGGCGTAAGGTTAGCCTCATTCCCAGCCCCCCCCCCCCCCCCCCCTGGGGAAATACATGTACCCAGTAGCTAATTAGCTACATACATTGAGCAGTACCCATGCAGCCGCAGTACTGTAACTCTAATCTTATCCCCTGGTGGGCTAGCATGAGGCTGTTGATATGAGTTCTCTCGTACTGTAACTTATTATGTAGCTAAGTACATCCTTTTTTTTTTTTACAGAGGGACCAGTCATTGCAATAGTGGTGCTACTGGTGATGCTTGTGGTGGCAGCAATCTAATAGCAACTAAGGTAGGAATGAAATACTAATCGCAACTTGCATATGTTTAGGAGGTTTAGGGTGACTCCGTTTTTATAACCACCCAGAAGATTGGCCACTGCATGTACCATTTCTGCACATGCCAGTGTTATACTTTCAGTAGTCTCTAAAGCTCCAGTACAATCTTTTTTTTCTCTCCATATGGCAGTGTTTATTCTGGAGTCTGGACTTTTTGCAGTCTCTCACACGTTCATTACAGCAGCAGACCAGTAGCTATAAGGATAACTTGAAACAGCTGTACATGTATGCGCTGTAATTTGTGCTGAAGTTTTGTATTATATAAACATGATATGCAGTTCGACATTATTATGTGGAAATAATGTTCAGCCCCGCCCCTTAAATGTCGCGTGCCTTCTGGTGCCACGCCCACTCGATTGATTAGCCTGTCTCGCGTGCAGCGAGACTAGGATTACGTTCTTTCCAGCTGATCCCATTTGAGTGATGTATATCTCAGAGATGGAATAGGTTACTGCATTGAAATGTTCAAGCAAAAGATTAGGTTCAGGGGGGAAAATTCCTCGCGAATAGTGACGTCATTGCTCAGCTAGCTCTAACCTTAACCATAGATAATATAGGGTGTATGCTATGCCTTAACCAAGACTACTTACTCTAAACTGTGTAATTAGTTCCCTTTCGTTCAAAATAGAGCATATAGAAAGGTGCTCTAGAGTTTCTTTTATCATTGCTCACGACCCCAACGAGGATAGCGTCATTAAATTTCCGGAAGTTTCCATTCCACGTTAGTAATTAAGTAACCTGACAGAGGGCTCGAGCTAAAATCAGAGAGCAGCAGAGGGAGTGAACATTACATCATAAATGGCCGACATTGGTTCTGGCAAGTTTAGTTGAGCCGCAGATGTATAGCATGTGCTCTATTTAATATCTATGAGCTTACAAATTTTACTGTGGTATGAAAATCATGTATCTTGGCCCTGACCGGTACAGCTCTAGAAATTCGGCTAGCTGATCTAGAACTGGGGAAGGTGATAGGCTGGAGTGGTCAAGCAAGCGTGTACAGAGGTCAATGGAAATCCAGAGACGCAATCAGTGTGGCTATCAAGAAGCGGCCTGTGACATCGAGCTGGAATTCTGAAGAGGTAACCCAGCAGCTCTGCACAATTTTAGCTATAGCTACGTGTACACAGAGTCTAAGGCCACTTAGAATAAATGCCTTGTTTCGGTGACCCGACCTTGCTTCAAGATCTATTAATGGTAGGCTGTAACCTGGCCGTTTAGATACCTCATCTATATTCATGAAGTTAGTGGCTGCCTAACAGCGCTCAGCAGGTTGCTGGACTTCAAAGTGCTTGCTTCAAAGGTTAGCACCGGTCGCTTACAGAGACACTGTTATCATATTAAACACTAGGTCTAAATCGGCTAATTAGACACCTCTGTGTCGGTATCTCAGTCAATAGATACCTCACTTCGCTAGGTATCTATTTTCCTGAGATACCTCCACCTCGGTGTCTAACCTATATTTAAACTCCTGAACACTAATTTTAAAGTTTGCCCCTGGACAAAGACAAAAATATAACATTTGTCCCTGGACAGAGGCTTAAACTGCACCTGGACACGCATGTACAGATGCTTGCATTTACCTCTGGACAAAACTCTGAAGTAAGTTTACCACTCGGACAAATTTGGTCATGGAATAGCCCCACGCAGACTGATTTTTTAGATCTAGAGGTTTTGTGATGGACTCCATGAAACTTCTGTTTTATAATTATGATGCCGACTGCACATGTACACTGTGTGTCATCAGAACACAAGCTCCCAGTTGTGAGACTTGACAAATGTGTAAAAATCCTCTACAGTCATTCTGAAGACCTTTTGAATATTACTGTCGTGGTTCAGTACATTTAAGTGGAGTGGCAAGTGATGGTTGGACACCACGTTAGATAGAAACAGGTGGAAGTAATGATTGACTGTTACTATTAATGAAGATCACTGTGTCTACTCTTTGAACTCTTAACTCTTCTTTAGATTGAGCTGATGGCCCCACTCAAACATCCCAATATCATTAAATTCTATGGGACAACCAGGAACAGATCGGATGTCTATATTGTAACAGGTTAGTAGTTACGTGTTTCGGAAATCATCGAATGTGAAGTGAGTGAGAATACTAACTATCACACTATAATGAATTAAACAATCATTTGCACAAGATTCACACTTGTACTATGGTCTAAAGAAGTCTAAGGCTTTTTCCAACAGCTGTACGTGGCTGCTTTATGATCAGTATACAAACTGCCAGAATCTAAATGTTAGTATTCGCTCATCTTGCTGAATCGCTTACTGCAGACCTGATTAGCACTGCTACTATTTAGCACCTCCTATGAGATCATTGCATTTGCAGAGTGAGATAATATCCTAGAAATAGAGAACTGGGGTTAGAGATGTAACGAATTAACATTCTGATTTCCTTGGTCCATTTACGCAGAGCTGGCCGAGAACGGATCACTGCAAGATGTTTATAGTCAGGAGTTTAAACTCGAACAAAAGCTGAAGTGGGCAAAGCAAATTGCTGAAGGTATTATACATGTAGTCAAGGCATTTATAACAATGACCATGTGGTGACATTTTATAATATAGGGATGAACTACCTTCATCAAAAGAGCGTTTTACACGGAAATTTAAAGCCAGCAAATGGTACGTCCTTCGTCTCATTTACCGTGATAATCATGCTAGCTACACTGTTACTTCTTCATAATGTAGTTTTGTTTATGAAAGACTGGACTGTAAAGGTACAGTGACCATTTCCATACATTGGAACTCTTTACTTGGGCCAGATATATTTATATTGCGACGGCTCTACTGTGTAATAATATATACAGCTTTCTGATCTAAGTGCTGCCAGGAAGATGGATCCTGGCGAGTCATCAGCAGACATTGGACCCGTAAGCCGATGGATGGCTCCAGAGGTATATACATATACCGCTGTATACATGTATAGCTTTTTAATTAAATAGTTGCAGGTTTCACGCTATGCCATGGGCTATTTGATCTTCTCTTTTAGACGGTGACTGGTGAACCCACATCTTTTAAATCTGATATTTACTCATATGGCATAACTCTGTGGCAACTCATTACAAGTAAAGAGCCGTTCTCTGACATTCCCTCCAACTTCATTCCGATGAGGATTGTCCGAGAAGAGGTAGGCATGAAGCCATCTTTGTACTTGTAATTTCCTTCTGTGTATATTCACTCAATCGTGTTGTATATTACTTCGATACAGAGACCCGTTATTCCTGATTCATGTGAACTGTACTTGGCAGATCTAATGGAGAGGTGCTGGCATCCTGACTCAGAGGTGATAGAACTATACATAACAAGTCTGTAACTACTTTAATATCCACCAGTACACGTACATGTACATGTGCATATACAGCCTTGTTCATTCCCAGGCTCCCCACACACAAGACTTGGTTGTACTGCAAGTAACAATGCTGCATGGGGGAGGCCTGGGATCAAGACTACATCTGTAGACACTCCTTGTTTGTTTCCATGCATGAGACTATACTAGGCTATAGAGTCCATAATACGACCTTACCAAATTAATTAATGTTATGTTTCTCGGGTCCGGCAATCTTTTTCAGTATTGTTCAAGAGTCACGTGGCTCTAGTAAAATAGCTTTCTTCCATCAGCCTTACCTAGCTAGCCTGAACAGGTAAGAAAAAATAAGCAGGTTGCAAGATTGCAATTAGCTCCACCCCCTTTAGCAACAGGAAATGATGATATCACTAGCCACAGCCTCTACTTTGGAAGAGATCCTGTGACAAAATATCCGAACGTGAAATACTGAGAATTTTTTTTCAAAAATACAATTCCTAAGTTACTTAGACCTAAGACCTCTGCATGTTTTGCTGTACGTTAGCCTGCCATGAAATTCAATACTCAATAGTGATGACATTCAAGGCCTAGGCTGACAAGCGATGCCTAAGCTAGCTGCAGTATATAGCTGCACAGACAGTCATTGTCTAGGGGCGGAATTGGTATGAGCAGGATGTTTTCAACATATGCTATTGATCTCTACATGTATTAATGCAGGTGCGACCAAAATTTGAAGAGATCATCTCTGTTCTCGACAGCAAAGAACCACTTTGATCATTAAATTTTATGATTTTTTAATATATTGTAACAATATCGGGCATGTTCAATGGTGTTTATATAATAATAAAGGAAACACATTATTGTCAAACACATGGCGCCTCGTATCCCAATTGTTGCGCACAAGTACCTAATGTCATTTATCATACTTTCCGCTAATACCAAATGTCGCACAGTTGCCAATAGTTGCTGACTGTGCAGATTTTGTTCCAGGTCCACAGCTTCAGAACGGAATGACGTATGAACTTCAATCATCTCTACACGAAATAAGCTTGTTTTGTGCTAATGTAAGGTAAGACAGGGTAATTTGGAACGTGGGGTAGCTTGGAATGAAATCTTTCTTTGGCTCCTTACACCAAAACAGGCGCTATTAGGCAAGGATACTTAATTACTAACCATAGTAATTAAGTATCCTTGCTCTAGCGGCGCCTGTTTTGGTGTAAGGAGCCAAAGAAAGATTTCATTCCAAGTTACCCCACATTCCAAGTTGCCCTGCCCTAGCCTGTGATCCTTACGCAAATCCTATTGTCTCATTTTCAGTGGCAATATTGTGGTCTTATCCTGAGGCTCCACCCTTTTCAGCTACACAAACCAAAATGTTGGGAACTGGGACGAGGCTACAGAAGTGGCACCAGATTTTGTAGTAGGAATTAACAGTACCACTGCAGCACTTGTGCAAAAACTCCAAGGTTGGATCAGGTAAAGATACACCCCTTAGATGTTGAGCAAGATTTGTCACAAACCTTACTGAAGGAAGCCAATTATTAGCTACTGGAAAGTGAGTGCACCATGGTGTTTGGTGATAGCATGCAGTTGAATCCCTGTAGATATGTGTACTCTGTACACCGAATATGAGACCATATTGGGTAGCCTTCAAGTTGAAGTCTTTTTGTCAGAAACCTTACGAAAGAAGGAAACCACTGGGAAGGAAAGAAACCTACGTGATCTTTATATAGTCATATTGTACATGTTGCTTGTTGCCATAATACTTCTAACAATGGATCGGTTGCTGGAATTCATTGTCATTTTATACTACACAGTTTTTGTAAGGGAACAATTTTCTGCTGATTGTGAAACCTTACATGGCTATCATAGTATGGATAGCTCATGGTCATATGCCAAAGCACATGCAGATGTAGCCAGCATAGTACACAGCTTTCACAAGAATAATGCATTTCGGATACATGACTCTGATCGATAATGTGGATATAGTTTGGGCATGTGGTCATGCACATGTTGAAGCGCAGCAATTTCACGTATCAATGGCAGTATATACGTCCATTCACTGCAAATCTAGTAACCAAAGGAAAATGCATACACAGAAATGTTTCAGCTACAGAACATAATCACTAAAAAAAAAGTCACAATGTTAAACCTAGCTGTGGTCTCATTATCTCTACACAAGGGAGCGAAGCGGCGCTTGCTTCACTCGTTCGTGCAGGGAAGGCCTGGGAACGAAGCCACCCTGGGGAGCAGTATAAAGTATAAACATCAAAACAAGAAAACAAAGGTAAACCTGGGTCTAGGTGAGACCTATGTGGCTAGGGCCAAGTGCACATTATGCACAGGAAGCAATTGAGCGAGGGTCTGGGTATCCAAGACTACACTGTTGTGCTGCAAGTAAGGACAGTAAGCCTGAATTAATGCAAGGTAGCTACATATTGCAGTGATAAAATACACATTGTGGTATTCATATCTCATATATACTGGCCGGTCCCAGCCCGACGACCTTCCCCGAACATGGGTGTCTCTAAACACTGGACTGGATTCTCCACTGGAACATGGGACTGGAATGTGGGACTGGATTATCGAACTGGAATGTGGGACTGGAATATGGGACTGGACTGGTATATTGGCTCGTGAACAAATGTTAGCATATCAAACCACTTCTAATAGAACTTGGCTATTGTAGCAAGAACTGATACTAGACGTAAGGCAAGGTGGGGTGTTTTTAATTGCGAGTTTAATGGTGATTTATCTTGAGAGATGAGTAACTACATTCTTGCAGTGATACTAAACCTTTGCCTACATAACGTATCTAGCTACTAAAATTGCATTGCCAAAATTTGCACATGTCAATTTGAACCATCAAGCACAAAATTAATCCGTCAAAAACTTGCCCCACCTTACCTCATCTTATTGCCAGTGTCGGTACCCCTCAAGAGCAGTGGAACTTAGTCCCAGTGCAGTTCCTTACAACTCCCTTGCCCCTGCCTAAGCTTAGTGCTCAAAACTGATAACCTTTTGTGTCAATGCTGAAGTTTGGAGAGTGTAGTCTCCCATCTAGTAGAGATAAAGTTAACACTAAGTTTGTAATTAAAAATACCCTACCTAGACTTATTATCAGTCCCTGCTAACATTGGTTCAGGAGCCAATACAGTCCCACAGTCCAGTTTGATAATCCAGTCCCACGTTCCAGTCCCACATTCCAGTGAAGAATCCAGTCCAGCGTTTAGAGACCCACCCCCCCCCCCCCCGAACATCTCGCGAGATAAGTAGCCATTCCAGTAATCCAGTAGTCCATTCCAGTGTTCCAGTAGTCCATTCCAGTAGTCCAGTGGTACATTCCAGTCCACCGAATAAAGTATAGTAGCTTACAACACAGTAGCTAACAGTAAAGTAAAGCTATAGGCATCTTGCTACACATTTAACTTTACTAGTTCACTCCGCAAGAATGGCTGCAAAGCAGGATTTAGATGGTCTTCTCAGCTCTGTGTCCTCTGAGGCTCTGGACAGACCATGTAGTGAAGACTACCTAAAGAAGCTTGGGCTGAAGCTCTCTGACTGGAGGGTGGTGGCCATGTTACTGGGGCTGGAGGACAGTGAGATAAAGGACATCCAACAGAAAGGGGAGAGTACACTGGAAAGGGCCATCTTGATGCTCAGAAAATGGAGGCAGAGCCATGGAGAGCAGGCTACATACAGGTGAACGGGCAGATAGTAGTTTTACCATACTATTAAAACCTTTGGATCACAGTTATAATTATATACTTAGGTTCTGATACGCTGAACTTTTTTTTCTCAACAGATGTCTGGCCAGTGCATTTGGAGACATTGGCCGAATAGATTTGGTAGAGAAGGTCCGTGAATTTGTGGCATCTCCAACTCCACCTACACCAATCATAGCACAGAACCAGTCCACTACTCTACAGAAGTATACCAACTACCTTAAGAGCCTGTATCAAGCACACCGGCCAGCTGCCATAGTCCAAGTACTGCCTCCTCCCACTGACAAGTACTTCAACCTTGCTCTCATCAAGAAACAGAGGGTAGAACCACCACCAGATACGGAGGTACTTCATTCCATTGTACAAGAGGGAAATGTTGACCGAGTACTAAAAACCAAAGTTGGAATAAAGTTGAGTGATATTTTCGAGGCTGATGAAGCAGCTAGGAAGGTGATCCTGATTGAAGGAGCTCCAGGGTCAGGAAAAACCACCCTCTCCTGGCACATCTGCCAGAAGTGGGCATCAGGGGAGCTGTTCCAACAGTTTAGCCTGGCAGTGTTAGTGCAGCTTCATGATCCAGCTATTCAGTCTGCAGCAGCCGTTACTGACCTTCTTCCCTGCACTGATGACAAATTGGCTCAAGAGGTCATGTCAGAAATCCAATCCCGAGGGGGGGAGGGGATCCTCTTTGTGATGGATGGATGGGATGAACTGGCAACTGACATCCGGCGAGAATCAGCTGTACAACAACTGCTCTCGTCTTCATTAGTAAACCCCTTTCCAAAGAGTACAATAGTTGTCACGTGTCGTTCAGAATCCTCAGGTCAGCTACAGACAGTGGCTTCGTCTCGAATTGAAACAATGGGGTTTACCCCCGCTGATATCAAAGAATACTTCTCTGAGTGCCTCAAAGGTGACTCTCAGGCAGTGGAAAAGTTGAGTGAGGTGGTACAGCAAAACCCACAAATTGAGGCTAGTTGCTATCTTCCATTAATTGCTGCGATCATTGTTGCCATATTTCTGATGACACCAAACAGTGGACTGCCTACCACCCTTCATGAACTGTTCACTTCACTTGTGCTCACATGTATTCTACACCATCTCCAAACAAGGACACAGTACAAAGCCATTCTGTCCCTTACATCCTTAGATGCCCTCCCAGATACCATCCAATCATCTTTTGATCATTTGTGCCAAATTGCGTTTAGTGGCATAAAGAGAAACAAACTGTCCTTCTCGGCTGAGGAAGCAGGAATACACTCAGACTTCGACACACTCAGTTTGCTTCAAGGTGTTCAAAGTTTTCAGTTCGGACTTAGTGTTGGAGTTTCTAAGGCTTATAGTTTTCTCCATCTTTCAGTCCAAGAGTTGCTAGCAGCTCGGCACATCTCTAAACTTTCCCTAGATGAGCAAGTTAGACTCTTCTATGAACTAATTGATCACCCACGGTTTACTGCAGTATTTCGTTTCTTTGCTGGAATTACACAGCTGAAGAATGAAAGGATTGCAAAGCTTTTTCAGAAAATGGGTGAATCAGGTGAATATGATCATGAGATACTAGAGCAGCTTATTCTCCCACTGGATGTATTGCAGGTAATTTTAAGATGGCATACTGTAGGCCTCATTTTATAATTGTGAGATATTCCCATGTAAATTACGAATTCATAGCAAGGTTGCAAAATTTTAAATGCAATGCATAAACCAAGATATTTAATTGTACATGTACAGTAGATAGTTCAATAGAAGCCATTCTGCTCATTAGTGGGGGCGGAGTCAGGCTCCTCCCCCAATTGATGCCGGTCCATGACTGCAAGGATCGAAAGCTTGCCAGTAAATTGCTACTGTATAATCACCAGATAAATTATGCTAGCCTCGTCCCCTGGCCCTCCCTAAAATGGGAGAGAGCCTTGTATCTTTCTCACGTGAGTGACGTTCAGGGTAGAAAGGAGGTAGAAAGGACTTAATTGTGCATAGGTGAGCAGAGTTGTAGTTCTCCAATACCAAGGAAAGGCAGTGAATTAATAGTTTGTGTAACTAATCTTTAGGCCCTGTTGGTACCACAGACTGAGCGCTGAAGTAGTGCCACCAGCAAAATGTAGAGAAATGCAGCCATGTTTCAATCGGTTCTCGCCTACGCACCTTGAATTACGTAAACTAAGATACCAGGCTCTCCTCCGTTTTACAATTTCTCAAGGGGAGGGCCTGGGGACGAGGCTATAGGATTATGGAGAATGCTCAGTGTAGTAACATTCACCATGGTGAATGTAACTACACTGAGCATTCTCCATGCAACTCTGCTGGGAAGTTCTACGTGTTAGAACAGCGGGCATTCCCGAATAGAGTGGGCAGTCCCGGCCCAGGGAGACTGCCTTTGACAGGTTAAATGGTATACAGAGGTAGCTAGCCAGAGGCTATGGGCAACTTTCTGCACACCCTGGTTGTGGCTGACACTGATACTTCTGTTCACGTAAAACAGGAATGAGAAAATAGAACTTGATGAATGACAGGCGGAAACACGTGTCTAATCAATGTTAATCTATTTTAATAGGGGAAGCAATAATAACTAAAATAACCATTTATGTTAAATATTTTCTTTTGATTGCAGGAGAGATACCAATACCTGTATTTAACTCAACCATCCATGGAATGGAATCGTTCCAAACTATCACAACTTTGTCATGTGGATACGAGGCTTCTGCTATTCAACTGCCTATATGAAGCTAGGAATCCTTCTCTTTACCAATCTCTTGCAATAACATGTGACTATACACATCGTCGCCCTCCGCTACTACATGTTGGGCATACTTCGATGAGTGCCTTTGACTACCTGTCATTTGGTTACTTCCTTCCCTGGGTCTGTCACACTGTTAGCAGTGAGATCAGTGTTCATTTGGAACTCTACAATGATACATCCGCAAACTTTCTGTTGAAAGGTCTTACTGAGGGCAGTAGAGAAGCAAAACGTTGTGGAGGTGGTACGTATACAGTAGGTAGTCTGTCTGTTCAACTGAATTGCTGGGAGCTCGAGAGCTGTCACTACCTTACTCAGCTATTGCAGTCATCTGAAGGCAGTTATGTAAGTGAACTAGATTTATTTTTCTGTCAGCTAACACACCAAGATTTTCTGCACCTAGCTGAAGTAGTGGGAAGCAGTACGTCACTTAAAGTTCTGAATGTTGAACTTACAAAAGAGAGTACTGACACATATTCAGC
This sequence comes from Phakellia ventilabrum, assembly GCA_963921505.1. Classification (NCBI taxonomy): domain Eukaryota; kingdom Metazoa; phylum Porifera; class Demospongiae; order Axinellida; family Axinellidae; genus Phakellia; species Phakellia ventilabrum. Next base: position 753,642 of record OY997396.1, on the reverse strand, counting down.
TAATGGTATCGTCTATTTAATTGAAGCCTTAAAACATAACAGCACCCTGCAAAAATTAACATTATCTAACATCCTGACTGTACAAGAACTAGAGCTACTAGCCAATACTCTAACCATCAACACCACACTGGAGGAACTGGAGTATGTGGAAGATTTTCTATCTCAGACAGAACTTTCAGCACTTGCCAAGCGACTGTGGGCCAGTGGAGTTCTGTACCAACTGCTGACCATCGCCTTTGAGAGAACAGTGGAATGGTTCGGGGAAGAAGAAACTATCAAAGCCCTTGAAACGATACTATTGGAGTGGAATTCATGAACGCCTGAACCAATACAGCAATACTGAATATAGCCCTCCATAATTGGGTGATGCAAGAAAATAAGTAGGCTGGCCTGCAGATATGTAGCTACAGACATTTTTAGTACCATTTCCTGTATAATACTGTTGTTATATATTGCACACATCACATAATGTAGTGAAGCAGAAGTAATGGCAATGTGGAATTTATGAATGCTAATACCGTATTGCTATGAATGCATTGCGTGAGTAATTTATGTAACTAATTCATGCGGATTTTATTTAATATGCATTTTGGCTGCACCACTATTGTTATCTGGGGAACCACTTGAGTAGTGCAGAAGGCCTGTTAACAAGTTTACATAGCTATGTACATAACCAAGGTGACCAAGGATGTAGGGGCTAAGGACACGTTGAGTCTGTATGCAAAACAAGATCATAGCGCGATGGCATGTTAGTAATTTTACCAGCCTCCAGAAATCATGATCACTGAATTAGTCTTAGTCATAGCTGTTACAGCACTGAGCATTTAATTTATGTAGCTATGGATAAAATTGTATATTTCAGGATCCATTACAGTCTGCCTACCTGCTGCTATGAGCTCCCACTTTTCTGGTGATGTAATGCATGTCATCCCTCTTCCTGTGCCTCCATCATCCTCAAGAACCACACCAGTTAGAGGCAGGGTATAGAGTCATGTGAGTATGACGTTTATACCTGCACAAGTATCTACTAGGAACATTTTGGTGAAATCTGATACCTATTGCCACTCCCCTCAAACAATGCAAACTAGTGCATGGGAGAAAAGCCTGGGAATGAGACTATGCACATGGTATGGAATGCAAATGGACAGATTAGCGAACATTTAGTGTGGGGCTCACCTTAATTGAAGGTGTCAGAACCAGAGTGGTCTAACCCACAGATATTGAGCTTGCCCCCACCCTCCCCCAGAGTATAATAATAGTAACCTTGTACCCCCCTCGAAAGAGGATGTGGACTGGGAACGAGGCTAACATAAATAGTAGAAAATGAAAAAAAAAGGGCAACCCTCTTCTCCCAACGGAACCCTAGGCCATGTAACACTGCCACGTTAAGGGGTGAACGGGCAGGTCGTTCCGGCTGACCGAGCCTTCAGCCTTTCGGGCGCCTGTCCGCTATGGTACAGGGATCGTCATCGGGTCTGTTTAGTGTGCCAGGCTTTGGGAATCAAGGGAGGAACACGGACGGATCCTAGGCCGTACTGTCCGAGACCACCGTGGCAGTTGCCAAACCACGTTACCCTCTACCTGAACACACATGGTCACAGCCCGGAGCTAACTGCTCCACCCACTATACCGCTACCGGCTTATTTATTAGGTTTGAAAAAAAGGTACGTTTTGCTTATGGGTTTAATTAACGTAACACCGAAATCAATTACATGACGTCACAAACGACGCCGCGCACCTATGATTCTTTCAGTATTTATCAGCTTGGGGAGGGGAGAAGTTGTGGGTTAGCCCACTCTGGTTCTGAGCCCTTCAATTATGAGATACATGATTGTGCTTATCATAAATATACAACAGGGTGATTTCACCAAAAGGACATACTATTATTAGCTCTAGGTGTAACTAAACTTTGAAGAGGTCATCTCTGTTCTTGACAGCACAGAACCACTTGATCATTTATTGTATTGTCTGGAATTATTTGCAAAAAATTATCTGATTTAGTATTGGGAATATTCAATGGTGTTTATATAATAAAGGAAATTAGTCATTGTGTGCAATGTCACGAGTACAATGGAGTATGTTGAGGGCTCATTTGCGGATCTTCTGTCTTGAAATACGCCATGAATTAGGCTCCTCGTACCTGTGAAAGTGGGGAAGTCAAAGAGGAGGAGTTAATGGATTTAATGTGCAGCATCCTCTAACTCAACATGCTGTAAGAGGTATGCTAGGGCACATTCTTATACAGGCTCAAATGTATTGCTAACCCAGTCCTGTTCCAATAATCCAATTTTTGCGTGTAGAACTAGCCTCATTCCCAGGCTCCATGTGCTGTCCAACTTTGTTTGTTTGTTTGTTTTTTACTGCATGTGTGAAAAATGCTGCATGGACAGTGGAGCCTGGAAATGAGGCTATACACCAACAATACTCACACTCAGTCATTGACATGTAGTAATTATTCACGACAATGAATTCCTACAACCGAAGAATGTGTTTCAAAAGGGGTGTGCCTACAGCCAATTCAAGACAAAGCTGTTGAAAGTTGAAAGCTGGTGTTAAAGTTAGTATAGTGGCTTACTACAGTAACAGTCAACCAAGTTAGGCATCTTGCTACAATTTTAACTTTACTAGTTCACTCCGCAAGAATGGCAAAGCAGGATTTAGATGGTCTTCTCAGCTCTGTGTCCTCTGAGGCTCTGGACAGACCATGTAGTGAAGACTACCTAAAGAAGCTTGGGCTGAAGCTCTCTGACTGGAGGGTGGTGGCCATGTTACTGGGGCTGGAGGACAGTGAGATAAAGGACATCCAACAGAAAGGGGAGAGTACACTGGAAAGGGCCATCTTGATGCTCAGAAAATGGAGGCAGAGCCATGGAGAGCAGGCTACATACAGGTGAACGGGCAGATAGTAGTTTTACCATACTATTAAAACCTTTGGATCACAGTTATAATTATATACTTAGGTTCTGATACGCTGAACTTTTTTTTCTCAACAGATGTCTGGCCAGTGCATTTGGAGACATTGGCCGAATAGATTTGGTAGAGAAGGTCCGTGAATTTGTGGCATCTCCAACTCCACCTACACCAATCATAGCACAGAACCAGTCCACTACTCTACAGAAGTATACCAACTACCTTAAGAGCCTGTATCAAGCACACCGGCCAGCTGCCATAGTCCAAGTACTGCCTCCTCCCACTGACAAGTACTTCAACCTTGCTCTCATCAAGAAACAGAGGGTAGAACCACCACCAGATACGGAGGTACTTCATTCCATTGTACAAGAGGGAAATGTTGACCGAGTACTAAAAACCAAAGTTGGAATAAAGTTGAGTGATATTTTCGAGGCTGATGAAGCAGCTAGGAAGGTGATCCTGATTGAAGGAGCTCCAGGGTCAGGAAAAACCACCCTCTCCTGGCACATCTGCCAGAAGTGGGCATCAGGGGAGCTGTTCCAACAGTTTAGTCTGGCAGTGTTAGTGCAGCTTCGTGATCCAGCTATTCAGTCTGCAGCAGCTATTACCGACCTTCTTCCCTGCACTGATGATACGTTGGCGCAAGAGGTCATGTCAGAAATCCAATCCCGAGGGGGGGAGGGGATCCTCTTTGTGATGGATGGATGGGATGAACTGGCAACTAACGTCCAGCGAGAATCGGCTATACAACAAGAATCGGCTGTACGACAACTGCTCCAGTCTTCATTAGCAAACCCCTTTCCAAAGAGTACGATAGTTGTCACGTGTCGTTCGGAATCCTCAGGTCAGCTACAGACAGTAGCTTCATCTCGAATTGAAATAATGGGGTTTACCTCCCCTGATATCAAAGAGTACTTCTCTGAGTGCCTCAAAGGTGACTCTCAGGCAGTGGAAAAGCTGAATGAGGTGGTACAACAAAACCCACAAATTGAGGCTAGTTGCTATCTTCCACTGATTGCTGCAATCATTGTTGCCATATTTCTGGTGACACCAAACAGTAGACTTCCTACCACCCTTCATGAACTGTTCACTTCACTTGTGCTCACATGTATTCTACACCACCTGCAAACAAGAACACAGTACAAAGCCATTCTGTCCCTTACATCCTTAGATACCCTCCCAGATACCATCCAATTATCTTTTGATCATTTGTGCCAAATTGCGTTTAGTGGCATAAAAAGAAATAAACTGTCCTTCTCGGCTGAGGAAGCAGGAATACACTCAAACTTCGACACACTCAGTTTACTTCAAGGTATTCAAAGTTTTCAGTTCGGACGTAGTATTGGAGTTTCTAAGGCTTATAGTTTTCTCCATCTTTCAGTCCAAGAGTTACTAGCAGCTCGGCACATCTCTAAACTTTCCCTAGATGAGCAAGTTAGACTCTTCCATGAACTAATTGATCACCCACGGTTTACTGCAGTATTTCGTTTCTTTGCTGGAATTACACAGCTGAAGAATGAAAGGATTGCAAAGCTTTTTCAGAAAATGGGTGAATCAGGTGAATATGATCATGAGATACTAGAGCAGCTTATTCTCCCACTGGATGTATTGCAGGTAATTTTAAGATGGCATACTGTAGGCCTCATTTTATAATTGTGAGATATTCCCATGTAAATTACGAATTCATAGCAAGGTTGCAAAATTTTAAATGCAATGCATAAACCAAGATATTTAATTGTACATGTACAGTAGATAGTTCAATAGAAGCCATTCTGCTCATTAGTGGGGGCGGAGTCAGGCTCCTCCCCCAATTGATGCCGGTCCATGACTGCAAGGATCGAAAGCTTGCCAGTAAATTGCTACTGTATAATCACCAGATAAATTATGCTAGCCTCGTCCCCTGGCCCTCCCTAAAATGGGAGAGAGCCTTGTATCTTTCTCACGTGAGTGACGTTCAGGGTAGAAAGGAGGTAGAAAGGACTTAATTGTGCATAGGTGAGCACAGTTGAGTTAGTTCTCCAATACCAAGGAAAGGCAGTGAATTAATAGTTTGTGTAACTAATCTTTAGGCCCTGTTGGTACCACAGACTGAGCGCTGAAGTAGTGCCACCAGCAAAATGTAGAGAAATGCAGCCATGTTTCAATCGGTTCTCGCCTACGCACCTTGAATTACGTAAACTAAGATACCAGGCTCTTCCCCGTTTTACGATTTGTCAAGGGGAGAGCCTGGGGACGAGGCTATAGGATTATGGAGAATGCTCAGTGTAGTAACATTCACCATGGTGAATGTAACTACACTGAGCATTCTCCATGCAACTCTGCTGGGAAGTTCTACGTGTTAGAACAGCGGGCATTCCCGAATAGAGTGGGCAGTCCCGGCCCAGGGAGACTGCCTTTGACAGGTTAAATGGTATACAGAGGTAGCTAGCCAGAGGCTATGGGCAACTTTCTGCACACCCTGGTTGTGGCTGACACTGATACTTCTGTTCACGTAAAACAGGAATGAGAAAATAGAACTTGATGAATGACAGGCGGAAACACGTGTCTAATCAATGTTAATCTATTTTAATAGGGGAAGCAATAATAACTAAAATAACCATTTATGTTAAATATTTTCTTTTGATTGCAGGAGAGATACCAATACCTGTATTTAACTCAACCATCCATGGAATGGAATCGTTCCAAACTATCACAACTTTGTCATGTGGATACGAGGCTTCTGCTATTCAACTGCCTATATGAAGCTAGGAATCCTTCTCTTTACCAATCTCTTGCAATAACATGTGACTATACACATCGTCGCCCTCCGCTACTACATGTTGGGCATACTTCGATGAGTGCCTTTGACTACCTGTCATTTGGTTACTTCCTTCCCTGGGTCTGTCACACTGTTAGCAGTGAGATCAGTGTTCATTTGGAACTCTACAATGATACATCCGCAAACTTTCTGTTGAAAGGTCTTACTGAGGGCCTTAGAGAAGCAAAGAGTTGTGGAGGTGGTACGTATACAGTAGGTAGTCTGCCTGTTCAACTGTATTGCTGGGAGCTCGAGAGCTGTCACTACCTTACCCAGCTACTGCAGTCATCTGAAGGCATTAATGTAAGTGAACTAAAACTATATAACTGTCAGCTAACACACCAAGACTTTCTGCACCTAGCTGAAGTAGTGGGAAGAAGTACGTCACTTAAAGTTCTGAATGTTGAACTTACAAGAGAGAGTACTGACACATATTCAGCTAATGGTATTGTCTATTTAATTGAAGCCTTAAAACATAACAGCACCCTGCAAAAATTAACGTTATCTAACATCCTGACTGTACAAGAACTAGAGCTACTAGCCAATACTCTAACCATCAACACCACACTGGAGGAACTGGAGTATGTGGAAGATTTTCTATCTGAGACAGAACTTTCAGCACTTGCCAAGCGACTGTGGGTCAGTGGAGTTCTGTACCAACTGCTGACCATTGCCATTGAGAGAACAGCGAAACAGTTCGGGGAAGAAGAAACTATCAAAGCCCTTGAAACGATACTATTGGAGTGGAATTCATGAACGCCTGAACCAATACAGCAATACTGAATATAGCCCTCCATAATTGGGTGATGCAAGAAAATAAGTAGGCTGGCCTGCAGATATGTAGCTACAGACATTTTTAGTACCATTTCCTGTATAATACTGTTGTTATATATTGCACACATCACATAATGTAGTGAAGCAGAAGTAATGGCAATGTGGAATTTATGAATGCTAATACCGTATTGCTATGAATGCATTGCGTGAGTAATTTATGTAACTAATTCATGCGGATTTTATTTAATATGCATTTTGGCTGCACCACTATTGTTATCTGGGGAACCACTTGAGTAGTGCAGAAGGCTTTCATCATACTGTTAACAAGTTTACATAGCTATGTACATAACCAAGGTGACCAAGGATGTAGGGGCTAAGGACACGTTGAGTCTGTATGCAAAACAAGATCATAGCGCGATGGCATGTTAGTAATTTTACCAGCCTCCAGAAATCATGATCACTGAATTAGTCTTAGTCATAGCTGTTACAGCACTGAGCATTTAATTTATGTAGCTATGGATAAAATTGTATATTTCAGGATCCATTACAGTCTGCCTACCTGCTGCTATGAGCTCCCACTTTTCTGGTGATGTAATGCATGTCATCCCTCTTCCTGTGCCTCCATCATCCTCAAGAACCACACCAGTTAGAGGCAGGGTATAGAGTCATGTGAGTATGACGTTTATACCTGCACAAGTATCTACTAGGAACATTTTGGTGAAATCTGATACCTATTGCCACTCCCCTCAAACAATGCAAACTAGTGCATGGGAGAAAAGCCTGGGAATGAGACTATGCACATGGTATGGAATGCAAATGGACAGATTAGCGAACATTTAGTGTGGGGCTCACCTTAATTGAAGGTGTCAGAACCAGAGTGGTCTAACCCACAGATATTGAGCTTGCCCCCACCCTCCCCCAGAGTATAATAATAGTAACCTTGTACCCCCCTCGAAAGAGGATGTGGACTGGGAACGAGGCTAACATAAATAGTAGAAAATGAAAAAAAAAGGGCAACCCTCTTCTCCCAACGGAACCCTAGGCCATGTAACACTGCCACGTTAAGGGGTGAACGGGCAGGTCGTTCCGGCTGACCGAGCCTTCAGCCTTTCGGGCGCCTGTCCGCTATGGTACAGGGATCGTCATCGGGTCTGTTTAGTGTGCCAGGCTTTGGGAATCAAGGGAGGAACACGGACGGATCCTAGGCCGTACTGTCCGAGACCACCGTGGCAGTTGCCAAACCACGTTACCCTCTACCTGAACACACATGGTCACAGCCCGGAGCTAACTGCTCCACCCACTATACCGCTACCGGCTTATTTATTAGGTTTGAAAAAAAGGTACGTTTTGCTTATGGGTTTAATTAACGTAACACCGAAATCAATTACATGACGTCACAAACGACGCCGCGCACCTATGATTCTTTCAGTATTTATCAGCTTGGGGAGGGGAGAAGTTGTGGGTTAGCCCACTCTGGTTCTGAGCCCTTCAATTATGAGATACATGATTGTGCTTATCATAAATATACAACAGGGTGATTTCACCAAAAGGACATACTATTATTAGCTCTAGGTGTAACTAAACTTTGAAGAGGTCATCTCTGTTCTTGACAGCACAGAACCACTTGATCATTTATTGTATTGTCTGGAATTATTTGCAAAAAATTATCTGATTTAGTATTGGGAATATTCAATGGTGTTTATATAATAAAGGAAATTAGTCATTGTGTGCAATGTCACGAGTACAATGGAGTATGTTGAGGGCTCATTTGCGGATCTTCTGTCTTGAAATACGCCATGAATTAGGCTCCTCGTACCTGTGAAAGTACATAATAGCATGTGATTGTGAAATTGGTGGCACAAGGACTGATCATGAACTGTGCTCTTAACAGCTCTTCATTATGCCAGCATATTATTCTCCTATGCTGCCACATTACTTTTGTGTATAGGACTACTTACTGCACCATGTTTAAAAAAAGTAATAGAGGCATAAGAAAGTTTTCAGGGTTTCTGCTCACACTTGTCGGTGGTGGTCGGACATGACCACCTCTCAGCTAACTTTACCACCACTTACATACTGTATTGCTATAGGGGAAAGTCATCGTAAGTATCATGGATCTGGAGATCAACAGCAATAGAGTAGTACATGTACCCCTTGGGGGAGGGTTCCAATGTGTGGTCAGTGGAGCCAGGGGAGCGTTCACTCCCCTTGGAAACTTTGTACCCCCTTGGGGATTTCAACTCTTCAAAACTGAATGCTGCTCACCCCCCCCCCCCCCCCCTCCAAAATATCTTCCAATCTGCTTTTGCTCCCCCCTGGGCATTTTCCAAAATGAAATGCTGGGCAGAATCGGTTGTACACTATAAGCATGCTACTAGGCTAATGCAGTGGCATTCCAGTACCGTGACACAATGTGATCATACCTGTTGTACAGAGGTTCCACTCTCTCTTGTCGTTTCCGCTTGCTGAGTTTAGTGGGATCTGCAAACTTGAAGAAGGCCGGTGCAAACTCCACCAACCACTTGGGGTCTATGGCTGTTGTCTCCCTCATGTACTCCTTGGTGGTTAGGATCAGCTCGTGATAGATTACCCTGGGTAGAGGGAGGAGGGAGGGAGGGAAGAGAAAGAAAAGGAGAGGGAGGGTGGGAAAAAGAGTAAAAGAGGAGAAAGTTAGAAGAAGGGAGAGAGAGGGAGGGAGATTATACACTGTATGGTGTGAGCCATGCACGAAGTAATAATCAAACATGACCTGCTCTTACCAGTCGGGCTGCCTGTTAAACAGGGCACTGGAAGGATGGATGTACACCGTCTGGCTGTCAGTGATGGTCTTGTAGCCTTCCTGGGGGTCCTATGAAGGGCAAAGATTGTATGGAGTCAAGCAAGACACCTTATCATGCTTCACACCTACTCAAGAATACCTCTAGCCCACGTTGTTCAGTAACTATATAAACTAAACACTTCGTAATTTCATACTTCAGTATAGCTACCAAGGCTTAACTACCTACCACCATACCTTTCTTGCTGCATTTCTGAAGAAGCCAGAGCAGATGGTTTTCTGCACTTTCGAGACATTCTTTCTGCAAGAGACCACATCCAGCTTGTGTCTGTCCATGATACCCATCATCTGCTTCCTCACATCCTGGGCCCTGTGAATGGGACCAGTAGATTCTGGACTGTAATACACTACTTACACATATACACCTAGCCACGTTCCAGCATTTGTAAAAGCCTGCCCATGATTTTATACTGCAAAAAAAAAGCTGCACTTAAAGAAAGGCATGTAACATTAGCTATTTCATTTATTTAGGTGAATAGTTTGCTTTCCAGCCTCTTTGTGAATTTCATTTTTTTTGAACAGATTTTATCTTACAGATATGGCCGCTACAAGGATGCGGAAGGCTTGGGTTTGCTAGCTTTTCTCATTTGTTAGCCTTTTTCCCCAGGGCACACAGTCGACTCTTCGGGGAGTGGCCTGGGGCCGAGGCTGCTCATTTGCTAAAAGTCCATGAATATTGAAATCAGCTACCTTCTCAGTGTCCTGGCCTGGATGAAGTTCTCAAAGCACCATGGAGTGGCAAACTTGTTATTCTTCCAGGCATTGTAGACGGCCAACAGAGTGAGGTGGTCGCCCTCGGGCTGGTTGAATTTGGCCTTACGCTGGTCCGCTATTGCCTGCTTGTCCTGGGGGAGGCATATGTAGGGTAGATTACAGTGTAGCTCACATAGTATTCATGTACATATTTCTTGGTACGCTATCTGCATATTATGAACACACTTTCCATGCACAGTTTGCACACTGCTTGCATATTACTGCACACTACCTACACACTTTCCGTGCACAGTTTGCACACTGCTTGCATACTACTGCACACTATCCATACACTAGCCACACATTGCATGGACATGTACGCACACACCTTGGGTCGGTAGAAGACATTCTGTACGGACAGCATAGAGACGATGGTGAGTACTTCCTCAGAGCAGCCGAGGTGAACACTCTGGATGAGCATCTTGCTGAGCTGGGGCTCCAGAGGGAACTCCGCCATCCTCCGACCCAGGCGGGTAAGCAGCCCCTCGTCATCCAGCGCTGAAAGAGAGTGCAGCTGCTCCATTGCCATAATCAGGGTCTGAAGAGGGGGAGGAAAGGGGAAGGTTGGATTAAACAGAAGAGCCCTTACTTATGGTTTGCAAGAACATAATAATATCTCTAGCTGTGCCTGAGGATGTAGAGTAGCCTGCTTTGTTCATACCCTACAGCTAGTGGTGAGCCATTGCTGAAGAAGGTGCTTGTACATGCTATCCTTTGTGTCCCAAAGTGCTGTAGACCAGCGTAGCAGACACTGCGCCATTGGGAAAGTCTTCTACACTGTTCTCAAAGCTGGTTGGGTTGATGGAACATCTCTTGCAAGAATATCAACAGAATATGTGTTTAGATGGTACTGGAGGCATTTACACATGTAATAATATAGGCATGTAAGAATCATTAAGTCCAGAGATGCCTCTGAGGTCCAAGTAAATTTATGAAGTTTTAATTTATAAATACCCTGAAGATAACACGATTTCTTTGGGGGGGGGGGACTTGCCCCCCTTTGGAAACTAACCCCCCCCCCCCCCCCCTTCTGAAACACTGGCTAAAAGAAAACCCGTCACCATGTTCACTCACCTCCATGGGTGGTGGGTCCATAAAGTCGAACGAGAGGAGGTCGTTGACTCCCATAGCCTTGAGGGAGAGCACGGTGGAAGCCAGGTTGGTCCTCTGGATCTCAGGGACGGCCGTGGGGAGCATCTCGTCCCGGTAGGCCCGCTCTGTGTACAGCCGGTAGGTTTTCCCTGGACCCGTTCTACCGGATCGACCTGCTCGCTGCTTTGCCTGCGCCTGCAAGAGCAAAAGTGTATAATAGATCTGGTTAAGTATACACTATGACATCCACACTGCCTATAAAAGTCACTCTTAGCAACCAAGCACCCAACCTGTGAGATGGGTGTGACCACCAGGGCATCCAGTCCACTCTTGGAGTTGTAGACCTTCTGTTTCACAAAGCCGGGGTCCACCACGTAGTAGATGCCATCGATGGTGAGGGAGGTCTCGGCGATATTGGTTGCCACCACAACCTGTAAGGAGCGTAAAGATGGACTATTTATCAGCAGTAAGTTGAATATTTTGTGTGGACTCAAAGACTCAATCTCATGCCTCGAGATGTGATCACATATCAGCCAGCCAATGGTAGGTTGATTACAGTATTATTTGGGGGCCACAGACGAGTGTCCTCGTTATAGAGGTGTCTATACATTGTACTTCAGGGTGTCTGTATTAGCAGGTTCCACTAATTACCTTCCTGCTTCCTGGAGGGGCGGGGTCAAAGATCCTGGTCTGCATCTCACTGGGAAGAGCAGAGTAGACAGGCAAGATGATGAGCTCTGGCACCTCCGGACCCAGCGACTTCATCCTCTCGTACAGGATCTCACAGGCCGTGTCGATCTCCTCCTGACCTGGAGTGGGTGGAGCAGAGGCCTCATTGATATATGAGTCCACCCCTTAGTGCACACCTCTCATACAAGGCTCTCAAGCCTAGAGTTGGTGAGGACAAGGCAGTAATAAGTAAGGTTGAGTTGAGGATGAAAATTGAATTCTAGTACGCATAAGTCCTCCACCTTTAGTAGACACCCACTCCTTAGCAAAGTAAGCTCATCCTAAGTATAAGCCCACTCCTCAATATAAGCACTGCTGAGTATAAGCCTACCCCTGAGTGTAAGCCCACTCCTGAGTATAAGCCCATTCCTGAGTATAAGCCCATCCTGAGTACAAGCCCATCCTGAGTATAAGCCCATCCTGAGTATAAGCCCATCCTGAGTATAAGCCCACTCCTGAGTATAAGCCTACCCCTACCCCTAAGTACCGGGGGTACAAGCCCACTCCTGAGTATACAACAGGCCTGCATCAGGGGTATCTCAAATATCACATGTACACATGCTCCCTTTCCATGTCCACTCACCAGTGAGGAAAACCAGAATGTCCCCTGGGGGTTCCGTGAGGTGGATCTGCATGACAGCAATGAGGGCGGCATCGAGGTAGTCGCTCTCGGCCTCCCTGGTGTAGAGGATGTCCACTGGATGGGTGCGGCCAGGGATGGTGAAGATAGGCTGGGGGGGGGAGGGAGGGATATATAATTATCACTGTAGTACAGGCTATAGAACCACCACTGAAGCCTTTATCAAGCTTGACTCTACATAATTTACCAATGTTACTAGATAGGCAGTTCTAACGCAAGTCAGCATATGTTAGACATACACAACTCATACTTACAGCCTCAAAAAAGTACGAAGAGAACTTGACGGCGTCGAGGGTGGCCGAGGTGACGATGAGCTTGAGTTCGGTCCTCTTCTTCACGGCCTTCTTCATCAGCCCAAAGAGGACGTCGGTGTGGATGGTCCTCTCGTGGGCCTCATCCAACATGATCACTGCGTACCTGGCAGGAGGGGGGGGGGGGAGGTCAGTATACCAATACCGCAGCAGTATCTCCTCATTGTTCATGAAACTACTTAGAAAACCAACTAGCCACTATCCACTCTGTAATATTAAGATTTGAATAGGACCCTCAGGTTGTACTGTCCTGAGTCTGAGCCTCATATATTCATAAGAATGTAGTTGCAGTTTCAGCTGAAATGTAAAATAATCACTGTCCTTACTATTCAAGGAATATTTATTCAATGTCATATAGTGACTAATTGCTTCATGTCAGGCGAGCATACACACACACACACACACACACACACAGCCACATGGAGACCTACTGCTTGAGGTCGGGGGCGATGAGGCATTCCCTGAGCAGCATGCCGTCTGTCATATACTTGATCACCGTCTCAGGGCTCGTCACATCCTCGAAACGAATTGTGTAGCCAACCTAAAGAGAGAGAAAGAGATATTAGGAATGCTCCTTCTCTCTCTCCCTCCTCTCCTCCTCCTCCCCACACACGTACCTCCTGCCCTAGCCGACACCCAAACTCCTCTGACACTCTCTTGGCTACAGACATGGCGGCCACTCGACGGGGCTGGGTGCAGCCGATCTTTCCTCTAACGCAGAAGCCTTCCTCTGCCAGGTACTGGGTGATCTGGGTGGTCTTGCCGCTGCCCGTCTCACCGATTACTATCAGGATTTGGTTGTCTCTTACTGCCTGTGTGTGTGTGTGTGTGTGTGTGTGTGTGTGTGTGTGTGTGTGTGTGTGTGTGTGTGTGTGTGTGTGTGTGCATATTTGTATGTATGTATGTGTGTGTGTTTGTGTGTGTGAGAGACGTGTGTTTGTGAGGATGCATGAGCAATCATAAGCAGGGTTTCATGGGGGGGGGGGAAAGCCCTGTGAAATCCCCCCCCCCCCCCCCCCAAAATCGAATATTTTCTGGGAGGGGGGGGGGGGGACATGTCCCCAGACCCCCCTAGCAATTCATACTTCCAAGAGTATGTGTAAAAGCAGGTAGTGGGTATATGGACTCCATACTCCATGTGTGTATAGCTGCACACCTGTACGAGATTATCCCTCAGTTTGTAGATGGGGAGGCCATGTCTCTGCTCCAGAATGGACAGCTGTGTTTTCCTTCCGTAGGAGGCCTTGTTCCCGCCAAAAGAGGCTCTCTTCCACTCGGGCAGCTCCGGAGGGGCCGGCATCTGCTTGAAGTCAGTGGCCAGGTAGCGATCTGAGGAGGGACAACCAGAACTCTAACCCTAGCCCTAACTCTTAATTCTGATGCAAGCCACATCAAAGGAAAAATCTATAGACCACTTTTGGCTTGCTAGTCCTGACAGAGTGTTTCTGAATATATAGTGGGTTACTTTTGCGGAGAGAATGTTTGTGATTTGCTCATACTGACAGTCAGCAGAATTTCATGTAGCTGCATGCCCTAGGTCTCCTCAACCAGAAACATTTTGACAAATATAGCAAAGTATTGAACTCCATAAAGGTAACCAATTATAACTCTGACTACAGTGCACGAAGGAGCAGCTGGCACAAGTGACTAACATGCCTCAGATTCTATCTGGTATGTGTGTAGGCCATGGAACAAGGCTAGTGGAGGCTACACAACCATAATCTCATATTTTCATACCCCATACTTCATTCCCATACCTCCAGTTCCGCCTGGAATGGGATCAATCCAAGTCTTATTAATGTCCCTGGGCACGTTGTCCATGTCAGCCTCCCTCTGAGCTTGTCTCAGCTCCCTCCGCTCCTTGGCGAGAGCACTCTGGGTCATGGCCGCCCGCTGAAGGGACCCATCAGGGTTCTAGAAGGAGGGGGGAGGGGAGAAAGGGAAGACAGAGGTGGAGGGAGGGGGCAGAGTACCGCCTGCACATGATACTAATGTACATGTACAAAATTACATCAATCTGTGTCTTAGGTCTCCGGCCATACACAACATACATAGACAGGGGTTCATTTAGGAAAATCCCTAAATGGGGGGTGGGTGAATGCCCCCACTAAATGAAGCCCTGATAGACACAGACACACATACATGCAAAACAACACAGACACACCCACACCCACACCCACACACACCTTGACGATCTTGACAGGTGAGAGGTGCATGGTGAGCTTGGTCTGCCCTCGGAGGAAGGCGGGCTCGTCCTCCACTAGCTCAACCTCCACGTCCTCATCAGAGCCAGGGTCATCCTCGGCCGGTAAGATTCCCGTCTCCTCATTGAACCCTGGGTAGTCGGCCTTGTCCAGTACCCCTGCAGTTGCAGTGGTAGTATCCTATTAGTATGTCTGTAGTATGCAGACTAGTATACTGGTTACATCCTTATAGCGCTTTTCGTACTGCAAGCGACAAAAGCTGGGGTGAAGGCCTGGGAATGAGGCTAGGCAGTGGTGGTCTGCTGATATAAGCTACTGGGTAGAATGGTCTACCTTTTCTGGCCATTCTGGAAGAATTATCTGGGGGAATAATATTTCATCGCTCTTGTAATGTGCAACACAATGACAGAAGCAACAACTTCCATGAGCTTTAGTGGTCAATTTTAAAGGTCAGTGTCGTCAAAATGTTCTGGGTAGGAAACATGATTCTCATATGACAATACTTCTTTGTCTCCATTTGGGCACTCAGACATTCTGGTGAAAGTGAGGGCTGAGCCGTCGATAGTGTGGCGACCCCACTTGGAATATAGATGCACAGCTAGCTAGCCAGAGGCAAGTTTCTGCATGCCTAGTTGTTCGTTATACATGTATCACAACTCAGCTGTGCAAAAATTGCCGTTACCTTTGTTAGCGCAATGCATACTGCCGGTCCCTTGTGGGAAAGGGTTAATACTGAGTAACTACAGTGTTAGTCTAGCTCACTAGACCCTCCCTGTGTGGAGAGGAAGGGTCTAGCGAGCTAGACTACTACAGTGTATACTCATGTGGGGGTAAAAGGTAAGTAAGAAATATGATCCTCACATGACAACATACAGATAAAAATGCTGCATGGACAGTGGAGCCTGGAAATGAGGCTATACACTGCATGTAGTTGTTTTGACTACTTAGTGGTTACCTGAATTTCAGATGGCTGAGTAGGAAGGTAGGAGTTAGGCCTCAAAATGGGTAATTTGTCCTTGCTATGGACCTTGAGTACGGAATGTCAAGTTCTGCAGTAAGCTCAAATTACCCTAACTCCTACCTGCATACGCAGACATCGGAATGTTAAATTCACATAGCAAGGAACAAATTACTCACCCACTACCCACTCCTACCTACTGATATATATATATATGTACTGCACTCAACAATACTCACACTCAGTCATTGACATGTAGTAGTTATTGAATTCTTGCAACAGAAGAATGTGTTTCAAAAAGTAGTGTGTCTGCAGTTAATGCCATTGAAAAGCTGGTGTTAAAGTTAGTATAGTGGCTTACTACAGTAACAGTCAACCAAGTTAGGCATCTTGCTACAATTTTTTACTTTGCTAGCTCACTAAAGAATGGCTACAAAGCAGGATTCGGATGGTGTTCTCAGCTCTGTATCCTCTGAGGCTCTGGACAGACCATGCAGTGAAGACCACCTGAAAAGGCTTGGACTGAAGCTCTCTGACTGGAGGGTGGTGGCCAGGATTTTATAATGATACTCATATTTTATTGAGATAAAGGACATCCAACAGAAAGGGGAGAGTACACTGGAAAGGGCCATCTTGATGCTCAGAAAATGGAGGCAGAGGCGTGGAGAACAGGCTACATACAGGTGAAATTATGAGCACACAGATAGCATTTTACCATACTGATTAATACCTATTGGATCAAATTTTATAATTATCACTACTTAGATTCTGTAATTCACAATCTGTTCTCTCAACAGGTGTCTGGCTAGCGTACTCAAAGATATTGACCGAATAGACTTGGTAGAAACGATTTGTGAACTCATGGCATTGCCAGCTCCATCTACACCAGCCCTAGCACAGAACCAGTCCACTACCCTACAGAAGTATAGCAACTACCTTAAGAGCCTGTATCGAGCACACCGGCCAGCTTCCATAGTCCAAATACTGCCTCCTCCCACTGACAAGTACTTCAACCTTGCTCTCATCAAGAAACAGAGGGTAGAACTGCCACCAGATGAGGAGTCACTTCATGATCATTCGATTGTGCAAGCGGGAAATGTCGACGGAGTACTAAAAACCAAAGTTGGAATAAAGTTGGATGACATTTTCGAGGCTGATGAAGCAGCTAGGAAGGTGATCCTGATTGAGGGAGCTCCAGGGTCAGGGAAAACCACCCTCTCCTGGCATATCTGCCAGAAGTGGGCATCAGGGGAGCTGTTCCAACAGTTTAGTCTGGCAGTGTTAGTGCAGCTTCGTGATCCAGCTATTCAGTCTGCAGCAGCTATTACCGACCTTCTTCCCTGCACTGATGATACGTTGGCGCAAGAGGTCATGTCAGAAATCCAATCCCGAGGGGGGGAGGGGATCCTCTTTGTGATGGATGGATGGGATGAACTGGCAACTAACGTCCAGCGAGAATCGGCTATACAACAAGAATCGGCTGTACGACAACTGCTCCAGTCTTCATTAGCAAACCCCTTTCCAAAGAGTACGATAGTTGTCACGTGTCGTTCGGAATCCTCAGGTCAGCTACAGACAGTAGCTTCATCTCGAATTGAAATAATGGGGTTTACCTCCCCTGATATCAAAGAGTACTTCTCTGAGTGCCTCAAAGGTGACTCTCAGGCAGTGGAAAAGCTGAATGAGGTGGTACAACAAAACCCACAAATTGAGGCTAGTTGCTATCTTCCACTGATTGCTGCAATCATTGTTGCCATATTTCTGGTGACACCAAACAGTAGACTTCCTACCACCCTTCATGAACTGTTCACTTCACTTGTGCTCACATGTATTCTACACCACCTGCAAACAAGAACACAGTACAAAGCCATTCTGTCCCTTACATCCTTAGATACCCTCCCAGATACCATCCAATTATCTTTTGATCATTTGTGCCAAATTGCGTTTAGTGGCATAAAAAGAAATAAACTGTCCTTCTCGGCTGAGGAAGCAGGAATACACTCAAACTTCGACACACTCAGTTTACTTCAAGGTATTCAAAGTTTTCAGTTCGGACGTAGTATTGGAGTTTCTAAGGCTTATAGTTTTCTCCATCTTTCAGTCCAAGAGTTACTAGCAGCTCGGCACATCTCTAAACTTTCCCTAGATGAGCAAGTTAGACTCTTCCATGAACTAATTGATCACCCACGGTTTACTGCAGTATTTCGTTTCTTTGCTGGAATTACACAGCTGAAGAATGAAAGGATTGCAAAGCTTTTTCAGAAAATGGGCGAATCAGGTGAATATGATCCAATAGAGCAGAATGATATCCCACCGGATGTATTGGAGGTAATTTAAAGGTGGCATACTGTAGGCCTCGTTTTAAATGTGAGAAAATTCTAAATTCATGGCAAGGTTGCAAAGTTTATGTATAAACCAAGATGCTTAATTATTGTAGGCATGCATCCTGTTGCTATGTAAACTACTGTTCATTTGATACAAATCTAATTATTACAATCACTTCACTGGACTGCATGTATTTTACTTCCTGGGCATAAGATAGCCCTCCCTAAAGCAGGGGAGAGCCTGGTATCTTTTCTCATGTGAGTGACGCTCAGGGTAGAAAGGTGGTGGAAAAGCACTTAACTAATCTTCAGGCCCTGTTGGTACCACAGACTGAGTGCTGAAGTAGTATCACCAGCAAAAGGTGGAGAAACGCAGCCTTGTTTCGATTGGGGGGGAGACTGAGGATGAGGCTAGGATTATGTAGAATGCTCAGCTGTAGTATAGTAACATTCACCAAATCTGCTGGGAAGTTCAACATGTTAGAACAGCAGGCATTCCCGGCAAGAGTGAGCATTCCTGGCCCGAGGAGACTGCCTTTGACACCATTGCCAGGTTGAATTGTACACAGAGCTAGCTAGCCAGAGGCTATGGACAACTTTCTGCACACCCTGGTTGTGGCTGACACTGATACTTCTGTTCACGTAAAACAGGAATGAGAAAATAGAACTTGATAAATAACAGGCAGAAACACGTGTCTAATCAATGTTAATATATTTTGAAAGGGGAAGCAATAATAACTATTTACATGTATGTAAAATATTTTCTGTTGATTGCAGGAGAGATACCAGTACCTGTATTTAACTCACCCATCCCTGGAATGGGATGACTTCAAACTAGCACAACTTTGTCATGTGGATACGAGGCTTCTGCTATTCAACTGCTTATATGAAGCTAGGAATCCTTCTCTTTACCAATCTCTTGCAATAACATGTGACTATACACATCGTGACCCTCCGCTACTACATCTTGAGGATACTTTGATGAGTACCTTTGACTACCTATCACTGGGTTACTTCCTTCCCTGGGTCTGTCGCACTGTTAGCAGTGAGATCAGTGTTTGTTTAGTACTCATCAATGACACATGTACAAAATTTCTGTTGAAAGGTCTTACTGAGGGCCTTAGAGAAGCAAAGAGTAGTGGAGGTGGTACGTGTACAGTAGGTAGTCTGTCTGTTCAACTGGATTGCTCAGAGCTCAAGAGCTTGCACTACCTTACTCAGCTACTGCAGTCATCTGAAGGCAGTTACATAAGTGAACTAGAACTATGCTTTTGGCAAACACGCCAAAATCTTTTGCACCTAGCTGAAGTAGTAGGAAGCAGTACGTCACTCAAAGTTCTTACCTGTATACTTACAAAAGAGAGGACTGACACATATTCAGCTAATGGTATCGTCTATTTAATTGAAGCCTTAAAACATAACAGCACCCTGCAAAAATTACTTATCTAACATCCTGACTGTACAAGAACTAGAGCTACTAGCCAATACTCTAACCATCAACACCACACTGGAGAAACTGGAGTATGAGCAAGAATTTTCTATCTGAGACAGAACTTTCAGCACTTGCCAAGCGACTGTGGGCCAGTGGAGTTCTGTACCAACTGCTGACCATCGCCTTTGAGAGAACCGGGGAAGAAGAAACCATCAAAGCCCTTAAAACAATACTATTGGAGTGGAGTTTGTCCACATATAGACGCCTGCAGTAGTTCTTTCAATACATTACTGACTGAATATAGGCCTACATAACCATGTGTGACTGTAGGTGATGCAAATAGACTCTTGTATCACCTGCTACAGACATTTTTTTTATTAGGAGCACCATTTCCTGTATAAGTTATTATAATTGTAACACATAAGCAGAAGTACCATGTAACATTGTGGAATTTATGGATGATGTATAATTTTATAAATTTATGATGTGTATGAATAATTGATATTTTGTCATTTTGTGTGAATTAATCCACGCCTGAACCAACAGATCAGCACATTCTAACTGAATATAGCCCTCCATAATCATCTGTGACTGATGGCCTGCAGATATGTAGCTACCAATATTTTGGTACCATTTCCTGTACAATAATGTTGCATACTGTTACATCACATAACGCAGTGAGGCAGAAGTAACGGCAACGTGGAACTCATGAATGCTAATACCGTGTTGCTATAAATGTACAATTTATGTGATTAGACATTTTAACTAAATTATGCGGATTTTATTTATGCTTTAATTTTTGGCTGCACCACTATTTTTATCTGGGGAACCACTTGAGTAGGTGCAGAAGGCTTTCATCATACTGTTAACAAGTGTACATAGCTACCTACATAGCCAAGGTGACCAAGGATGTAGGGGCTGAGTTAGTTCTAGTCAACCTTTTAAATCAATCAATAATTCCGGCTTACCTGTAATAGCTATATACACTCTAGGTGTTACAGCATTTGTAGAACAAGCACAACTTCATAGATTTAGAGGTAAGTTGTATAATTTATGTAGTTATATTTCAGGACCATTCTCAAGTCCATTACAGTCTGCCTACCTGCTGCTATGAGCTGCTTCAGTTCCCACTTCTCAGGTGATGTAATGCGTGTCGTCCCTCGTCCTGTACCTCTATCATCCTCAAGAACCACAGGGGCTAGGTTGCTAGGTCTGTCGGGGTTCCTTGCAGTACCCTCGTCCCGTACCTCCCCGCCCACCAGCAGCCGATTGGCCCGAGGGTTTAGGTCCTCCCCTGTCACCTGGTCCACATCCTGGGGACAAAGGTCAGAAGGTATAGCGGTCAGAGCTGCAAAAACACTGCATCACCAAACTAGCACAATGAATGCAGCAAGGTAGCACACTAGAAGTCCTCATATATCCTTTTAGCCATCAGCTAGACTCATAACTAGAATACACTTACCCTCATGGAGAGACTCATCTTTGAGCCAGTGATGGAGAGTACTTTGACCTTCGCCCTTTGACCTCTCTTTACTGCCTCGGACACGTCCTTCACTCTCCCCTCACGTCGTAACTATGTGTGGGCACATCAGAGAAAAGTATTAGTGTATACATACACTAATCACAATGTCCTTAGCTATATTGGTGTCATACATATACTTCCCTACTGTGGGTCAAGGTTCACTGTTGAAACGTTCTACATAGGTTACTTATATAGTCAATAGCAAAGGAACGAGGCATTTCACAACATCCATGGGCTCTTTAATTATAAAAGGATTCCACAGAGTCTATTAAATATAATAATTATAAACACTGTCCGTGAGAACTATCTCATTATGGTATACCTGTGAGATGTGCACCAGTCCCTCGTGCTTCCCTCTCAGCCCCTCCAGCTGGATGAAGCAGCCGAACTGCATGATGCTGGTCACCTTGCCGTCGTAGATCTGAGAGGAGGAGGGGGTGAAGGATGCAACCAGCAGCTCCCAGTCTCTAGCCTTGTTCCCAGGTCTTCACTGCTTGTGTGGAATAATTTATAGCACAAAATACAACAGCTACACCTTACTGTCTTGCAATAGTGCATATGGCACAATATTGCTCATTATTTTGAGACCGCCGTAGTATTTGGGTTCAAGGCTATCATATTATGTTGCTACTCTGTACTACACCTCAGTACTAGCTAACTGTCGACTCCTTGGTAAGCCACACCCCCACCCCCATTTCTTACTATACTAGCCATACCTGAGATACAATGGGCTGGGATGGTCTCTCCTCTCTCCGTCCTGTCCAGGAGTCACGCCTCTCCTTGGATCGCGATCTGGAACGAGAGCGAGACTTCGACCTGGAATAGGATCGAGACCTCCTCCTCCTCCCCCTACTTCGACTGCGGGACCGCCTCCCCCTTCGGTGTCTGTCTCTCTCTCGGCTGCTGGAACGAGAGCGACGATGGCGCCTGTATATGAGTGAAAGGAGTCCTTTTTGAACATTATAGTTTTTACACTGATAGTGATGGAATACATAGAGGTTCGAACAGTCAATGCTTTACTTTTCGAAATCCTACCTTTCTCTGGATCTGTCTCTCTCCTCCCTCCTCCTCCCCCTCTCCTCCCCTTCCTCCCTCAGCTCCCTCGGTACCCTCGGCTCTTTCCTCTCCTCTCCTGCCCCCTGAGACTTGGACATCAGTGCCTCCAGCTGGAGAGAAGTAGTAGAATATATTCTGAGCAACGTACTCATGCCTTGCTTTCTACTGCCTCCTTAGACAGTGCCAGTAGTTTCAGTACCTTCTTGGGACCCCTAGCAAGTGCCCACCCAATCTATAAGCCCCCGGGCTCTTATTTGAGGACTTGCGCTGACTCACCTCACTCATAGCTTCCTTAGCAATTTTGGTATCCTCAGTTTCAGGCATCAGTAGCTTCATAGCTCTGTCAGTGCTGTCCGGCATCGAGAGGCCAGGGAACTGCCTCCTCTGATGTTCCAGTTTCTGCTGAGCTTCGTTCTTTTCCACCGCTTCCTCGAACCCTTCCACCCGCTTCTTAACCTTGTCTGCAGGAAGAGGTCAAGGGGACGTGTGTAAGAAAAAAAGGTGTGCATACATGTATGTAAGGTACTGAAAATAGGTAATGCAGTCCTAATAACAGGGTGACTGTAATCACTAATAAACACCCCCTATGTACTTTCCTTCAAAGCATTATAGGCTATCTCTTCAGGGGGTCATTTAGGAAAATCTCCAAGGGGGGGGGGGCAAAAGCATGTTGGAAGACATTTGGGTGGGGGGGGGAGTGTGTATATAGTAGAGAAGGATTGAATCCCCAAGAGCACAAAGTTTCCACCATTCACCCCCCCCCCCCCCCTAAATGAAGCCCTGCTTTTGAGGCTAGCTTTATCCCTAGGCTGTCCCAGCTGGGTAGAGGCCTAGGAACAAGGCTGTCCTGAGTCCTCATATGTGCTCTAGTAACTGTTTCAAAATGCTCTCTATATGAACATGCTCCAAGGTGGAATTCTTATTCCCAGGACCCCCCTAGATATAAAGCACTTGGTAGGAGTCTGGGAATTAATGAGGGATGTGAAGTTTATCGTACCCAGCCGCCGGCCGCCATGCATGTACTTACGTTTCTTCTTCTTCTTTGGTCTCATGGTCTGGATCAGTCGAAGTAAGTTGGCTACGAATGAATCCTGAAGGGAGCAAATTATGCAGGTGATAGAACAGCATGGATATTGCAATACCCATGGTAATAGCATATGTGGAATACAGAGGGCAGTGCATGTACATGTAGCCTCGTTCCCAGGCTCTAGTGGAGGGGAGAGCCCACGCAAGAGCCTGGGAACGAGGCTAATGTACATGTAATGCAAGTGGGGGCAAATTATGCAGGTGATAGAACAGCATGGATATTGCAATACCCATGGTAATAGCATATGTGGAATACCGAGGGCAGTACATGTACATGTAGCCTCGTTCCCAGGCTCTAGTGGAGGGGAGAGCCCACGCAAGAGCCTGGGAACGAGGCTAATGTACATGTAATGCAAGTGGGGGCAACTCCGGACGTACACCATTTTCCCTAAAGGGAAGACTAGCGCATCTACTCTTATTAATGCACCACTTTAATTAGCATGACACTCTAATTAAAATGCACCACCTGAAGAAGCGGCTGCAGTAAGTTGATCGGAGGCCTTGCACATGACGTCACCGCCATTTCACGACCTTGCTACAACCATGAACTTCCGTTTATCCACCTTTAATAGTGTTGGGGTCAGGGCTAGCCTGGACTCGCGTGGCCAGACTCTCGCTAGCCGTCGAGTCTGGCCACGCGAGACTAGGGCTAGCCCACGCTAACAACATATTTTCCATTATCTTTTACAACCCCCAGTGCCCACGTACTGGAAACTCTGCCCCGTTCTTCGCCAGTGCTGCCTTGAATTTCTCCAGGGAGGAGTATTTCTCTGCCAAGGCGATGATGAACTCTGCTAGGTCCTTGTCGTTGATGCCCAAGTGGTTCTCCAGCTCTGTGCAGATCTTGGAGACCAGTGATAGTTCTTCTAGTTTCTGCAGGTCCTCCATAGTTTGCTCTTCGTCGTGTCGCTTCGATAGATCAGAATCTCTTCACTCAGAGCGTCTTGTATACGTTCTCATAATGTTTTCAATATTTCTTTCTGCTCGTGGGTATCGTTAACTTAGAAAAAACTTTAACCCATTTAACACTGCATTTTACAATAATAACCCTTTTAGCTACCCATGTGTTGCACAAGCAGTGAAGAGATATCTGCATGATCTGCTACCATAGATACTATTACACAGGCTGAAGCAGTCATGGCTTTGGAAGTAAGGCTGGAGCATGTCTCAGTGGGATGTAATCGGACCCCACACTGCGTGGACTGGAATGTGGGCGGACTGCTAGCCTATGGAGCCGACAAATCCATTGCACTGGCCACAGACAGCAGTGTGAGCAGATCATTGAACCACACTCCCATACTGCATCCTGACTCCTTAATGTTGGGCTCCATATTTAATTACCTGGGTGGAGCTGTCCTTCAGTTAGCAGAACCTTGTCACATTCCCTGGCCTTCCAGTATGGAGATCTGGGAATGAGCACGAGTAAAGAGTACCTAGCTCGGCTCATACTCAAATGGTCTTTAGGGTCTATACCCAGTGAAGCTGCAAGCATTTTATACCTCCAGGTAATTTGCTTAACTCCTTCCCAGCCTAGTTTTTATACATCCATAAGGCTTATGTGAATTTATATGAGCTTTTTATATTAGGCATTAATATAAAGTGCATAGTTCAGTACTTCCCCCCCCCCCCCCCCATTACATCATAATGGTAAAGGGTCCATTAGGGTACACCTACATTGTTATTTTACATTAGGGTGGCAGAGGTCCTGAGAAGGTTGTGGCTACACTGCACGGGCACAAGGAGAGGGTGAACTGTGTCAGATGGATCAGCCATCGCCAGGCACAGAGGCGGAAAAAACAGGCCACAGCACAGGTCTCAGACCAGGCCAGTGTGCAGTCCTCAGACCAGACTGAGATTAGCGAGTTGGTCTCGGGGGCAGTTGATAAGAATGTCATTGTTTGGAGGAAGAAAGACACAAAGGTATTGCATCACTTGAGCAGGTTAATTCTGTGTTGATGTAGGCCCTTCATATTAGGAGCACACGATTTTCTTATGTAAAATTTAATGCTGCTTCAATAATTATTATGTATGAAAAGGAGAGTCTGCTAATGCAACCACAGAGAGCTGTCTGTCTTTTCAAGGTAGTGTAGCACTTTGAGTTTACTAGCAACCCCTAGCTAATTGCACCTGTCACTCCCAGCTGACCAGCAACTCCTAGACAGCCATGCAGACAAGTAGCTGATACACCTCGTACCCAGGCCTTCCCACCCCAGCTTTTATCTTGCAACCATGGGGTGGGAACCTGGCTGTGAAGCAAACACACCGCAGTATTTACAGAAGTAGCGTTTTGTGCTGAACATCAGAAGGTTGCTGTATGGGCTGTTCTGTCACACTGCGGCCTTCCCTCTTTGACCAGTTCTCTGCAGTCCAAACCCTCTCGGCCCACACTGCTCCAGTTACTTGCCTGGCTGCCATCTATCTGCTGGCTCGCTCTGATGAACTTCAGAAAGGGGAAGCCCCTACAATCAACACTCTGATTGCCTCAGGGTCCTCCGACTCCAGTGTGATAATCTGGGAAAGAAAGGGTTATGACAGTAAGTGAGCATATACCTCCGGGGTCCAGCCTATATGTAGTCTCATTTCCAGACCATTCCAAGTGCCTGGAATGGGGGTAGGTGGTGTGCCAATTGTTATAGAAGCTGAACATGGGGAACCTTGTGCGTGTACCTTTCTAATTGTGATCTCTTTTGTATCTTTAAGGTCAATTCTGTGCTATGCAGACCATCTCGTTTGGCAGAGGGTTTGCCCTTGGCCTGGACTTCTACCTGCTCCCTGGGACGGAGGGTACGATAGCCATGTCTGTCTTCCTCCGACGAACTCATACACACTACTCCTCTCTCCTCCCCCAGAGCCTGTCTTTGCCTGTGGAGGTGACGATACTAAAGTCAACCTTTTTATCAGACAAGATGGAAAGGTATGTTAAAGGCTCCTAGGTATATCTTACCCAAAGACCATTCTGTTATCTTCTATTTGCGAGAAGTTCAGAGCTAAGACTTGATAAAAATTGGCTGTTTGTCCCATTCTTATTTTTGTTGTATTTCTTATTTTCTGTCGTAGGCAGTGAGTAAAGTAGATTCATTGTTAACTACGTGGTGCAAAGATCTAGATGTTCTTTACCCCCCGCAGTTTGTGAGAGAGCAGAGTCTCTCTGGCCATGAAGACTGGATCAGAGACCTTCACTTCACGCATGAAGGTATACAGCTGCAAAATCAGCTTGGTACTCGCCACTTTGATCTCTCTCTCTCTCTCTCCCTCTCCCCCTCTCCTCCACTCCCCCTCTTCTCCCCCTCCCCCTCCCTTTCCCCTCTCCCTCCCCTCCCCTCCCCCTTCCATCTCCTCCCCTCCCCCTCCCTTTCCCCCTCCCCCTACAGCCTCCACCGGGGACCTCCTATTGGCCTCCTGCTCCCAGGACACCTACATTCGCCTGTGGAGGGTGGGGCCAGAGAGGCGGAGTCAGGGGGTGGGGTCAGGGAAGGAAGACAAAGGGGAACTGAAGCTGACAGGGAATTTGTTTTCTGTTCTGATTGGTCAGGAGGAGCATCGGTTTGCAGTCACCCTAGAGTCCGTTCTCATGGGTATGTGAGTGCATTGTCATTTGTCATTTTTACTCTGCCAAAGTAGTATGCTTGCCCCCCTTACAATTTCAGCTGGCTAGGGACTTATATCCTCAGGCTGCCTATTACAACAGAGGTCTAGCCGTGGTACTAGATTTTTCGAATGAAATAAGGCTTCCAGAATATTTCTTCCCACCCTCCCACTTTCTCCTTCCCACCTTCTCTCCATCAATCTTTTCCTCTTTCTCCTTTCTCTCTCCCTCCCTCCTTCCTTCCCACCCTCCCTCCCTCTCTCCTCCCTCCCTCCCTCCCTCCCTCCCTCCCTCCCAGGCCATGAGGACTGGGTTTATAGCGTCCAGTGGCAGCCCTCCTCCGCAGACCACACCCTCTGTCTGCTGTCGGCCTCCATGGACAAAACCATGATGCTATGGCAACCAGACCCCGCCTCTGGGGTGTGGCTAGAGCAAGTGAGCAGCTACATATACTCAGTAATTTATAGCAGCCTTAATTTAGTTGCTGTCATCTTTACCACAGGTTCGTGTTGGAGAAGTGGGTGGTAACACCCTTGGACTTTATGGGGGGGTGTTTGGACCCCGGGGGGACTTAATTTTGGCCCACGGCTACCAGGGGGCTTTCCATTTATGGAAGAGAGTGGCAACTGAAACTAGAACTGACCAATCGGATGGGCTGGAGCTCTGGCAACCCCTACCCACCCTCAGTGGCCATTTTGGCCCAGTTCAGGACATTTCCTGGGAGCCAGGAAGTGGGCGGTTTGTTGTGTCTGTCAGCAGTGACCAGACAGTGCGGCTCCATGCACCATGGATACGGGATGGAAGGAAGGTAACTAAGGTTACTATTCCTTGAATAATAAGGACAGTCTGTTTTCCATCGGCAGACAACATGGCATGAGATTGCAAGGCCACAGATCCATGGCTATGATATGCAGAGCATTGCCATGACAACCTCACTGCAGTATGTCTCTGGGGCAGATGAAAAGGTATCACATGACATCACATGATGTCTTATTATGTCAAATTACATCATCTCGTATGTTATACAGGTACTGAGAGTGTTTGAAGCTCCAAGCAACTTTCTCAGTAACCTTTTAAGGATATCAAAAATTGAGCTCACTCAAGTAAGAAGGTTTTCAGTAAGACAAATTTTCTCTAAAGTTTTTTCAAGTGTCTTAGCCTCATTCCCAGGTGCTAGGAAAAGTGGTACTGACTCCTGGGAATGAGACTACAGAGTCTCTCAACTTCCATGACCGCACTGTCATGGGCTCCGGACACAAAAATGAGAACATTTTATAGCTACCAAATAATTTTTTTGTCTACCTCTCTAGGGAGTGAGTGAGCTACCTCTGGGAGCCAGTGTGCCAAGCCTGGGACTCTCAAACAAAGCTGTCTTCACATGTAAGAGCCGAGCTTTGTGTTTCAGTATAATATATGTGTGGTTGTGTAGTCGTGTCATGTGACCTACAATGCCATATTCGACTTGGTCATGTGACAAGTATTTGTAGTCATGTGACTACTGCATGACTCTCCCTCCAGACCAGGCAGTGCAGTCAGTGAAAGAGGGGGAAGAGCCAGTGAGCAAGAATCCTTTTGCAGACCACATCTCACCCTTCACCCCAGCCAACCTCTCAGGTAGCAACCACCACCTGCATTTCCCAGTTCCCTCGAGTGACCAATCCCGCCCCTCTCTCAGAACCCCCAGTGGAGGAACACCTGCTCCAGAATGCGCTGTGGCCTGAGACCCAGAAGCTCTATGGTCATGGGTACGAGATCTACTGCATTGCTAGTAGCCCTGACGCCAAGTTTGTCGCCTCCGCTTGCAAGGTAAGCAAGCAGGACGGGAAATTCTTAAGTTTGTATTATATGGCACTATGTCTAGTTCCCGTTCATATCATGTCTCCATTCCATTCTAGGCTACAAAGCAGGAGCATGCTTCGATTCGAGTGTGGGAGACCAGCAGCTGGCGTCAGGTGGCAACCCTCACCTCCCACACCCTCACAGTCACACAGCTCATGTTCTCACACTCAGGACTCCACCTGCTGGCTGTATCACGTGACCGCTGCTGGTCGCTATGGCAACAAACTGAGGGCAAAGAGGAAGGTAATGACTGTGGCAACGTAATTCCTAATCATGATGTAATAACACTGCCATTGTTCCCTCCCTCCCTCCCTCAGCACTCTTTCGCCTGTCAGCCCAGACAGACAAGACATCCCGTTCACATGGTCGCATCATCTGGGGTTGCAGCTGGGCCAGTGATGACAGCTGTTTTGCCACAGGCTCCAGAGACAAGAAAGTGAGAATGCACATCTGTATCCAGGTCCTTGCAAAGCTCTAGGGTGTAGCCAATTAGTGGACAAAGTTTTATCAAGCTAGCATTGCTTATGAAACCAAAACCTACCTCTCTGCTTCATGAAGTCACTAGTATTGTAACACATTACACACTTGTGCTCCTAATGAGCCTGAACTGTATACTGTTAGTATACTATTTGTATACTTTTAGTATACTGTTAGTATACTAGCCTCCTGGAGGGCAAGGTGTTTATATACAAATAGCGAGTCTAGTATACAGTAATGTTGGTTGAGAAAGGTTCGTCCTCTGCCCAGGTGTTCCTGTGGAGCCAGCATGGGGCAGTGGAGGGAGCCAGGGACTGTGGGGATGGGTGGAGGGTGGCTTCGGAGGCGCTGGAATGTGCTCATGCTGTCACTGCCGTGGACTTTGCACCCTGTGTACTGCAGGACAAGAGGTCAGTGAAGCTACTGCAGTGACCTTGTGTTTAGCTAGCCTTGTCCCTAGGCCCCGCTGTTTTTCAGCTACATGAAGAAAAGTAGCTTTACCTCATGCATAAAGCAGAGGTCTGGGATTGAGGCTAGTGTTTAGCAGAGTCCAATGAGAGCTGATTAAAGCCATTGCGATTACCTTCACAAGTGGGGGCTGGGGACAAAGGTTGGCCTTCCGGGGGGCAGGGGCCGTATGTTGGTCTTCTGGGGGGCTGGGGCCGAAGGTTAGTCTTCTAGTGGGCTGGGGCCAAAGGTTGGCGTTCTGGGGGGCTGGGACCAAAGGTTGGTCTTCTGGGGGGCTGGGACCAAAGGTCGGTCTTCTGGGGGGCTGGGACCAAAGGTCGGTCTTCTGGTGGGCTGGCCTTCTGGGGCTGGGACCAAAGGTTGGCCTTCTGCTTCTCTGCTATTGGCCAATGATTAATTCTCATGCACCACCATCTGAGCAAGCTGCCCTGAAGAGGACCATGAGCTCAGGATGAGGCCTCAAGCAGACGGTTTACTAACCTCAATGAGTCATGGCAGGGGGATAGTGTGGCATTTGTATTCATCTGGTCAGTTGATCGGGCCATTAAGGAGCTGATTATGCACCTCCTGGTTCTTCCCTCTGCAGGCACATCCTAGCCGTAGGGCTGGAGAGTGGAGAGATAATGATTTACACCTGCCGCCTCAACCCACCAGAATGGTCCCTGACCATCGCAGTTGACCCTGTGTATCTCTCAATCTCTCTCCCTCTCTCTGTGTGGTGTGTGTGTGTGCGTGTGCGTGTGTGCGTGTGTGTGTGTTTAGCCTGTTCTTAGGTCACTTGAAACTAGGGCATCTGTGCAATTTGTGTATAGGTTATTTGTACTGCAGTGCGTGTTGTACGCCAGGCTGTAGCCACACCTTAACTCCACCCAGCGTGTGCCACACCTCCACAGTGAAACGGCTGCAGTGGAGACCCCAGGGGGACAAGGGGGACAAAGACGACAGAAACCCAGAACTCACCCTCGCCTCCTGCGGCCAGGACCACGCTATCAGACTGTTCAGTGTGGCCCTGGTGGCTGCATAGAGCACATGTATTATTGTCCTATGCTGCAAGAACGCAGTGTATTACGGGACTTAATACATGCATGACATCATTAGTTGGTACATGTTACCATGGAAACAGATTTTTCTGAACTTTATATACATAGACTACATGCTGTCATAGTTAGCCCGCATCACAGTGGTCAACTGGTCAAGAGGTATTTTTGTCATTGGTCAAGCAGTCAAGGACAATTTTTACCAGCCGGGCGCGCGGGTTGGATTGGGATCCCGAGACATCAGAATATAAATAATGCAGGCTACGGTTTCTGGTTCCCATGGTAATTTTCTGGCGGGCTTACATTCACTTTCATTGGTCAGAACTGCAGATTTGAACAGCGTTTACGCGCGAATTTCGCGCGTACAAAACCAGGGACGAGCTGCATTTTACTTCAGTACTGAGTTTCTTGGCTGTGCGGAATGTGAGTATTTTGCTGATGCAGTTTCGAATTGTAACTTTGCATTGCGCGTGGCAACCAAGCTAGGAGCATGTATTCCGCTTGGTCTGCAGAACTAGCCTCGCCGACTGCGTGGCCTGGGAACGAGGAGGCTGTGCAGAAACTAGAGCTGTAGCTAATAATGCTGTATCTCGTGTTAGCAGTTTTTATTTATGTGCCTGGTTCTCTCACCCCCATCCAGTCATTGCAAGACTGCAAGAATTCCCACGGTAGCCGCCCTAAGCTACACAGCTTATCCCAGCCACAAGCACAGCTCATCCCATATCATCCCAGCCACAAGCACAGCTCATCCCACATCCCAGCCACAACCACAGCCACCATCCTACCAAGCACAGGTCAGCACAACAGGAAAATGTGAGAGAATGTGCATGCATGACTGATGTGTGTATAAAAGATTAAGTACAGGTGCATGGCCGTGGCACGTGAGCAAACGGCTAACACTGCACTGCACTCGACTCAGCATGCATGGCACTAGCTGGTCCAGCGAACGCAACGGTGTTAAAATTGCACGTGCTACATGCAGGTGCATGACATAATGTACACTACTGTGCATGATGTGCATATATGTTTGACATTATGCATGCTATACTATACTATATTATACTATACTATACTAACAGCTAGTATTACTGGAAACTATACTGTTTATAAAACAAAACAAAACAAAGAAATACAAAGAAAAACAGACAGTTAGTTATGCAGGGACGTCCCACAAGGTGGGCATGGTATAATGATATTGTGTTATTATAATAAATGTTTGACATTGTGCACGAGCGATCCGCACATTAGAAGGTGACGTGCGGGACGTGGTTGACCAGTGCCAGTATGCGGTAAGATGAGTACTCATCAAATTGGGTGTTATTATTATTATTATGTATAATGGTATTAAAGTGCAGTAGTAATATACAGTGTATATAATATAATCTTGGTGGGTGGTCATGAACTGCTATAATATTATATGGTGTATGTTTTTAGTTGTGTTTCTATTGTCTGTGCACGTGTTTGTGTGTATGTGTGTGTACATGACTGCTCCTGGCCAGGACACCTCAATCTATAGCTAATGGTGAGTTGTTGAAAGTGTATTTGTTTGATCTCTCTTCAAGGTGTTGTAACAAGGTGACTTTGCTTTGGTCTCAAAACTTACTGCCTTAATTAGGTTTAATTCAAGCCTGGTACTGCGACAATCTTTAAAGCTTGGTATAGCTGAGCCTTAGGTTTGATTTGAGCCTGGTAGCTACTACTGCGACAATCCTTAAAGCTTGGTGTTAGCTGAACCTTATGTTTGATTCAAGCCTGCGACATTTTGGTACGGTCAAACGATCAAGAGCCTTTTTGCAGTGTGGTCAAGCGGTCAAGCAGCAAAAATGACGATCAAAATTTCTTGAACCCGGTCTTAGCTGTGACTACAGTGCATATGGCCCGGGAGTGCCCACCTCCTGGTTGTGCACTCATTCTAGGAACAATTCCATCTAATGCACATCACCGACGATCACCGTAATAATCGTTACAGGTTTATAAGGCTAAATGTTTCACACATCTGACGGGAAGTCAAGGTGGCGCGTTCGGTTACAGCCTGGGGTCGGAACGTTACCTCCCCAATAATCGGGTCGCGTGTTCGAGGCGCACGTGTGCAATCTGATTCTTGGCTTTCTAAGCCTATAGCCAATATGCCGGTAACTTTCCTTCGGGAACTCCGAAGCTAAAAGGATGACTGGGCACGTTATAGTGCCTCCTGTGATTCCCAGCCATCGCCTATCCAGCGCTCCGGGTGTCTGACACTCCAGGAGGGATGGGAGGCTCCCTAGGCTTTTGTTGTTTTTTCTTCTCAAGTTTCTTCTCCTCCAAGTTTCTTTTTTTTCTCCTTTTCCCCTCCAAGTTAAGTTGTTTCTCTTTACAGAAATGCCGCAAAAATAATTTTATTTGAATTTTATAACATTAATTTAAACCTTTTATAGATACGCTATAGGCTGCTAGGGTTTTCCCCTCCAACTTAATTTGTTTCTCTATATAGAAATACCACAAATAGTCATCTATCTATCACTATTAAGCGTGGGAAGAATTTTTCAAGTCTGACAGGCTGATGGCTACTGAATTATTCAGTAGCTACCAACAGCCAAGTCATTAGGAAATGCACACTTGCAGTATAAGCCCTTGTAGTGGGTTTGATGAGCTCATGAGACGTTTATCCTTACATACACATGCAGTGACTGAATGGAGATGCAGTTTGTATAAATAATCCAACGTGTATGTCCTGTATCCTAACTTCTCAGCCAAGAAATAAAACCTCAAACCCATGCAGGCCATTCATTATGAAAGAGCTGGGCACGAGACAGGAATACACAAACAGGTGGATATATATCCCACAGCCATTCCATCTAACCTGCCGTAGCCCACCACAATTAATGCACTTTCACCTTCTCCTCGGTCTCCTGCTAATACAATTTTTTTTCCTTGGGACTTTTCAATAACTAGCTGTCACAGGAATATGACATAGCTAAAAATTCAGAAGTTTGCATTGGTCATGTGCGATTGTTGCAATTTCTAGTACTTCATTTTAGGTTAGTCCACCATGGTTCTGACCCCCTCAATTATATTAATTGCCCTAGCCTTGTCCCCAGGCCACACCCCCTGGGGACGAAGCTATAATTGCCCACACTATATGAGATTATAGATCCATAGTATGCGGAATGAAAACTTAACATGTTCAAGCGAGGTCTCGAGGATTGTGTAATTCATCCGGAGCCCCTCCCCAGTATTGTATGAGGTATATTATACTTCCATTAGGGGAGATGTGATAATAATAAAACTGTATAATTATGTACAATGCACCATTAAAAAAAATTGCAAGCAGCTTGTGATCAAAATGCACAAAACAAACTAGTGCCCGACAAACATAATATTATGCGGTACATGTAGTAGACAACGGCAAAATTATAGCAGACATTGTATGTCTGTTTGGGACATATTATAACTTAGCGACAATGTACAAAGTAACACAGTACAGATTATTATATATATACCTCACATATAGGGGCTGGCTCCTTGCTGATTGCATACGCTATGCGATATAGTACAGTCCGAGACAACCAGCTACTGAGAACACTGTGATAATTTGTTAACCGAATCAATGTCGTTTTCTGTCCTTCGACGATCTTGTGAAAGCAGAAAATGCCTTGTTGACTCCACCCCCACTGAAGAATCTCGAGCCTCGGTTGTGGCTTATGGTATTAGAGCGGCTAAAGGTGGGGGTTTCGGTCCGGTATGAGCTCTGGTAGGTAATGTACGAATCCAGGCGTGGCCGTCTCCGACTGTTAGACCTCTCGACCTTCTTTGGTTCCCTAGTGTGCCCCTCCAGGAGAGCCGTGAGATCGGGCGTCGAACGAGACACTACCAGAGATCTGGTCCTCTGTAATCTGGAGAAGCGATCCATGCGGTCGCCGCTTCGTAATAGCGGTTCGTTTTCGGGGCTTGGAGATAGCTCTCTGTTTGGACTTCTCTCGGGTGAGTAGTCTGACGTGCTCTTGTGTCGTATGGTCACTGCTGCCGAGAGGGTGACTCTCCTGTCTCGCTTATCGGGACTTCCGGAGCGGGTCCCATTGGCACCGTTACTTTTGTCCTTCAAGGCCGAGGTGATGGGGGCCTTCTTCTCGGGGCTCTTCGGTTGGTCAGAGTCTCCTTTCAAGGTGACAGTGGCACTACTGGTTGGAGAGGCAACTCGAGGAGGTGAGGTTTGCTCTGTGATTGTGTCAAGCGTCCTCCTGTTAATCTTGGGGGATGACTCCATGGATTCAGACTCCATTTCGTCGTAGTCTTCGTCTGCTTCATTGGGGATTTCTCCTCGTAGGATGGCATCGAGGGCATCTGTAGAAATGACGGGGGTCTTTCTGCGATTGGACTTGAGATGCTTCATGTGGTCCGATATCGGCGATTTTTGTCTTTTTCGTACTTCCAAGCTTCTCGAGAAGGGAGAGGACTCACGGGAGCTAGGACTGCCCTCCCTCTCGGGTTTCGGCGACCGTCGCTCGACTGGTGATGATTGTCGCTCGACTGGTGACAACCGTTGCTCGACTGATGGTGACCGTTGCTCAACTGGTGACACCTGTCGCTCCAATGGTGATGACCGTCGTTCAACTGGCGGTGACCGTCGCTCAGCCGGCGGTGATCGTTTTCGCTCTGTAACTTCACAAGTGACTGTGACTTTTACTTTGGAGTCGGGAGGTCTCTCTTTGGAGGGCAGAGTCTGACTCTCCCTCTCTCTTCTCCTCAAGGTGACAGGGCTGGGAGGTTTCTCGGCAGCCTTCGACGTTCGTTCCTCGGACACAGGCTCCTGTTTTGGAGTGGCACAGGTTTCCCTTTGCTTCGCCAACAGCTCGGCTTCCCTTTCTCTCTCCTTCCTCGTCTTGTACCTGCGTCCTGTTGGAGTCACCGGACGTGCGTTCTCGGCTTCTTCCATAACGGTTGGTTCAGAACACTTGAAGTTCTTGTTGTCAACGGTAGGAGCCATTGGATGCATTCCCTCGCTCTTTCTTCTCACCCTGCGATCTCCGTCGGCCGATAGAAGGAGCTTAGTCTCCGTCACGTCAGGTGAGACGGGCTCCGGGGTATGAGGGCGGCCTCTGTGTTTGATTCGTTGGTACTTTTCCAAGCTTTCGACCGTTTTGGGATCCAGTGAAGACACATCGGCCACTTTTGTTCGGTCTGAGCGCAACCGGGGCAGAGTACAACTCTTTCGCTCCATTGTTATGTCTTTGGACAGCGAGCTCAGAAGACTTTTCTCGCTTTCCCTTCTCTCGATGCTCGGCTTCAATGTCGCCTCCGTCACTCTGCTCCTGGCCCGAGTCTCGAGGCTAATCTTTCCATCCGTACTCTCCCTGTCTTTTGTAAGCTTCTCATTTCTTCCCAGCGGTTTTAGTTCCGGATCCCTCTTCGATGCCTGTTTCACCAACGCTGGGATATTTTCCGCGCTCTCGTCTCCCTTAATGGTACTAGTGCTGCTGTCCGTGCTGGTAGGACTGCCCTCTTGCCTTCCCCTTGACGGCGGGGCGTCTGCCATGAGACGCTCGGTAGCAAGAGTCGAGATCTGTGATAGTTTCTCGTTCACTTTCTTCATGTCTTCGGGTTGTGAGTAAGTGTTAGTGGTTGTAGTCGTGAAGCTGCTGGAGCTTCCTCCGCTCTTGCTGGTCGAGGAAGGGGCGGGGCTGAAGGAGGAGGAGTTTGAGCTGACAGGGGAGGGTTCCATGGAGGAGGCGGAGTCCATGCACAGGGCAGAGTCTAGCGAGCTTGTAGAGCTATTGAGGTTGGCTTTACGGGCCTTCATCCATGGATGCTCGAGGCACTTGGCTGCCATCTGACGTCGACTGTGTGTGTGTGTGTGTGTGTGTGTGCATGTGTGTGTGTGTGTGCATGTGTGTGTGTGTGCATGTGTGGGTGGGAAAGAATAGTGCGAAAGGAGTGTTAGTAAGAGTACTCATGATTAGTGGTGTCAATGTGACTATGTATATAATGCATGTGTCTATTATTGAGGCCAACAATTGATGGCTCTTACCCTGGAGTCGACAGACAATAGCCAAATGACCATACTCAGTATTGCCAGGCGAACATCAAAGCCAGGGTGGTTTGCTTTGGGGTGTCAGAGCAGGCCCTTTCTTAGTATAAACGCACAATGCCCCGAGGTTGGTGTGAATAGCACTCTAATTTTCGACTAATTCAAGAATGCAATCTCTACCGCATGTGTTCACAGGCCACACTCCACTGACCCAAATATGGTCAACCTGTGTGTGCCCAGTTATGCAAACATGACTGGCCCGGCTGGCTATATGTCTAATGCTCTTGGAACAAGGAGCTAAAGGTGGGTAATTGAAGTGGGCTTTAAAAAGAAAGGTTACGGCCAGGAATGTCAATCAGCCCACAAGGCTTTGTTAGCAGATCTCCAGTGCTGTTCTTTCGCCCCAGATTTTTGGCATGGCAGTTTCTGCGTCTCTGTTTATTTCAGACACTTGTGTATAAACCTCAAAAGTGTGTTTACATGCCAACATTCCGAAGTGGCAAGGTCAGCTTTTAATTGGCTATGCATACATACTGCTGTAAAGCTTTCTATTAGCATAGCATTGCAATGCCATATATTTTACAAAGCTATACATATACACATTTTTCAACAAAGTGGCTTTACACCTTTGCCCCCAGGCAGGAGCGTCTTCCAAATTATACAGGGTCTTAAAGACGCTCTGTTTCGTGACCATATAAGGAGTTCACAAGCTAGGACACCAAAATGGACAAACCCTTATCAACAAATTCCGATCAGATATTAACTCACTTTGGACGCTTGATGAGCATCTTCTCAATGAAATCCTTTGCCTCAGGTGAGACGAGGTCAAACACCTCGTCCTCAAAGTCGTAGTCACAGGTAGAGACGTTGAGGAAGGTCTCCTGGTGGGTCTCGCCTTGAAACGGTGAGTAGCCCGTCAGCCTGGAGGAGGGGGAGGGAGAGGGGAAGTTGGAGGGTAGGAGGGAGGGGGAGGAGAGGGGTGGAGGATGGGAGAGAGAGGAGTGTGATACTCTACATTGCCTAAGCCTCTTATAATGTTAATACATGTACATGTAGCCTACTCTATAACGTAACGTTTCAATAGGAAAGAGATATATAGCATCAAGTATAAATATTGGAACTACACAGCACATGGTTAGCGTGTAATGGCTAATCCTGTGAGGCAGCCAACACTGTCAAGTAATGAAGATATATGTACTTACAATACAGCCTGGCCCTACTGTTTTCACTAGTGTATTAGGTAGGTTTACTCATTGGTAATCACAGGCTAAGAGCTCCTATGCCTAGCCTTCAGCCAGAAGTGAAAAGTTGTCCCCCTCACACGGGCTAAGTGGTACAGTTGAAGCAATAGTTACTCACTGAAACAATGGAACGGGCTAAGTGGTACAGTTGAAGCAATAGTTACTCACTGAAACAATGGAACGGCTACAGCTCTGAGAATCACATAATAGGTAATGTGTTGGGCATATTCCACCCATTCTGACTTCGACAGGCACATAGCTTATTAGAGCCAGGGGACACAAACGATGGACTCTTAACACAAGGGGTACAGTGACATACATGCAGTTTTGTATATATAGAAGACTACAGTGACGAACAGTGTCTCTAGATAAACACACTAATTAGCTCCACTTAGTGCTCGAGAGCTAAGCTGAAACCTCAGGCGTGCCAGCGATTGAAAAACACGGCAATTGTTGTTAACTCCTTTAGCACCAGGCCGTCTGAAAGCACAAATATGGGTGTGACAACACACCATTGGGCACACAATGCGAGATTAGATTAGAAGATATTTTGCAAGCATTCTACCAATTTTACCAATTGTTAGTGTTTAAAAATATTGGCCACTGTCTGCCAAGGAACTTACAGTGCATATGTAAGAGCTCCAATACTCCTGTGGAGGGAGGGAGGGAGGCAGGGAGGGAGGGAGGAAGGGAGGGAGGGAGAGAGGGAGGGAGGGAGGGAGGGAGAGAGGAGAGAGGGAGGGAAGGGAGAGTAAAGTAGAGTTAGTATAAACAATGCATGCTCGACAGATACGTCTTAACACAATTTCAGGCTGCTACTTAAGAGCAGCCACTGCATATATGACTGTGTGTTTGTACAGTTCTCCAATCCGAGAGACAGCTATATCCAATTCTAGAGCACTGCCCTATTAGATTAGCAAGTGGGTGAGACTGCAAGCACCCAAATGGAAAGCCCAAAGATGGAAATTGCACCATTGGAAGGTGTACAGACAATGCCCAGACTATAAACACACTCCTGGGTGATCTAATCCCCTGCTTTTGGCCTCTGGAGACAGAACATGGCTCCCAAAAGGCCGGAGAGTGCAACAAGCCTGCCATGTTAGGCTGCAGCTGCCAGCATAAGTCTTCAGTGACTCATTCATGGCATATGGTGCAGTGGCGGTGCCTGACTCCACTCTAGCCACCTGCGCTCTGGCATGCATGGTAAACAAGATTATTTCATTACTATAAATCAGCGTTAAAATATTTTTACTGGATAACTGCATAATTTGTCAGTTATTGGTTTTCGAAAGACTTTTAATAGAAGTATGTTGACATGTGATACTCTTCTACCTCCAGGGTATAAGGTGTTGCTATGGAAACATATTGTGTACTTCATTGCTTTAACTTATGTTTCCATGTATTGGTGAATTGATAAGCAAGGGCTGGTCTCATTCCCAATCACACAATAGTCTCATTATCTGGCCAATGACACAATAATGCTCACAAAATTGGGGTGGGTTCTTACTGAGAATAAGTCTACTATTTACAGGCACCCTTACTACAACGACCAAATGAAGGTTTCGCTTGAGAGACAGGCCACTAAACAGGGCACTGAACAATGATCCTATACTAAGCATGCACTTGGAGCAGGGAAGGCGAGCTACATTGTATATCCGCTTCGGCAAAAGCCATAAGAAGCTGCTGAGCTTGTGTTTTCTTGCTAGGGGCAGTCCAGTAGATTCCTGAGGTTCTTTGAAGCCTGTCACTGGTGGCCTGGCATTCCGTCCTCCCGCCCCATTTGCTCAGTTAAATGAACTCTACAGGCTTTACGGGTATTTGAGTCATTCCATATTGTAATTGTCAGACAGATGGTCAGTTATCTGAAATATGAAGACTGTTTCCGCACCAGTCGTTCAAAAACTCCAAATATTTACTGACGTGCACTTTCAGGCACATGTTGCACATAACTGGAGCTATTTGTTACACTGCACTGCTTCTACCAGAAGGTATTGTGTACTGCCCCCCCCCCCCCCCCCCTCCCCCCTCCCCCCCAAAGATAGTATACTACACTATACTATACAGTGCAAGAAAGGTCCATTTCACAGCCTGAATCACACAGTATACTGAAGCTAGCACAGTAAACTATAGTATACAAGGACCATCGGTGTGTGTGTGTATAATTATACACGACATTGAGATCATGAATAGGGTATGTGTGTGACTAGCTATTATAACTTAATGCCACTGAAGTTATCATTGTCAAGCCGAAAACTGATCGAGACAGGTAGTCGCATTATCGTGACAAACCAACTGAGAATATCAATGTATGTCCCTGTATGTTGATGCCAGCCATATTAGGGTGGTACTTGTTTATGGAGATCAGGTAGCGTGTATCTAGAAGCATCTGTCCTTGAGTCCTGAGGATGATGCAACTTCTCAGAGACCACAACTTCCCTCCAGCAATTAGGAACATCTTCTGATGCCTCAAGCCTTCACGTTCAAGCATCTTTGTAGCTCAAAGCAATCTAATTCTCAAGCCAGTTAACTCCTAGCATGCCAAATATGTGCTGTTTGGAGAGCTAAACACCTGTTGGCAGCCACTCAAGAGAGCAGCAGGTCATCTCTTGGATGCTTGTGGCAGGAGAGAGGGGAAAGAAGACCACTGGAGCTCAGGGAAGGTTGTATCAAATTCCTTCTAAACAGCTGTTATGGATGTGTAGCTCAAGTGCAGGTTACCTTGACACTTACCCTGCAATCCTTAAGAGTGTGATAGCAGTCCTTAAGAGTGTGGTTCTACTTTCAGTTTTGCTGAGGTCTAGCTAGATGGCACCCTACTGCTGGCAACAGTCCTTAAGAGTCTACAGCTGTTTTTCATCTCCATTGCAACAAATGGCCAACAGCACTATAACCACAAAGACCACATTATTGTTTTGTGCTGTTGGCCTTTGGTGAAGAAATCAGCTGTACTTTGAGGTGTAGTTAGCTGGTAAGCGTGGATACACACATACACATACACACACACACACACACACACACACACAAGGAAAGCACAGTCTTCCATCTTACGTATAAACCTCGAAATAAAATATTAATTGAAGTTACACTTGCACACTTACCACATATCACTGTTAGTCGTTATGGGCTCAAAGTTGAGGATTTCAGGAGCTGTAGGAGAGAGAGCTTCTGAGTGAATACATGTATATACATCCAATGCTTCCTTTCCTGCCAAAGTGTGCAAAAGGTGGAATCTACTTTGTTGAGTCTTAATATGACAGGTTGCTGCCAACTGCTACACTTTCAACAAATTGCTAATACCTCCCTCCCTACTCTCACCCCCCTCCTCCTTCCCTCCCTCCCTCATCCCCCTCCCT
This sequence comes from Phakellia ventilabrum, assembly GCA_963921505.1. Lineage (NCBI taxonomy): Eukaryota > Metazoa > Porifera > Demospongiae > Axinellida > Axinellidae > Phakellia > Phakellia ventilabrum. The sequence continues at coordinate 712,213 of OY997396.1, read as the reverse complement.
CCCTCCCTCTCTCTCCCCTCCCTCCCTCCCCTTCCTCCCTCACCCCCTCCTCTAAACCAGCTAGCACTTACAAACATGACTACATACTGGGTGTTCCCCCACATAGTCTCATTCCCAGCCTCCATCCCATCATTTTCCATACTCTTACCCCAAAAAAACCCAACAAAAATAGAGACTGGAAATGAGACTACAAACATACACTCAATAATTATTACTCACATACACCTACGCACATACACACACACACACACACACACGAATGGAGCTGCCAGGCCCAGCTGTGGTCCCAGCCACCCACTGCTGCTAATGCAATCTAGGAAGAGGGAATCATCACCAGTTTGCAAACTCGGTCTCGGGCTGCATGCCTTACAAGCAGCCACAGGGCTTTGAGTACACCAAAACATAAAACAATACAAGCAACGACAGAAGCGCTTACATGTTATGACACTTGACATACTATGTCATGTGATGTACTAAAAAGGCATCTAGCATACCAGCTTATAGTGATCTTTCGAGTGAGCATAAGCAGTATGAACCTATATCCCTGAGCATAAGCCCACCCCTGAGTATAAGCCCACCCCGAGTGCCATGTATCACCTGTTTGCAATGTACATGTTACTATAGTTACCATGTATCATACACAAGCTCACAGGTACCTGAATGAGAATAGGTGTGTTGGGGAATGAGAGTAGGCATGCCTGGGAATGAAACTAGGTATGTATGAGAATGAGACTAGGTACCCGTACAACGTGAAGCCTGGCTATAGTGGGTCATGTACAGTGTGGTGACCACCACTTCCAGGATATTCGACAGTGGGTAAATTTCTACAGGCCTCTATTTACTCCCTCATTCCACTACAGGCACAGTAGACACCACATCAGCACATACCGACTGCAGACCTTGCCCGTTTGGTTGGGCCGGCCCCTACAAATCCATCCCAAAGGCAGATTAGTGGGCATTAAATGGAATGGGCAGGCTACCTGCCCCATTCCTCAGTGTAAATAAAGCCCCAATACCTGTACATACAGGGAGATGGCCGCATTGCTACAATCAGGATGTAATTTCGAGCATATCTCCAGAATAGGCATCCAATAGTGTATGTAACGTACAGTATGCATCCTTTTCACAGCTTAGACTCCCACATGACGGAGAGCTGAGAGGATATTAGATTAACCATTTGATGCCAGCTTTGGATGAGGTAAGGCTTGCCAAAGTGGAGGTTCATTCATACCTAGAATAATGTCAAATCTAGGTTTTAGAGGTCTTCGAGCTCCAAAAATGGCCATTTTGAGTGGTGTACTAAGTCACATTTCTGAGCTTTTAGTGGATTAGGTTGTTATGAGAAGCACGAAGTTAAGAATGCTTTCATCTCGGCCGTAATTGGTTGATTCAGTGACTAAGAGAATGGAGTATTCTCTTCTATTGAGACTGGAGTCGTAGACTGGCTTGAGAGTTGCATCGTTTCTATAGCGCTGAAAAGACAGATGCATGCATCAACAAAAACTGTAATGGCGGGAGCATGTCACTGATTAGCGATCAAGCAAGGGGATCCTCATAATTTCAGGCATAGCAGTGAGGTACTCACACATAAATTGGAGTATCCCAAAGGCTGCCATGGCGATGGACACCGACTAATAAACATCACATGTACATACTTCCCCACATTGTGGTGTCTTCCTTGTTAATGGCATAATTCAATATCTTTTGGAGCCACCGCAATGGAATCACCACTGCGATGCTTTGGTCAGCTACAACAGCCCCTAATGGATTGTTGATAAACCCTTGAAACATTGTGTGGGAAACTACACTTAGTGGCACGGCTGAAGGAACTTCCCCTCAGGCCATTCATGGAGTATAGGCACTTGAACATGGGGCTTCTAGGAAGGTAGTGATAATTACCTCCATGAATACTGTTGCCATGGTAACAGTCATGCGCATAGAACACAGAGCCAGCTGTAATTTCTATCAACAGATATGTGCAGCAACTGAAGTTCATTTGGAAACTGATGTTCAGGATGAGATTAAAAAGCCAATGCAGAGGTGAAGTATCATTTTCTAAACCCATCACTTTTGTTTAGAAAATCTCCAGTATTACGTACAATACAACACGGCAGTGGGTCCTCCAATTAGTGCGCACCATCACACAGCCGCTAGCTACCACCAGCAGAAAACAAAGCCCAAATCTCCAGCTACTCCACATCAGCGGAAGTTTGATGGAATTAATTAATTATCATTTCGCAGGCCAGCAGCCACAGAAGCCAGGACCCCAAGACCACACACAGGAGGAGCTGCTATTCTGTTTGCTTCACGATGGTCTTGAGGCACTGCTGGCTAGGTAGACGTTTTTGCTCCGATTATCCATACAGAATCTGTCACTGTTCAGTTTGCTAAACACAGAGCTTGTTTACACATCCTGTTGCATTCACTGCACTGGAAGGCACCAGGAAGTCTACATTTTTATGTTCTCAGCTTCAAAGCCAACTTGGTGGAAGTTACAAAAAGCAATGTAAAATGAGCTCAACAGATTAGGTATAAACACATGTAATTGCTGCAAATCAAACACTTCCCCAACACAACAAGGAAAAATTATTGGCCATATACGGATGTATATACTTGGTATTGGTACAATGTAATGTTTCTAGAAGTCATGTGAGTCACATGTGAGTCACATGATATTACCACTCACCAACATATTCTGCAGTTCCTACCAGTGTCTTCACTGTCTCTCCCTCCTTCAGTTGTTTCGCCAGCCCAAAGTCGGCAATTTTGATGTCCAGTGAACCCTTGCGATAGAGAAGGATGTTCTCCGGCTATGAAGTGAAGACGTAAGGGAAGAGTGAATCAGCGTCACGTGCCAGACCACCTCTTCCCCTCCCTCCCTCTCTTCCTGCCTCCCCTCCCTCCCTCCTTCCTTCCATCTCTAACTAGCTCCCATGTTCCATCCCTCCAAGTCCCCCATCCTCACTATCTAATCTTTTAATACCACTTTAAGGATGCTTAACTTTCAACCTTTCAATAAGTACAAATGTCCTTAAAAGGTTCTTAAGAGTACTACTTACAAACCCGATATCCTACAATAGCAAGCTTCAAAAAGATATCAAAGCAGCTTGCTTTCAGTAACACAACGGAAGTCCTTACATTCTTCAGTAGAAAACCTTTGATTGATGACCACCATTACCAGCACGTGTACCCAGTCTGAATACAGCAATATCAATGTTTTTTTTTTGAAGAAAAGTACATTCTTCCCTTTCAACCGGCCGTCAAAAGAGATTTGCAAGTTGCCTTACATCTAAAGCAAACACAGCAGCTAGACACAATACATTTCACTGCAAGAGATACCCACTATGGTGTTCTATGTTTGCACAGGCCCAGACTGCTGATGATGCACCCAGTTTGCAAAATCCAAAGACAGAAAAAGGAAATCGCCCGATTGCATTATCCTACACGTAATTAAGCCAAGTGTGCACCCAGCTTCCGTAAGGGGCAACGCATGACCAAGGTGTGGCCATGGCTGGGTCATGCTTCGGTGTAGAGTGTGGGTTAATTGGCTGTAGCTGGGTCATGGATGTTACAGTGTGGGCGGATAAACTACTGCAGGTCAGACCTTTGGCAAGCACAGGAGGAGAGGGGCTGACCCACACTCACTCGGAGGAAACTGGGCAACATGGTTCTTACCACAGCAGCAGAGATCTAATGGATGGCTAGCCTCGTTCCCAGGCTCCATTCTGGGGAGAGGAGCCTGGGAACGAGGGTTGGGAAGTGGCGGCTGAGAGGGTGGCCACTGGGATTTGGGATAGAACTTGGGAATAAGGTTTCCTGGACCGGGGAGTGGAGGCTGGGAATGGGGGCAGAACTTGGGAATGAGGTTACTGGACCGGGGAGTGGATCGTATAGGAATGAGGATATTGGGCTGGGGAGTGGAGCCTGGGAATGAGGCTACTGGGCCACGGAGTGGCACCTGGGAATGAGGCTACTAGACTGGGGAGTGGAACCTGGGAACGAGGCCATTAAACGAGCCTTAACTTGAATTGGATCTGCACGCATCAGAGAAATGATCCACAATAGTTCATTTTCTTTATTGCTGGTACTTTTCTTGCATGAACATCCAATATTTTTTGCTACCCCCATCAATCTCATCGTGGGGGTCGCACACAGTTAGCAGAGAAGCGGCGACATCTGCTGCACTTACACACTCGCATGTGATCTTATTTGCTAGCTATGCAGGCAGAGAGGGCCTTGGCACGGGCTCCCAGGAGTCCTATTCAGATGAGACGGCTTTTGGCATTCTCAGTGCGGTTGAAAATTTGATTTCTGCCATTTTTGGAGGCTTGAATTGGTTTGGAGGCACAAACTCTGCCCTTTTGGAACGCAGAGAAACTCAAAAATTCAGATGCAAGGTAGAGACTATTGTGTAAGTGATAAGAATACATACAGGCACTTTCTTGTTGACATACACACACACACACATACACACACAAACACAAAAACACACATACCCACACACACACATACACATACACACACAAACCCACACATACACACACACACACACATACATATACACACACACATACACACATACACACAAAAACACACACACACACATATAAAATACACTTGCACACACACACACCTCAACACATTATACCAAAAAATATGGGATGCCAGCAACACAATATCCTTGTCCTAACTCTAGCAACAGTTTACAGTATCTAAGTACACTCGATCCTGATGAGAACAAACCCAAACAGTGCACTGATATCACAGCCTACCTTAAATTCCTCAACTGCTTCGGCTAAGTTTGGCAAACAGACATGCACGGCTCCTCCTGACTATGAAACTAAACAGCCATATTGGCAGCAATCCAATATACCATAATCCGTCGAGACATTCCAGGAGCACACGAAAAGGTAACAAAATGTGAAGAATCCGACACTGGAGGTACAATGTACATGCCCCACAGCCAACTATGCACAAAACCCACGATAACATGTACAGCAGTAAAAGTTAATTAGGTCATCAAATACAAATTTTCTAGCAATGAAGCTTGTGTCTTGGTAGCACATTAGCGGTAATAAGGGCTCATCAGTTGTTGTATAGGAGCTAATGACCGTCAGTAATAACATGCAGCTAAGTCTTCCATCTTGTTTGCTCTAGCGACTTTTGATGCCGGGGCATAGCTTGACAATTGCTGCATCGTTAGTGCAATTTGTCCAAAGTTGTAACACCTACCTGACTCAAAGCAGCTCGCTGTTGACAGAGAGACTTCATGAGCAGAGGGTGGGCTTACGCACGAGTGTTGGCATGCACACTACCCACTTGATCATTATAAAGAGGCTGAGCATTATTGGGTCGCACGTATACACTCACTCTGACATGTTACACTAGTGGTGGGCTTATACATGTATCAGGGGTGGGCTTATACTCAGTGGTTATACTTAAGGGTGGGCTTATACTTAAGGACAAACTTCTACTCATGGTGGGCTTATATTTAGGCTTATACAGTGGGCTGGCACTTAGGGATGGGCTTATCTTATACATAGGGGTGGGCTTATACTCAGGGTGGGCTTATACTCAGACATGGGCTCATAAGAGCATGCTTATTGATTGCAAGAAGGAATGCAACACCTGGACTCATACATGTACGTGTACTCAGAACATACATGTAACAAATACCAGCACATTACACTCAATACGCTGGGCCAAAGCCTTTGGAGTTCGGGCCATTGCACATGTATGGTAACTGTATGCATGCACATTCAATTCCCCACCTCCACAGCTAATGCAGGGAAGAATGCCCAAGAATGCCGTGACAATTGGAGTTGTTTACAGATTAGCGTGCTAGCGGACAAGCCTTAATAAAAAGTGTAGGAGTTTTTTTTGCGTCTGTTGTCCAAAGCAAACGTTGACAAGCTAAACACTCGCCGTCTTCCTTTATACAGTAGTCTGGTTCAGCAATTAAGCCGAGTTGGCACCAGGGTAGGCGGGAAGTAATTACCAAACACTACATCCAGAGTATCGGTAAACATAAGCAGGAAATTTGCACTTAATTTTGTGTGCTGTTCACGCTAACCGCACATCCCTGCGGCAAGCCATTATGGCCACCTAGCTAGCCATCAAACGAACTCCTCCAATAAGTGCCATGATCCTTTAAAATAAACACAAACTGCCCCAGTGCTGTAGACCAAGGACCGATTTCGCCTCGCCCCCAGGCCTCTCAGGCCAGGATAGAAAGGTGAGACAGGGAGAGGCCGTGTGCCACAATACCCGGCTGGCTAGTGTGCGGTAGCATTTAAGGAAGCAGATACAATGTAGTATGGCGCTGGCTAGAATCTGCCAGATCCTGTCAATAAGCGCCATTGGCTGTTTTAGTACCGCAGCTGGCCTACCACTTATCTAACCAGGGAGTCCAGTGACACGGGCGACTAGTAAACAAAAGGTAAGTTCCATGGGATATCCTCTTTCAGATGAGTTAACAGTGCGAACATGCCTACACCCATGCATGTAACTAAACCACATACATGTAACGAATGATCCTTCACCTCAAACATCCCGACTGAAATAAAGGTTGGTAAGGGTTTGACCTCCCTTCCTATGCCCTACATGCCAAGCCAAGCCATTGATCCTGGGCCTCCCAACCTCAGCTTTCATGAAGCCCAACACACCCTACATGAATGTAGCACTGACCTCTGACCCACCACGCTTGCTGAGGTTGGTACTTACAGGAGACTAAGGACTGAGGTAATCCCATCTCCTTCCTCTATAAGTGTCCATAAAAGATAATCTCCTCTTTTTCAATTATAAGGAAAAAAGCCCTTGAAAGGCAATAGTGAATTTTTACCATTTATGAAAACCAATCTACTGAGCATCACTACAAAGAATACTAGAAGACTATACACAGTCTGAGTTTTGTACTTATATGTGGAGGCCTGGCACCATCCATAAGGTGGGACAACATCACCATTTTTGAGGATGGCACAGAGAAAACGACCAAAGACTTTGGGCTCTCTGCATTCGTTGTACTTAGCCGGAATACATGAGCTAATTGCATCAATATCTCTGGCACCATCATCTCAAGCATGAATGAGCTAATAAGGCATCGGTATGGAGGCGGAGAGGCACACACTACGTACATACAGGCATATAAATATATATTCACGGTATGGGACAAAGATAGACGGTCGTGAATCCAGCCTGTTACGTCACTGGGCTCATTTCTAAGCTGTTTTGCGTACCAATGAGATAAGGAAACGACATTTTTGAAATACTAGCGCTCGTATAAATTATAATAGTCAACATCAACATCGTGAATACTGTAATATTTAGATACCAGTTGACAGTGCATTACGAGGTTTAGTTAATTAGTGTGCAAGGGCACTATAGTAACAGTTGAGGGCAGGGTAATGCATGACCCGAAGACGAGTACATTATCTGCCCGAGACTGTTACTATATTGCCCGAGCGAACTAACTACCCCTGTAATGCACTGCCAACTGGTATCTAAAGTATTTCGTGCTGAGACGGCCATAGCTCTAGCGGGCGTCTTTTAGAGTATTTCGCTTAGTGCATACCAAGTGTGCATTAAGTGATTTAGTGTACAGTCAATCTTGAGACTTCTGATTCGTCGAAGGTCATGTGAGTAGCGCTAACTAGAGGATAAAGTGAGTGGGTGACTCATTACCTGATGGTATTCAACACAACCCTGTGGTATGCAACACGTGGAGTGGTGTTCCACTACCATTCACACCTCCCGCTCTAAAGCATTCGCATTTATTAGCAACTGCTGTGGTGTTATAGCTACAAGCTGATAACACAATGACATGTGAAAGTGTAGAAGGATGCCATCCATGCTTGCGTGAGAGCTCATGGGGGCTTATACTGGTAAAAGACCCTTAGTCAAAACAGGACTACCAACCATGTAGTAGCTACACACAAGAACCCTCTATTCCTTTAAAATTTAGCTGCCTGAAACAGCCCCTAGGACCAAAAAAAAATTTTTTTTTTACACACTTCAATCAGTATGAGAGCAGGTCCACAGGGCCTTACTCCAAATAGAACCCACCTTGAGATCCAGGTGGACGATGTTGAGGGCGTGGAGGTGCTGCACTCCATCGAGGATCTGGTAGACGACCTCTCGAGCCTTCTCTTCCGGCAGAGGTTCGATGGCTATCACCCTGAACAGCTCCCCACCAGTTGCTCTATGGGAAAGAAACAGTCGTTTCAGTAAGATCAACTCCTGGTGCAAATAATACATTTCTATATACGTCTGAGAAAGACCAAGGTCTAAATTTGGATAAGGGACTTATATCTACATTTTACTACAAATGTCCACAATGAGCATCTCAGAGCACTCGATACTGACTTGGAAGTTACCCTAAGCAACGATTGTTTTTGGTGCTGTTAATTAACAGGCATCATTAGAAGATGTTCTTGCAAATCACACACCCCTCCTTTACACAGGAAGGTGAAATCCAGGCGCAAATTGGCAAGTAATCTCCCTAACAAGATACCTAACCCAAAGTGCCTAAAATTCCTGTTGGGTACTGATAGACAAAACTAGAAGCAGGGACACCTCTGTGTTCATAGCTGTAATTATTATGGGATCGTCATACGGGGTAATGATTGGTCAAATTTCCACAACTTTTCGCAGGCAAAACAGACTTGGCCACACGAAGCGACCGGAGTAATATTTGTGGCCAAGTGGACAAATTTCACGCTAACACAGACGCATTCCCAACTAAGTCCTGTTTATCTCAAAGCCAAAAGCAAAGACTGGCAACTTGAACAGGTAGCTCAATCACACTACGGAGTTTTGACAAGTACATTTAATGATCAAGGTAGTATTACTGGAGACATAACTCGAACCGGCTAGCTATTCAAGACACTCACTGAGATGGCTAAAGGGTTCAGGTCACCTTCCATATCCTATTGTTAGCCCAGCTAAGTAGGACACGGTTTTTGAACCTCTTATAGAGGAGAAAGGGGGGACACATTTGGATAGGATTACCACAAAGCCAAGGCGAGCTTAACAATTCATTAGCCTAGGGGGGAGGGAGCACTTTTTTTTATTAATGTTATAAGTACTTAGTAGCAACTACTATCACTGAGATGAACATATACAAAGTGCTTAAATAATGCCTGCTGCCAAAATACCTGGCTCTGTATAGCCATTGCAACCAGGTACACACTACGCGCATGGTCAGGCGCTTTTAGCTATGGCAGTTAGTTATTATGGCAATAGGCAGAAATCAGCGCAGCTAATGTACAAATTATCTAATGTCAATTTTCTGTGTTGGCTTTCGGCAACAAAGTAACCGTTTCTAGGCTCTCCAGTTCCTCTGCCTCTTATCACCTTTTCCGTCCTCTACACTGGCAATTGGCAACTACTAACGATTCTTTCTCGTCTTCTGTCTCCAGAGGAAGGGAAAGAGGCAGGCTTGTCTGGTTGCAAATCGGAGGTGGCGGAAGGCAACAAGCTCTTCCTAATCAGCCATGTTGGCTACACATGGCTCTATTGTGTAACTGCCCCAGGGGGCGGACAGACGATAAATATTTATCAGCCTAGCAAATGAAACATAACTGTCCAGTTTTTCTTAGTTTTTTTAAACTTGTGACTACTGAAATTCTGTATCGTGCCCTGAGGCTACCTACAATTTGATGGGGAAGGAGGCATGGTGTAGTAATACACTAGAGATGTGTAAAGGTGCTATTTCTACGACATTTTTTACCTTGAAGCCAACCAGTTTGATTAATGTTTTCATACAACAGTACGAGGGAGGGTGGCTTCAAAACCGTTCGGCAAATTTTCACCCATCCTTATCAATTAAAAGTGCCCATACAGTGGCATGTTCTGAAGGGTCGACCCAACAACAAAATTCAGAGAATGCAGGAATAGAAACAACTTGTGCAAACAAACTTTTTAACGCTGCCCAACCCTCCAAAGTGCAGTCACATCGAGTCGGAATGCGAAGAATTCATGATCAAACCCCCGACCAAACCACTAAACATATGCGCATCACGCTAAAAGCTGAAATGTCGATTCCTTGTATGTTTGGCTAGCTACACAGCAGCTGCTGCGCGTAGCGATGGCTACCTATAGAACACTTCATGCACGGTTTGCAAACCAACCATCCAAGTACATACGATCACCTCACGATTCAGTAAATCTAATAAAACAGCTGCTAGTATAGCTACGTCTACGGCTGTAGCCAGCCTCCGTATGAATAGTATAAAATACGAACTCACAATTCTATGATGATATGGAACTCGTGGGAACTTTCAAACACTTCATGTAGCTTAATGATGCGCTGGTGATCCATTGCCTGTCTCATAATGTCAATTTCAACCAGAATTTCTTCTCGGCATGATTTTCCTCGTCGGCGCTTTCTGAGCACCTTTGCGGCGAATTGCTGGCCTGTGGACTTCTCCGTACATCGCTTCACAATGGCAAACTTACCCCTGCAGAATACGACACAACGCAAGCTATCAATTTTATTATTTTCAGTCAGCACTTAGCTGCTAGGAAGTTGACATACCTTCCCAACTCCGATCCAACATCGTAGTAATCTTCTAGAGGCTCTTTCCTAACAATTTTCTCAACGTCTTCTATAGGCATCGTTCCCTGTTCACTGCACTACACAGAGAGACACAGACGTGCAAGCTATACTAGGATATGCAAATGTGGAGACGCTTAGCGATAATCAATTTTGGAATCCAAAAAACCAATGAGTAAACCCCCATATCATTAAAGAGACTTTAATTAGTCTTCTGCTCCGCCCACGTATGTACGAACAATTATTTGTTACGTAATGATGATTTTGCTGGTGGCGCGCGCCATGGCTTGATAAGTCTCGTTCTTTCACAGGCTTCGTATTCTATATGCAGTGTAAGAGATTCCCAGAGGAAAAGTCAGTTCTTTGACAGCTTAAGCCCCATCCGAGGCTTCACGAAACACCCTATTGTCCGATAGTCTCGTACCCAGACCCGCGGGGGGAGGGTCTGGGTAGAAATGTTTACTAATAGCCAAACGTTCCCAAGATTCATCCCCCATGACTTCATATGCAAGAGTGTAGCGTATCTTGTAGTGTAGCGTATCTTGTCAAAAATGTTCACAAATGGCCAAAACGTGTATGCTGGGCTAAACCACTTGAGGCTCTGGAATTTTCCTAGGGAGTCAACAAGCATGCACAATATTTGCTACACAATATTATGAGTTCAGTCCTAAGTCTGAGATGATGAAAACTCAACAAGCATAATTATTTCATACTAATTCAGTCTCGATCGAGAGGATGAGGCTTGAATATTTGTATAATGTTCCAATTATGATTCTGGTCTTGGCATAGATGCTGCATAATTATGATTCTAAACCTGAGCATGATACCATTCATTACGAAAGGGCTGGGCACAGGAATACACACACAGGTATTCACGCCCATTCCATCTGCCCTGCCGTCAGAGCCAGCCCACCACACTTTCACCTTCTCCTTGGTTCCCACAGGTTTCCACGTGCATGTTGGAATTTGAATAACTCTTGCTGTGACCTACTGAGGCTGGACACACCCCACTTACGCCGAGGTGTAACCTACTGAGGTTCAGCACACAAATGTTTAGTCCCGACTCCCGAGTCTGCACTGGGCTTGGGCACGAGACTATCTCTGTTCCCTGGCGCCTGGCTGGCCTGATTGATAAATATAGCCATTTGTTACGTAACGATGATGTCATTGGAAATGGACCAATTGGCCAATCAGATTAGGTAAAATGTAGATCACGTGAATGTATAGTCCAAGGCCAAACAACGAAAGTTGTGTACTGCGTTTGTCGCTGTTATTTTCGCTAATTCTCAAGTAAATTACCCACAACTTGGTGCAGAATGGGAAAGGGTAAGTTTAAACGTTGTGGAGACGATAAATGTATAGTTTTTTAGTCGTATTTTTATAAGCGCGCCATGTAGATGTTGACGGACTTTGCCACCGCCATTTTCAAAATGGCGACTTAGTGAGGGCGGCATGGCCGCACAATTATTTTGCGTAGTCAGCCCTTGTACGGCGAGATATTACAAGCGGTGTTAGAGTTTATGTCACTGAATTACACTTTATGGCTATGCTCTGTCTTTTCACGAACTTCTAGATACAGAGGTAGCAGCTACGTTGAGTCCCTGTCCAGAGGCAAGTGAGGACCTCAAGCCTATTCAGGTGGAGGAAGCTCGCAGGTAAGATAAGAACTATTGCTCATCTATTCACTCAGTTTTATAATCTATGGCTACAGTTCCAATTGATGTTTGGTTTGGAGGGGCATGAGACAGTCCTTGACCAGGCTATGATATCAGAAAATAGAGAAGGATGGTTAATTTGCTGTTGTTGTTTAGCCTCGTTCCCAGGCCCCGTTTTATTTGGTTGCACACTAATAAAGGAGGCTAGTTGTTGATATGGACTGATGGTGGAATGGATAGTGTAACATAAACTTTGAACTCAGTTCCTGAGAATTTGGAGTGGGCATCACTACTCACTATAGAAAGTGCTTTCATAATGGGTTTTCTATTCAGTGGTTTCCACTGTACTAAAAGGGTTGGATAAGCCTCTATTGTTCTTTACTGCAAAGCGTTTTTACTGTGAACAGAATGTAACAGTATTTCTCCTTACTTTCTATGCTGCATAGGGTCAATCTGATTCAATCTACAAGCTGCTCAGACGAATCTAAGCAGCAGGATTTAAAGGCGGTGATTGTCATGACGAATGGCAAGCAGTTCGACAGCCGAAGGTTCTCCAACATATTCAGTAGTAGCTCAACCACTTTTGTTGGAGAAGACAGCAGTGTGGTGCCTGAGGACAGCAGTGGTTCGGCACTTGGTGGTGATAGTGACGCAGTACTGAACGCACTGCGCAGCGACGAACGCCAAACTACCTACTCCAATTTGAACCTGCCTCTGCAGCTCAATACATCGGACACTCTTGTCCTAGGCGATGCCGACCAGAAGACATATGAAGATGTCATTGCCAGCAACAACGATGCGTTCGTTCTCCAGCTCGGAGATGACTTGCCCAATGAATCAATTGCCTCAAAACAGAAGGAAAGGAGCAACTGGGCGTACATCAATGAACTTTTCGGCAAACCCTCGTATATCCGTCCAAAGGATGAGCGCCCTCGCTGTCTCGAGTGCCCGGGCAATGGAACCAGCTCTGGCAGCAAAGCCTGCCAGACAGACTCAGGGGGAGGAGGCTCCAGCTACCACGGGAGTACCATGACAGGATACAGCCTCTCGGCCTACGGATCATCTCTGGTCACAGGCCTTGGGGCCATGGGGGGTGGAGGAGGAGGAGGTGGTGGAGACGACCCTTGGCGCAATCGGCCCTATGATCTTCCCCGGTCACACTACGACGAATACATCAGTTTTGATGATGATGAATTTCCTGCACCCAACCGTCATGCTACCTTGACCGCCTCTCCTATTGAATTGCCCATGGACACGACTGCCTTCATCAACCGACTCGACAGCCAAACAATGTTATATGACGAATCTCTCGAGATGATGGCTAGCACTCCTTCCCCTGTTTGCACCCCAATGACACCAGCCGAAGAGTCCAGTTCCGAAATTGGTACCGCTTTCGATCTCATCCGTCTGATGAATCGTCCGCAGTCCAGCACTCTGAGTCCCACAACCCAGCCAAAAATACCGAAACTTGGGCTCCTTTCCCCGAGCAACACAGTGCCTCGTAGCGAGATGGTATCCTCTGCAACTTCCACTTCGCCCCAACCCACCTCTGTTCACGCCAGCACAGCCTCCCACCGTCCACCCGTCACCCCCACAACTGCTGGTAACCTCTTTGAGTCCAACTCCTACATACGAGGGGAGGAACGTATTTGTGAGCTTAGTATCTCCCAGGATGCTCCCCAAGAAACCCTCGTTATGCGCCAGCGGGCTCTCTTTCACTGCGTCAACTACGTCATGAAGCTCAAGCAGTGCCTGGAGCGGTCATGTGACCTAAAAGTGGCCAATGATGTTCGAGCTAAGTTGGCCAGTTTCACGTTCGAGCTGGAGCAGAAGAAACTGGTGTTCTCCATCCCAAAGGATTGTAAGTTACTAAGTGTCAACAGTATGAGTATTGTGTAAGACTACACAGAAAAGTGTAAACTGTTATTGGCTATGTAGACTGGTATCTTGCTAAGGAAACCTATAACTCCATTATAAGAAAAAAGACATCTGTTTAGAGTTTATAGGCAGTGTACTTTTGTGTTTGTGAGCTCTTTTGACTTCATTCTCCTTCCTAGGCGTGACAGCAGAGCAGTGGCTGAAGGAGAGACATGACGATGTTGACTTCCATGAGAGGCTCCTCATCCTACAACAGGTGGTCAATACACTTGCCGCCATTCACATCGGCGGACACGAGGACTTCCTCAGTCTCTACGGGGCCTTCCTCGGTAGGTACACTGTATATATATGTACAGGTAGCAACGAATGTTGTAGTAACTAGTAAACACCTATTGTGACCCGCCCAAGTGATGATTATCATTGCCCTCCAGTTTTGGAAAGACCCTTGTAGAAAGGCGATTATATTTCTTATGAATCTCTTGATTGACTAGCCAGTGAATGTAGATTTTTATCCTCTTACAGTGCTGATTGGACCAGACAAAAAAGTCCATCTGCTGATTGACTTTCCAGTCCTCCTCCGGAAGCAGTGGGTGAGTTTCATCACGCTTTTCTTATGGCTATATATGTACACTGCTCAGTTGAATGTAATCCAGTCATTGATAATGTCTCTGTTCTTGTACCCAGGCGTGTGCCAGCACAGTACTGGAGATGAACCCCAGAAATGAAGACATGGGAATCATCCAGCAGCTCTACCAGAACATTGTCAAGCCGTACATCGGCCTCAACTCATCTTGGGTATGTCACAGCTCTATTCAGTAAATTCTGGTTTAAATGGTTGGTGTCATCAATAATACCAACATTTCCTAGTATTATATTCAAGGAAGCGGGTGCTTTTGAGGGACATTACTAGGCAGGTGTTCAGTAATTTTGTTTCTTTCTCCCTCCAGGTTTCCCCTGGTATTGGCCAGGTGTTGGGAGCGGTGGAGGCCCTCTTCAATGATTCCACTCGAGGCTCGCGTGTAGCAGAGCTGGCTCGCATCATTGGGGAGAAACGGGTGTGCAAGATCGAGTTGGAAGTCGTCACCCTGCCTGTTATCGTCTACTGCATTGAGCATGAACTGCTGGAGTCAGCCCTCCAGCCTTTGCGGACCATGGTGAGTAGGGGAGCCCCCCTCACAGTTTCCCCTAAATTGTGGAGCAACCCTTGCTACTATCAGTGGGGTACCATAATTACCTCTGTTCTGTTCACATAGCCGATTTGTTTCTTTCCTTCTCTGCAGTTCCCCTTCATGATCTCGAGGATCTGGGTGGTATGCTGGGACCCCACTGGGGAGAGGGTGAAGTGCAGTGACATGGCCACCGCCGACGGCGACATCATTCGACTCACCATTGACGACGTGGCTCATGCCCAAGACGACAACGGGCTGTACTTTTACAGCGACTTGCCTTTTTGAGTTATGCTTGTGTGCACTGAGCCAGCAGCATCATCATCACGTTGAAACATATTACTGTCACTTTCATTCATCCATGTTGTGTACGCCCCCAGCCCACTATTTTGTATTGGGCATCAATTTATGTATTGCTCGTCGTGTATATTCCCGTCCTAATGATTTTGTTTGTTGTTGTGCTGGCTCCCATGTATTACATCACATTTGTACTGTGAATATGTTGATTTTGCTGATACATGTATCTTGGGAGGTGGTGATGATTACAGGGCCAATGGACCCTTTACCGTTATGATGTAATGGGGGGGGGGGGTAAAGTGAGCACTAAATGGAGAAAAAGCGAACATGCTTTCATGTGCCCAATAACATAACATGCTTGTTGACATGTTTTCCTGTATTTTTTCCATTTAGTGCTCACTTTTACCCCTCCATTGCATCATAATGGTAAAGTCCATTCAAGATGCTGGATAAGATTACTAGGGTGTACAGACGAAAAGTAAATTGGTGATAATTACTATACATGAGTAAAAAACCCAACATAAATTATACAATTTCTGATTGCTTTGGTCATGACATCAATAACACTACCGATTTTTTGAGACAGTTTCTATGAAGTCCCTAGATGGTATAAGATTCGGTGTATCCAGAGCCGCCGCTCCAATAGCTACACTCCCTTCATTAACAGTCACCAGCTTAGTCCGAAGGATATGTCCTCCCTCGGTGTTTAGCAGCACACGCTCTCCCTTCCTCACGTACGTCCCAAAGATGCCTAGCTCGCTAATTAGGGGGAGGGGCTCGAGGGTGAATTGCCCCGCTTTCAGGATGAATCCTTGTTGGGGTGGGGGGTGGACCCTGTCCATCAGGATGAAAGCAGTCCTCTCGGGAGTGTGGCCCACCTGCTGCAGCACCTCCCGCACCTTTTCACCATAGTGGTTGTTGCCCCCACCCTCCCTCTGCGGCTTTAAGACAAATTTTTCGGGGTCCCTGAGAGCCATTTCCATTGCGGCATCACCCGCTGGTGTCAACTCCAGAGTGTAGAGCCCTGCAAACGCGGATCTCATCCTTTTGACAGCTGCCTCGCTTGTCACGAACCTCTCCAGAACCCCAGGCTCAGCAAGAGCCTGCTGTATCTTCTTGGTGCCCACTAGCTGGTAGGCGGCAGAGGGGCAGTTGGTGGCACGAGAGCGTTCCAGGAGCAGCCGTGCCTGCCAGTGCTCGTCCCTAGGGTAGTCCATAGGGCTGTAGCCGGCTCTGTAGTACACCACGGCAACCTCAGATCCTGACACAAGGAGTTCCCTATCGGGCCCTAGCGACGCTTCTTGGGAAAGTTGGACGAGGCTCTTTCGGATTACTAGAATTCCATGCCTTTTCCACAGACCAAATTCAAGGGCCCTCTGGTCAAATATGTTTCTCTCCGCCCCATGCACGACCATGAGCACACAGGAGCTTCCCTTGCCGTACTCTCTCCAGGCACACGCCACAGCGTCAACACTGCTCTCGAGACAGGAATTTTCTGGCAGCTTTAAAGAATCCGAATGGCAATATCTGCTGTGCACATACTCATGGAAATCCTTTAGCCGTGATGTCAGCCCAAAAAAGCTGGAGGCAATGGTGTTCACTTCAATCTGTCTCAGACACACCTGATTAGAAACTGATGGATCAGTGCCCGGGTCGGTATCCATGGAAACAGGAGAGCAATCCACCATGTAGTCAGACCTATGTATACCCAGGTTGCATGTCTGTCTGTTGTCCTGACGGACTTGCTCGTAGACTTGGAACAGTCTTCTAGTGAACTCATCAGACTTTATGGCCGCTCCTAAAACTGCCACAAGAAATTGATGATCTTGGCTGACAGCGTGGACCAGATCGTTAACGTCTCTCTGAACATCACAGGCCAAGTGAAATAACTCCTCGGGAAACAGTGTTGGTAGCACAGTAACAGCAATCTGCATACACCGGTCATCTTTAGGGTCTTCTGATGCCCGAACGAGCAACCCCCTTTGCAAAGCATAATCCCGAATAGCTGCTATGTTGGTTTCTGATTGCCACCACGGTAGAGAAGCCACTGTTGTCCGGGAATCCATAATTCTAGAAGAATAAGACTTCAGCTGGGATGTAGAAGAAATTGCCAAATACTTCTGAATTAGGCTTCTTATTC
This sequence comes from Phakellia ventilabrum, assembly GCA_963921505.1. Classification (NCBI taxonomy): domain Eukaryota; kingdom Metazoa; phylum Porifera; class Demospongiae; order Axinellida; family Axinellidae; genus Phakellia; species Phakellia ventilabrum. The sequence goes on along the minus strand of OY997396.1, from coordinate 694,525 downwards.
GTGCATGCCCACTTATGTAGCTGCTTCCTTCAATAAAGGAGAGTACCCTTAAGTATAGGGAGGGACGGTCGAGTCTAAGCATGCGGGCTAGCTGCCTAGCACGTGAGAGTCATGTGACACGAAATGTCCGTCGTTAAGCGTTATGACAGAAACACTGCTGGACCCCGACCCGAGCCCTGACCTGAAGATTTCTGCAGAAGAGACTGAAACTGCTTCCAAGCAGAGCTCTCGCCAGTCGAAGAGGGCCATGTCGAGGGTATGCAGCTAGCCTGGTTGCTACAAATCATTTATAAATAGAGAAAACCACGATTTTGTTCCAGGTATCGTAATTGTGTGCAAAGATTGCATCACACCAACGCTACAAACGATAACTGGAGCCATAGATTATAGAATAGAAGAGTCTATTCTATATCCTATGCTGAAGTTAATGACCTGCTGCTTTCACAGGATCATTAGCTGGTGAATGGTGTTACGTATGGGGCCTGTCACGTAATATTTGGACCCCCGAAATATTCGTTTCCCCCCCCCCCCCCCCGGAACGGATATTTCAACTTCCACGTGAAATAAACGATCCCCCCTGAAATATTGGTTCCCCCTTCCTATATGCATGCATCGTGGAAGCCGAGAAGCGCTATCTCCTAGTTTTCAGCTTATTCTATCTTCTACTAGTTCTAGCTTCTATGTAGCTCCTAGGTGAGTCCTAGCTAACTCTTCCTAGCTCCTAACTCTGGACTACCAACCGGCGAATGATAACTGTCGCAGTGATTAATGATTACGCTCGAGTGGGCGGAGCTGCTAGTTACAAGATTCTAGCTCTTTATTATGCTTGCACATAGTTTTAGTACAGTCACTGTAGACATACATAGCTAACTATGTATCAGATAAGCAATATTATCTATGGTAGAACGCTAGTCTCGTACCCAGACCCTCCCCCCGCGGTCTGGGTACGAGACTAGTAGAACGCAGGAATTACAGTCGAGTGGCATGAGTGGGTGGAGCTTGTAACTCAAGCTTTTAGTACTGTCACTAATATTGCAAGATTTAAAATCGAATAACGTTAAACAAAGAGCTAATTCTCTGCTAAAACATCTGTCTACCCACCGGCTTTATCGAAGGACAAGAAAAAGTGCCGCGAAACGTACTGTCCTGGGGGAACAAAAATTTCAGAGGGGGTCCATATATTTCAACACTTGCGCTGAAATATAAGTTCCGGGGGGTCCAAATATAAGGACCGGGGGGGACCATTTTTGGGGGGTCCAAATTTTTCATAACAGGCCTGACCCTCACCCCACTTGTGCCGAAATGTAATAGGCATGTTACCAGACATCGGAGGGCGAAAAGTCATCTGGAAATGAGACTAGATATAATTTGTTCCATATGTGATATCAATGATGCCATATTGCCCCTCCCCACTCCTCTATCATGGAACCTCCAGGTAGCCGGTACACACTCTCGTGTGGTAGCCTACCTGCCCAGCCTGAGGACCATCCTCCAGCGTCTCAGGGCCACTTCCTCCAAACCCTCCTCCCTCACTTCCTCCCTCACACACACCAACACTACCGGCACAACCGATACGGACACAGACACACCTTCTCTCGGTTAGCACACTTGTAGCGTGAGGATCAGTTTCACCTACATGTCTCAAGCGGCCAAAAAAGAACGTGTTATTGTCATGTGACATTTTCCTAACTACCCCATGTGAGAGCATTTTGTCATTAAATTTTACAGTAGGCATACTAGTTTGATTCCTAGATTGGAAAATGATGTGGGAATGAGACGAGAGGTAAACTTGCTGTAAATATTGGCTTTCCATTCTGGTCTATGGCAAACTGTATGAAGTATTGGAGTATGCGATATGAAATACCGGTTATATCCCCCATAGAAGCAGCATCGAACCCACACCTGGTAGCAGTGCTATCACATCCCCAGCTTCCGCTGCCCGGTGAAATGGGTGTGGCTACCTTGACCCCTCCCACGGCCAGCACCACCCCCTCTGACGAGCACGCCTCTGCAATGGTCGCCTCTATAAGCACAGACCTGAACCATCCCACAGTGGAGTGTCTGGTGAGTGTGAAATGTGTGCGCAGATGTTATATTTAGAGAGAGAAGAGCATTGCCTCGTTTATAGGCTCCCGGGGAAAACCTTGTGTCTCGGCTTCCAGCCATGAAAGGAGGACCATAAAATTTACTGTGACATTTTTTCTGAGGGCCTGGGAGTGTGCCGGTTAGTCATGTGACCTAATGTGGATCGTATAGCTTGGGAGTGAGACTGGGTAGACTGGGAATGAGGCTGGGCAAGTGGGTAGACATCTGTGAATGAGACTGGGCAAGGTGCTGGGACCGAGGCTGGGCAGCGGACTGGGAATGAGGCTAGCACGGTTCACGTAGACTTCTTAAGTAGCCAGAAATCCAAGACCTATATGTAGCTACATGTACTGGGACTACCAGCCACCCTAACAGCAAGGCTTTTCACATGCTTGTAACGACTGGTTTGTGCAACATTTGGCTACTTCAGTCCACCATCTGCCCACTGCTGCCCTCACAGGTCCAAGAGTGCCCCGAACGTCTACACAGTGGCTTCATGCTACTATTCCCGGGCGTGTCCGTCATCTCTAGCCGCCTTATCGTCATCACGCTGAGTGAAAATACCGTCAACGACATGACAGGGTGGTCCTCGGCCATTGAGGAGGAGAGGGAGGAACTCTTGGAGCATGTGAGTCCTTAGGTCACCTTTTTTAATTATGACATCGTCGTAAGTAGTGCCTTGTCTTGAATAATAGCACAGTGCGTTGTTAGCTTTGTTGTGTCCGTACATATTTAGCCTGTACCCCCTCAGTTTGATGTATTATGTCACTATAACATCGTTTTATTGTGAGTTATATTTTGATTAAAAGCACAGTGTGTTAATTTAAGCAGGCTAGCTTTGTTGTGTCTCTGACTCAAAATATTTAGCCTGTACCCTCTCAATTTGACTTATTATGTCACGATAACATCCTTTATTGGATTATGTCTTGAATAATAAACGCACGGTGCGCTTATTCAAGTAGGCTAGCTCTGTTGTGTCTCTAACTCCAAATATTTATCCTGTACCCCCTCAGTTTATAGACAGCTCAAAGGAGATCTGTGCCCGGCTGTCAGCTGCTGGCTACTGGGCAGACTTCATTGATCCAGCATCAGGAAGAGCTGTACGTTGTTTGTAACTGAGCAGAGGGAGGGAGGGGGGAGGGGAGGTGGAGGGGGGGGGGGAGGTGGAGGGAGGGAGGGAGGGGGAGGGAGATAACAGTGCCTGTGTATCCATATCAGTATAGATCATGCCAGCGACATGCCATACTCCAGCTCTACTCAGCATCTTTTTTTGGGGGCTAAGACACAAAGACTTATGACTTGGCTCATAGTCTCATGCCCAGACCGCTACATGCTGCTCGACCTTCAAGGGGTGTGACCAAAATGACGTAGACCACGTTGGTAGCTATGTGGTTTTCTGTTGTTCTGCTGTAATTTCTATACGGCTTCCAATCTACAACCAATCTGTCGATGGTACTTCTTGAAACCTTCATGCAATCATTTTGGTATCAGCCATAATTAATCTCTTCTACCGCGTACCGCACATGGCGCCATTAAGTAATTTGTTTTTATCACCAGACCATTCTTTGTTGGGGGCAAGTAGAGGTCTGGGCATGCGACTATTTGCCTCAATGAGATTTTGTCTGAGTGGGATGGGAACAAGACTTGATGATATAGACTGCCGGTTTCTCCTGTACCACGTGTTTCAACCTTCTTTCCCTCCCCCCCCCTCACCAGTTCTACACGACTGCCTACTCCAATGCTACCCTGTTTGAGACCGACGACAGGTTCCGGCATCTGGGCTTCGACATCTTGGATCTCGGATGCTGCAAGTGTATTCGCCACCCCCTCTGGGGGTCGCATACATTTGTTGGAACAATTTTCACAGATGCCCCCACAAACTCACCAGCTATTCAGAGAGTAATGCAGCTATAAATGTTAGTCTTTTCAAGCAACATTGTACAGTGGACTACAGGTCATGTAGTAGTTGTACGTTAATAGGCTTGTCAACTCTTGCTTGTATTCAGAGTCTCATATTTGATGTAAATACACATTCAAGCATATCAAGTAAAATATGATGTAATGGAGGTAAAGGATTAATTAATTATAAATGTGCTGCATGCTATAAGCACAAGAAATTACAAGCAAACAAGCATATATATTTATGTTCTTATGTTTTCATACGTGTACTTGAAACTATAATACAAGTACATCAAAGCACATGTTCTTCGTATTTAGTATTATGCTGGTGATCATGCATGCACGTGCGCACAATCACCCCCCCCCCCCCATCCATAATAATATGACTCCTGCACATCAGTCATGTCCCAGTGAAACTAGTAGCTATAGCTACATAGCCTCATTCCCAGTCTCCACCACGTGAAAAAAAAGTTGGGAGCGGAGACCGAACAAGGCTAGAAGCTACATGTAGCCTCTTACCCAGGCCTCCCATGCCCTCTCTACGATTGCAAGATAAAATCTGGGTGTGGGAGGCCTGTCTGAGTCCACTAAACTACAGAAGAGAAATTGGGATAAGGCTGTAAAAAAGCATTTTAGAAAGTTGTGATGAGATACAAAAATAGAAAGGGGGGTGAAAATATCAGCTCTGGTTCGTTAGAGCAGCATAATGGGTGGGATCTCCTCGTTGCCCTCCAGGTCCCATGGAAACGTAATTGAAAGACAGTTGTCCAATGATGTCACATCATGCCAGTAGAATGGCGGGATGTAGAGCAGCTCTCCAGGCTCAAGAATCACTCTGTACCTAGTTGCCTCTTCAAATTTTGGAAACTCTTTGAGAGCAGCTTCTCTCCTTCGAGGCAAGTCAAACTCCCTTAAGTTTATCAGGCTTGTGTGTCTCAGGGTTCTGTCGGGGTAGAGGTACGGCGTGTCTTCATGTGAGAAAAGGTCCACCTGTTTTGACCCGATGATTTGAGCTAGTAATCCATGGTTCCTGTCGTAGTGCAGTGGAGTGACATTACCGCTCGTTCCCAGCCACAGCTGCATGTGAGAGCGCCTAAGGATCTTCTCGGCAAATTGACTGACAGACTCGTCTGGGTTAGCGAATACCTGTGCTAGCAATTGAGCCGTCTCTGGCGTGGCAATGTCTTTGTAAAGCTCTTCGGGCATGGACTGTGTTCGGAGATAAATTCTTCTTGGCTCTTTAGCTTTAGAGTCTTTATTTATACATGAACAGTCACCTGCAGATATATGTTGGCTGCAACCCTGCCCTAGGGTGGTGTACGAAGTGTTCTCTTTGCAGTTTGGGTAGCTGAAGACATACCTCACAATGTCTCTTGGGAGCATGCCGATGGAGTCCACCATCGCACGGGAGGCTAGAAACCTCTGGTTGTCTTTGCTAGTGAATACATTGAGGGGGGCAGAGCCCAGTGCATTAGCAAGGTGGTCGGGGCTCCATTTCACCAAGATGTTCCACCTCTCTACGGTGCCTCTAAGAACAACAGGTCCACCTGTTTTGACCCGATGATTTGAGTCTAGTAATCCATGAAGTTCCTGTCGTAGTGCAGTGGAGTGACACTTACCGCTCGTTCCCAGCCACAGCTGCATGTGAGAGCGCCTAAGGATCTTCTCGGCAAATTGACTGACAGACTCGATTCTGGGTTAGCGAATACCTGCTCTGGCAATTGAGCCGTCTGCGGAGGTGGCAATGTCTTTGTAAAGCTCCCCTTCGCGACATGGACCTGTGTTCGCAGATGTTCTGTTGATCTTTAGCTTTAGAGTCTTTATTTATACATTCAGTCACCTGCAGATATATGTTGGCTGCAACCCTGCCCTAGGGTGGTGTACGAAGTGTTCTCCTTTGCAGTTTGGGTAGCTGGAAGACATACCTCACAATGTGTCATTATGGGAGCATGCCGATGGAGTCCACCATCGCACGGGAGGCTAGAAACCTCTGGTTGTCTTTGCTAGTGAATACATTGAGGGGGGCAGAGCCCAGTGCATTAGCAAGGTGGTCGGGGCTCCATTTCACCAAGATGTTCCACCTCTCTACGGTGCCTCTAAGAACAACAGGTGCTCTGTTCTTGTAGTTAGTCATGGATATTATCAGACTGTGATGCCAAGTGATCCAATCATGTGACTATTCTTTAATTTGGCAGGAAATAGCCGGGTGATCCAGTCCTCGATTCATAGTCTCCGCTCTGGCAAGGTTAGGAAAGCGAAATGTACATCATAATAGTCTCGCGTGGCCAGAGTCTCTCGACAGCTTGGCTGGCCACTGAGACCTGAGTACATCATGGTGTAGTATAGACCTGCCATAAACTGTTTACAGTGTTTCAGTGTACGGTACCCTGCGATATTGAGTTCGTACGATGTCCACTGAGTCTTGTTCAGAAAACTGTCCTGACTTGAGACATGGATATATAATGGATGAGGGATATCATGTGCTTTCTTCATGCTGTAAGAGCCACCGGGACAAATTAGACATACTACAAAGGACGCTTAGAGTAAGCCACCGACCATCACAGATTAGATGGTCCTATGTGGAACTAAGCCATACACCCGGCAGCATGTTCATATACTCCAGCCCTGAGGAGCATTCGATGGAGTTCACGATCGCTAATATACGGGAGGCTTGTGATCTTGTATTTGAGTAGTGATCTTGCATTGGAGTTCACGATCTTACATTGGAGTTAGTGATTGTTTAGGCAATCGAGCATGGAACATGAATGTAGCTAGTGTGAAACACGAATGCACTGGCGTGGAACGCGAATGCACAAGCGACCATGTCGGCCACCATATCAAACATCTAGGTCCTGTTCATTATATTAATTAGAAATCCAGTTTCTCCAGTATTTCATTTTCTGTGAAGGAGAGCCTAGTTGGAGAAAAGGCTGTACATATTACGATCGGAGGTTAGGCTAAGTCCCTTTACTGCATATACATGTACATATACATGAACTCATCTTTCAGCCGTCTCGAGCTAAATAAAGCTCACCAAGTCCTAATCCCCTATTCTGATTGAGTTTTAACCATTTACATGTACTCATCCATATCCCACTACCTCGTATCCATGTTAACTAATCTAATTAGGCTCATAGCAACATAACAAACAAGGTCCACCCGCCGGTTTTAAAATCGGCATGAGATCAGCGAGAGACTATGAAGCCTACATGAGGTAGATAGTAATAAAAGTTGTTGTGTAGCATAAAACAGCTCTTGCCAGACACCGTTTTGCCAGGTATGGTCGCGTTCCAGAATTGGAAGGTTTTAGATGGCCACAAATCATCCATATGTGGAAGATTATTCAGAACAAACAAATATCTTCCAATTTTGGATGTAATTTGACTGATTTTAGCTATATAGAGACTGCATAAACAAATGTCATCCAAAAATGGAAGGATTTTGTCTTCCATTTCTGGAAGCAATTTCAAATCTTCCACTATTGGAAGGATTTAGTCATCCATTTTTGGAAGATTATTTAAATTGATGTGGGCTTCCATTATTGGAAGGATTTAGTCATCCATTTCTGGAAGATTATTTAAACTGAAATGAACTTCCATTATTGGAAGGATTTAGTCATCCATTTCTGGAAGATTATTTAAACTGAAATGAACTTCCATTATTGGAAGGATTTAGTCATCCATTTCTGGAAGATTGAAATGAACTTCCATTATTGGAAGGATTTAGTCATCCATTTTTGGAAGATTATTTAAATTGATGTGGGCTTCTGGATTTAGATTGAAGATTGAAATGAGCTTCCATTATTGGAAGGATTTAGTCATCCATTTTTGGAAGATTATTTAAATTGATGTGGGCTTCCATTATTCCAAAGAAGTGTAGTCCGTTCGTTTTCTTCGACGAGTAAACGGTCATCCCACACTGTCTCCAGGTGTGTTCACGATTTATTGTGAGCATGGAGTTTGTTATGGATTCGAGGTTCTACGAAGATGTGAATCGCCAAGACACCCATTCAATATCTTTAAAAGTCGATTTTCAAGCCCACCACAGCTTATCATTTATGATAATGCCTGTCGCCTCCATATTTATTGTTTAAATCGAGAGCCTCATTTTTTCCAGGGCACTCGCTTCGCAGTAGACCGATTCCACTGGCGTGGACATGTGGGATGCTCGAAAGGCTACTCCCTTAATGCATATGTTGACAGGCAAGTGAAGGGCATCAACTCGCAAATAAACGAGCAAGCAAACTCTGGCCTGCAAAGGATAAAAGGACAGCTTGCCTACATGAACATCGACAACTTTATTTTCCATTGCTCCCTCTTTTTGGCAATAAAGAACATGGATAAGAAAGGCCTTAGTTTAACTAACTTGCATTTGTAATTCCTGTTGTACATGTATAATATAATCGGTACCAAAGTTCATTTCAGTTTAAATAATCTTCCAAAACTGGATGACGAAATCCTTCCAATAATGGAAGCTCATTTCAGTTTAAATAATCTTCCAGAAATGGATGACTAAATCCTTCCAATAATGGAAGCCCACATCAATTTAAATAATCTTCCAAAAATGGATGACTAAATCCTTCCAATAATGGAAGTAAATAATCTTCCAGAAATGGATGACTAAATCCTTCCAATAATGGAAGTTCATTTCAGTTTAAATAATCTTCCAGAAATGGATGACTAAATCCTTCCAATAATGGAAGCCCACATCAATTTAAATAATCTTCCAAAAATGGATGACTAAATCCTTCCAATAGTGGAAGATTTGAAATTGCTTCCAGAAATGGAAGACAAAATCCTTCCATTTTTGGATGACATTTAATTTGTTCATGCAGTCTCTATATAGCTAAAATCTGTCAAATTTCATCCAAAATTGGAAGATATTTGTTTGTTTTGAATAATCTTCCACATTTGGATGATTTGTGGCCATCTCAAACCTTCCAATTTTGGAACGCGAACATAGCTCAATTTGCAGGTATCCGCTTCCAAAAATGGATGATTATTGGCGCCTAACATTCATCCAATTTTGGATGATTTTAACAAATGAACAATTTTCATCCCAAAATGGATGTTTTTTGACTGTTTTCTCCTATAGAGGGACAGAACGACCAATAAACCATCCACTTTTGGATGGTAATCATTTACTTCCATAATTGGATGACGTTGACCATCCAAAATTGGATGAATGTAACAGTTGTTAAAACCATCCAAAATTGGATGACTTTGACCATCCAAAATTGGATGAATCTAACAGTTGTTAATACCTTCCAAAATTGGATGACTTTGACCATCCAAAATTGGATGAATGTAACAGTTGTTAATACCATCCAAAATTGGATGACTTTGACCATCCAAAATTGGATGAATCTAACAGTTGTTAATACCTTCCAAAATTGGATGACTTTGACCCTCCAAAATTGGATGAATATAACAGTTGTTAAAACTATCCAAAATTGGATGAATAATAAACAGTTGTTAATACAATAAATTTTCTAAGAAATCTAGTTTTAGTGGTCAATTGGAGTGTTGGCATGAGAGACATCATTCATCATTGTTACACTCACTATGGGCTTGACCCAGAACAGTACATACAAGAAGACCCGGAGAAAGGGCTGTAGAGCCAGCAGACCTCAACCTCAGTACATCTGTGCAAGACTGGCAACAGGATGCTGTCCTAAGCCCTCTTCCTCCAACACCACTGCAGCCCACTCCAACACCACAGCTGACTTCAACACCAAAATCACACCAGCCATCCCGCAAGAGGGCTAGAGAACAACCCTACAACCCGTATAAATGTACTCCTTTAGCTATTAGGAGACCTAGGAGACACTAATACTTATGTATACTCGTCACTTATATGTATAGTATTGTATTTTTGTTGTAGTATAGTTTTTGTTAGTAATCGTTAACGTCAAATAATGATAACAGCAAAATAACAAGCACAACGTACATGTAGCTAAAAATAATTTTAGCGGTTCGTCCTATGCTCTAACTAGGCCCTAGTTAGAGCATAGAGCTGCCCATTCTAGGCCATTTAGTATATGTACACATTTCCTAGCGCTTCCTATGCTCTATGGGATTCTTACCATGCTATACTATACAAAAACAGATTCTAGTAATGGGTCAATCGTGCAATTGTGGATGGTCAAAGTCATCCAATTTTGGAAGGTATTAACAACTGTTACATTCATCCAATTTTGGATGGTCAAAGTCTTCCAATTGTGGAAGGTATTAACAACTATCACATTCATCCAATTATGGATGGTCAAAGTCATCCAATTTTGGAAGGTATTAACAACTGTTACATTCATCCAATTTTGGATGGTCAAAGTCTTCCGATTTTGGAAGGTATTAACAACTGTTACATTCATCCAATTTTGAATGGTCAAAGTCTTCCAATTGTGGAAGGTATTAACAACTGTCACATTCATCCAAGTTTGGATGGTGAAAGTCTTCCAATTTTGGAAGGTATTAACAACTGTTACATTCATCCAATTTTGGATGGTCAAAGTCATCCAATTTTGGAAGTAAATGATTGCCATCCAAAAGAGGATGGTCAATTTCATCCGTTTTTGGATGTTTATTGGTCATTCAGTCCCTCTATAGGAGAAAACAGTCAAAAAACATCCAAAATTGGATGAATGTTGGGCGTCAATAATCATCCATTTTTGGAAGCGGAACCTACCTGATTTGGTACCTAAAAAGCAATAACGCATGGTAGCTGTTGCTTCACAGAATATCTTTAATTAGATCCTTTTCGGAAATTATTTAATTTCCAAATTACACAGAGTATAATAGCTAATTCATCTGAACTATACTCTCCACTTATACACACATTTCTGTAGGGCGACGTTTTCGGACTAGAAACTTGCGTAGTCCATCTTTTCATCCATTCAAGCATGGAGTCCACACGGCTCCAAAGCACATTTCAAAACAAAATTTGAAGCAGTTCAGCCTTGAAATTGTCGAATCCATTTTCAGCAATGAGCTGGCATCCCTGTCTTCCAAGTCAACATTCAACAGGAAGCAACTTTGTGGTAGCAGTGGAAAAGATCACACGGAGGAGCTCCCCACTAGGTGCCTTGTCTCACTTGGTAACAAACCTACACCTACAAAATACATCGATTTGGATTCCGAGTCCAATTACAATTCCTGGAAGAAAGAGGGAGATGACTACGTCGAGAGCACGTATAAGAACCGGATCCCAATTCTAACAGGAGGAGAGTCAAAAGATGAGAGTACTAGTACTGATGGGCTCAGTTCTGGTCAAGATGACGCTTCACCAGATCCAAGTGATGGACGGTCTTCGGATTCCTCCTGCCATTCTTGGAATGTCTGTGGGTTCATTTTTCTTTGCCTCCTCGCATTAGCAATAATTGTTCTCTCAGTGGGTTACAATGTTTCCTCCCTTGTTTCAACTGATCTAATGTTCCTAAACCATCAGTTAGAACATGCCCTTCCACCTCAAGACAGCACAAACAATTCCTCTCGCTCTACTTGTGACATTACAACTCCACATAAAACTTCCATATTAGTGAAACCTCTGAAACAATTTCCCCATCTTGACCTCCCAGTCTGTGCACTTAACTCTGGTAGTACCGAAATGGTCATGTGTTTGCTCACTGATAGCCCCCAAATCCATCGATATCTCTGTCCCACTTCACCCTCGGTTCCGACCAAGTCTGGCCACACTGACATCCATACCCACATCCACAAGGAAATTGCTTGGAGCAATTATTCAGAAGCAATCATGCCAACTGCCCGATCTATCCAATGTGACAAGCCTTATATCCATTCTGACGACACCCTTATATGGCACACACAGTACTATGAGGCATATCCAGAAATGGAAATTCAGTATGCCAATGCATCACACATTCTGACCATCTTCTTAACTGTACTATACATGTCCAGTCTTAGAAATAAGACCAAGCGTCACACAATTGTTGCCGCTAGTCAGCAAGACAAACCTCACTCTTTATCTTCAAGCACTAAAGTGAGATTGATATCTGCTGATCTCCCCCCCGATAAGCCACCACAAGGCAGCGGTTACAGCTCAGCTGAGAGTGAAGTTGAACCAGACTCTAGGTCTTTAGTTTGCAATAGAAACTTGTCACACTCAATGACAGAACACCAGAGCCATAGCTGTAGACTTCCTTGCGACACCAGCAAAGTCAATTTCACCCTCAAAGAAGACACTGTGTGTGAGAGCTGTGATGTGGACACTGCTAAAGAACCAGATTCTAAGTTTGTAATTTGCCACTCTACTGATAAAAACTTCCCACACCCAATGACAGAATGCAGTAATAGACTTCCCAGAAAAGACAATTTCACCCTCAGAAAAGATGCTGTGCGTGAGAGCTGTGATGACATGGACACAGTCTGTTGTACTACTCCTGCACTAGAGCTGTTACACTTCAGTACTAGTGGAGAAAGAGCTACCAGTCACAACCTTTCAGAATATCCACTGGCCGACTGTGGCAACACCCTTGGTTTTAATACCCACTCCAAGCCAGACGCAGGTCCTATCAGAGACAGTGTGACCCCAGCTGCAACATCTGAAACAGCCGTGACTGAAGAAACCTCAGCTCGTCTACCCAGCACCAGTTGTTCCAGTGATGTTATTGAGGGAATAGGCTGTTGCCATAGTGAAGATGATAAACTGGCTGAGTGGGATTCATTTTGTCTAAAGAAACAATGGAGCAGTGAATCCTCTTGCTTTGTGAGTAATGGCAGTACAAGCAGCTCCTCTTTGCTAGACCCGAGTGAGGAACGCTTGTCTCTCACCAGTACCGATCCGATTTCCAAGACCCCGGACCATACGCAGGAGCAGACAGATGGTGGGGGAGGGGGGAGTGGCAGTGGGAGTGGTACATCCTGTGCTGGAGCAAGTGGAGGAGGAAATGGCAACAGGAATGGAGCTGGAGGTGATGGTGGCGGTGGCGGCGATTCAGGGAGCGGGCATGGCCAGGGTGCTGGTGGAAGCGGGGATGATGGGGGGAGGGACGATCGAGACAGACTCAGGAGAGACGGAAATCTACACCCCCCCGCTGACGACGAAAACCCGAGGCCCAAGACTCCGGAAAAAGTAAAAGTGGAAAACTCCCACCCGCCAGATGACCAACAATCGCCCGATAGTGGCTACAAAACGAAGCCATCTTCAACATCATCAACCCTGGACCGTACTAAGCCATCCTCAATGCCTAAAACCAACTGTTCTTCGCACGTTATCCAAACAGATCCAAAGACAGACTCTCAGCCAGTGACCCATTCTACAGCATACGTACCACACCTCCTTAACCCCTGTGAAGCACAGCAAACGTCTGCATCAGAAAGTTCAAGTACGTTTGGCCTCGATTCAGCACTTCAACAGGACAAATCAAGCACTCTCACACCGCCTACAGAATTACACCCACACTCCCCCATAGATGGAAAACTGCCACAAGCCGGCCAATTTGAACCGTGTAAAGGGAGTAAATGTGAAGATGGCGAGAGCGGAGGTAAGCTTGGTACTGATGCTGTTGAACACGCTGCTCACGAGCAGCTCGCCACTGAAGAATCTCAACAACAGTATGGAGCCTCAGAGGTGGTAAGCTCCCACCTCCAGCCACGTCTCGAGCTAGCAGAGGACCAACCTCCATTGTCAAACTCTCAGGATGTCCCTGTGCCCGCTACTGCCGCATCACCCGAACACAGCGCTCAGGAAGAGCTTCGAATTCCCACTGAAGAATCATGGAAGCAAAATGGAGCGTCAGAAATGGTGTGTTCCCTCCTCCAGCGACCGCTAGACTGTGCAGGGAATGATCCGATGTCAAGTGGGGGGTGCACACTGGAGACACAAGGACACCAAAAGCTGCCGTATTGGAAACTGATCGATGGAACAAGCTTGGTGTTGGAGACCCCTGGTGATGATTACTTCCCTCCTGAGACTCATGACGATGATGATCCAAGCCAGGGCCAGGAACGTCCCCCGAGACGTCACCACAACCCACCTCCCCCATTCCTGATCTCCTCTCCACATGAAGAAGTCCCAGTAGCCCCCAGCACTACAGTTGCCATGGACGACCAGGTATGTGTGAGTGCTTGTGTTCTTAGAACCTCAGTAAGGCTGTGGATAGTCAAGGGGGGAGGGGTGGTTTGCGGTTGTGACGCTAAAGAATGCACTCTGTGTGTGCAGTTTCATCTATAAAGTATTCAGATGCTAAAGAACGCACTCTCTGCATTTGCGGTTTCGTCTATAAAGCACTGTGCCAAGAACTGGTAAGTTTTTGCACCGGTCTGCTTTTCTCGCAGTGGATGCGTGCTAAATGTAATCGTCCTTCTTCACTTGCAGACTTCGTCCTCATGCTTGTGTGGCACATGAGAGTTGTTTCTTTTTCGCAATGTCTTTCTCCTATGCAGTGTCCAAAATCATGTGATTCTAAGGGGAGGGGCCAGGGGAGGGTCTAGCCTTAGTGTCACAATGACACAGACTGTTGTCACTTTAGGTTTGTGAAAGCCCCCTTACCAAGGAAATCACAGTGATGCTATTGAATTATGTCTGCAGGTTGAGGCTGAAGCAGCTGATGAAGAGAACAGTGACTCGACAGACAATGGTGCCTGGGTAGAGGACTGGTTTGAGAAGGATGACACGCCAGATAATGAAGACCGGTCGGAAGACAGCAGCTCAGATGCAGAAGAGTTGGGAGAGGAAGACAGTGGAGTGGGAGATTCTGATTGAATTGTATGTAAGTAGGTAGCTGGTTTAGTGCTCGGTGTGTGTGCTCGTGTTTATATTTTCCTCCCCATACCATTTTTGATTTTTGTCGCAATTTCATTTTTGTATGACTGTAATGTTGATTATAACATGCACAATACATGTACTTTGGGTTAAATGGCACAAGAGTTTTCTGCAGTGGGGAGAATCTAAACGTACGCACCTTGGGGGGCTCCCAGACTTCACTTCCCCACACATGTAGGATCGAGGGAAGGCTGGGAACGAGGCTAGGTCTCCCTATATCAAGCCCCATATGTTGCTGCCGGGGCCCTAGCCTAGCTATAGTAATTCTTCCATATGAATCCCAGCTATATTAAAATGATACTTTTCCTGGAACGGTTGCATGACTGGAATTAGTCTCGGGTACTGGGTCCAGTCTAGTCTCGCGTAGCCAGACGGCTACGCGAGACTAGGTCCAGGCATGGATATACGATAGTACCAGAGTAGTCTACTATCTGTGATGGTGCAAGGATTAAATTATTGCATCTTACCTAGATAGTATGACAATTCCTGGCCATGTCACTTGGACAGCTGCAGTCTGGGGGCGGAGCTGGCCGGTTGTTTCGCGCTATATACCTGCAGTCTCGTGCCCGGCCATGGCCCAGTACAGTCTACTATGGCATGGTACGGTACAGGGTACGAGGCTCTACGCTGGCACGTGTAGGACAAATTGGTAGGGGTAAACTCGCACAGTATTGCACAACGACTGAAGTACTTTGCGTCGGACAGTGGCCACCACGGAAAGAACTGTAAAACGGCCAGAAAAGTGGTTTTCGTTGCTTTAATAAAGGCGTATCGTCGATGTGGCTATTCTGGAAGAAGTTGCGCAAGGGCATCGTAAGTGCTGAGCTAGCATGACATAATAATTTGCTGTGTCATAGCATAGATAGATTCTTGCATTGCCTTTAAGATAAGGCGGGATAACTCACACCGGAACAGGTAATAGTTGTAGCATGGCGTAGGCCCGAGGGCTTCCTGTGGCAATGGTGCCCATATCGCCATGTGGCTCGAGAGAAGCCATGCTACAACTATTTTGTGGCAATTTAGATTGTAACCATGGTGCACTGCAGTGACCCGTTATGAGTCACTGCAGTGCCACTATCTGGATAGTGGCGTTGCCTTAATACCAGTATGAGTCACTGCAATGCATGGAGTGGCATTGTTTGCACAAGAACAGTTACTCTATGCTAGATGTTGGCACAGCCGGCCCTTTTGATGTAAGGCTTCAACATGCTACAAGCGCAAGGATACTAGCTAATGTATCCTTGCTCTAACAGCACCTGTTCCGGTGTGAGGAGCCAAAGAAAGATTTCGTTCCAAAGTTCCAAGTTACCCAGCCTTACCTTTAATATAGGTGAGACTAGCGTTACCTATGTAATAGTTGTAGCATGAAAAATTTTCATGTATCTATGGTCAGGCTATGATTATGCTAAATTTAATGAGGGGTAAGAGTGCTATAAGCAGAAGAAATTACAAGCAAACAAGTATGTCATACAAGAAAACTACATTATGACACATGTTCTCATGTATAGAAATAGATCCAGGAATGTCCCTTTAGCCACTGGCTAGGCTAATAGAGTCTGAGTTGTACTAATTTGTCATGATGCATAAAACGTACTGCGGAAGCTACAAAGCTTAAACACACTTGATAGAGGGCATGGATCTATTGTGCATCTGTGTGAGGCATTCCATATGGTCCCTCCAGTGAGTGGTGGAGACTTAGTGTCTTACTACGCTATTCTTCCTTGTTTTGAGGCATGTGTATTCAGTTTTGTTTACTGTAAAGTTTTAAACAATCCAGCAATTGTGTGTTTTATAATGGTATCACCTCTGGTGTGTATAGGTCTATAGGGGCTCTTTCCTGCCCCTGAAAGTCTAGCCGGGATGCGTGAAGAAACAGCTACCAAGTATCGGAGGTAGGTCCAGTGATGTACATGTATACATCTTGGAAACCAATCCCTACTGCAATTACATACACAGTTTTCAATCCAGGTTGTGAACTTCCCTCTAATCATTTGCTGTGCATTTTTGAAGTAAACCAATTCTATTTTTCACGGAGCCATCATTAAAAATTTTTACCGAGTGCGATTAATTATGCAGTGTAGAAGTGGAATCTGACGTAGCATTTATTTATTGCCAAGTGCCTAGGGGTAAGGTACGTACAGGTGTCTTGCGATCGTTAACTTGGTTAACTTGGTGGTGTAAAAAAAATTGGATCTGGACATCATCACCAAGTGCATGTTTAGGGTAGCCTACATTTATATACGTGTAGCAGTATGACCACTTAAGACACGACCACTTGAGGACAGATGGCACTATCGAGTGCTTAGTTATGCGTGGGTAGGGGTAGCTAAGTGGAATGTGCACATGGGTCTGGGGACGAGACTATATTAAACCATGTATATATTTCACAAATTAGGGAGTCTTGTTATCGTACTTAAGTACCATATTTGCTCTTTCGTCTCCTTGCAGGAATTATGACGATCCTATTGAAGAATTCCTACGAAACCGGCAAAATCAATTTGCAACACAGAAGCGGAGTAACAATACCATCCCGCAGGACAAAGCTGGTGGTAATGGCAACGATGTGGTTACCGTGGAGTATTTGGAATTGCTGAATAACGAAACCTCACCACAAACAGATGCTATACGAAGAGCCCTGGCGGACAAAATTGGCAAATATGTGACGACCGACACCACCGATATTCCTCAACTACCCTACTTGCTCTCTGCTGACATCAACGAGGTGGACCAGTCCTCTTGCACCAAGTTTCGTAGCTGTGAAACAGTCCTCCCCGAGAATGCCAACGCCGTGGACTTACGCAAAAGGAGTGATCAATACGTTCTCAGCCTTCGCAACAATATACCTATTGATTGGGAGACAGAGGGGCTGAAAGGTGGGTCAAAATTGCCTTTGAAAGAGGCTCCTCATAACATGAATGATTGCTCTGACTTGTCGGTTGCTATGCGAGGCCATCCAGTACCTCAAGACAACAATAGTTTGGTAACAGAGCCAATCACAGAAGAGTGCGAAGAACCACCTGATTGTAACACCGACGAAAGTACCAGCAACTCGTCAGATGTGCCCGTTTCCAAGCCCCCTATCAGGTCCAAACGCAGGGCCCCGCAAAGTAGCGGCTACAGCAACTCGTCTGATGGTGCGGGGATATCCTGCACCACAGGAAGCGGTGACGGTGGAGGATACACAGATCGACGTGGGAGTGGAGGCGGGACTGGTCGGACAGGGAGGGGTGGAGACGGGACAGGACGCAGAGGAGGAGGTGTGAGTGGACGTGGTGATGAAGGAGGAGGTGTGAGTGGAAATGGTGACGGGAATGGAAGTAGGCGGGGCAGAGGTGGGCAGGATTCTGGTGGGAGTGGTGACGGCAAGAGGGACAAAAAGGGTGGTGGTAAGAAGGACAGTTCCGCCATCGGCTCCACTAGCGATACCAGGGTGAGACAGCACACTGGAACGCTTGATAGTGGACTCGGGGCAGAAAAATCGACATCAGATATCAACATCGGAACAGATATCACAAACCCGGTTCAAGGAACTGCGAAACTAAAAAACGGCAGCCTGCTGGTGCCATGTGAAGCTCAACAGCAAGGACCAGAAGCTTCGACTCTTCCAATGGTACCTCCCCTTGCAATTGGAATTCCAAGCTCCCAGCTTCCCTCACTTCCCAACACCGTTAGTAGCAGCAGTTCCAGCCCGAGTGTGTTTGTGCGTCCAAAGAAAGTTGCAGAGTCCTATGAGTTTCCAGTTCAGGAGTCTCAAGATCATCCGAAAGGTGGCTTGCTGTACCTGGATCCTCCCCTCTTTCCAGCTGCACCATATTTTGGACCCAAGCCAGTTTTTAAGCCATTTTGTGCCGGATATGGAGGAGAAAGCAGGTTCGAGGACACGGAGTCGCTGCTGCCTTACACCTCTCCCGTCTTACAGTCTCAGCACCAGGCAGCAGGAGCAACCAGTACAGTCAGCGAGGAGTCGAGTGATTTTCTTGAGACTCGTACTGACGTGGGTGAGGCCAGTAACCCTCCAAGACGACGTTTCAGTCCACGGCATTTTTTCGGCATCTGTGAAACGTGTGGAGAATTGCCGCGAGTATCTCTACCTCCAATTGAAGAGCAGGTGTGTATAATAGCTTTTAAGAAGAAAGTAGCCTCATTCCCAGGCTCCCCTCCTCCATACACACACACACACACACACACACAGTGTTACCTGTACACGGGAGGGCAGCCAGAAGAAGGGCTATTAGTCAGGGACCCATAATATTATATGTGTCCTAGTTCCATGATGCCATCCCACAAAGCAGTTCTATGTTGCAAAGAGAAAAGTAATTAAAATTCTTCTTTAATTTCAGGAGTCCACCTTTTGGCCGCGGCTTCGATTACAGTGTGTTCCACTCCCTGACAGTACACTACGTCGTGGGGCATTAGTGGAGGGGTTCGTGGGTCCACTGATGACATCATTCCCACGACAAGATATGAATGTTAATTAACTTTTGTTTTTTTTTCTGCCACCCACTTCCCGACATGTCTTTGTGTAGTAGTGCTGACATTTGTACCGTTTTGATTAGATTATGAACTAGACTGCTATATTTGTCTTACTGTATGCATTTTACATACATATTCTCCAGTGTGTATTATAAGCCTTCACGAAGCAATGCTGATTCACTTCATGTTTATCTGTTTTTCTGCTACCCACTTCCCATGATAGAGATGTCTTCGTGTACTAGTGCTGACATTTGTAATATTATGATTAGGTTATAAATTAGATTACTTTGTCATTAAAACTCTTACACTGTACACAGTTTATGTACACGTCAGATTAAATCAATTGTCCGTCTTTTGATATATCAGCTGAAGTGTATATACAATAAATGGCATAAGAGGTTTTTTCAGTGGGGGTGAATCCCCTTCAGGTCACAATTCAGGCCGCTTTTTTGTTTGATTGTTACAGTGCATGGAGGTCATACCCACAGCAATAGAACCTAGCACATGATATAGCTACCAGGGTATTTTTTTCTCTAACTGCATTCCCTTGACACACTTAAGTTTATATAGCATACAACTACATAATAATATCCACTGTGACCACTCACCAAGATCATATTATACGCACCATGACCACGTGACCACTCATATTATACACGTGTACACTGTATACAATCATTATACATAATAATATATCACCCAATTTGATGCCCGCGCGTCACGCTCATGCACAATGTACATTTATTATAATAACACAATGCATATGCATGTACACATGCAGTTAGTAACTTTTCTTACAGTATAGTATACCCATTCACATGCATTTAGCCTTTCGTCGCGTATTCAGTGCGCGTTGGTTACTCACGTGCCACACATGGCTACACATTACTTGACACACACGCATGCTTTAAAGTCATACACATTCTAGTATAGCGTCTCACATTTTCCTGAGCTGTGCTTAGTAGGATGGTGGCTGTGGTTGTGGCTGGGATGAGGGATGAGCTGTGCTTGTGGCTGGGCTAAGCTGTGCTCGGTAGGGCGGCGGCTGTAGAAACTCTTGCAGTCTTGCAGTGGATGGGGGTGAGAGAAGCAGGCACATAAATTAGTAACACAAGAAATACATGCTCCAACTCATGTTAGCTTGGTTGCCACACACAATGCAAAGTTACAATGTGAAACTGCACCAGCAAAACACTCACATTCCGCTCAGCCAAGAAACTCAGTACCGAAATAAAAATGCAGCTCGTCTCTGGTTTTTGTACGCGCCGAAGTTCGCGCGTAAAACGCCGTTCAAGTCTGCAACTCTGACCAATGAAAAGTGACTGTAAGCCCGCCAGAAAATTGCCAGCCAGTCCGGGCACCAGAAACCGTAGCCTGTATTATTTACATTCTGATGTCTCGAGATCCCAATCCAACCCTGTGGGTTTATATAAACACCGTTCTGGGACCTAAAAAATGATAGCCTCATTCCCAGGTCTCCACTGGCCCTGGCTTTGCCACCAAAGGACAGAAGCTGGGGCAAAGGGCTAGAAACAAGGCTACCAATTTATCCTGTTATCTCCCTCCCCCCCCTCCCCAGGCTTCACTTCCCACTTATTCACACTATGCAAATTGCAAAAAAGGTGAGGAGTGGGATGCCAGAATGATAAAATTTCATTTTCAGAGGTGAGGAAGCGTGTGCACTAGTCAAGTCCAAATCACACAAGACGAGGCCTGATCTGTCTTGTGCTTTCGGGACTTCGCTTGAGTTCCTTCCTGGAATCCATTCCGGAACTGCCTCTGGACCTTTCTTAGGCATCCCCTCCCAGTCGTGTGCCTTCTTTTGGCCTTTCACTCCAGTTTACTGAAGGGAATACATACATAGCTACATGTATTAATGTGTCCCAGACTTCACTTCCCCTAGGAGGAATTTCGAAGGCTGGGAATGAGGCTAGGTCAAGCCCCATATGCTGCTGCTGGGGCCCTAGCCTGTAATCCTCCCATATGAATCCGTAAAATGATGCAATCCTAGCTTTTTCTTGCATGGATTATCTGGGTTGCACGACTGGAATCAGTCTCGGGTACTAGGTCCAGGCATGGATAGTACCAGAGTAGTCTGCTAGATGTGATGGTGATTTCTTAAGCTGAACCTCAAGAGGTGGACAGCTGCACGTGAGTGCTGCTGTTGGGTATTTGATAGTGGCTGTTGATAGCAATGAGTGAAAATGCCAGACTTACACTCATACATAGCTCTTATCTGAGAACCGATCATTTCAATGGCCCATATCAGGAGCCCATAACCCAAAGGGAAGGAGCGTTAAACTTGTGTATGTATGCTGATTCCACCTGTTGTCAAATGGCACTTGCACAAAACTCCTCACATGGTAAGCGCTATAATTCACGTAGTACTAGTAGTGTAGTAAACCAGCCATGCATAACCACTAGGTATTCCATATATGGAATTTTCTTGTAGATGTCATTCGACAACAGGTGGAATCACTTCGCTCCTTCCCTTTGGGTTATGGGCTCCTGCCCATATGCATGCTCTCCCTTCTGACAGCTGAAAGTGATGGCAGGCAGATCTGAAACATTCAGTTCTAAAACCAGATGTCGCATTCTGCATGGAACTAGTCATTTGGATAGTGACAGGACAGGCCAATCCGCAAACTTTGACCTTCATAAACTGTCAACGAAATTCAGCTAAGCCTTAGCTCGTTCCTAGCTTTTGTCAATTGTGCATGTTACAACTTACAAGGTACAAATATCTTGCCAGCTAAGGGTGGTATAAAGTCTATATCTGTTGCTGTTCTATCGAGGTAAGGAAGTTGAAAAGCCTGGAATAGGAGAGTGGCAATGCAGCTAGGGACCAATACCTGCTAACAGTTTATACAGTTACTCCTGTCAACTCCTTATTACGCTGGACAACTAACCTGCAAACCTGCAACACTACATGATTGAATATTATAACAATGCTAATTTTCAAACTGAAGGAGCTGTAGCCTGGCGTGGCACTGCAGTTACATAAACACATTGGCAAATGTGTGTGGCCATGGTAATGAATCATATTATATGAAAGCGAAATGAATAGCCAATCAGCATAGCAGGAAGTAACTAATTAGCATAACTGATTAGTTGAAAGTTAGCACTTTACCAAGACTCATTCCATTCTCACTGTCATATTTAGCTAACATTAACCATTGCTTCTCTTCTATGGGAAAATAATCCATAGAGAGTGCAGAATTAGTAAAACTAGTTAGTAACCCAGCTGCTATATTCAAATTTTGTCATCAACAGTAGTCATGCCGCCTCAAGTTTACTCGCTTTGTTGGCTTGATACACTCCTGGATACGTGAATGTGTAAGAGTTCAAAGGCTCCAGTAGTGTACACGGGTATGTTGTCTGCTGTGGTGGTACCTTTCTGGTGCCCATGCACTATTAGATTGCACAACAAGGAAGCTGACTATACAAAACCACAATTGAATAATTAGCTATAGTGTGAATTAGCAAGCTATGCTTCTCAACCAGTTTAAGCCATCTACACTACCTTTGCTGTGGAGTTCACTGAGATACCAGTGACGTTTAGATCCGTCTTCAACTCCATGTTGTTTGTCATTAAAAAGTAAGCCTTTTGAGCGGCTGAGCCCCTCCAATAGTACTTCAGATTTCCAAGCTAACTGCAATTGTACGCATGCGTGATCGCGCAATTAACAGTGCATGACGTAATCCACTATTTGAGCATGACGCAAAATGAAATGCTGAGTGTAAGATTAGTGTCTCACCTTGCTAGCTATTCCTGTGGGAAAGTTTAACAGAGTTGGTTTCACTCTCCACATAAGGTGTATGGTATTTGTGGTATGTTTATTTAACTATAACATTCGCTTATTCACACCATGTACCACCAATGGGTTTCATACAGAGATTTTTTTCAGTGGGAGGAACCACCTAAATATAGATGCTCCCCTAGCCTCATTCCCAGGTTTCACCCCCCACACATGTGGGAGGGGAGCCTGAGAACCTTAACAAGGTTAGGTCTCCCCCTGGAAGGTTGCTGCTAGAAATCCAGCTCTATTATGTAGGGATGGAATTCGAAATGCCAAAAAGCATTCAAACAAGTGGTAGGGATAGCATAAACACAAAGTTAAATACACATAGTCCCATCCCTACATCTTTTCACATGTCACAGTAACTGCAGGACTAAACCAAATAGGTCCCGGGGTTGCAAACGGGGCGCGTGGACATGGTCCCGCGGGTTGCGAACGGGGCTGGAATGTGGAGATGGAGCTCGCGACACCTGCACACGGGGATATTTTCGCGAGCCAGCTAGTCGCGTGAATAAACAGCTGAACCATAGATAATATAGCTTCACCTATATTATCTATGGCTGAACCAAGGAACCATGATGATGGATAAACTACGACTAAACGACTGGCCTTGTGGAGACTGACGTCTCTGTCTGCAACACATTTCAAAGACTCAACCACGGCTGCCACGGGATAGCTGAGAGAGTGGCTATGCCACTTGAAACTACGTTAGATTAGTGCCGTCGGTCACCAGCCCTCATGTCTCTGCTTACAGAGCGGCTACACAAACTCTACTAACCTGGGAGCTGCAGTAAGCCTTCCTTAATAAAACTATGTAATCGACTTGTGTAGATCTCTGATAGTCTGGTGACAAGCCTATACCCTCCTATGGCCTCCACCTTAATAGGTCCAAATCCCTCCTCCACATTCCAGAGGGCATCTCGTTCCACAACTCTCTCCCAGGTGACATCCCCATAACCAGAGAAGGATTCGACCTACTGGGCTCCCCCATTGGTTCGACCCCCTACTGTGAAGCGTCAGTCCTCCGTCGCGTGCAGAAGGTACTGGAGATCCTGTCCAAGCTTGCAGATCTCCAAGACTCTCAAATGGAGACCACCCTCCTCCGCTACTGCCTTGCTCTCCCCAAGATCGCGTTTGCTCTTCGCACTTGCCCTCCCACTCGTGTCCAGGAAGCCTCCACAGTTTTTGACAACACCATGCGGGATACTCTTTCGGACATTGCTGGTGGTCCCCTTCCAGAATGGGCTTGGCTGAAGGCCTCCTTACCCAGCTCTCTTGGAGGTCTCACCATTCGTCGGGCTTCCCTTCATGCCCCAGCTGCCTACCTGGCCTCGCTGAGCCAATGTAGTGACTTAGTCTCCAAGATCCTTGGGTATGTACCAAAGGTTTCCCAACATCTGTCTCCAGCCCTCTCCGCCCTTGCTCAAGCCGCCGGGAACCCAGAATGGATCTCCATCCAAGAGGTGGACGTACCTCTCCGCCAACGACCCCTCTCTCGTTCCATCGACCTTGCATCCTTTGATGAGCTCATTGTCTGCTCCCAGGATGATCGCTCCAGGGCTCTAGCCCTCTCCACTGCTTTACCCCATGCCGGTGACTGGCTGAATGTTGTTCCCTCCAAGGCCCTTGGTCTCCATCTCCATGACTTGGAATTTCGCCTCTGTCTGCAGTATTGGTTGGGTCTTCGGATGGTCGAGGAGGGGGCTGTATGCCCCGTCTGTCAGAGAGTGACAGACCCCTACGGTGACCACCAGATCGGCTGTGGTGGTAACGGGGATAGGATCCACCTTCATGACTCCATCCGGGATGCTGTTTTCTCTGCGGCTCAGTCCGCTGCCTTAGCGCCCCGGAAAGAAGTCCCTGCCCTGATCCCAGGATCCTCCAGCCGCCCTGCCGACGTCTACCTCCCTAACTGGAAAAGGGGTCAACCTGCTGCCCTTGATGTTACAGTCATTTCCACTCTCCAGAGCCTGACCTTGAGCGGAGCCGCCGTTACACCTGGGTACGCCCTATCTGTTGCGGCAGAACGGAAGAGAGCTGCCCATGCCTCGGCTTGTCACTCCGTGGGTGTTTCTTTTACCCCACTTGTTGTGGAGTCTCTTGGGGGATGGGACTCTGAAGCCATCTCCACCTTCAAGGCCATTGGCCGCCTCCAGGGCCTACGCCTCGGCATTCCTCCTTCGCAGTCCACCCGGCACCTGTTCCAGCGAGTTGCCATCTGTCTTTGGAGGGGTAATGCCACTCTGTGGATTGGTCGACTCCCTGTCCACTCCCCGGAAGTAGATGGAGTACATTGACTCTTGGTCTTTTTTTATTTTTATTTTTAATTCATTGTTTTTATAACACGTATAAGGAACGTAAAAAAAAAAAAAAAAAAAGAAACTTTTGTTCCGCAGTACGTAATACTATACGTAAGATTACATAACGCTTAATGAATATTATTATTAAGTACAGCAAACACATCACGACCCTTTACAAATGTCAGTACGACTTTCAGCTGTTCAGGTTTGAAGTCCAGGTAGCTCAATTCCCTTGCTGCACTTCTGGCTGTCTCTCGTTCTGAGCGGGTGTCAAAGCTACCGTACCATATAGCGGGTTCACGTGGTATCGGTATTTTAATTAGCCGTTCTGCAATCTGATTGGACTGCAAAATTTCTGCAGGGAGTACAAAACGTTATATAGGCTTGTCACCAGACCCTCGCGCTTCGCGCTTCGGGTCTGGCTTCGCCAGACTAGATCTCTGACTCTTCGTGTGCCAAGAGTTTGAAGACGGCACACATGTATCTACACGGACGCCATCTTGATTCCCGGGGGGCCCTCTGGGGCCCAAAACGTGACGGACATATATATAAACACTAGCTGAGATTTGGAGCCCATTGAACGCGATTATAGGCCTCGCTGCCCTCGGCAATTATACATTCATGTCCAGGTCCACACTGTAGTGCGGTCAAGTACAATTGTCTGAAAATAATTAACATAACTATATTTATGTCCAGGTCACGCCACCAAACAAGGAAGCCAGGAGTGTTTTTTTTCGATTTAGTAATCCTTTGAAACTCTAGCAAAACCTACGGTGGATCTAACGCTTTGGAGCCCTGCTTGTTGATCGTTTGACTCTGAGTCGTTCTCAAGAAATGGAAGTGCAATTATACAACTCGGCTGGGGCTCTTGGAACGATTGGACCCTGTAAGTGCTAACTCCCACATAAAATGTATAATTATATGTTTATGCAAGGTACTTAATTACGGTAATTAAGTAGCCTTTTGTAACGATGGGTAGTCCTCGCTCGTGCGATGGAGCATACTATGGCTTCCGCATCTTTGTTTACTCAGAAAACAGCTGACTGAGAGAATGACTGGTGGAAAATTGTTGGGTGATTTGGTTGTGGTAACTTATTCAGAATGCATATAGACACTTCACCATTATGATGTGAATAATTCGGAATGGGATAACCAACAGCTAGCTAGATGCACGAAGGAACAGCTCATTCTCTTGCCTGTCCAGTCAGCAGCAATTGCTTTTGCACATAGATAATATACACTTTTGCATAACTGCGTATATGAGCATATATCCTACTTAATATGACTGCATCCATTGAAACTGTATTGAGAGCAACTATATAATTATTATAGTGATAACCGCCGCCTCGGACTGGAGCTGAGCAGTGCGAATGCAACTCGATTCCCGCGAGGCTCTCTGCATGGAATACCATGTATACACTAGTTATAGAATTCTTTCTATGATACCGGAGAAAATACAGGAATTTTGACACAAATGGTACCTCATACATGCCAAACTTCAGCCTTACCCGCTGTCGATGGACCTCCCACCGATGTTCCCTTCTCTTGCTACTACTACTTCTGTGTTGCTGCGCACGTAGCCTCCCTACTTACTGCCGCCTCTCTACAGACGATTGCATCATGGTACAGTACTCTTCTAGCCTTAAGCTTGTTCCCCCGCACGATCGAGCGAAGCGAGCGAGGCAAAGCGGCTTTACCTCGCTCGCTTCGATCGCTCGTGCAGGGAAGGCCTGGGAACGAGGGTGGTACTCTTCATTTGTTTGGTACTACTATAGCTTCACCTGCGGTGTACTACACGTGCAGCAATGCCGCGCCCACAGTAAATATGTATGCATTCCTGTAGCGTTACTTATATACACACATACATACATACATACATACTCGAGTCTCTCGCGCAATTATAGAATGCAATTATAGAATTCATTAGAATACGAATGCAATCTATACGTAGAATGCATTCAGAACGCAATTATAGAATGCAATTATAGAATTCATTAGAATACGAATGCAATCTATACATAGAATGCATTCAGAACGCAATACATATATAGAGAATGTATGCATAATGGAGGTAGAGCTGCAGGTAGTTGTTGTTGAGCTAGTCTCGTGGCCAGTCGACGTTCCATCCCACAGCTACCACAAAGTTGCTTCCTGTTGAATACATACTCGAGTCTCTCGCGCAATTATAGAATGCAATTATAGCTAAGGGGGGCAGAATTAGTGAAGGCAGTGGTTCAGGATTGGGAAGACACAGTGAAGAGGGTAGCATCAAAAGAAATTGGGGAAAAGGTGATAGTGTGTGGCAAAGCAGCGAGATGGTGGGATGAAGAGATTAAAGATAAGATTAGGTTAAGAAGACAGGTTTACAAAGAGATTCAGAATGGTAGGGAAGATAAAAGGGAACAGTATTACAAGTTACGTTCAGAAATCAAGGAATTGGTACATAAGAAGAAGTTAGATAGTTGGAATGAGGTGATAGAAAAGGCTAATAAAGATTTTGATGTAAACAAGAAGGAATTTTGGGCATTTGTTGGCAGGACTTCCAAAGGGTAGTCGTAAGAGCATTGCTTCATTAAGGAGTAGTTCAGGTTCATGCGTAACCAGTACAAAGGGGAAGCTTGAAGTTCTACATGAGCATTACGGTAAGCTGGGTACAGCATCAGTAGATGATCAGTTTGATGATAGCTGGAGAGAGCATGTAGAGAGTAAGGTGACAGAGTACAGCGAGATGTCTAGTGCACGGAAGGATAAGGTTTTAGACAGGGATATAAGTTATGCCGAAATTAAAAAGTCTTTGAAAAGTCTAAAGAATAACAAAACTGGAGGTAATGATGGCTTAGTTGGGGAGCTTTTTAAGTATGGTGGCTCTGGAATGGCGAATCTGTTGAAAGCTTTATATGAAGTAGTCTGGACAGAAGAGGGTATTCCTAAACAATGGAGGCAAGGATTAATTGTTAGTTTGTATAAGAAAGGTGATGCTGAGGATCCAGGTAATTACAGAGGCATTACTCTATTGAACGTTGTTGGTAAACTGTTTTGTAAGATTTTAAATAATCGCTTGGTAATAAGATTAGAATCGGAAAAGGCTCTTCATGAGGGGCAGGCAGGTTTTAGAGCGAAAAGAAGTTGTGTTGATAATGTCTTTACTTTGAACGAGATCATACAAGGCAGAATAAGAGACAGAAAACACACTTATGCTTTTTTCTTAGACGTCCAGAAGGCTTTTGATACGGTTTGGCACGATGGTTTATGGTTTAGGTTGTGGGAATTGGGTGTTAGGGGTAGGATGTGGAGAGTTATTAAGAAGATGTATGACATTACAGAGAGTGCTGTTTTACTGGAGGGGGAAAAATCCAAACCATTTGATATAAGCCAGGGGGTAGCACAGGGTTGTAGTCTATCGCCTACCCTATTTTCCATTTTTATTAATCAGTTACTAGATGAGGTTGAGAAAGCTGGGCTTGGTATAATCATTAAGAATGATGTTAAGGTTGGGGGACTAATGTTTGCAGATGATTTTGTTGGTTTAACTACTAATGCGGAGGATTTACAAAAGTTGATTAATGTAGTACAAGGATTTTGTAACAAATGGAGGTTGAAATCTAACATCAAAAAGAGTGCTGTTGTGGTATTTTCTAAGGTGGCTATTACAGATATGTGTGCGTGGAAGTGGGGAGATAAAGTAATTCCAAGGGTTGTAAGTTACTGTTACTTGGGGATTGAATTTGCTGAGATAATGGGAAGAAAAAGCTTAATCGTTTGCACCGGTTTGTAAGTAATAGAAATATCAGTACCGTTGCAAGGAGATTATTGTTAGTTTCAGTACTTCGTCCTACTTTAGAATACGGTAGTGAAGTGTGGGCTTGTAATAAACGGCAGACAGCTTCCTTAGAATCCATTCAGCTAGGAGCAGCTAAGAAGATACTTGGCTGCTCTTCCAAAACATGTAATGAAGCGGTAAGGGGAGATATGGGGTTAGAGTCCTTGAAAGGGAGGAGGGATAGAAGCAAACTTAAGTGGTGGTATAAAGTCAATAAGTTGGATAATGAGCGGTATCCTAGAGTACTATTAGATGCTGAGTGGGAAGTGAAACCATGTAGAGGTAGGCAGAGGAAAACTTGGATGAAAGTAATTAATGAATTGCTGCTGCAGTTAGATTTAGATAGCCAAGAGGTATTAGCTGCAGATAATATTAATTTGTTTTTAGATACGGTAGACGAAGTGTTGAGGGATAGAGAATACAAGGACTTTAATGACAGCTTGAATACTAAAGTTAAGTTGAATCTGTACAAGTCTTTCTGTAAGGAAATAGAATTCAAGAATTATTTGCAGGGGGTAGGTGATCCGGGTACAAGATTATTGTTTAAGTTTCGGTCAGGTACGAACGGTCTGAATGAAGAGTTAGGAAGACATAGGGGTAAAAATGATGATAGGCAGTGTAAATTATGCAGGGGTGAATGTGAGAGTGTGGTACATGTTCTCTGGGAGTGTTCAGCATATGACAGCATTAGAAATAATTTCATGGTAGAATTAGAAAATCTATTGGGGGGGAGGTTTGGGGAGTTTAGTACACTTGATAATTTTAATAAGGCAAGCTTTATTTTAGGGTTTGAGAATTGGAACAGGGATGATTTTAAAGCATTATTAAAGCTAGTTAAGAGCTTTGTATTATTGATATGGGAGACTAGGAAGAAGGAATTGTATGGTGATCAGGATTGTGTGGTCTCTGGTTGTTCTTGCTCTTGTCCTCTGACTGGAGGTCTTACAAGCTCCGCCTGCGTCTGTGGGTGCGTGGTCAATGGCGTAAGCGCTACGGCAGCAACATGAGTATATTATTATTATTCTAGAATTCATTAGAATACGTTATACGAATGCAAGAATGCAATACATATATATAGAATGTATGCATAATGGAGGTAGAGCTGCAGGTAGTTGTTGTTGAGCTAGTCTTGTGGCCAGTTGACGTTCCATCCCCCCCCCTACCTGCAGCTCTACCGCATACATTCTATATATATGTATTGCATTCTGAATGCATTCTATATATAGATCGACTGGCCACGAGACTAGCTCAACAACAACTACCTGCAGCTCTACCTCCATTATGCATACATTCTATATATATGTATTGCGTTCTGAATGCATTCTATATATAGATTGCATTCGTATAACGTATTCTCTATAATTGCATTCTATAATTGCGCGAGAGACTCGAGTATGTATGTATGTATGTATGTGTGTATATAAGTAATGGCGAAAGAACGTCTGGTGTCCTCCACATTGATGACAATGTGGATGCTCAAAGCAGTAAGATAGTTGTGGGTTCTACTGCTAACAGATTTGTGTATTTTTCACTTATGCACTCATTCTATAGGTCAATGTTCTTGGACTAAAAACTTGCAATGTCCATCTTTTCATCCATTCAAGCATGGAGTCCACACGGCTCCAAAGCACATTTCAAAACAAAATTTGAAGCAGTTCAGCCTTGAAATTGTCGAATCCATTTTCAGCAATGAGCTGGCATCCCTGTCTTCCAAGTCAACATTCAACAGGAAGCAACTTTGTGGTAGCAGTGGAAAAGATCACACGGAGGAGCTCCCCACTAGGTGCCTTGTCTCACTTGGTAACAAACCTACACCTACAAAATACATCGATTTGGATTCCGAGTCCAATTACAATTCCTGGAAGAAAGAGGGAGATGACTACGTCGAGAGCACGTATAAGAACCGGATCCCAATTCTAACAGGAGGAGAGTCAAAAGATGAGAGTACTAGTACTGATGGGCTCAGTTCTGGTCAAGATGACGCTTCACCAGATCCAAGTGATGGACGGTCTTCGGATTCCTCCTGCCATTCTTGGAATGTCTGTGGGTTCATTTTTCTTTGCCTCCTCGCATTAGCAATAATTGTTCTCTCAGTGGGTTACAATGTTTCCTCCCTTGTTTCAACTGATCTAATGTTCCTAAACCATCAGTTAGAACATGCCCTTCCACCTCAAGACAGCACAAACAATTCCTCTCGCTCTACTTGTGACATTACAACTCCACATAAAACTTCCATATTAGTGAAACCTCTGAAACAATTTCCCCATCTTGACCTCCCAGTCTGTGCACTTAACTCTGGTAGTACCGAAATGGTCATGTGTTTGCTCACTGATAGCCCCCAAATCCATCGATATCTCTGTCCCACTTCACCCTCGGTTCCGACCAAGTCTGGCCACACTGACATCCATACCCACATCCACAAGGAAATTGCTTGGAGCAATTATTCAGAAGCAATCATGCCAACTGCCCGATCTATCCAATGTGACAAGCCTTATATCCATTCTGACGACACCCTTATATGGCACACACAGTACTATGAGGCATATCCAGAAATGGAAATTCAGTATGCCAATGCATCACACATTCTGACCATCTTCTTAACTGTACTATACATGTCCAGTCTTAGAAATAAGACCAAGCGTCACACAATTGTTGCCGCTAGTCAGCAAGACAAACCTCACTCTTTATCTTCAAGCACTAAAGTGAGATTGATATCTGCTGATCTCCCCCCTGATAGGCCACCTCAAAGCAACGGTTTCAGCTCAGCTGAGAGTGAAGCTGAACCAGACTCTAGGTCTTTAGTTTGCAATAGAAACTTGTCACACTCAATGACAGAACACCAGAGCCATAGCTGTAGACTTCCTTGCGACACCAGCAAAGTCAATTTCACCCTCAAAGAAGACACTGTGTGTGAGAGCTGTGATGTGGACACTGCTAAAGAACCAGATTCTAAGTTTGTAATTTGCCACTCTACTGATAAAAACTTCCCACACCCAATGACAGAATGCAGTAATAGACTTCCCAGAAAAGACAATTTCACCCTCAGAAAAGATGCTGTGCGTGAGAGCTGTGATGACATGGACACAGTCTGTTGTACTACTCCTGCACTAGAGCTGTTACACTTCAGTACTAGTGGAGAAAGAGCTACCAGTCACAACCTTTCAGAATATCCACTGGCCGACTGTGGCAACACCCTTGGTTTTAATACCCACTCCAAGCCAGACGCAGGTCCTGCCAGAGACGGTGTGACCCCAGCTGCAACATCTGAAACAGCCGTGACAGAAGAAACCTCAGCTCGTCTACCCAGCACCAGTTGTTCCAGTGATGTTATTGAGGGAATAGGCTGTTGCCATAGTGAAGATGATAAACTGGCTGAGTGGGATTCATTTTGTCTAAAGAAACAATGGAGCAGTGAATCCTCTTGCTTTGTGAGTAGCAGCTCCTCTTTGCTAGACCCGAGTGAGGAACCTTTGTCTCTCACCGATCCACTTTCCAAGACACCAGACCATACACAGGAGCACATTGATGGTGGGGGAGGGGGGAGTGGCAGTGGGAGTGGCACATCCTGTGGTGGAGGAAGTGGAGGAGGAAGTGAAAGTGGGGGTGGTGGTGGTGGTGGTAGTAGTGGCAATTCGGGGAGCGGGCATGGCCAGGGTGCTGGTGGAAGTGGGGATGACGGGGGGAGGGACAATCGAGACAGAATCAGGAGAGACGGAAATCTACACACCCCCGCTGACGACGAAAACCCGAGGCCCAAGACTCCAGAAAAAGTAAAAGTGAAAAAACGCCACCCACCTGATGACCAACAATCGCCTGATAGTGGCTACAAAATGAAGCCATCTTCAGCATCGTCAACCGTGGACCATACTAAGCCATCCTCAATGCCTAAAACTGACTGCTCTTCACACATTAGCTTTGAACAAGACAAATCAAGCCCTACAGAGAATTTGGAATTACACCCATACTTCCCTATAGGTGGACAGCTACCACAACCCAACCAATTTGAACCACACACAGGTGAAGATGGTGAGAGTGGAGGTAAGGCTAGTATCGAACCAAAATATGTCATTGAACACGCTGCTCACGAGCAGCTCACCACTGAAGAATCTCAACAACAGTATGGAGCCTCAGAGGTGGTCAACTCCCACCTCCAGCCACGTCTTGAGCTAGCAGAGGACCAACCGCTTCCCAAGTTTGAGATCCCAAACAAAGAACACCACTCCTCTCCTGTGTCTGATAAAACCCAGGCTCAAAAGTGCCCCCCAAACCGACGGCATGATTCCCGACCTCCCCTATCAAACTCTCAGGATGCCCCTGTACCCGCTACTGCTGCATC
The DNA here is from genome assembly GCA_963921505.1 of Phakellia ventilabrum. Lineage (NCBI taxonomy): Eukaryota > Metazoa > Porifera > Demospongiae > Axinellida > Axinellidae > Phakellia > Phakellia ventilabrum. Next base: position 661,033 of record OY997396.1, on the reverse strand, counting down.
ACCCGAATGCAGTGCTCAGGAAGAGCTTCAAGTTCCGATGTCAAGTGGGGGGTGCACACTGGAGACACAAGGACACCAAAGGCCGCCATACTCAACTGGAACAAGCCTGGTGTTGGAGATCCCTGGTGGTAATTACGTCCATCCTGAGACTCCTGACGATGATGATTCAAGCCTGGGTCGGGAACGTCCTCCAAGACGCCACTGTAGCCCTCTCCAATTCTCCTCTCCATATGTAGAAACCTCAGAAGCCTCCAGCCCTACAATTGCCACCAACGACCAGGTATGTGTGAGTGCTTATGTTTCTAGAACCTCAGTAAGGTTGTTGACTTAAATATGTGTTAGTATTCTGAACCTCGACAGGTGGATGGTTGTGTAAACTACCATTAACTATATTAAGAGACTAATTTTGCATGAAGGCTTATAGTCAACATGTCATAGTCAGCATGGAAAAGAGATTGAGCCAGTAAATTCATTGTAAAAGTTGCATATTCGCAATCTTATGGATTTAAAATTAGTACACTTCACTGCTTTATGCCTTATGTTTCTGATTATAGGAGCTATATGAGTATATGAATAGCCACCAAGCGGTGTTGTATTTATCAAAAAGGAACTTCTATCAATCTATAAGCCGAGCTACAGAAGAACGTACAGTTCAGTACAAACAAGAAGGAAGCCAGTATGCTGGAATATTACATGAACCTCCCAGTACTGATCAGGTGATTGTGACAGCATGCGACGACAGCCTTTGCCATATTTTAGTTAGAGCCCAGTTTCTACCATTTGAAGAAAACAAGGCCACACTACTACGTCTAGATTCTACTCGGGGAAAATGGTTCTTTACTGATCCTCTCAGCGGGTGTGAAGTGTGGATTGCTACTCGAGATGAATCAGAACCAATCATCTTTCATATCAATGCAAACCAGTGTAAAGATAAAGAACAAAGTTTGAAAGAAAAAGAGAAAATGGCTCGCCAAGCTTTGGCCTATGTGAACAGACAGTATCCGGGATGCCAATTCAGATACCGCATCATCTATATAAGACATTATAAGCAAGGTCCAGAGCGCCGTAATCTTCAAATCTACGTAGAAGATTTCATGGACCATTTCCCTGATGTGAGAGTAGGTGGATGTGATGATGCAGGCATTTTCTACGGAGAGTGTGTTTCTTCTGCAACTGGCAGCATGAACTCTTTGCAGTATAGTAACTGGAAATTCCAAATTAAGCCATGTTTTGGTGGTGAGCATTTTGAGATCGGTAAAAACTTATCTGACAAACTAAAGGTGAGTGCATATTAATTATTATGACAATATTTGGTTAATGTTTTCAGCCATATTGCTTGCAATGGCTTCCCCATTGTGAAACTAGGTTATGACTTATGTTCTTAAGCATCTCCTTGGTAACCATGCATGTACTTGACTAAGATGTGCCAATCCTCTACACGAATACTGCTTACTGATAGCTTACTTGACGTATCCCACATACAGCTGCCGGATTTGACCGGTCCTTTGGTAATCCCAGACCTCCCCGTTTCATGTTCATTGTGTTAACCTACTTTTATTCTCACTTTGATATTATACATACACACGGAGCATGCACAGTAAGGCCTGTCTTCTATTATCCATGATATTTTGTTTACCACCTTGTATAAAAATCACAGGAAGAGAATAGTCTGCCAGTGTATATGCAACCCCAACGGAAGGAAGAGCTTCCATCAGCAAGTAGACGGTGGGTGCCAAAGACTCGAGTATGCCGACCTCGCCAGGTAGGTGTATGCAAATATGAATAGAGTCACTGATGTTTAACAATTTCCTTGAACTAATATATAGGTACCTGTATTATAAATAGCTAGATCTATACCTTCAGCTGCACGCAGTACTAGAGAATACTGTCCCAGGGTGGAACATACATGGTTAGAGGGGGGGGGGGGGGGGGCATTATTCACCAGTGAATGTTGTCCGGGGGACATTTTGTGGGGGGACAGCATACGTGGCTACGCAGTGATCCATATTACTATTAGTACTACGTGTAGTAGTACTATATTATCCATGGTGAAATTCCAAAACATTTTATACTCATTGCATGTATTACATGCATACTCTTGGCCCGGCCACTCAAATGTAGCTTGCTCCAGCCTTGACTCCAGAAATTAGTAATTACAGTGGACTCTATTTCTGCAGGTTGAGGCTAATGAAAACAGTGACACTGACCAACCAGATAGAAGTGACCAATCTGAGAAGGACAGAGATTGTAGTATTCAGTAGGGCTAATTATGTATTATAAGTATCTTGTCTAGAGGTTATTCACTTTCTGCATGCCACTGACAGTATGTATACATGTGCATTAGGATATAGGTGAGCTTTAGAGCTAAATAAATGCATTAATGTGATGCCTTTTATTTTTTATGTTATAATAATCAGTATCAATACAAAGAGTTTAATGATGGCTTGAATAGTATCGGACTGGGAGTTAATCAGAGCAATTCCCCAATGGAATTGGGACAAGTATGATTTTAAAACCTTATTAAAACTAGCGCTCCTGAGACTAGTAAGAGCTTAGTGTCATTAATTAATCTGGGACACTAGGAAGAATAAACTATCAGGATGGTGTAATCTCTGGTTGCTCTTGCTCTGGTGCGTGGTCAATGGCGTAAGCACTACAGCAGTAACATTAGTTTAGACCATATATGAATAATTAATGAGGTAAATCCTTTGAAGTATGCCGGTTAGTAGAGGGTGTTTAAATAGGTTAAAGCCCTCTAAGCGGTATCCAGCACTTTGATGTCTTCGCACCTCTAGATTGTTTACATGTATATAGTCTAAGTAGGATAGACACCTGGCTCTCAGGATTTAACCTACTTAAACACCCTTGGGAACCTTGGAAGTGTTAATTGAGTCTCGGGCTCCGCCCTCGACTCTATTAACACTTCCTCGGTTCCCACGGGTGTTTAAGTAGGTTAAATCCCTCTAGCTAGGTATCTACATAGTAGTATCACAGGTTTGGGAACAAGACAAAGCAGTGGAATGCATATAACCACTATAATAGTACAGGGCTATGGGTGGGTAGGCAAGCATGCAGCTAACTGCAGTGCACTAGCTCACACTTGGTGGGTAGCTCACGCTTGCCTATAATAAATTCTTGAGCATGAGATCCAAGAGAAAAACATCTACACATGCAGTGCCACTGTGGAAGCGAACATGTTAACTATAAGGTGGTGCTTTCCCTCAGATTACGCGTCACTCATGAGTGAGCCCCGTTCCCATGTCAGTCGTCTACTGAAAATGGTCGTGGGGGTATAGATATTCGTTTTGTCTTCTGTGGCCGACCAAAATTACAAGGTCAGATTTGTTTAAGTAGCTGCACGCCTAAATTGTCTTTAGTCATAAGTTAGACAATCACAAGCAGCGCGAGATCGAGACAAAGCTTACCTCAGGTAGCTATATACCCGTCTCCCACGTTGTCTTTGCTTGTCTGTGATTGTCTCAGTTGATAATGTTTAATACTCACATCCGATCGGCTGATTCTTTTTAATGAGCTGATTGGCATACTAACACTTCTAAATCACCACTTCTGGGCCATGATTGTGCTAAAGATAGCAGTCAGTTGGGCCTTGGGGGGGGGGGGGGGGCGAACAGTTGAAGCAGATATGGTATCACAAGTGGTTCTCCCCCCTTCATACATACGAGTACCATTTATCAGAACCGTGTATTTTTAGATGATGCGTTCATGATACAGAATTAGATGCATGATACGGAATCTGTATAGTAGGATAATCTCGGTATCAGACACCTAGGAGTAGTCTAGTCTTAGTCTCATTCCCAGACCCTTCACAGCACCAGTGGAGGATCTGGGGAACGAGACTGGTGCTGTGAAAGGTCTGGGAACGAGACTAGTATTAGTCTTGTTCCCAGACTAGCTAACAATCGCTGCTAGTATCAGGAGTATTCTGCCATGTAAGATGTAGGCTACGAATGAGATTAGTCTGGATCCAGGACTGAGCTTTACTTTGTAGTGCTAATTGCCGACTATGGCTAATAATGTGTCTTTCTACACACAGAACAGGAGACAAGTCAAGTATGTGAAACATAGAGAAAAGAATCACATCACTGTCGGTGCTGAAGACAACCAATGACAATGGAGTGAGTTGGGGATCTGGATATGCACTTTTGTATGATAACGTTCCATCTTATTGACCAGTTAGTTTTCAGCTCTGTGCTTTGCTGGTTCATAGCAACCACATTTTCATGGGTGATGAAAACGCATCGAGAGAGAATTGGCTAGGTCCTCTGCTCATTATCAGGAGCTCCAGTAGCTCAGTGGGTGAGAGTAGAATGTCCTGGGTTCAATCCCTAGTTAGCTGGCCCCGATATTTTTTTCCTCTCTCGATAATTCTCTAGATCTATCTTAAATTTGAATGCTGGTACCTGTATGTTGACAACAGAAGGCCAATGAAAGTTGCCCTTATTCAGTGGGGCTGTGTTAGGGTGACGCTGATTGTGTTAATATTCAAAAACGTGTTCCAGATCTCTAATAATCATATTTCATCTTCCCTTGACCCATAATTACAAAACTAGGTGAATGCAGAGCATTGTGGGGTGAGCGTGAGCGAGGTAACCGGCGGTATGTGGCGGCTCTCGTAGCTCTAGCCCTCTGATGCTGCGTGGCTTGTTGGTGATCTGGAGACATGGCAGCTCTCCTCTGTCAGTATCGCTGAAGCCTCATTCGTGCCGTAAGTTCAAGGATAGTAAAGAAGTAACTCTAGACTGACGCCATTGTTGGAAATGAGAGAAAAGGATTACAGTACGTTAACAGAATATGTGGAACATCATACGTACATAAATGCAGCATTCACATCACTAGTGTGGGACAAGCATGAGCAAGCCCCTCACATGTGAGTTCCCCCTGAAAAAAACAAAAAAATGCTCCACCTCAATGTCCATGCAGTAGCTACACCTCTACAGCTACGGTGACCCTGGAGGCCTGCGTGGGAGTACTTTCTTAGAAATCTAACAATAGCTATCAACTGGTAGCAAACATACATACCTCACTATATATTAATCGCTAGGAAGCCACTATCACTACACCTCTATCTCTCTTAGTCTCGTGGGCCAGCCCCCTTCCGCAAAATGGGAGGGCCCGCGAGACTATATCTCTCTATGCTGACCCTACAAATCCTTGCCCGGAGTTAAAGTATGGGAACTTGTGGTTTTATATTAAGAAACCTCTGAAGTCAGCTTCAGTCTACTTTGTCAACTTCTGTTGCTTACTAAAAATCTAATATTAACACTACTTCTTATTACAAGAAGAGTATATACTTTAATTGCCTGGAGTCTCCCTAATATGACATAAGGCATTTCTCGGGCTAGCCTGAGAAGAACTACTGGTTATAACCTAGTTACGGATGGGACTGATCAATGAGAAGCAAAGATTCGGTTAGTCCGTTATCTTTAGTTATATCTGCGGGTTTGTGACACTTTGGCATGTTTTTCATACTATAGCTAGGTCAGCAGCAATCAAATAATCGAATTAATTTTGTATCTTGTATATGCGAGGCCGATGACAATGTTGAGTGAGTGAGCACACTGCTGTTATACCACTTGCCAATTCTATGTACCACTTTTCAGTCTCATTCTCATACTGATAGCTGTGTTTTATTAAGAGATGGTATATGTACCACATGTGTTGGGGCTGGGACAAGGAGCTCGTCTGTTCTATCTCACCCAAAATTACAAACCTGCCAGAACTCTTAGTTCCCAAGGAGATGTGGTTCTGTATGCATTTTACATATCTCATGCCCTTCTTTTGCACTGAGCCATCCCAGATAGCAGCTGTACAGGAAACTGGCACTAGTACGGATTCCCCAGCTATTTGCCCTAATTATAGTGCCACCAGTATGTAGTGTAATTTTTGTGCTCTAACTAAATGGCTACCGGACAGAAAACAGAGTGACTTCCTGTATGAATGTCATTATCACACTGCTGTAAGGTGTTGTAAGGGGGTTTCCCATGATAGGCTTGACCAACAGGAAACTATGAATTCCCCAGTGTATAAGTATACAGCTACCATGCAATGCAATTAGTTGCCTCGCTTCCCACTTCGCGATTAATACTCATATATTTATGCATGATTGGGAACAATTTTTTTATGGATCTCTATATCAATATGCCTTTTAGGAAGCTGTTGTTACCTGTTCAGGACATTGGTTCTCTTGGACAATTGGGTGCTCTTCACTCCAAATATTTGCAGTTAGTAGACACACTGCTCGGATACAAACTCTCCTCAGACATACCACAAGATCTTGAGACCACATTCAAGAAACAGAAACAGGATGAGGGTAGCAAAACTGTGCATGGCAAGAAACCTGACACCATAGATGTATGTTTCCATGAGAATAGAAGAGAAAAGGGAAACAGTTTGCGTGACCTCGTACAGAAAACATTAAAGAAATTGGAGGATGCAAAGATAGCTACCGAAGTGTGCATTGACAAAGAAGTACATGCTCTTTCTGCTTTGGTAAATAATTTTGAAGAGTGTTTGCTGAAAGGAGAATCAAGTGTACAGAAAGATCCTAATATCATGCATGGTGACTTTGGCAGTTACTGCATACAGGATGCACACGTAGCAAGCCATGTTACCATAAAAGCCGTGAAGGTTTTTGAAGAAGTCAAGGAGTCTCCACAGTATCAGAAGCTCGATACGAATGTATTCAGTAGCACAGCCATGTCTGCCCAGGCTTCAGAAAAAGAGAATGATACATACCAAGCTTTTCTTGTCACTGTCCAGAAAGAATTGGACGTGTATCTGCAGCAGATCTACATTCCTCCAGGAATGGAAGAGCAAACCAGATTTCAGATCTCCGTACCACTGTTAGAAATTCAATTGTTGGTACCGATCCTGACTCACACTACAGCTCCACCAGGTGGCCAGAAAGAGACCAGCAGCCAATTACAAAGGTATAGCACCTACGCTAGTTCTGAGTCTTCACAACCAAGTCCACACTCAGATTATAGCCAACAAAATGATCCCAGCAATTACCTGCATCCTATCCCGCAAAAAAAGTGTGCACCAGACAAGGCCACCTCTGCTACAAAGCAGGCTGCCACTTTTACACCTACTACCGATGCAGTTCAATGCGAAAGTGTAGACGGTGGTGCTGAATATGTTTCAGGCCTGATGTCAGCAAAGAGCTCCAAAGACAACCAACCCAGTTTTTATCTGCGGGTGTCTGCAGCCACTGAATCAGTAGTTGTCCCAAATGATGCTCACGCAGTCCCAGTGTCTGAAGCAAGCTCTAATGATGCGAGTAGCGATCTGGTAGTGGTGACAAATGCATTACATCATACTCGTTCCAACTCCAGTAACCTTTCGGGATCTGTGCATACAGCAGATGAGGTAAGTGAGCCCTTACATTCTATCAGAGCATCCAACACTTTATCTAGCACATGTGAAAGTGCTGCTACAGAAACCCTCTATGCCGATGGGAATGAGTTGGAAGTCAGAGTTTGTAGTGATGGCGTACACTATAGCTGCCTGGAATGTGACACTAACCATCTCAGTTTTGCAAAAGGTGAAACCAAAGAGCCGCTATCATCGGAGAGTCCAGGCTGCCCAAAGTCTAATCTGCAGCTGGTAGATATGATTGACGAGTCACTAGCTGTGGTAGACAATCTCAATGTTGCCAGAACTGTCCCACACAGTAGACAACCAAGGCATGAAGCCATAGTCAGATCAGATATCGATTTAACCAGCTCAAGTTTAGTTCACAGTGCTTTGCTGCTGCATGTGGATCCCAACATCTGTACAGGCCTATGTGAGTCCAATGGTACCGTAACAGCAGCAAAAAGATTGTCCCGGCAAGACCCCATTAAGCTGCTCCAACCTCTGGAGGCTTGCAAGAGGGACCTAATTGAAGCTGAAGGGTCCACAGACGTACCTCCATCAACATCACCAGCCTCACACGGGCTCTTTAAACCCCACGGCACCAGGAATTCTCAATCGGGTGCAGCTTTGAGCGAAAAACTAAATGAACTGCAGCTACCCTTAAAACAAAAGTGTCAAATATCCTCAAAAGGTGAAACCAAACATCCACTATCACCGGAGAGTCCAGGCTACCCACCTAATCTGCAACTGGTAGATATGATTGACGACAAGCCTGAAAGGACAAATACAGGAAAAGAAAATCTTGAGTCACTAGCTGTGGTAGAAAGTGATTGTCTCAATGTTGCCAGAACTGTCCCACACAGTAGACAACCAAGGCATGAAGCCATAGTCGGATCGGATATCAATTTAACCAACTCAAGTTTAGTCCACAGTGCTTTGCTGCTGCATGTGGATCCCAACATCTCTACAGGCCTATGTGAGTCCAATGGTACCATAACGGCAGCAAAAAGATTGTCCCTGCGAGTGCCCGTTAAGCTGCTCACACCTCTGGTGGCTTGTAAGAGGGATACACAGGTCCTAGTTGAAACTGGAGGGCCCAAAGACACACCTCCATCAGCCTCACACAGGCCCAGCAAGAAATGTGAAGTTCTACAAGTTACTGGAAATGGTGCTGACAAAAGTATAAATTGTAGGGGCATTGGTTTTAAACCCCACAGCACCTGGAATCCTCAGTCAGATGAAGCTCTGAGAGAAAAACTAAATGAACCGCAAGTACCCTTAAAACAAAAATGTCAAGTATACCCAGAATGCTCAGGCTGCACATCTAACCCAGAACATTTTCCTCATGGGTCCTCACTCTTCACCGCATGCAATGATCACTTCGGGACTTGCCGCTTTCCCCTTCCAGCTGCCTGCTCGGAAAACTATGCACCATTTGCAACAGATAGAACTACCCTCAACCTGCAGTGTCCCATGGAAATTACTCGAGCTGACAGAGCCTGCACGCCAACTAAATACACTGATGTCACCATTCAGCAACTGCCGTGTGATTGCTTAGCAGAATGTGTAGACAGATTAGACCAGCCATATCATTTTCTCAGAGCTCCTCCTAGCACTGCCAGGATTTGTGGGTCACGACTTCCTTATCAAGGCTGTAATATAACCGCATCTCCAGTTGATGATGAAAAGAGCAAGGACAGAAGCTCAAGTAGTAGTACTAGTAACAATTCTAGTAGCCGTGACAGCTCCAGCAGCAGTAGTGAGGGTATCGGTGATGGTGAGAACCCCAATCCAGATCAAGGAGGAGGAGGGGGTTGTGGTGCTAGCGGGAGCGGACAGGGTGGCGATGATGATGACAAGAAACCCCTAAAGAAAGGACCAAATTCGAGCAAGAAAAAGAAGCCCAGGGAGAAGAAAAGAAAGAAGAAAAGAAAGAAGAAAGTGAGAAAAAAGAGGATAAAAGTATGGAGTGAATTCAAGGAGAATTCTTGCTTGCCTGACAGTCCAGATCAAGGACTAAAGTCTCATGCTGTGGGTAGCAGCAGCCCAGAATACCAAGATAAACACAGGCAAAAAGGGAACGATGGCAGAAAACCCATACAAGCTGACTGCACAAAAGAACTTCCCCGTTCTCCAGTTCGAAAGCAAGTACACCATCCAAAAAATCAGCAGCAAGCACCAAAACTGCCGATTCCTTTGGATCCAGTTACTGCCCAGGACTCTCTTGAGATGAACATTTCAGAGAGTAATCCTTCAAGCATTGGTAATTTGGATGGTAGTTGCATTGCAGGCCTTCACTCTGCAAGTGTAAAACAGACTAACACTGTGCCGATAGAGGGAAATATTTCACAGCCATTATTACAACCCTCACCCTCTCCCTCAGGTCAGCATGGACCACACAGACAGCAGGGATTCAAGCCAGAGATTCTGTCCATCCAAGATGGTGCCATGCATGCTGAAGAAGATGGCAATGGCAGCACATGGCCCTTAGATAAGGCCCGACCGTTTCTCATACTGGAAAAGAATGCTTCCCCAGGTGGCAGCAGTGGTGAGGCCGGCCATCTGTCTGGACATTCCACTGAGGGTAGCCATGGCAAGAGTTCCATGCATGCTACAGAAGAGACCAATGGCTGTGTACAATTTGTGGCCACAACCCCGCCTTCTCCTACCCACTGCCATACTCCAGGTAGACGAGAAGGATTCTTGCCAGAGCAAAATACTTCACCCGATGGCAACCCTGCCGTGACTAACCAACCAGCCGTACTGCCAACCATGCTATCATTATCACCCACTCAGGATAACTGCAAGGGAGAACCGAAACCTGACAATTCATCTGTTCATACTGGGAAAGATACCAAAGATACTACACATCTCGTAACCCAGTCCCCCTCTTCTCCTAGAGTCCAGCCAAGCAGATTGGAAAGGTTTATGCCAGAAAAAATCACTGCCTCTACTACCAACCTTACAGCCTGCAAACCATGTGTACCTTCCATCAAGGGAAATCACCAACATCTCCCTGAACAGCAACGGGTATCACCCACTAAGTGCCCAGACAGGCTGGACAGGTTCTTACCAGAGAACTATATTGGATCTGCAAGTCATGTCACTAATCCAGAGAGACAGGATGAGCTTATGCCAGAGCTCACAGAACCCCAGGCTGGAGGCACTGTTCACAGCAGCAGTGGTGAGGCCGGCCATCTGTCTGGACATTCCACTGATCCTGACCCACCACTATTGTCCCCTGAGGGTAGCCATGGCAAGACTGCCATGCATGCTATAAAAGAGACCAATGGGTTTGTGGCCAACCCGCCTTCTCCTACCCACTGCCATGCTCCAGGCAGACGGGAAAGGTTCTTGCCAGAGCAAAGTATTCCACCCAATGGCAGCCCTTCTGTGACTAACCAACCAGCCGTACTGCCAACCATGCCATCATTAACACTCACTCAGGATAACTGCAAGGGAGAATCTATCGAGAAGCCGGCGCCTGAGAATTCATCTGGGAAAGATATCGAAGACAGTACACATCTCGTAACCCAGTCCCCCTCTTCTCCTGGAGGCCAGCCGAGCAGACAGGAAGGATTTATGCCAGAAAATATCACTGCCTCTGGTACCAACGTGATAGCCTGCACACCACGTGCACCTTTGATGCCACCTTCCATCGAGGGTAATGACCAACACCTTCCTGAACAGCAGCAGGTGCCACCTCCTAAGTGCCCAGACAGGCTGGACGAGTTCTTGCCAGAGAAGTATGCCGACTCTGCAAGTCTTGTCACTAGTCCAAAGAGACAGGAGGGATATATGCCAGAGCTCACAGAGCCCCAGACTGGAGGCACTGTTACTGAGGGGGACAGTAACAGTGGTGAGGCCACTGGACATTGCAATGATCCTGACCCACCACTATTGACCCCTGAGGGTAGCCATGGCGAGAGTACCATGCATGCTATAGAAGAGACCAGAGAATTTGTGGCCATAGCCGCGCCTTCTCCTACCCACTGCCATGCTCCAGGCAGACAGGAAAGATTCTTGCCAGAGCAAAATATTCCCGATGGCAGCCCTTCTGCGACTAACCAACCAGCCGTACTGCCAACCATGCCATCATTAACACCCACTCAGGATAACTGCAAGGGAGAATCTATCGAGAAGCCGGCGCCTGAGAATTCATCTGGGAAAGATATCGAAGACAGTGCACATCTCGTAACCCAGTCCCCCTCTTCTCCTGGAGGCCAGCCGAGCAGACAGGAAGGATTTATGCCAGAAAAAATCACTGCCTCTGGTACTGTGATAGCCTGCACACCACATGCACCTTTGATGCCACCTTCCATCGAGGGTAATGACCAACACCTTCCTGAACAGCAGCAGGTGCCACCCACTAAGTGCCCAGACAGGCTGGATGGGTTCATGCCAGAGAAATATACTGGCTCTGCAAGTCGTATCACTTGTCCAGAGAGACAGGAGGGGTTTATGCCAGAGCTCACAGAACCCCAGGCTGGAGGCAATGTTACTGAGGAGGACAGTAATGGTAGTATACAGCCTGTAGCTGAATCACCACCCACTTCCACTAGTCAGCAAACCTCAGAGAGACAGGATGAGCGTATGCCAAAGCTCACAGAAGCTCCCCAGGCTGGAGGTACCATTCATACTGAGGGGGGCAGTATACCGCCCTTGGCTAGAGCACCACCTTTTTTAACTAGCCATGGCCAGCATGTCCCAGAGAGACAGGATGGGTTCATGCCAGAACTCACAGAGGACACCTCCACAACAATCACCTACCCCTCACCACCTGCGCCATCAATTCAACCTCCCGAGAACTATGGACATAGCAGCAAATCGTGCGATGATCTACACACCGATGATGGAGTAGATGACCAGCAAGAATGGAAGTGTGAGTCACCTGAGCCACGGGAAGCGAGCAATCCCTCTTTGGATTTTGCTGTTCTACAGCTACCCAAAACACAGTCTGAAACACAACCTGATTATGATTATGGCATATCAGAGTCATCTAGTGAAATGCTGGATTACAGCCATCAAGGTATGCAAGATGTATCACAGGAAATCCCTGAGTTGTCTGCAGGCTTAGGAGATGGACCCGAATCCCTTTCCCACCATCTGAATGATCATGCACCTGGAATTCCTTCCCCGTTACAGCCCTTCAACGACTGTGCTAGTGATAGCCATAATGATGACATCAAATGCACGGAGCCCTTCTACGACCCTCATTACCCAACTGATTACGAGCATCCAGTCGTACCTTGCCCCAACCCTCCTGGAACCATTTCTCAGCAGGTCGACCACAGCCACCAGACTGATGGCCAACACAATGCTACTTTGCCCACCAATCAGTCACAGTTCTCTGCCAACACCTGTGGACATGCTGCACATAATGTGATGTGTGTCGGGGGAGAGCTATTTACATCACTTCCAGAAGCTGGCGCAATTGACAACCCTCCACGACAACACCCACAACCATTTTCTAATCGCTGGGAGCCACATGGAGACGTTCCTGCCCAATCTCCCCCTCCTAGTAAAGAAGTGTGCCATGATGTGGTAAGTAAGCCACCAACAATAATAAAGCTAAAATATAGCAGTATACAAATAGGTAGTAAGAAATAGGTATACTCATACAGTATGAAAATTATTGCACAGGGAGTAAGTCTTAAGATTAGTATTTTCGTGGGCTTAATTCAACCTAGCTGTTGTTGTATCTGCCTATACTGTGACTATAGTTCTAAAAATGGTATACCCACTGTCTAATACTGATTGTTATATTGTACACCTGCCAAGTAGGAAACTTCAGCAATGTAATGAATAATTGTGAAGCCCTGTAGTGTGTGGTTGTACATGACAATGGTGTCCTATTTTTGTTTTCGTTTTGTTGCTGCAGGACTCCGTCTTGTTTGAAGAACCACAGGAAGTGAGTGGTGCGTCACTGTTCGTGTTCCTTGATGGACAGCCCCGACTTGAGCTAGCGGAGGACCCTCCAATGGCGACTGGATGGTGTGCACCAGAGACCCAAGGACGCCAACCTACATGGAAACTCCTCAGCCGGACTAGCTTCGTTGTTTTGAGTGAATCTCCGGCTGATTCTAATTCAAACCAGGAGGAAAGGAGACACCCCAACCCTCCTCCGGATCCATCACCTGTCAATCGAGACCTGGTATGTGGAAGGGCCTCAAAGACAATGCCTTCATGTGTACCGCCAATAGGTTCACTTGCCTCCCCCCCCCCTCCCCCCCCTCGCAAAAAAAAGATATTGGACAAGGGGAATGATATATATATATATATATGGAGGCTTGGTCATTAGGTTGGACAGTTTGCAGCATTCTTGCACCATTGCCAGAGCACCAAAAGTGTCAGCTAATCAAATTTTGAACTCTGTGTACTGATTGGTTAATGTTCTATAAATAGGATGTTGCAAAAGGACGTTCTGGTCCCATGGCAAAGTTTCATCCCCTGGAAATTTTTAAGGGCCCACGGGTTCTTACACAGAAGGACGTACAGTAGTAATTTGATATTAACTATGCATGTATCACTCTATCACTTTAGGGCCATTTCTTGTTCCGACTGGAAGTTGTTCCTCTCCCTCAAGACCCTCCACAACCACCATCGGCAAGCAACAGCGAAGTAAGCACCAGATAGCCATATTCAGTAATCACTCAAGGCTATGCAACTATAAAACCTTGGGATACATACTAATTTGGGAGCGGTGGTTTAGTCTCGTTCCCAGGTCCCACTTCCTCATACCATGGTATGACAGAAGCGAAGCTGAAGAGCGGAGCATGGGAATGAGAGGCTACACCACACAGGTTCATCGACAGTGGGTAAAGTTGATTTGGCAGCAGGAAAGTGATGACCACCGTTCTCAAAGCCTAGCGCATGCTCTCCTTTCTTTGGCTCTGTGCACTGCACGTACAAGCAATGCCACACCCACAGGAAATGTGTTTGCAATAATCACATTCCTATAGCATTGCATACATACATACATACATACAAACACGGAGTCTCCATGCAACACAATTAGTTGCCTTGGTTCCTGCTTGGCAATTACTCCACCTTTTTTGGGGACTCTCGATGCAAGCATGCCCTCCATATACATGGGTAATTTAGCTCACTTCCCACAAGGCCCTCTGCTTGCGAATGCCATGTATGCACTGGTATCCCAACACAATGTACCCGGTCTGGCTTCCATTCGTTGGCCCTGCCATCCCAGATTTCCTGTCTGGGAACACTGGCAGCACCTCATTAGCTTCGACCCAAGCTTCTGTTCCTCCACCAGCCAAATGGTTATAACTATGCAAGCCCAACTACTTGGATCTGTCCAAAACAACGTCAGTGTGTCCCATTAGACATTATATAATACATGGATAAGCACCAGTTACCATGGCTACCGTACCTTTACTGCGTACTACATGAATCTCTTCCTCACAGTAGCTATACCCAGTTTTACAACAGAACAACCAAGAGAAAGCAATAGTTGAACCTGGGGACCAAGGGAGAGCCTGGGGACCAAGGGAGAGGTTGGGGACCAAGGGAGAGCCTGGGGGCCAAGGGAGAGCCTGGGGACCAAGGGAGAGGTTGGGGACCAAGGGAGAGCCTGGGGACCAAGGGAGAGCCTGGGGACCAAGGGAGAACCTGGGGACCAAGGGAGAGCCTGGGGACCAAGGGAGAGCCTGGGGACCAAGGGAGAACCTGGGGACCAAGGGAGAGCCTGGGGACCAAGGGAGAGCCTGGGGACGAGACTACTTTTCTATCTGTTCCATTGCCACAGGACCGGTGCCTGTATAAAAAGCTGTCTATCTATCTATCTATCTACTTGCTTCCTCTTTCAGGAGCTCGAGATTAGTGGAGTTTGCGAGGAGAACTCAGACTCTAAAAGTCAGAACGAGGAAGACAGGTGATGATAGAGAAACACAAAGACGTGATTATATATGGTATTTTCAGAAACATACCCACACATAAACCATATTCTCAGGAGGTCTGGCGATATGCTCAGTGTTATATTTTGTGCAATCATACCATTCTGTACAACAGCTAGTGTTTGGTTTTGCAATGTTACATGATTTTTCTTGTAGTTTGTTTTTGCATTCTTGTATTGTTTTCCTACAGTCATAGTACTTATGAATAAGTCTGTACTTTGTGTGTATGACGTATAGAATAGTATTGTATTCATTGTATGCTGATCTTGTGGGCCATGTGAAGTATGTGCTACCCTTGAACTCATACAATTGAACTCTGTGACGTTGTACTGTTCTTGTGCTCAAACTGACTCTTCTTTAATGATAATTATTGTTGGTTTTCTGCAGTTGTATCAACTTTCACAAGCCAGTGACGTCTCAGTTTATACGCGTATATTATATTCATACTACATGTATAAACGCAGTGTTGTGGCTGCGCATAATATTATATAAGATCGTGACGTCAAATTCCTGGAAAGAGACCCTGCCTAAGCTGTACGCATGCATAGCTGAGTTAGCGCTTTGAAGCCCAGTTACTACAAAGACCACTACAAATTATTATTCTGGCAGAGCAAGAGTATGGCAGATGGAGACAAAGGCAAGGACGCCAGGCGAACACTGACGAAGCAAGACTCTGGAATATTCTTGCCCTCTGCCGACACGACCCCGCTCACTCCCTTTCGTCCCGAGTTCTCCCTCGTCGCGAACTTCAGAGAACTAGCCATTACCGAAGAAATGGAGAGCCCTCGAGTGTCCTCCAAGCCGCCGCTGGCTAGGCACCGTAGCCTTACAGAGGTACGTAAGGTGCAGGGCTCATAATTAGCTAATCGCAGGTGTCAAGTGACATAATTTCCATTAGATGAAAGGTCGCGCAAATATTTGGTAGTGCCTGTAGCTGCATAATTAAAGATCTAAAAGAAACTAGCACTTCACTATTGGTTACTGGAGGGTGCTAGTAGCACTGACCAGCCCTGACCACTATGCCAATAGGATTACAGTAGTCTACATAGCTGCATGTGTGCATACCTATAGCTACAGTACAGTGTACGTACTATAAGCATACAGGGCTAGGGGCTCCCTATGGTACCACACTTTGCGTTGTGTTTTTTTTATGGTTATGTAAAGTGTGCAGTGTTTTAATATTATTGTCACAGTTTCAGGAATAATCAGATCTACTTGATTTTTTGTTGCCCGAGATAGCTTGATCACAAAATTGACCTGGGTGACCGGCAACAAAATGTCCTCGATATTCACTTTCTCAACTGTTATCTCCACAAACTGCTCTTCGGTTCTTGTAGCCTTGATAAAAGTTTCTGAACGTTTCCTCCCGGGAACAGCTCAATCCGTGCAGTTCACGCAGCGATTTCAGGTTGCCATGTGTGACGAGTCAGACTGTCACATGAGAGAATTTACATCTTTTTTTTGGAAAATTAAAAATTTCGAACCGCCAGGCTAGAGCAACAAAAGATCAAAGCCTTATGACCTTTTCTGTGCATGTGTTGCCTTTCCCTTGTTCCTGTTAACTTCTCTCCAGTCAAAATGTCTGGTAATTACATGTACATGTATCTCAATTTCAGCATCCAATTGGCAGACCTGTGCAAGGCTGCAAAAAAAAAAAAGAATTTTAGCTGCAATGATGAATGATGAGGGGTGCAACCTAGCAACAATCAGGAATATGTTTTGGGGGAGAGGTCAGAAGCAGCTGCTATAGCAGAGGGTTACACAGCAGTGGGAATGGGGGTACCCAAGCCAGGGGGATTCTGAAACCTTATTACTCCCACTCCTCTCTCCAAATTCCCAGTGAATGAATATTTAGCAGCCTGGGCATTGTGGTTACTGCCATATGGAGTGTTTCCTCCTTACTGGAATGTTCACTAGGCCACTACCTAAGGTTGTTTGACCCACCAAATTGAAGGGAACAAGTGGAGAGGGGGGTCCAGATTTTTTAATTCCACTTAGCTTAGAGTACAAACTTATAGTGTTTGCTATTAAGTTAACCCAAGCTAGCTAGCAGGATCACAATTACATGTAGCTAGCTCTGTCTCTATCTGCTGAGTATGACACATCATTGTAGCCACAGCCCTACTACTTCACTCCAGGTCTTGTTCTGCTCTGGGGTTGTCTGTTTGATATGCCCAAAATAGAAACACATTGTGTGGTTGCAGTGTAGGCATTTTGTGGTGGAACTGAAAGTAAGTAATGACAGCTGCACATGTTGTGTTAGTGCAACAAGGGGATTCCCCTTGGAGAGCCCCAGCCTGAAGTGCCCATGGCCTTGAGTTAACCTTTGCTAAACAATGGGTAGACTAAGGTTGATATTTCATAGCCTGTCCTGAAGTTTTACCCTCTCCTGATCCCACGGCATGCCGGAAGCAATGAGGAAATTTTAGATATTTGCAGTAGAGCAGGAGCCCTGGCTGTAGTTATGCAAACTATTCTTATCTCCAGATTTGTGGGTCTGTGTGGTGTGATCAGTCATCATGCCTCATGAATACCCTGTAGTGCCTGCCACTGTCAGGGAACAGGGTTTTTCCCAGAAAGGGGGACATCCTACATGACCTTTTTGGGAGGGGGGGGGGGGGGATGATAGTGGTAGAGTTGTGTTGGGAGTGTGTTTGGGGTATGGTCCATCCCAGGCAGTTAGATTTCAGTTCATATTTCTCGCAGACAGTGGTGGTAGTTTGTGATCTCATGTAGGACCTGCCTTGATGATGATCTTGTGCCAAGATGTCCTGACTAGCCAGATGATCACTGAATAGAGCATGGGTCATTACATCGCTGTGAGCTGACCGTGGTTAGATGATGGGGTTTGCGGCTAAGTCACCAGAAATGCCCTTGTCTGCTCTCAATGAACTATACCACAGGCTAAAGAATGTTTATTGTGATGTGCATACATAATTTCTTGCACTCTTTTTCTGGTCACAAGATCAACAAACTACTTCATAAGCCCGAATACAGGCCTGTAGTAGTCTTTTGGGTGGCGCCATCAGAGCAGCTTCCCTTCTCTCTCCTTGGCTGCAGATCTCTCCCCTGGATGAAGCGAGTTCCGAAGAGGATGGTCTTGTTTCGGCCTTCAACTGCCGAAAGGCGAGGGGGGCGCAGGATTGGGGTGAGGGGTGTGGCCACGCCCGCTGTAAGAGCATTCGAACCCAGTGGGAACACCTGAAGCTGTGTGCATTGACGAATATGACCACTAGCTGCTCCCGATGTGCAGAGTTCCAGAAAATGGTCTTGGATCATGCCAGGATGTGCAGTGACGCCAACTGCAACATCACCCTCTGCTCGGACGCCAAGAGACAGCTGGAGCAGTATCGTCTCTCCTCTCTCCCTTCTGCGAACTACAATGGACGAAGACTTATTCGATCCAGCAGCTTCACCATGACCTCTAGTGCCTCCACGAGAGTTGTGCCAACACCCCGGGGTACCACGAAGAAGGGCCTCGGGCTACCTGCCACCAATGATAGCACGAGGAACATGCTGACTTCCGCTGGAATCGGCACGGTTCCCTTGGGCCTCACTACAAACCCTAGCGGAATCAAGATCCGTGCTGAAGAGATTGTGAGCCGACTTGAGCAGGAGGAGTCGACTCTTCCGAGACCCGCCACACTCCAATCAAAGCCCGCTCCGGCTGCTATGATCTCGAAGGCCTCTACTATCGGTATGCAGGACGTCCCGTTCCAGTCAGGAGTTGTGGCGCAGGGGATGCTCTCGCCCATCGCTGAGCAACCGAGCCATGAGTATACGCCCACTCCCTCTCCCCTTTCGACTAGCCCCAAAGAAGAACTCTCGGAGAAGCAGCTTGGGGGTGTGGTCGAGCCCGCCTACATCGCCATGGTACCAGAGGAATGCTTGGAACAGTATCCTATCCAGGAGGTTCTACACAATTTCAACAGAGTAAGTGGCTATGGACATGCAACCGGCATAATCATTGCAATATAATCAGTATAATATTGCCAGCACACCTGTTGTGTATAACATTGCTGGTACAGGATATTGGCAATTAGTAAGTTTGCAAACACCAAAGATTCTGTTACTGGCGTAGGAAGAATACTGTTGTCTCAAGACACTGCCAGCTGGTTAGCAAAAGATTGGCTCTCTGAACTTGTTTTTCTGCCCACAAAGAGTAGGCATTTGCCTTATAGAGTTGGCCAACGTGGTGTAGGTCTTTATGTGGATGACTGCTGCTTGGGGTTTAGCTTTTCCCCGGGCCTCCGTTAACTCATTAGGTAGGAACTCTGGTCTGGGAGTGATTCCAAACGGGAGGATTTTCTACTGGGGAAGATTTGGACTTGCTATAACGCTAAGAGCAAGACACAGACGTCACTGCATTTGCAAAACAAAACTTCTAACCCAATATTTTTGCCGTATTTTTCCCAGAAACACCTCACTCCCGGAGAGGATGGGCACTATTTAGAGCATCGGAACTACCTCCTGAACGACGTCCAGCCCCTTGGCGAGGGTGGCTTCGGCACCTGTGTTCCAGGACAAGACCTCCGCACTCAGAAGGTAAGCCCTGCAGTGATGTGTGTGTACTGCCAGAGACAGCAGGCGTACTTTGTGCGTAGGGATCTCACTCTGAAACTTGTGTCCTGCTGTGTAAAGTTTCCTTTTTTGGCTAGGTGTACAAAAATTTGAAATGTATCTGTGGTAGTTTACAATACTCAGAAATGTGATCATCCAACATCAGTGATTTCACTGTACCTGAAACAACATGTTTATCGTTATGTGGTTGCATGAGTCAGAAGGGGGTATTTAATGAGCAGCTCTAGTCCATTCCCAGGGCATGCATGTAGTGATCTATGGTCTGAAAGTGTACGAGTCTTCAGCAACAGATTTTCTATTCACTATAACCCAGCCCATTCAGATGTGTTTGGGAGTGGCTAAACTATTGTAATCACTTACAAATGAGTTCAATTGCTTCCACATTCTCAAGCCAATAGTAACCATGGTAACAAATTTGGTTGGAATACTACCCTAGTATCACATTTTCAGCAGTGTATAAACTTTGAGTGTTCTAGCCTCAGCTATAACTTGGATGGCACTCTCTGCAGATGTTTGCGTTGAAGAGGAACAACCGGAGTGATCCCGATAAGATTGCATCCATCCGCAGCGAGTGTACAGTACTCTCCCGGTTGCGTTTCCATGAGAACGTGGTACAGTGTTGGGGGGCAGTGTTGGACGAAGACGTAACACGACCCGTGCCGAGGGTCGTCAAGATGATGATGGAGCTGGCCGAGAGTGAGCACTAAATAGAATTACCACAGCACGCTATCTCCTTAAAAAGCATTTTAGACTATAGTAACACTTTCTGTTTACTTCCCCACTTGATGTTTACGGTTGGTACACCCACTCTATTAAGTGCCTCCCTCCCTCGCCTCTGTTTGCAAAACTGTGTTTATAAGCTGTATTTGTTTACCAATGGTGATGTAACACGCACATACGCACACACATGCCACCCTCAGACGGAAGCTTATACGACATGCTAAAGGACGAGGACAAAAACCCCGCCCCCCTCCCCGTGGACCAGTCCCTCTACTACCTCGAGCAGATCCTACAAGGGGTCCACTTTCTGCACATCAGCAACGTGCTGCATCTGGACATCAAAGGTGATGTAATGGTCTGTAATTAAGTGATGATGTCGTGGGTGGGAGTATTGATGATATAATGTTCAAACTTAATGATTTTTTTTGTGAACAGTAACTAAACAGTTCACTACAATACTAGCTGTGCTCATGTGCTCACTACAGCAGTTGGCTGATTGTTTTCAGCCATTGGTTTAGCTATAGTGAGCTACATAAAGACACTGACTTTAGCTTGTGTGTGGTAACTAACCATACCTGTAGCTACAGTAGTCCAACCACAATAACAGTTCTGTACTGTTTAGAAAACACTGTAATGCTACTTTCAATTTTCTGCTTTGATGCAATTGCTGGCAAGTGCTAGCTGGTCCATTGTAGCAGCACAGCAATGACTCCGATAGCTCAGTGGGTGAGATCATCTCCCCAGTAATCAATATCTACGTAGCTGTTGCCTGCATGGGCTCCAGTATTCATTACACCCCTGAGGGTTGGCATGTGATATGAGTGTGAGTGTTGGCATATGACATGAGGACACATGACCCAGCACTGGAGTGGCTGTTGGAACTTATACGCCTACCAGCTGTTGCCATCTAGGAATCACATTCCTGAGATTGTCTTCCTTTTCAGCCACAGCTGCAGTGCATGTTTGCTGCGCTTGACTGGCAAAATATTGTACTTGACCAACTTGGGCCATTTTCAATCTAGCATCCGGTCATCCCAGGTAACAAGCGCCGTAAGACCTGGTTGGAAAAATGTCAAAGATATAGGGATGGCAATCCTTAAAAGATCGTTCGTACATATTTGGTTGCTTTTTTGGGATTCTATCCCCATATGTCCTTTCAGTGCCACTAATTAAAGGGAACTGTGCAATTAGGGGAGACCCTAGCTAGACTAGACACTCTGGCAGGGTCTAAAACCACCCTTTCCTAAAATGGCCTTGAATTTAAGTGAGAATGCCCATTTTTAAAGCTGTTTTCAGCCTGCCCACATAAATACACGCACTAGTGGTTCACAGTTATGCTATTCATTGAATCCTCAGCCGCCAATGTGTTGGTATTCAACAACGGCAGGACAGTGAAGCTAGCAGACTTTGGGAGCGCCATGCACATGGACGACGTGTCCTCCATTGCGGTTGGATCACTTAAGGGCTGCAGCCCTCACTTTGCTGCACCAGAGGTTGGTGGTAATGGAATACTAAAGTCCTTTAAATGGGTGGGGTCAACTCATAGGACATCAGTCACTTCATTGGTTCAATGACTTCATCTTGTAGGTTTGATGGTACAAAACTGGCCAGTAGCTTTGGATAGTCTCACTGTTTTTTAAGTTGCTGAGTAACTTCCTGGACTTCCCCTAGGAGTTCTCCCTTCAGTTTCCTGAGGGGGTTCCTTTTGTGGAGAGCCCTTTGAAACTTGTGCTTTGTTAACTAGGGAGTTTCATTGAAGAGTGGTTGCCTTGGTTACCTAAGTGGGATTTTTTCCCCCCTTGATAACTGTTTGTTTGAAAGTTGATATTACTGATTGTGGGTAGTGTAGGAGTTTCTCAAAAACTGATTTCAGTTGTAGGGCCAACAGGACTTGCTAGAAACACTCCCAGGGTAGGTAAGGGGGGTGGAATTTCAGCAATGGCTGAAATGCCCTGAACACTCTTAGAGATGCTTGCAGAGAGAGCTTAATCTAGGGATTCCAATTGCAGCTCTCTAGTTAGCTCTTAATTTGCCCCAAAAATAAAGAGCTTACTCATTTTGGTTCAGAAACAGATTTGGGAACACTGCAAAGTTTCCACACACACCCACAGCTCATTGGTACACAGGTGAAGGGTTATATTTTCCCAATACCTTTTCTAGCTAATAAGCTGTTTATCTTTTTGGGAAAAAAAAGTTCAAACCAGTATTTACAACTCTCCCCTTCCCCCCCCCCCAGGTGATCTGGCAGCATCAGCCTACCTTCTCTGCCGACATCTGGTCCACCGCCTGTGTCCTAATCGAGATGCTGACTGCCAACCTGCCGGGGTGCTACAAGATGGAAAGAAACCACCACAGCATGATGTTCCTGGTGAGTATTCTTATAAGAGCCCATGGGCCCTTACTGTACCAGTGCAATACTTTCAGGGGATGGGCTATTGCTAGAGGACCCATTGTTATAACGGACATCTTTGGACCGATAGCTATAGAAGCCTTCAGCCAAATCCCTGGGCCTTCCTCAGTTAGCTGTATACGATAGTCTTTTTAGAGGGTAGTACTGTGCCTATTCTGATCTGAGAGCCTAGAGGACCCATTGTTATAACGGACATCTTTGAGCTTTCTTAGACTGATAGCTATAGAAGCCTTCAGTCAATTCCCTGGACCTTCCTCAGTTAGCTGTATACATGCCTATTCTAATCTGAGAGCCCTAGGTGTATGACTGGGGAGTCACAATGTAGTATTCTAATGCCTTGCTCCCCAAACACCTAGTATGCTGATGGTATACTGATAGTATACAGTTCACTATGAAAGGTCCATTCACTCTGATTACGTATTGAAGTCTCGAATTTTGAGACTTGAATTAGTATACATCAGGTCACATACGTTTTGAATGGTCATAACCAGAACGTTTATGGGTACGCCCACCTGAACTGTGACTGATGCAAGAATGTGACAGCATGAGCACCCAGGAAGTATCCACTTCCTCACTGTATCCACCAGACAGGAAGCACAGTAAGGGTCTAAAGAGACATGAAACCTCTCCTGGTTTGCCTGGGGGAGTACAAAGGGAGGGAGTAGGGAAATTGCAGCTGCCTTGTGAGAGTCTCCCCCTCCCCTCCAAAGCTTATCAAGGCACTATGGTGGCAATAGGGTCCTGTGGGGCAGTAGAGGTAATGCCCCCCCCCCCCCCCCCGCTTGGGCTTGAATGCTTAGTTTTGAGCAAGGAGAGGTATTTCATCACATGATCCTCACATGACACTTTCCAGGTTGGTAACTACACTGACGATGAGCTAGAGCAGCTGGTGCCAATCCAGGAGCTACAGCTGGATTCCAGCGTGGTGGACCTCTTCCGACTCTTTCTCCGGAGAAACCCTCGCGAGAGACCTACAGCCCTCCACCTCCTCCAACATGTCCCCTGCATTGCCAGTGGTAAGATAATGTGCATGATAACTGCATAACCTCACTTGGATTGTATGGGGGGGTACCATGAAAATTACCAGGGGGGGGGGGGGGATACCCACTGAAAATCTTATATGAAACACTGTATACCTGTATCGTAATGGCTGTATTCCATGTGTATGTGCATAAGTTTGCTGGCTCTTATTAACCATTCTCCGTTCTCTATTCCTCATTCTTCGTGTTTCACACAGCTTGTGAGTATGAAAAGTACTTTGACCTCGAGTACGAGGAAGAGGAATATCCTGAGTACGAAGAGGAGGAGTCCTTCACAACTGCCCCCACGTCTCTCCCCCTTGGCCCTCCAGCCCCTCTGGAGTGCAACCCGAGCAATCCAGACAAGTCGGGTCATCGTGTCTCGGTAGACAGCGGTGTAGGAAGCTTTAGACCTGACATGATTCCCCTCCAGAGAAGCAGCACTGGAAGATCCAGTGGAGACTCAGGTAAGGATCTCTATTCCATTCTATGTCTGTCTCCATTCCATTCTATGTCTGTCTCTATTCCATTCTATGTCCGTGTCTGTTCCACTCTGTGGTTCCCAGTCCATATCTCTTGATCTGTTGCCAGTAAAGGACATGACTAGAAAGAAGTAGTAGGTACATTAAGGATACTGTCTCCTTTATCTCTTAGGATTTGAGACCCCCATGGGAGCTGGAGGCTGGGCACACTACGGCGGGCATGCCACATCGAGACAAGAGTCGATTCTGGAAGAGTGCAGCCTCCCAGGAAGATCTTCATGTGAGTTTACCACACACAGTGTCACTCCAGTTAGCCCCCATCCAAGATTGATCTTAAAGCCATAATAAAGCAAATTTCATCCATCACATTTCCGTAACCTGAAAGGTCCACCTTAGGCCCACAGATCCATCAGAGTTGATGTAGCCTTGTCCCCAGGGACACAACACAAACGGACTTCGAAGACACAAACGGACTTCGAAGAGTTAGCTACAAGAAGTATAGATTCACTGCCTTCCTTCATTGTCTGAGAACTGCAGCCCAAGTTAAAAAATTCACCCTTCTACCCTACACGTCATGCACATGAAAAAAGTGCCAGGCCCACAGCTACGCTAAAGTGAATCGCACATGTGGGCCCTGGGAACGAGGCTAGCCCCTATGCTGATTAGTTTAGCTATAACAACCACTCCTACACGGGGGAATGTCACACAGGCTGTGGAAAGAAGCAGTATGCTGACACATCCTGTCTGGAAAAAAACAACTGTACCCCATTGCATTCACTTGTGATCAAGTTCTGTTTCCCTACAGCTTGCCCTGCTGATACTGCCTGTATGAACTCCAACCCATACCGGAGGAGGTCCAGTTCCTGTACCCAGTCTACTCAGTCTCATCCCAGTGTGCTTGCCAGCCACCGACACATGAGCAGTTGGGGCAGGAGCTACGAGGACAATTGTGAATTCCACTCCCTACCGGCCAGCTCGAACAACTCGAAAGTTACCGACCAGTTCAGGTGTCTCAGTCTGGATCAACATCGTGGTTCCGTTCAGCTGCCGCTGTTTCACAGCAACAGTGCCCCTGCAATGTCAGAGCTGCAACGTCGTCGTAGACTGTCACTTGGAGCACCCGCCAGGAGCGAATCGTGGCAAGGAGAAAGATACGGAGGTTGGTTAGCGTTGTTTTGACTTTCAGTAATCCTTGGGACGTCAACAAAAGTTGGTTATGTTGGAAGTAAATTGGGGGGACGTGTTACCCAATCTTAGAAGCCACCAGAAGTAGCCCCAGAGCATCTAAAATCTCAAAATTTTCCTGAGAAGGCATACCTCCCTCCTCCATGCATATATGGGCACTAGACGGCTACTGCAACCCATGGAGGTTCAGCTCTTCCATGGGCCACTGTCCACACAGTCATTGGAAGCAAACAGAACTTCCTGTAATGACTTGCTATGAGTACTTACCTCTTAGGGTCAAACCGCAGGTAGTGGCTTCCTGTAAGTGGCAAACTCTCAATCCTATGATTGTGTGGACAGGATGGAGCGATAGTACCTTTGTGTAGTCATGCTCAGTTTGATTATTTATGTGCACACAAGGCAATGTGTTCACTGGACATGTTCTCTCTTCCCTTTACAGTTCCCAAACAGACAAACCTGAGGCGCACATCATCGGAGGTGTATGTGGACAGAGGTATGCAAATCGGGATTTGGGAAGCCAATCACATTTTAACACATTATAACCCTAGCGTCCACACGATTAGAGTCTGGCCATACCCCACCAGTGTTCTCAAGGCCAGTGTCCAGCATTTAATATTCAGGGTGCCTCTCCATTTGCAAACGTCAGGGGGAATTGTGTATAGCCATGCTCTAGCTTTTATCCAGTGGGGTGTGTCAAGTGGGTGTGGCCAGCAGCGTACTGGGGTCTTTGACCTATGGTAGCAACTTTGAATGGCTAACTTAGCTAAAGACTGCTGAGGGGGCTATCCGTGGTTTATGGTTTCCATAGCAAATGAATCATTTTCTCTCTGCTATCCCCTTAGGCCCCGACATCGATACCCCCGAAGAGAAGAAGCAGGCGTGGCTCCAGCTCCAGCAGCCGATGCCCACCTCCTCCGCCAGCAGTGCCAGCGAGGAGCACTCCCTCCCGAGCCACAGCTCTTCCTGTTCTAGCTACATCTCGGCTCCCAGTTCCATCGACACAGCGTCTTCAGTCTCATTGGATGGAGTGGTCACTTCCTCTCTGCACAGTGCACAGGAAGGAGGTCCTAGCAGTCAAGAGAAAGGTATGCTATACTCTTGTCAGACCCTATAGATAGTGGGTGTGAGCTCAGCCTTTGAACAGGAAGTGCTTGACCTCTGGGATCACTGAAAATAGTCATTGCAGTAGGTTTTCAGCAGTTGTACCAACCACGTTAACCAATCAGATTTTGAATTCTGTTTGCTGATTGGTTTACGCAGTTGACAGATGTTGCAAGATTGCTAAAAACCGCTATAGATTCTGTCATGAATTCAGCCAATGACCCCCATTCCAGTTGGTCCAATTACTGTACCTTTTCCTTTCATTGCCGCTAGCTCAAGAGATTAAAAGACCAGAGAATGAAGCCGATACTAAGAAAAACTTCAGACATATTATCTGATTTCACACTTCTACTTTGAAGGAGACAGTATATTGTATAGAACCGGTTGGTTATAACAACACACTACTGCTGGGTTAGCATTCATTTCCCACAACCACTAACAAGTTATTTTCAATGTTGTAATCCCCTCAACAGCACATTCCGATAATTTTCAGTCGGCTTTCTTGTCATGTGATTCATTACCCTCCCTCCTTCCTCCATGTTATATGATAACAGCACTGAAACTGTGTGATTCATGTTTGCCTGGCAGTAATATATATATCAATTGATGATACTATGATATGACAGCTTTGTGAAAAGTGATGTGTTAAATGGCAGCTTTGTGACATGTGAATTTGTTTTCTGTTGATGTTATGTAACTTGTGTTCTGTATTATTCATCTGTTCGCTTCTGTACTGTATAGCCTGAATGGAGGCAGAAAATTGAGTGTTTATAATATTAAAGGATGGAAATTTCTGAGGTTCTTTTATATAATTATAGCAGTATGGCATACCATGACGTTAAAGTAATGAACCAGTAATTAATACTTCTTCAGGGATTCTCTCGGCTAGTAGAATTCATGCTTATGAAGTTTCTTCAGAATTTCTCATCAAAAGATATCATCAAATTGCGTGAACTACTATTTTAAGGGGGGGCTGCAGTATTGACACTATTAATATGAGATGATGCTCCATATTATTAGATGCACAGACGCACACCATGTATTGCTATGGACTGGGTTGGCGTAGCTATATGGCTGATAACACTAACTAACCTTGGTATTTCTTTTCCAGTTCTCTTGCTAGTCGCCTCTCTGCTACGGTGTGGCTTCTGAGGGCGTCCATCAAGTCCTGCACCGTGGGATTGTTGTCCGTCTCCAACCACAATGCCAGAGTGTCGGACAGATACTGCTTCACGTCGTGTCTGCGGGCCTCAAACTGCCTCAGTCTGTCTGGGTGAATACTCAGTTGAATCCCCAGTTCATGCCACTTGGCGGACACCTCACTCAGCCGGTTGAGCAGGTCTTTCTTCTTCAGTGGGAGATGGAGATCTATGATGGATATATTTTTTGATTTTCACAGATCCAATCGCTAAATTAAACTCTCCTCCTTTAAATAGAGAATTAAGTAGTGGAATGCCTGTTCCCAGCTTCTCCCTGCCTGCCATGCCTCAAAGGTGTTTGCTTGTGAACTGCTGGTGACAATGGTGAGAGCCTACATGAAAATTCAATCCAGACAAGACAACAAGGCTACTGCTAGCATGTTTTGTTGTTCACTAACAGACCCCCAGCTGCAGGTGTAATCAGTCGGCTAGTCAGCTACGCCTGGCGCCTAGCGCCTCCACCATTTCTCAGGCATCTAACTTCGAATTCGCATGGCTAATATAGGTTAGATATAGACCAGGCTCTAACTAGTATTTTTGTAGAAACAATGTATGAAGATGTTGTACTTCGATTCATGATTGTGTAACTGATTATGTACTTTTAGTGAAAGTAAAATCCTCCCCCACCACTAAGGCTGTTTTTATACACTTGACTTCCAGTAGGTTTCCCACAGTCATATGTAATGCATATTGTACAATTGCATGCATGCAGTGAACACTGTGTCTGGGGGATAACATTAATGTTGGCACTGTGCCTTGTTCAGACAATACAATTGTGTATTGTCCCGAGCAAGAATTAAAGACAAACCCACCTCTGTCCAGCTGTCTTGCCAGTCTGGTCTCCCCCAGGCAGGGGGAGCTCAGTGCCGCCACGATCTGTCTCTTCCTCTCACCATCATCAGTCTCAGCAGCCATCCACTCGTTCAGCACCCGTCTCATGCAAGCTGCCACCCCACTGTCATCTGCAGAGATGGCGTTCAGCTCTCCGTCGTCCAAATCAAGCTGAATCCCAAGCTCCCGCCACCTTGAGGCAACCCCTTTCAGGTCATTCCAGAGCATGGGAAGGTCTGGGAAGTATCGTGAAGAACATCCTTGAATAGTGGCATGCATTAAAATTTCTGCTTATGACCAGGACCCTGATGATACCTATATATAGCTACAAGTTAGGGACCTGCCAGCAAGTATCAGATATTTCATTAGGCAGGCATACTTCAAAGGATATTATTCATGATTAGGTCTATAGCATTAGTAACTCACCTAATATTTTTCTGTCCATGACGAGACTTTATTTTACATGTATCGCAGTGTTCAATAATACCGCTGAGCTTACCGGTACATGCATTTATGTATCGCACTG
Source organism: Phakellia ventilabrum (assembly GCA_963921505.1). Classification (NCBI taxonomy): domain Eukaryota; kingdom Metazoa; phylum Porifera; class Demospongiae; order Axinellida; family Axinellidae; genus Phakellia; species Phakellia ventilabrum. The sequence continues at coordinate 631,689 of OY997396.1, read as the reverse complement.
CGTCACTGTCTGTACTAGCACTTTGGACTACGACTAGACTTTGCACACAATATTATTGCTCACTTTGCAGGGAGCGCAAAGAACTACTCTTTCTTTATTTATGCGCTCCAGCTTAACTGCTGCGTGTACACTAGTAGACGCCCACGCAAGTATTAAATACGCTCGAATGATCGCGATGGCTGAAGTCAGTGACAGTGTCACCGCCAGCGAATCTCAACCCCTAGTGGCTCCCGAGCGGGGATCTCCCTCGCTGCAACGGGGTACAGGGAGCAACGGAGAGGTGCGTGCATTTAACCAGCTGTTTGCAAAATTATATGGTGCCACCATGCTGCATGCAGCTAGCTAGTCACATGACCACCCGGAATAAATACAAACGGGACAATAACTGCGTTCCGCATGCTGCTTTGATTGGCTGGATGCCTACAACAACAACCCCTTAATTGCCAGGCAACCACACAATTTCTACCTCCTTTAAGATAAGTGTTTTTTTTAAGAAATTTTTTTTTAATACATGTGACCGAGCTGTAATGTGTTGTATGATTACATAATCAATGACGTATTTCTCTCTCTCATGCAGGGTGAGGTTCTGCCAGCAAAGAGGCCAGCCAGGAAGGAGAGGGTCACACCCATCCTGGCATTGTCTGTTGCAGCTGCAGTGGTTGGCTCTAGCACCCAGTTTGGGTTCAACTCGGGGGTCATCAACAGCCCGAAGCAGGTGTGCAGAAACGCATTCCAGTTGCATGCATATCTCTATGGTAACCGATACATATTTGTAGTCTGATGGGGTAGCTATGAGACTACTATGCCATTTCTTGAATACAGAGGATACCCTAATATATATGCCAGTATACATTGCAGGATAGAGCATCCAATCAACTTTTCCCAGCAAATTTCTTTACAAGTACCCTATACATGGGTTTATGAAACAGTTAAATGCTAACTTAGGTAGTTATGCCCATAAAAGCTTTTTAGTATACACATGTAGTTTCCATGTGTTCTGCAAAACTTTACCTCAAAGTAACATTTCACTTCTGTTCCGTGTAACAGGCTATTAACAACTCATTCTGGGGCCATGCCCATCCCAACGAGTCGAGATTCGATGCCCCGTTCACCTCAACGGAGATGAACGTTGCCGTGGCTATATTCGCTATTGGAGGGATGTTTGGGGCGTTGCCTGCTGGACTAGTAGCTGATCTCATTGGCAGGTGAGATCACATGACACTCATGTGATATTAAAGATGATTTTTAATTGTTCAGTCATGTTGCAAAAAAATTTATTACCAACTGTATATGAAAACTTCATTGCCTATGTTTTGTTCGTATTATCAAGGCATACAGTGAGCAACATGCATGTGATTATTACAGCATATTCTATGCTTTGTAGGCTTGTACCCAAAGAACAGCCTCGTTCCCAGGCCTTCACCCTTGCAGTACAAAAAGCGCGCAGGGGGGGGGGGGGGGGGCAGGAACGAGGCTACACACAAGGAAGGCCTGGGTATATACGAGGCTAGGGGGCCCTTCCCTTTTTTCTCTCCTCCCAGGAAGTATGCCATGCTGATAAACAATATCGTCATTCTGGTTGGTGTTGGTCTGGAGTCGTTCGCTATTCATCCCTTCATGTTCATTGCAGGACGGTTTGTGGTGGGACTCAACTCAGGTACGTGGAGCTGCGGTTTATCCTGAAAGTATTATGTCGATTAGTCCATTAGTCGCTGTGAAAAGGGTTGACTGACTATCCTGCTTCTTCCTGTAGGTCTGAACACTGTACTTGTGCCACTGTACATCTCTGAGATTTCTCCTGTGAGCTTGCGAGGGTCAATGGGCGTATTCCACCAGATGGCCATCACTACCACCATCCTGTTATCGCAAGTGTTGGGATTGAAACAAGTATGTGTGTGTGTGTGTATGTATGTGTGTGTGTGTGTGTGTGTGTGTGTGTGTGCTCACTGGTTTTGATCTGGAATGGAGACCTACACATTTAGTCATCCAGATACCATTCCTTTCTGTAGATTTTGGGTCGTCCCGACAAAGACTTCTATGGCTGGAGAATCCTCTTTGCCTTCCCAGTTCTCTTTGTAGTATTTCAGTTGCTGACCCTCCCCTGGTGCCCCAAGAGCCCCAAATACCTCTACATCAAGCTGAAGAGAGAGATAGCAGCAAAAAGAGGTGAGTCACATGACCTGTTCTAGGATGTCTAAGTAGGTCATGTGACCTGCCATGTGATGTTTAGTTTACTGAGTCATGTGACCTTCCATGTGATGTTTAACTCTGTCGTTACTGAGTCATGTGACTAACCATGTGATAGTCACCTGTGGTCTTTCGTGATTTTTATGCCTTATTTGTAGCCCTTGTGCGGCTGAGAGGGAGATTAGATGTAAAGGATGAGATCAAAGAAATGCAGGTAAAAAAATGAGGTAATAATGACATCGTTGTACTACTATAATATTATGATCCCATCTTTATCCTCAGGATGAGTACAACGCTACAGAATCGTCCATGAAAATGACAGACCTGCTTGAGTTCTTCACAAGGCCATCCTTGCGCCGTCCACTTCTGATCGGCATCGTGCTTCACATGTCCCAGCAACTCAGCGGCATAGTAGGGGTGAGTATCTGGGATCAGGTGGCCTATTAGATCCTTTACCATTATGATGTAATGGGGGGGGGGGGGGGGGTAAAAGTGAGCACTAAATGGAGAAAACACAAGCAAACATATGCTTTGATGTCGTTTTCTTGTACGAAAAATAAGCACATGCCTGTTTACACATGTTTTCTTGTATTTTCTCCATTTAGTGCTCATAATGGTAAAGGGTCTATTGAAGGCGATTATTTGGGAGCAAAGCGAATGGACTGATTCTGTTAACCCATCATTTTTGAGCATCAGCTTCCATACAGCCCCGGGAAGCCTCCCTGTAGTGACAGTCGGTTCAGCTGTTAACTGCTGGTCAGATATATATGTACTACACTGTACTGACGAAGCCCGATAAGGCTGAAACAGCTGTAGCTCACAATGGTGGGCCTTCACCATTTTTGATTCCTTGGATAGGTCTTAAATAACTATTTTCAGAATGCCAGACATCTTACCTTATTCCTATAGGTCCTCTACTATAGTACTCAGATCTTTGAGAACGCTGGGGTGCAGGACAGTGACGTGGCAACCGTTGCCGTGGGTGTGGTCCTAGTGATCTTCACTCTCATTCTTGTAAGAACCACATGCTAATAACTAGCCTCATTCCAGGCTCCCCTCCCATGCATGGACCTTTTCTGCATGTGGGAGGGGAGCCTGGGAACGAGGCCACGTTAATACCACAAAACCCAAATGGCAACTTCCGGCCCCTTTGCACACATAATCAGGGTTTCATACAGAATTTTTCAGTGGGGGTGAGAAAATGATGCACGTAGAGCCACGGCCATATTTGAAATTTACATGCTGTGAGGTTGCTTCTAGTGGCTTTTAGGGCTCCAAAAAGGCTGAAAATTAACTCTTCTCTGCATGTATGTACGCACACCATACACCTACACACACACACACACACACACACACACACACACCATATGCAGGTGTTCATCATTGAGAAGGCTGGACGGCGGTCCCTCATGCTCTATGGCCTCGGAGGAATGGTTGTGTTCTTTGCTCTACTCACTAGCATGTTCTGTTTCCAGGTATTCAACTGTTGTAGCCACCCAGACACATAAACCCAGTGCCAAACATTATCCTATTACAGAGAACCAACAATATAGGGAACCTTGGAGTATCATACTTTTAGGCTAAAACAGTGCAGACTTTTACATATTTTAAATCCCTTTTTTTATCCCTGTAGGATGGTTTCTATAGCAACAGTGATCTCAAGGTAAGTACAAGTCAATCTATGTTTAACAGGGCGCATTGAGCTGGTGAAGCCAGAAATATGCTCCTCCTTCATTGGCTCAATTTACTGGAGAAGCTGGGTGACTTACAAAGTTTGCAACATGACTGTCATGGCAACTTGTGCCTCCTGTCCCTTCCCAGGTTACTGCCCCTGGCGTCCTGCTGGTTGTCAGTGCTCTGGGTATCACAGCACTCTTTGCACTTGGTCCCGGTGAGTGGGTATGTAGTCATGTGACCAGATTATTTCTGGGTGGTGTTGTGGAAGTTCCAGGCTGGTATTCGCAACAATCAGTTATTTCTGCATACATTATAGGGGCTTCCCCTTCCTACTGTACGACATAAGCAATAATGCAAACAGTTCACCAAGTTGGAGGTTCATGTATGTACGAAGTTTTGGTTGGTCCTTGAGCATACTACAGACCTCATACACACACACACACACACACACACACACACACACACACACACACACAGGAGCAATTCCCTGGCTTATGGTGGCAGAACTTTTTCTCCAGGAGGCGAGACCTGTTGCTGTTACCATAGCAACCATCGTCAACTGGACAGCCAACTTTGCTGTGGGTCTAGCATTTCCATACATCCTGGTAAGTGAAGTACACATTTAGTAGTCCATGGTACCAGTGCCGCCCACTCCATCTTTATTGAGGCGAGCCTGAGCGAGCCCCACACTAGTGTGTATAGTGGAACAATTTTATTGTCCATACATACGTACGTAGATACGTCTGTACATCCACCATACTGCATATGCGCCTATGCTCCAAATGTTAAGCTCACGTGCGTATTCAAGTTTACTTGCACTAGCACTTGACTTTGATCATGCTAACCTCGATGGCTAACTGACAGCAAGAAAGAAGAGAGGACAGCAGAAGATATTATCACAGCTAGGGTACTTGCTAGGTGACAACGTAGTACCCGGAGACCCCAGATGCGAGGGCGCTGACGGGATAGAGAGGGCCAACAAGAGAGAAGGGTAGCAGGTACCCCGAAAGAGAGAGAGAGAGGCAAGGCCTCAACGGGAGAGGAACCGTTAGTGAGAGAGAAGGGGGGCAGGCATCCTGGAGGAGAGGGAAGCCAGGCACCAACGGGATAAGGAGCACCAACGAAAATGAAGGATAGCAGGTACCCAGTCAAAAAATTTTAGACGGTTTAGTGACCAGCTGGAGGAGAAATTCGAAAATTGGGAAGCTCCTGAAATAAATACTGCAGGTACCCCGGAGGAGAGGGAGGCCAGACGCCCAACAGGAGAATGAGTGCCAGTGGGAGAGAAATGTAGCAGGTACCCCGGCCTGGAGGAGAGAGAGCGCCAACAAGAGAGAAGAGCAGCACAAACCTCAAGACAAAGACAGGACATGCAGGTTCCGGCAGGATTGGGAGCATGCCCAATACTCTGCCTATTATGCTAGCATAATTGAAGCCTGAAAAAATTCTTCCCAGGTTTAGTAGTGATGGATAGATGACTATTTGTGGTATTTCTATATAGAGAAACAAATTAAGTTGGAGGGGAAAAGTCTAGCAGATAGCATATCTATAAAAAGTTATAAAATTAATGTTATAAATTCAAATTAAATTTTTTTAATTATTTTTGTGGCATTTCTGTAAAGAGAAACAACTTAACTTGGAGGGGAAAAGGAGAAAAAAAAGAAACTTGGAGGAAAAAAAAAAAGAAAGAACTTGAAAAGAAAAACAAACAAAAGCCTAGGGAGCCTCCCATCCCTCCTGGAGTGTTAGACACCCGGAGCGTTGGATAGGCGATGGCTGGGAATTACAGGAGCCGCTGCTGTAACGTACCCAGTCATCCTTTTAGTTTCGGAGTTCCCGAAGGAAAGTTACCGACGTATTGGCTGTAGGCTTAGAAAGTCAAGAATCAGATATGTACGCGGGTGGCCTCGAACCCGCGACCCGATTATTGGGGAGGCAACGTTCCGACCCCAGTCTGAAACGAACGCGCCACCTTGACTTCCCGTCAGATGTGTGAAAAATTGAGGCTTATATACCTGTAACGGTGATGTGCGTTATATGGAATTGTTCCTGGACTGAGCGCACAGCTTCATGATATATCGGCAGCAAGATGGCTAGAGCGTCCCGCTATAGTACAAGCACTGGGGATAAAGGTTAGGTAGCTACAGATAGCGCTATGAACCTAGCTACCGGGCTAGCCCCACCCCTCACAAGGGTGGGGCTAGCCTAGTAAACATAAACAGCCGCATGTCCTTCCCAAATTATGATTGTTCTATGCATGTGAACTTTTGACAATAGCAGTACAGGCTGTGCTGGTGGAAAGTGGATTCATCATCCAGTCACCCACAGTACTGAAAGCCCATGACCCCTTGGTCACAGTTGTCTATGAGAGTGACCCCCTTGTAAAGTATGTAGCTGGAACTGACTATTTGCTTGTCTACTGAGACTGGAAGGTCAATGGCTGGGAGTGAGTGAGAAGGTCTTGGTCTACTCTGTTTCTGCCATCTGTTTTGTCTCCTAGGCCTGTTTGTGAAAAATACATCCCTTTCTCTCCATCTACTCAGAAAAACCTATACCCCTATGGGACAGCAATTTTCGTGGTGACGTGTGTGCTGTTCTGGCTCTATCTTTACGTCTACCTCCCGGAGACTAAGGGGCGAAGCGTGGAAGACATCACCGAAGAGTTCCGGAAGAAGGCGGGGGAGGTTCAGCCGCATGAGATTGTAAAGACTGATGCAGCTGGTACATAGTGCATTTACCAGCTGTAGCACTGTCAATGACGGCCTTGCTCGCTATATAGGAGTGTTTATAGTTTTGTTGCAGTTGTACTTTCAGTATGTACTACCATACTGTGCACACTGCTGTTATTTTTTCAAACTGAGTGTGGTCCGTTCCTTTATGCTAATAGGAGGCGTATGAGGGATCGATGAAGGGCCAGAAGGTGAGAGGGTCAGGGCAGCAGAGAGCCCGAGAGATAGAGGACCAGAAGGACACTAGCAATACAGAGGGCCCTACTGGAGGGAGTTGAAGAGAGAGGGACAGAGATGGTCAGCCTGGCAGACTCAACAGTCCCTGTACCATGGCAGATGGGCACCAGAAAAACTGAAGTCTAGTCCACATGCATGGCCAGATCCTTCAAGGCACGTGACGCTAGCTGAAGACTCAGTCAACCACGTGGCCTAGGCTAGGGTTCCATTGGTTGCCCATTTTTCATTTTTCTTAGTAATAATATTAATTGGATAAGTACTTGGCCTGGGTTTAGCAATTGCAATGCTTGTATACCAATTAGTAGTTTTCATCTGTTTACTTCGGTAACCGTAACAATACAAAGTGGTTACAATTATTAATCAGATTAAAAAAATGAGTGAAATAAAAGAAAGGCGTCTATGAGGGATTGAAAAAAACAACTGATGATGAGCCTGTCTGTGTAGAGTATCATATTCTTGAGGTGTCTAGAAAACTATTTGGCTAAGACTAACTGTACAGTCCATGTGAACTGAAGATGCCTGCTATCCTATTATTTGAAACTATAACTGTCAGAGGTTTTGGTTAAATTTCAGTCTCGGGTCCCTCATAGCCATCCTCAATCCCCTTACTTTGGTCGTATTTGTATTCATCCAGTTCCTTTTCTGCAGGGGGGGTAGTACTGGGTCTGGAGTCCAGGTCTTTGGCCTTAGGGGTGCTTGTGAACTGGGCCTGAGGGGAGGGGACGAGACGAGACGGAGACAGGGAGGGGAGAGAGGGAGGGGTGACTGTCATCCACTATATAGACACTCCTTACATACAGTATTCCCAAGTCTCAACTGCTCTAATACTAAAGGAGAGAGTTCTGTGATGTCATACCATTTCCATTTGCAGTTGCAGTTCTCTCTCCCTCGATCTCTCCCTCTCTCTCTCTAGCTCCTGCTCCATCTCGGCCTCCGCTTCCTTCTCCTTGGCGGCCGCCGACACGTCTCCCAACCTGTAAGACAGCAGCTCAGGGTCGTCCCGATCGTGGGTGATGCCTGAGGGCGTGTGTGTGTATACGGAGGTGTGTGACATGGTGTGCGGACAAAGGAACTGACATAGCTATATACTAAAGTGAACTATGCCATTTGGAGCAGCTGTCAAGTGCTCTGCAGTACATGTACTGTGCAGCAGGGCCAGGTTGACATCACAATCAGGGTTTTGTTAAGCCTATTTGCAGCATATCATCAGTAATGTAATTTTACTAGATGATGCAACAATGAGAATGTGATTGATATCGACATGGAATCGTGACAGGGCTGACCTGCAATGGGAGGAATGGTCCTGTGTCGCAATCCGGTGTCTGTTTGGTCAAGGTCGTACTCCTCCTCTTCCTTCTTCACCTTGTACCACCGCCTGAACACACCCAGCTGTGGGGGAGGAGCAGGTCATGTGATGCTCTAGCCTCGTTACTAGGCAACCAATGACCTCACACACAAGGTCTAGAATAGTATAGCTATTTCAACCACTGAAATACTTTGGAAGTATAATATAAGTGATTTTAGGTAACACTTTGACTAGACTTAGCACGGCTGGAGATACGGGTTTTTGGTAATGCAATGCTGTCACATGAGAATCACATGACTTACGCATCCCAGAATGAAGATGATGACAGTCAGAGCAGCGATGCCTACCACCACTGAGACCACGACAATCCAGTACCTGATGCAAGCAACTTGCACCTCCAGCACAGCCGGGATTAGCTCGAACGAGGACTGTGTGTGTGTATGCGTGTGTGTGTGTGCGCATGTGTGTTAATTGTGTCTGTGTCTGTATATGAGATGGATTACATACACAGGACTGTGCTCCTATTCAAGCCACAGCCAGTACAGCGCCAATCTCATTTCACTATAGCACTGTATTTGAACATTTTTTTGCAAGTCCCTACCTCACTGACGGTTCTTTCTACCTCAGGCAGCTGATTATCATTCTCGAGTGTAGCATAGACAGTTAAATCAAATCGGCCAATTACTGATGGGCTCTGGAAGGGAAGGGAGGGAGGGAGGGAGGAGGGATGGAGGAAGGGAGGGAGAGAGGGAAGGAGAAATGGAGGGATGGAGGAATGGAGGGAGAGAGGGAAGGAGAAATGGAGGGAGGGAGGGATGAAGGGAGGGAGAGAGGGAAGGAGGGGGGAATGAAAGGAATACTTTCAAAGCCTGTACAGGATCACAAATCTGCACAATGCTATACATGTGTATCTTTCACCAAACAGTTGTAGGTAACAGCACTCACAAATAGCCGAGCAAAGATGGTAATCTGCGAGGGTGGGGGGCGGGGCTCCAGGTCCTCCACTGTACAGAGAATGATTCCACAGCGAAAGGCTCCAGAGTTGCACTGGTCGTTGGCGGCCGGGGGAGGACCCGTCCAAGCATCGAGAAAGGTTGGGAAGCCTGGTGCAATGTTAAACTGGTAGTGGTGGTATGTGTGTGTGAGTGTATGTGTGTGTGGGGGTGTGTATGTGTGTGTGGGGGTGTGATACGGAGGTAGACGAGGGAATGTCGTATCACCTTAAGATTTCATGGTTTGTTGAATATTGTAGATTGTAGCTGAGAAATATGAAGAGCATATTCTGCTATATGTGAATACAGGCATGGGATTTTTAATTGCTGTCAATATACTGGCTACGCGTAGTCTCAAACACATTACTTAAGTACCACTATCACTATGCTAGCTGTAAGAGCCTCCCTCCCTTCACAAGCTCTGACCATACCTCTAGCCTCCTCCCCAGGTCACACCCCCCTGTGCCCGGGGGGGAGGGGGTGTGGCCTGGGTACGAGGCTAACTATACCTCTTGTGGAACTTCTGGTATTGAGTTGTAGTGTGTGCAGTTGGAGCGACCCTGGGATACAATTTCCGTGGGTACCAAAAGGGGGCGGGGCCCTTCCTGAGTTTCAAGGATGATAGGTAGGTGAATGATGAGAGTGCTTCTTGAGATAAGGGTACCGTTGTCCGGTGGCCGATCGTTGGATACCTGGGAGAACAAGGGGGGGGGGGAGGGGGTTAAAAGTGGGGGCATGCCCTCCCAAAAACTTGTGAATATTAGGCCCTCTGAGATCCTTTGTGGTATATTTTCAAGACAATTTGCACGTGATACATTCAGTTAACTACACTCAGTTACCCATGCATAGAAAAAATTTGAGATTGGGGGGGCAAATGTCTCCCCCCCTCCTCCACCCCCCACCTCCCAAATGAACCCCTGACAGTATACTGAGTACTTGAATCAGTGTGTATACGTTTGGTCTAAGATAATGGATCACTGGCTATTCTCTTACCAGCACGTTGAAGCTGACTTCTGGACCAATGCTATTGAAGGGGATGGGTTCTTGTACTGGGAGACGCTCAGCCTGGTACTGCCCACTTCCCACTCTGTGTGTGTGTGTGTGTGTGTGTGTGTGTGTGTGTGTGTGTGCATGTACAACTGCGCCATAGGCTTAGAGTTACAGGCTCTTACTCCTTCAATTTTTCTTATGCATCTTTGATCTAATATTACATCTAATTAGAACAAACTGGTTACATCAGTGGGCAAGAGTCATTAGTTCATTGCCTAGTCCAAGAAAAGCTGTGTAGTTTGCTCTAGGATTTCATATTTACTCACTGTAGGTTCAAAAAGTAATCTGCGATGGCTCTAATGGAAAGCTCCTGAGTACTGACAGCCTTCATTTGGTCTGCCAAAGCATCAATCAGAGAGAATGTGAAGCTCCTTGTGTTCATATCTGGTAGAGTAGCCAGAACCGCTCGCTCATCAAATTGAAAGGAAACCATTAGGCGTATCTGTGTGAGTGTGTGTTTGTGTATGTGTGTATGTGTGTGTGTGTGAGTGTGTGTGAGCGTGTGTATGTGTATGTGTGTGTGTGTGTATGTGTGCATGTGTGTGTATATGCATGTATGTGTTAATAAGCAATGTGCTTAAATAAATTGTTTTAAGGGTCTACTGCTATTATCATGAGCTGTTGTTCTTACAGCGGGCATTTATTCAGGGTATTCTCACCGTCGTTCCGCTGCCAATGGGGTTCTGCAGCTGGCATTCCACCCTTTCCTGTCGAGGACTGTCGCAAGTGGTGAACGCATTGTCAGTAAGTGGTTCCTATGTGTGTGTGTGTGCGTGTGTGTGAGTGTGTGTAGGGGTGTGTGTATGGGTGTGTGTGTCAGGGTTTTATAGAGATGGATGGGGCCCTGGGATTTGACCCCCCCCCCCCCCCAAAAGATTCTTGATACTCAGTAGTTCAAAAGTAGCCCCAGATGTCACCAGAAGCAACAGCTAAATTTTCCAGGGGGTCATGACTCCACACACAATATCTTTCCCAACCCCAACAAAAAAAAACACATGTACGCAGAACCTCTGCCTGGACTTCTATTGCAGCCATCAAGGCTGACCACAGTACAAGTGGCTCCACTATGCTACCATACTTTGCTGAGGACCAGCGAGCCTTCTTTCAGGTTAGAGCCTGTCTCTAATCCTCCAGCTAGGATGGGGGTAGGGGCTCACGCTCAAGAGTGGGCTAGCTAGTTCATGACTCACGGATTCATTGAGGAAGAGAATGCCAGGTGGCACATCGATGCGGAGCAGGGGACTGAGTCCCTCGTCGCCGGCGGTGTTTGTTACTTCAACGATGAAGCTCATCCGGTTGTCCCTTGCTAGCACCAGAGCACGGTTGTCTGAGGGAAGGGTGCTGTTGCTGAGGTGTATGTGTGTGTGTGTGTGTGTGTGTGTGTGTGTAGGGGGGTCTTTAATTTTTACAACCAATCTTCGGTGGATATAAGATATTCCATGAAGAGGGCCCCATGGGAATCGAGTTACATTACGCTGGTCAGCTGATCATTTAGCCAGTCCAAGGCTTTAAGAATGGTGGTCATGTTTTTGAATCAGCCTTATCTCCCGCCAATGTACCCTCCTCTCCTCACTGCCACTACTGTGTTGCTGCCTCCCCAATTGCCGCTGCCTCTCTGTAGGCGACTCCATCATAGTGCATGCTCTCCTTTCTTTGCAAGCAATGCCACACCCACAGGAAATACGTTTGCATTAATTGCATTCCTGTAGCGGTATCACACATGCATACATACAAAGGTAGTCGCCATGTAGCTGCCTCACTTTCTGCTCGGCAATAAAAGTTGCACAATCAAGAACCATCCTGTGCTGGATAAGCATGTCGAGGGCTAGTTATAGTGCTGTGTAATAGCTACTGGCAGTACTCAACAAGTATATGGCTATTTCTCAACCGTAATGTAATATGCTAAAAATACAATAGTACACAATACTGAAATAAATAAGATTTTTTTATATTTAGGAAATGCACAAATCAAGGAAAAATATAAGGTAAATTTTAATTTATATTTAAAACTATTGTACAAACAAAAGTCAAAAGAGAAACAAGCCGAGGCAGGAAAAGTTATATATGTAATACATCTTTGTGTCCTGATCTAGATGGAATACTGGATGTCACTTATGACCTGAGGGCCGACAGTACAAACTTGAGATCAGAGATCAACTCTACAAAAAGTGATCCTGATCTAGATGAAACACTGCATGGATGTCACTTGTAACCTGAGGACTGACAACACAAACTGAGATCAACTCTCCAAAAAGTGATCTTTTCCTCCAGGAGGTAAGAGTTCAACCCTCCAAAGGGTGATTCTTCCCTCTAGGATGGTTAGTTGGCGCCATGACAACATGCACACCTTATTTAGCCTTTCTTTGTTATGTTTAGCTCCTGCCTATATATAGGCATTACATCATCACTCAAGGTTCCGCCTTCCCAAAGGTGAACCAGTCAGCGTCCACATCCTTTGATGTCTGCTACGCCTCAACAGTGTAGTGCCAACAGTGTGTTCATTGGTATTCATAGCCTCATAGCCTCATTGGTATTCATAGCCTCATTCATAGCCTCGTCATGAATTAATCCTTCATGGCTGTAAATCTTGATCATCAACTCATAGCCCCTCCCCCTCCCTCCAGTCACAATAAAGCTTTGCCTCTTCTTTTTTAGTAATCCCACTTTTGAACGATTTCCAGTGACAGACAGCCTGATTTTCTTTAAAGCTCCAAGCTCATCCAGTGACAAATATTACTCAAAGCACTCAAAGCTCCAAGCTCATCCAGTGACAAATATTACTCAAAGCTCCAAGCTCAAATATTACTCACTCTTAACAATGATTCTCCTTACCCATTGTGACGCTACAGAGCTTATGCTTAGAGGCTGCCAGGCCTCCATAAATTACTTTTTAAACTCTTATATTTATTAGCTTTGAATTTCCCCCTTATTTTGATTATGGGTTCAGGCCTAAGCTACCATTGCTAATTAATATTTAATAGCTGTTATGAATATTTGTCATGAACTCTGTTCTGGTACAGTAACGTAAAAGAGTTGCCTGAAAAATGTCTGTATAGTTGTAATATACATTGCTGTAACTTTAGAATTAGTATACAGTTGAAAGTGAAACTTGTATAATATAATTACCATTAACAACATGGAGGCCACACCCACCTATCAATATGGCCACCAATTTTCTGCCAAAATACTAAATCATGAAATGCGGAACAAGTCAATGTATTTCCTTGCAGTAGGGCACGACCTACTCACCCAAGGGGGCGTGGCGAGGACAGTTTGCTTCCATATCACCACCTGATAGGAACACTTCCCAATTACCTTCACCAGAATCGAAATAAATTCCTGATTCTATGATAGAAATAAGACCCTACAAGAAACTTTCACGTTCTGCGTCAGAGTCTTTACACTCTGTCCTCGTTTTGCCAAAGTAGTCATGCAATAATCATGGGCGTGGAAAGCAGATAAACAACCAATCCTTGCAAATAGAGACCAGTTAATCATGTTCCCAGTAAGATCAGAGACAGTGCACGCTTATAGTCATGTGACGTAATTAAATTGTGGAAGCCATAATACTGTTAGTGTAATTGTCGTAGTACTGCTGCAGATTCTACTACTGTTCATACATACACAGAGCTCTCCTAGCGCTATATGTTACTTGTTCTGATGCTTTCGTCTAGTTTCGTGAGCTAAACCACATTCCCCATATCCCCCACATTCCGAACCATGGAGTGTGGTCTGGCTATGTTCCTTGGAATGTGGTCTGAGTCGACATAAAACACGGTTACTGTATATATCATAAGTCTCAATGCAACATAATTACTTGCCTTACAACCCATTCAGCAATGATTTCAAAGCTTAATGAAAGCCCAAATAACTGTCACATTCTGTTAGGGTTTACATTTGCTGAGAACTCACAAGATGGCGTCGACGGTCATCTCGTACTGCGGCTCGCAGATCTCAGGGTCTCCCTCAGCTCCACAGCTCACGTTGAACGCCACCTGCAGCCATACAGACACACACACATACCATACAAACAGTGAAATATTTTAGGTGTGACAGACACAGATCACAGTACCTACCACATGACGTAAATTATAGACCTTTATCTGTTATGATGTACGTAATGGGGGGGGGGGGGGGGGTAAAAGTGCTGGAAGCACACAAAAGTACAAGGAAACAAACATTTTCTTATGTTTTCATGTAAGAAAACTACACCAAAACATGTTTTCTTGTATTTTCTCCATTTAGTGCCTACTTTTACCCCCAATGGATAGAGGTCAATTGTACATGTGCTTGTGATAAGTATGAAGTGATGGGTATGAGACTGAGTTAGTGATGATACTTGTGAGCTGGGTATGAGACTGAGTTAATTAGTGACGATTCTTGGGGCTGGGTATGAGACTGAGTTAGTGACGATACTTGTGGGCTGGGTATGAGACTGAGTTAGGGACAATACACCTACGTCATATCCAACAGTCAGTTCTGCTGGCTCATCACCACTAGCGAAGCGGTTGAGCGTCGGGTGCAGAGGGCCTCCAAAGGTTGCTGCATTTGGGTCTGATTCCAATTCCAGGAGCTGGTCTGCATTCTGTACACTGAGTTGGACTGGAATGGAGGAGGTCTCGACGAAGTCATCCTACATGATAAGAGTGTAATTATGTGATTGTGTGTGTATACAAAAATACTTCAAAAACAACTCTATTTATAGCCTACCCTAATAACGAATGTAAGAGGTGTTTCTCGACAGAAAAATTGTCCCATGGCGCTATCACTGGTGAGGACGATCTCTTCCGATATGAAGTTGGTTCTGAGTCTGCCGCCCTCCAGTAGCTGCGCCCTCTGCTTATCGGCATCAACTGTAACGTTGTAGCGGATGGCTGTGTGTGTGTGTGCATGTGTGTGTGTGGTTGAGTGTGTGTGAGTATCAGTATGTGTGTGTATGTGAGTGTGTGTGTGTGTGAGTGTATGCGTAAATGTGTACAGTAGATTGCCAATATTATGGGATATAGATCACACTCCTTGAATAATAAGGACACTACATCTGTCCTTCCTTAAATAGCAGACACTGCCGCTCAATTTCTTGCACTACTCACCAAATCGTGTGATGGGTTGGCCACTTTTTACCGGCGAATACTGGAAGCAGGGTATGACGTCAAAACTGGAAAAGAAGTCAGACGCAATGTGTTAGTCTAAGACCGGATCCAAAGATACTGAGAGCCTCTGAACACTGAAAGCTCCAGCCACCAATTACTTAGTCACTGAGGCTACGTATATGCATGAGGTCGTCAAAAATTCTATTTAAAGCTTACCAGAGCAGAGTGATACGACTAGAAATGGAACATCTCCTGTCGCTCGTCAGATCAATCACGTCCTTCCTCTCACTGAAATCCAGCTGCACATTCACCAGGGGGCTGCCCCTGTGGAACGAGTGGAACAAGAGGTCAAAGTTTAAAGTTCGCAATCATTATGTGTTTTTTAATACCTGAAGGTAGTGACTTGGTTGCCAGAGAGATCAGTGACGGTCAAATCTGGAGGGACCAACACAGCTGCATATAACACACTGTACAGCCAGATAACATATAGTCACACAAACACATTGTGTTTTTGCCAACTTGTCCAGCTGGGTTGGTGTCTACGAATTTGGATTCTTTTCAAGTAGTGTAAAGTTTGGCATCCAGATTAATTTTAGAGCAGTTAGCCAAAATGAGATGAACAATCATTTTAGCTACATGTAATTACTACCATAATATGTATTTGAGAGAAAGCACCAATATTAATATTTGTTAGGCTACTAGCAATGGGCTTAAGGTGGCGCTCTAGTTACTGACAAGTCTAAACACTGCTGTCAGCGTAAGCATATGGTGTAGCTTACTCATTGAGACTTGATAACTACCTATGCTCTGAATAAAGTATAATATTTAATTATAGGTCTAAAATTAGCAAATGACACTTAACACACACATAGTAACATTGCAAATTCTGTAAAGGGAGGGTGGGCCAAGGGGGGAGGGGGAAGAAGAGAGCAGGGAGGGGGGGGGAGGAGGAGGGGAGAGTGGGGGGTGGGAAAGGGGAGAGCAGGGAGGGGGGGGGGGAAGGGGGGGGATCTTATGGCTGTTGAACATACCTCGGTAGCCGTTGTCATCAATGTCCAGGTCGGCTCGCATGGCGTAACCGAAGGCTCTTGCTCCAGTTACAGCACGGAGCTCCTAAACAAGGAAGTGACATCATTATGACAACAGCTGGAATTTTGAAACCCTCTCACTGTAATATTTACATGTACATGTATGTATGGCAAATGAAGGAGTGTTAGTATAGAGGTAAGTCACATGAACATAATAGCATACTATAACAATCATGTGACTAACCACATTGAAGTCACGTGATCGCAACTATTACACTGTTTACTAAACTGTTCTCATGTGAGGGGAAAAATCTTGCCCCAAAAGTATTCCCCATGCACGTACAGTATAACTACACAGAAATCACTAATTACACTGACCACGTGTGAATATAACCTAGCTGGTTGAAGTCACATGACCACCTCTAATAATCACATGACCTGACTGCCACATCATGTGACCAACCTTGAAGTCACATGACCACCTCTAATAATCACATGACCATGACTGCCACATCATGTGACCAACCTGGTAGAAATCTGGAACCAGCCCATTGCTGAAACCCCTGTAGATGTACACCGCTCCAGCCCCATCGTAGGAATAGGGGGCTGATATTGCGGCGTCATCAAATCCGTCACCATCTATGTCTCCCATGTTGGCTACTGTTGTTCCAAACCTCCCTCCGGGGGTGGATGGGGAGAACACACGGTAGATGGAAGACCACTGTGTGTGTATGTGTGTGTATGCATGTGTGTGTGTGTGTGTGTGTGTGTGTGTGTGTGTGTGAGAGTGTGTGTGTGTGTGTATGTTTGTGTGTGTGTGTGCATGTGCACATAAGTGTATGTGTGTGTGTGTGTGTGCGTGTAATAACTATGTGAACATTCGTACATGCAAAGCTGCAGAATTAGAAATCTTGTCCAAAAGCAATGATGTTTCTTATTACCGGCTCATCTACGAGACTGGTCACAACTCCAGAATGCACATGAACGAAGACGACTCCCCTATCGCCGTCACAGAGTGGACACCCAGCCACGATGCTATGGTAGCTAGAAGAGGAGAGGGAGGGAGGGAGGGGTAGAGAGGAAGGGGGAGAGGGAGGGAGGGAGGGAGGGAGTGAGGGGGGGAGAGGGAGGGAGGGAGGGAGGGAGTGAGGGGGAGGGAGAGGGAGGTCGAAGGGGACAAAGAGAGGGGAATCAAAAGACGACCATGCAAATCGTCAGCTCCAGACTCACCCTCCATGGTTCCAGTCAAATACAGCGATGTCATACCCGAAGTATCCATTAGGCTGGGTTAAAGATAAGGAAAGTGCTGTGTATATAAAGTTTCCACATTATAGTTAACACCCCTTGCCGAAGTTAGAGATTATAATTCTATTTGTGAAAGGGTGCTGAAAAATTGGAGGTGCCGTATTTAGACAACATACGGTAGTGCCTTAACAGGAATAGGAATGAGACTAGTTCCTTACCAGGAATAGGAATGGGACTAGTTCCTTACCTCAACACCATCTATTGGCCTTGGGTCTTGCACGAGAGGGATTGTTTGAATGTCATTCACCGCAAAGATTCGGAGCTATAGATGGAATCCAATGACATAATACCAAGTCAGAGTATGTACATCGCGAGAGAACAGAGCTGAAAGCTTATGGAATGGCATTGGAAACTAAAATGAGTTTCCAAGCCGTTTCTATGCAATCACAAGTATTAATAGACCCTTTTTCACTATGATGTAATGAGGGAAAAGTAGGCACTAAATGGAGAAAATACGTGCATAAAAACACGTTTTTATGCTTTCATGTATGTTACATGAAAACACAAACACATGCATGTCTTATGTATTTTCTCTATTTAGTACCCCCAATTACATCATAGTAGAAAAGGGTCCACTAGTACTGCATGCCGAGTGGGAAGCGAGGCAACCAATCATATTGCATGAAAACCCTGTGTTTGCATGTATATCCCATAAGTAACGCTACAGGAAAGTAATTATTGCAAACACACTTCCTGTGGGTGTGGCATTGTTTGCACACGGAGGCAAAAAAATTAATAAACACCTATCTCGAAGCCTCGGACTGACTGAATGGTCAGCTGAGCAACTCGATCCCCGCGAGGCTCTCTGCATGGAATACCATACACAGCTGCATACTCTCTGCAAGCCACAGTTTCTTTGCAGTCATTGACCCAGACGTCATAATCACAGACTAACATTATTACTCCAGTAACTGCTTCTGGTAACTCACCCTGCCTTGGTGGTAGCGAAATCTTGGGGCACTGACAACTATTTCTGATAATAGCAAAAAGAAGAAAAAAAATTATGGTATGAAATCATATTCCCAAGTGTAAAATTACAGGTGAGCAGAGAAAAGGACAAATAGAAGAACTGGTAATACAAGATTCAGTTGGGGTGAGCCTGAGTGAGCCCCACACTAGCGTGTACAGTGGGACAATTTCTCTGTATGTACGTACATACCTACAGCTTGCTGCATATGTGCTTATGCTGATAATTGGCACATGTCCATTGTGAGGGAAACTCACACGCTCCTCTATAGTCATACGTAATCTCCCGAAAATAAGCACACCCTCGAAAATAAGCCCACCCCCCTCTTCAACCAAAAGGTATTGTAGATGGTCATTTACTCTCGAAAACAAGCCCACCCCATTAACCACACAAGCATGCTGCATAATGAAATCTTCTGTGTGTGTGGCTTTGAATAAAGCCTGGTAAACAGTATAGCTAACTATATAAATGTTCTGAATTTTTCAAGAAAAAGTCACGTGGATGACGGTATATACATGATATGTGTCGATATTAATAACATATGTGGCTGTAGAAAATCAGTATTTGTAAAGAATGCAAGCTCAATATATATATCATGGTATATACATGATATATATGTTTCAACCAAAAGGTATTGTAGATGGTCATTTACTCTCGAAAACAAGCCCACCCCATTAACCACACAAGCATGCTGCATAATGAAATCTTCTGTGTGTGTGGCTTTGAATAAAGCCTGGTAAACAGTATAGCTAACTATATAAATGTTCTGAATTTTTCAAGAAAAAGTCACGTGGATGACGGTATATACATGATATGTGTCGATATTAATAACATACGTGGCTGTAGAAAATCAGTATTTGTAAAGAATCCAAGCTCAATGTTAAAGCCTGCAAATGGAAGAAAGCAGGGTTGCATAAAGAGAGGGAGAGAGGGAGAGAGGGAAAGAGGGAGGGGGGAGGGAGGGAGGGAGAGAGGGAGAGAGGGAAAGAGGGAGGGGGAGGGAAAGAGGGAGGGGGAGGGAGGGAGAGAGGGAGAGAGGGAGAGAGGGAAAGAGGGAGGGGGAGGGAAAGAGGGAGGGGGAGGGAGGGAGAGAGGGAGGGAGGGAGGGAGGGAGGGAGAGAGGGAAAGAGGGAGGGAGGGAGGGGAGAGAAATAAGGTGGGATAGAGGACCATTGTCTGGTGGAATGATAGCAAGTAGCTCTGGTTGGCAAACAGACTGTCCCATTTGAGATTTCATTTGAAGGATAAAGTACGAAGACATTGTCGCAGTATATAGCCAGAGAGAATGGACAGAAAACGACCCTGGAAGTGGGCTCATGCTGAGACTCAAGAAGCTAAGTCGGAGTCTAAGCCTCTTGAAGCCAGCTGACGAACATACTCCAAGATGTCACCCAGTGTCTATAGAGCGGTGGATGGCTCTTGTTGCATCCGGGCCAATACAGAATAATACCACTAAACTTCTCCACATTCCTAAACTCAGAGAGAGCGGTAGGGATGGAGTGAGAGAGGGAGGGAGGAGGGATGGAGGAAGGAAAGGAGTTTGAGACCAGCTCACTTTCTAATTCCATAATTTCTGCTTCAGGTTGAGGTGGTTGGTAGTCGAACCGTGGCCTTCCAAGTGTAGAAGGTTCTTCAGCAAGTATTGTAATCAATCTTCCGGGTGGCGGATCTGTGCCGATGTGTGTGTGAGTGTGTGTGTGTGAGTGAGTGTGTGTGCATATGTTGAATGTGTGTGAATGTGAATGCGAGTGTATTTGTGTGTGTGTGTGTATGTGTTTGTATGTGTGTGTCTGTCTGTGTGTGTGCGTGCATGCACACAGGAGAGCACTGGCAGAAAAAACAAGCCCCAGCTGGGGATTGAACCCATGACCTTAATTAGTCTGAAATTCTTACCCACCTGGCAAGCCAGCTTCCCATTACTAGCAGCCAATGGCGACTTTCCCCACAGGTGTCACCATTTGAAGAAAAAAAATCCTGTATGAGTCTATCAGGTTTTGAAGTAAGTCCCCCACATATGGACTTCAACATCTGCCCACATACACAGGTAATGCAGCTGACTTTTATTGACCAAAATATTTCTTTCACTTAGTAAGAAAGCTAGTAAAACCACAACTATCCTTCAATCTTTACGAAAGCACTGCTCCTTGTAACTGCTGCAGCTAGAGTACTGCAACAGTAGTAAATGGGATGGGATTGTCGTTGGATACCACATGCATGCCACATGCATGTCACATGCACACCACAGGCATGTCACATGCAGACCACATGCATGTCACATGCACGCCAGACTCTTGTGTGTCTTTCTGTCTATCTAGCTGATGTTATGACCAAATTTTGGCCACCCTCTGAGGATGACCCAGCTAATCAGTGCAACTTACTCCCAAACTCCCAAGCAGAAGAAACGACTAGAGCCACGTCCCCATCATCTACATCAGGTCTTTGGACAACTACCGGCTAAAATAGAGCAAACACAGAAGTAAGTAGAATACATTTCCATAGACTCCACCACTGGCAGACCAGCCACACGAATGCCACATGCATGCCACATGAATGTCATATGAATGTCACATGCATGTCACATGCAACTGTATAATTACTTGTTGTTATTCATCACCCTTAAACACAATTAAAAGTCAAGCAGATGTCACACCAGTACTTACATCTCGGAGGGGAAAAAAGGCAAAGTCCAACCCTCCCAGTTGTACTGAAATCAGGTCGGCTAGAGGAGAGAGGGAGGGAGGAGGGAGAGTGGAAGGAGAGGGAGAGGGAGGGAGAGAGGGAGGCCAGGACGGGAGGGAGAGGAAGGAGAGAGGAGGGGGAGGAGAGGAGAGAGGGAGGGGGGGGGGGAGGGGAGAGGCAGGGGGTTGAAACAAAAGGGGAGGAGCCAATGAAGTTGGAGAGTTCTGACTTCAGTGAACCAGCTTTTGGTTACTCTACAGGACCTGCCTAGCTACGTAAGAATGGCCTTAGCTCTCCAAGCTCAACCCATCAACACTTGTTAGATCCTGTTTTTATACTGTGCAAAGAAAGCCAGAAAGAGCCTGGGAATGAGATTAGCCAGGCTAGGAAGTAGAGTTGGGAATGAGACTAGCTATAACCAAGCTAGGAAGTGGAGCCTGGGAATGAGACTAGCCAAGCTAGGAAGTGGAGCCTGGGAATGAGACTAGCCAAGCTAGGAAGTGGAGCCTGGGAATGAGGCTAGCCAAGCTAGGAAGTGGAACCTGGGAATGAGACTAGCCAATTTTTCACTCCATACCTCAGCACCCCCAGTACGTCACTCACTTCTAGTCACTTGAAGAACATTGGTCAGGTTGCTATCAAGAATCACACATCTTCCTTCATAATTTGCTGTGTAGTATCGTGTGTTTGTGGCATTGTCAATGAACCTTAGAATTCGTTGACTCCTATATGCAGGGGCACAAGCCTACGAGGGTGTGTGTGTGTGTGTGTGTGTGCATGTGTACGTGCATAGAACTGTATGTAAATAAACTGTAGGTAGCCTGCAAAAACATGAAATAGACAGTAAGCAATCAAGGGGTGGTCACTCTCATAGGCACTGTAGTCACAGCTAAGACTGGGGTCAAAAAGTGGTCAACAGGTCAAGGGATTATTTTTACCATTGGTCAAGGGGTCAAGGACAACTTTTGTGACTTGATATTGCAGTCAAACGCTCAAGAGCCTTTTTGCAAGTGGTCAAGCAACACCCCGGTCTTAGCCTTGACTACAGTGCCTATGGGAGTGCCCACCCCTCGGCAATGGAGGGAGGTAGGGATGGAGAGAGGGAGGGAGGGAGACAGCATATTTGCTTACAGCAACACGGTTGAATTCAGGAAAGGAACGAATTCTGTATCCCATCAACTGGAAGTCAAGGTTGTGATCGAAGGCATCAATGCCCCGGGATGGAAAAGGATGGATATCTGGAGTAAAGAAAAAAGAATATTCTGCTATACCCATCCCATCTAAAATCCGGTAGCAGTTCAGCTCTCTCGTTACGGCCAGCCAGGCTAACTGTCAAAGAAAGTATGCTCAAAAACTAGGCGCTTCTTTGAATGGGTGACTGCCATCGCAGATGGGTGGCATGGGTGTTTGGGAATGGGACTAAATTGTAAGTACCCTACCACTGGTGGGGGGGGGGGAAGGAGGGGGGGGGGGCATGGGTGTTTGGGAATGAGACTATATTGTAGTATCCTACACCTCGTGGGGAGAGAAGGGGGGGGGGCATGGGTGTTTGGGAATGGGACTATACTGTAGTATTCTACACCCCGTGGGGAGAGAAGGAGGGGGGGGGGGGGGGGGGGGCATGGGTGTTTGGGAATGAGACTATATTGTAGTATCCTACTCCTGGTGGAGGGTGTGATAGTGTGCATTGGGAGTATGACTAACAGCCAGTGGGCCAGCAAACCTTCCCCGTAGCTAGTCAGGTGATCTTTGGTCACCGGATTGAGAGCAAATTAAAAAATAGTCTTAAAATACAGCAAGACGGAGGCAGGACGGTCTGTAATCATTTTAACCCTAATTAACCCTTACTAGCCCAGGGTTCACTCACTGTCATGACTGAGAAAGCTGAGGGCAGGTTCACAGTCTGCGTTGTGTTCCATGGGACACAGGTACACGCCTCCTTCAGCCTCAAACTCTGTGATGTTATCCCGTGGAGCACTCACTAGAGCCCTGTGTGTGTGTGAGTGTGGGGGGGGGTATATGTGTTTGTATGTGTGAGGGTGTGTGTGCATGTGTGTGTGTGTGTGTGTGCATGTGCATGTGTGTGAGTGGTATGTGTATGTGTGTGGCATGTGTGCGTGTGTGCATGTGTGTATGTGTGTGTGTGTGTGTGCCATGATACTTAATGCTACTAATGCCCAAAGCTACATGTAGTGGCTGCCTGTTCTGGAATTGGGGTTCTGATCCTTAGTTATATAGCAGCTGTGCAATTGGAGATTGCATTCCACGTTCCTGTAGTGATCACTCAAGCCTTTGTAGAGTAAGTGAGGGAGGAGGACTGTTGTCAAGTCTTAGTTTCTATAAAGGTAATGATTGATCATTAGTAACGCAACCATGCAATCAAGAAATGCTATGCCCACAAATTCTATTCTCTTCAAAGTAGTTTGTCTGTTACCATGGTAACAGCTGCTATGTCCAGCTTGCTGAGCTGTACTCAGTATTTATTGTCTGCCCTCATTTCCAGCCTCTGTTCCACAGCGTTATTTTTAGCATACAGAAAAAAAGCTACAGAGCGGAGACTGCGAACTTATTCCCTGCCAAAGACCTCGTCTAGGACCAGAATGTAATGGAATCACCAGTTCCACGATACGTAGCCTAGGACCAGAATCCCCTATTCCAAAATAGATAGCCAAAGACCAGCATGGAATGCAACCCCCATTTTTGGAATAGACAGCCTATGACCAGCATGGAATGCAACCCCCAATTTTGGAATAGATAGCCAATGACCAGCATGGAATGCAGCCCCCAATTCTGGAATAGACAGCCTATGACCAGCATGGAATGCAGCCCCCAATTCTGGAATAGACAGCCTATGACCAGCATGGAATGCAGCCCCCAATTCTGGAATATACAGCCTATGACCAGCATGGAATGCAATCTCCAATTCCAGAATAGACAGCCTATCACCAGCATTCCTTCTGGTCCTAGGCTGTCTGTTCTGGAATTGGGAATTGCATGGAATGCAATCCTCAATTCCAAAACAGGTATCCTAGACTCAACTTGGAATGAAGTGTTTGTATTTCTCGCGATATTGCCGGAACCGGCAAAGATTGACGATTAGAAAAGGTTCACAAACAGAAATGCCTCACTGATGGCACAAACCACTGTGTAACGTGATACTGAGGAGAAAATTAGTGCTTGTAAATCACACTACCCTTCACCACGAAGGTGCACTTTTAGTAGAGCTCACTCCTGACTACATAGGGAGTCCCTCTAATCAGGACCCCCGAAAAATGACAGGCCTCTACAGTTACCGTACTCACGCGTTGTTAAGCGCACTTCGCTTATAAGCGCATATTCGCTGTTAGGCGCTGGTTTAATTCTGTTATCAAAATATTTTTTATTAACCTTTATAGACATGGTGCCCTCGAACGATACTCTCGAATCGAAAAGAAAACTCCTGTTCCGGCTGATCTCTGGTGCAAGGACCGTACGTACTTCAAATAAAGCACACTCCAATTTAATATTCGTAATTAAGCGCACCTCGTTGTTAGGCGCACCTCGCTATTAGGCACTCATTTCCTTCCTGTGGAAATACAAGCGCATGCGCTTAACAACGCGTGAGTACGGTATATACAGGCCTGGGTACATATGTAATAGTGTACTGTGTGTGTGTGTGTGTGTGTGTGTGTGTATGTGTGTATGTGCTGGCACTGTAAATATCTGAAGTGTAGCACTAATGAACCATAACATGGGAGTGCTTCAAAGTGGATTACTGTAGAGCATTCTTCAAACCACTCGCCCTAACCTCACTAATAAGGACATCAGTTTTGATTACAGCTCCATATGAAGGTGTAGTACTAGACCGCTGAAATAGGGATGCCCCTAGTAATTAGGACACTGGCACTTGTCCCAAGAGTGCCCATAATAGTTCCTCTGTAAGCCCATCACATAAGCCCACCTTAAGGGAGTGCATTCATCCTTTGTTGGCTATATAAGCCCATTTTCCTTTCATTGAAAAAGACTTACGCATTGCTGACCTCATGCACTGGCACTATACATTCCTTTTGTTCATTCCACACTGTTAATTTGGTAGCTAACAATGTCATCGGACTCTGACAACAGCGGGCAGCCCAAACATCCAATTGGACCTCCCTACACGTTCCAACTGGGCTTCGTATCGTCCACATATGCACATACCATATACAAAAGCCATGTAACCTCATGTGCAGGAGAATATCACATTTCTTCCGGCATACCAAGATGGGGTACATGAGCAAACCATCAGAGATGGAAGGAAAACATTGAGAGAGTATAGGAAACTCAGAGCCCAGCTGGGGATTGAACCCAGGACCTTCTGATTACTAGCTCTCACCCACTGAGCTACTGGAGCTCCTGAGCGGAGGAGCAGTAGGCAAGCTGTATAGCTACTAAACCCGCTAGTAGTACTTGCAAACCCAGCCAATTCCAACAGTATTTACTTTGTTATTCACCACCCTATTATTATATTTATCAGAACTGGCTATGGACATTATTTTTTTACTAGTTGTCCCTTGGATGAATAACCCCTACTTATTTTTGCAAAAAAATTAGTTTACCCCCAAACTTCCATAAGAAAATTGCCTGTAGGTAACCCCCAGACACAGTCCAGAATTAGTTCTAACCTAGTGTGTGTTGCAATAATCACAAGTGGCCAGCAAAGAACGATGTGGTGGAGATGTTGGGGTACTTGGAGATAACAAGTCAACAAAGAGCCAAGCCTCTGGACCTGTAACTGAGGCTAATAATTTGTAACCACAAAATGATCATAGCAACAAACAAAAGTGGAAAGGTATTTATTGAAGCCTTGGAAGAAGCTTGGACCCCTCGCGAGCAATTCTGGCTAAAGGTATTTACCCTATTTACTCCCGATGAGAATTGCTGGCAGTAACAACTGTAGCAGTATTAGGAGAAGTGGTTTGAAGAATGCACTACAGTACTCCATTTCGAAACACTCCCATTGTTCAGATGTTTACTGTACCAGTACACATACACATACACACACACACACACACACACACACACACACACACACGGAGTATATTGCCACATACGTACCCAGGCCTCAATACTCTTGTATACTACAGTAGAGGACAGTTGTCTGAAATGAAGACCTGGGTATGAGGCTTGCAAGATCACATTGATAGTACCCATTGACCACTAGGTCCCTCTACAGCTGGTCTGGTGTAAGTCAAACCAAACGCTGTAGCTACTGGTCAGCTCCAGGTGCAGAGGGTGGTTAGCTGCTAGTCAGCTAGAAGTTGCTGGTAAACTCCAGGTGCTACACCTCACTGACGAGGCCCAAACAGCTGTCTGCACTTCTGATCCCTCATGAATTAAAGCAATCTCTAGCTCGACAAAGCTGTTAACAAGTTGGCGTTCCTACTGGTGTGCTAGGTTACTCACAGCTGCCTAAAAAAACTATCAATACTTGAGATCCACTATAAACACAATCCCTAACTCCGGCTCCATGGCCTGTAGCCTCGCCCCCAGGCCACTCCCCCTCCCCCCCCCCCCCCCCCCTCCAAAGACTCCGACTGCGTGGCCTGGGAGCGAGGCTGCTATGGCCTGAGGATCTGAAGTACCAAGTCAAAGTTCTCTTACACTTTTCTCCCGTCTGGGAATTCATGTTGTGCCACATCAAATCCAAATTGTCGAATGTTGTCATTAAGGTCAGACAGTGCACTATTGACGATGGTCGGTGAGAGGGGATCAAGGTTGAAGCCTGTTGTAACTCGTAGTAGGCCACAAAGAGCAATAAACAGTGCCAGTCCCGATGCCATTCCTGTGCTGGAAGGTGGATAAAAGTGGAATGTAGTCAAAATGCAGTTTTGCTAAGTGCATGTAGGCACACACTAATATGTCTAGGCCTAATCACGTTTGAGGGCTCCACTGCAAAAGCATTGGGTTTCACCCATCAACAATTAAGGTAGGCAATAGCTTGTGTTACATATAAAGGAACACCTGCCATTACTACTGCAGGCATGGAATATTAAATTTTGTCTTCCCCAGAATATTTGCAGTAGCACACATCTACTAAACAGGATGCAGTTTGCTGCTTCATTATCACAGCAGACACTTGGCATCTCTAATGCCATTTCAACTAGCATTTTCTATTATTAAGCTAGGATGTATACTGCTTTCATTTAGTAGCCATTAAAATATCAATTTAGCCATAGATAATATAGCTCCGTAACGGACTATATTATCTGCGATTTAGCATGGATGATGTCATCATTTACTACAATAGCTCTCCAGCTCAGTGCCCGCTGGGTTTAGTTTACACAGAGCATGATGAACAGCTGTCCCGTACTAGCACTGCACCGGCCCCCACTATCTTCTTACCGCGGCTGGTGTTAATCTACTATCGGTGAATATATCCACAAAAAAGGGGGGCGTTTTTGCTATTATAGTGCTCACGTTCACTATGTTAACCAAAGCACTTACCGCGTTCTCCTTCAAGCCTCACTGCAAGGGAGACAGCTTCAACAGACGCAGGGTTCTCGCTCGCAACAAGAGAATGTTAAATATCAACAAACTCTTGCACAAATTATAAGGGATATACTCGCCTAGGGGCTGGGCGCAATGCACGTGTATCTTGGCGCGCGCCGCACACACGATGTCCGCTTTGACAAGTTATAAGGTGGGGATGAGTGATTCTAGATACAGTTAGTAGTTTTTTAAGCTTGCAGAAACTGCTGCATTTGGCCTAATTTCTGGGCTACTTTTACAATGGTGGAGTTATGCAGCTGCAAAAACCTGTACAACATTCAAAAATTTACTTTGAAATTTAAAAAAAAAAAAAGAATGGCTACTGTATCAGTTCCTGAGCAAAGATCTCTCGTTTCTGCTTCTCTGAGAATCGAGCCAAGGCTGTGATCACCTTCACAAGATGCTGCGGAAAGAGAAAATTCTACTAATAATATCCAAATGACAGTGTATGTATCTTAGAGCTTCTCTATGTACATGTGTACAAGTGCTGGATCCATGCAAACAAGCATGTTCTTGTGTTTCAGACAAGAAAATTACATCAATGCATGTAAACAAACATAAGAATAATATTATGCTGATATACTTAATTTTGTCATAGATAATATAGCCCATTGTATGCTTTATTGTCTATGATGTAATATGCTTTATTCCGTATGTTTTCCCCTCACACTACCGTAAACATTTGAAGCCATATATCTACAACAGTAAGTGCCACAAACATACATGTACTTTGTACTCTGGAAGAGTTGAGCTTCACTTTGACATGTTTACTGTGTCCTAACGCCTTTCAAACACCCCAATTTTGAAAACCTACTCTCTTGCTCAGTAGCGCCATATACCTGTACAAGCTCATTGTTCTTGTATTGTACTAGCTGTTGATTAAAGGAATGTGGGTGGGCAAACTGAATTACCTGTTACAAACACTTCCTTGAACAATAAGGAGATCGACATAAATTTCTCTCTCTAAATGGCTAGTCAAACCAGAAGCGATGACCCTTCTCGACTATTAGCCTCGTCCCCAGGCTCTCATGTGCGTTTTACTTAATTGCTACTGGAGAGCCAGGTACTTTTCCTCACTGTTACTTAATTGTGTGTGGACATGACCACTCGAAAGACAGTTGCACTTCTCTACCTTTTGCTGGTGACAGTGTTTCAGTGCTCAGTCTGTGGTACAAATGGGCTCCAAAGAGTAGCTATACGAAGTATAGATTCGCTACCTTCTTTCACTGTCTGAGAACTACAGCTGTCCCTGCCCGCGCAAAAATGCACCCTTTCACCCTACGTGTCATGCACGTGAAACAAATGAAACACACACATGAGCCTGGGAACAAGACTAAGTTAACCTTCCCACCCCGAGTCCATCTTAGAACCGGGTGTGCAGTGAATAGAGGAAGACTTAGAACAAGTAGTTTTGGCTAACCTTGGTCTGCCTTCCCATCATGTATTCAAAGAGAACGTTCTTGAGGTACTGTAAAGGAAACAATACAAAATTATTGCACTCCCTGTGATTAGCCTCACTTCTACGCGTTCAGAATGCTCTTGAATTTTCCCATGTGGCCTGGGAATGAGGCTAGCCATGTGGCCTGGGAATAAGGCTAGCCATGTGGCCTGGGAATGAGGCTAGTCATCAGACAAACCAAGAAGTAACGTTCATCCCTTGTTTCTAATGAGGTGGGACTCATCAGTTGGCAACCGTGACCCTGCCAGGTTAACAGTAGTCCCTGCTAACGAGATGGAACAATAGCTGACAGGCTACCAGAGTAGTCCTGCCACAAAGTAGTCTGTGCACTCAGTACGATCTCAAACGCTGGCAGTGCGCCATAGTTTTTGTCTGGTCACGATTACCCATGGTCATGGGTCATGGATAAAAGGTACCTCTTGGACTGCCAGATCCATGGGTGGTAATGTGAGAAGTTGAGAACCTTACCAAATGAAATTAGACCCACCCAATAACCACCCGATAATCATTACCAAATGAAATTAGACCCACCCGATAACTGGAATATTTTCACCTCCAAACTAGCCTCATTTCCAGGCCCCACTACCCGATGTCCTTCCAACATATAGAAAGAACAATGGCCGTAATTTATCAAGATGCAAATACCACTGGGTACGTACGTAGTGGAGCCCGGGCACAAGGCTACTTTGGATGACCGCCCTAGTGGTTGTTTATCACCTGGGTATTATTTGAGCCGTTTAGGAAAACTCTGTATACATTTACCCAAATTTTTTTGTTAATCTTACCTCAAATTCTGCCCCATGGGGTTCAGCATCCAGTATAACATCTTTTGAAGGCGTGTCAGCCGTGGGAGACCGGGGAGTGACGGGAGTCCGGGGGGTTGAGGGGGTTCCAATGGGGACGTGTCTTGGAGGTGTGGTCATAACCCCATGTCGTAGTTGGGTCTGTGCAGCGGAGAATAAATATACAAAGTCAAAGCTCAGAATACACATTTTGGTATCACGTCTTCCATATATGTCTAGATTACCACAGACACTAAAGAATAACCCCTCTGATTACAATCCATGTACATGCATGTAGATGGATTGCAAGTAGGCATGGCAAATGACATAATCCCACTTTTTGGAGGGCAAATGCGTGAGTTCGCGGGTGCATAAGTACATAGCTGCAACTGTAAAAGACACCCTCAGATGTCAGAGAATCTCGGTAAGTCATGTCCTATAGTTCTCTCTGTTTCGGCTGCAATGAAAACGTGCTGTCGCTGCATTCACTTGCCCTCCGGAAGTGACATTACGTAATTGGACACGCCCCTGCAATCCATCTATATACCACCATTGTCAACTCAGCCATAAACACCCACTTATAACACCAGGTTGGTTGAATAGAATATAGAATGGCTACATGTGTGAACACATGTGTGAATGTTCACAAGCAATTATTTTCTATGGATTCTGTACACACACTATACTATAATGGTGATATTACAAGCTTATCCCTACAAAGACAGTGAAAACAGATGGTAGCGGAAAGATTTCTTGTCTGCTTTTCGATTCTATAGGTAAGCTGTAAATCAAGCTTGGTCAAACTTGGTTAGTGGAGGCAGAGTACTCACTGCTGTCTTTTGATTCATTGCAGTAATGACCCATACATGCCCAATGAAAAAGTGTCACAGTCTCGAGTGGTCCTGCACACACTCCATTATATAAGTTAAATCACGTGAGAAAAAGTACCAGGCTCTCCAAGTGTGAAACGCACACGAGAACCCAGGCATGAGGCTAGAGAACCCAGGCATGAGGCTAGAGAACCCAGGCATGAGGCTAGAGAACCCAGGCATGAGGCTAGAGAACCCAGGCATGAGGCTAGAGAACCCAGGCATGAGGCTAGAGAACCCAGGCATGAGGCTAGAGAACCCAGGCATGACGCTAGAGAACCCAGGCATGAGGCTAGAGAACCCAGGCATGAGGCTAGAGAACCCAGGCATGAGGCTAGAGAACCCAGGCATGAGGCTAGAGAACCCAGGCATGAGGCTAGAGAACCCAGGCATGACGCTAGAGAACCCAGGCATGAGGCTAGAGAACCCAGGCATGAGGCTAGAGAACCCAGGCATGAGGCTAGAGAACCCAGGCATGAGGCTAGAGAACCCAGGCATGACGCTAGAGAACCCAGGCATGAGGCTAGAGAACCCAGGCATGAGGCTAGAGAACCCAGGCATGAGGCTAGAGAACCCAGGCATGAGGCTAGAGAACCCAGGCATGAGGCTAGAGAACCCAGGCATGAGGCTAGAGAACCCAGGCATGACGCTAGCCTCACTACATGTATACTGAACATGTATTAGTCTATACTGGATACCAACACTAAGTTGAGTGGCCTGGGGACGAGGCTAAAATCAGAATTGCCGGCTTTGCACAAGTACCTGCAGTCTCTGGTTCTCTTGGTGCAGCTGTTCCTTTTCCTTGTCCTTTGCCTTCAGTGTCTGCTTGTACTTCTTCACCATCCCCTCCAGCCTAGGGGGATATCACATGACACACATGTGATCACTAAGAGAGCTCACATGGTATGCACATGACTATAGGAGAATGCCACATCTCCAGTGCAACAGTCTGCTAATGTTATATTACATGAAAGTTGGCTCTATAAACTTGAGACGAACCGGGAGGGCATGTCCTCATTATTCAAGGAATGACAGCCCAGGTGCAATGGGGAATGAAACAAACAAACCATGCGCTTAGTTTTTATCCTACATCAAAGCACATGCTCTTGTATATTTTCCATTTAGTACCCCCCATTACATCATAATGGATGAAGGTCCATAGGTGTATATGCAGTAGCCTCGTTCCCAGTCTCTCCGCTCCAGTTTTTACGTCGCTTGCAGTATGAAAAACTGCAAGCGACGTAAAAACTGGAGCGGAGAGACTGGGAACGAGGCTATATATGCAGGGCAAAAATAAGGATAATGCCAATTCCCTGAATAAAAAGGACACTACATGAGGCTGTCGTTAAATATAGTATGCATCATCACTTTTCAATACAGGCAGAAAGGGAGGGGGCTCCCCCTAGAATTTTCATAGTTGGTATTAATTCAGTAGTTTATAGCAGCCTTTTAGGGCCCCAGAAGTAACCTCAGAGTATCTACATTTCCTGGGGGCATGACTCCGCATGGAACATACCACACCCGCCCTCTTACCTAGCTAGCTGCACTCCACTGCCCTCCATCTCAGCCACTCTCTCTCTGAGGCCCCTCACCTCCTCCTCGTGGTGGGCCCTCAGGGTAGCCAGGGAGGACTGGTGCTCGTGTCTGAGGAGGGAGGGAGGAGGGAGGGAGGAGGGAGAAAGGGGAGGGAGAGAGGGAGGGGAGAGAGGGAGAGAGGGAGACAAAAGAAGCCGCTAAGTGAGGCCTGGGTACAGGGCTACAGTCACACTGTACTGGGGACTCAGCAGTAGTATAAATTTGAGTTTCTCCTGGCTCACCTCATTCTAGCCTCTATCTGCTCTGCCTTTTGCTCCGCTCCTTGCCCCGCCCCTTGCTCCACCCCCACTCTCCCCTGCATCTCCTCCTCGTGTTGCGACTGTAGAGCTTCAAGCTCAACCTAAGATGTGAGACAATAGTTGAAAGATACTGCATTCGTAGCCACGCCAGTCGGGGGGGGCATGCTAAAATTTAGATGCTCTGACGTTACTTCTTGTGGCTTCTGGGGCTCCAAAAGGCTGGAAATTAAACTGGGTTTCATACGGGAGGGGGGGGGGGGGCAGAAATCTCCCCACCCCCCAGAATTTCCAAATCGTATACTAGCCTATTCAGGGGGCAGTATAAAATACCTGTCCTCAAAAGTTTGAAGACCTCATTCCCACTACGTAGTCTCTCCTATGGCACCACACCTGATGTGCTCGCTGAAGCTCTTGTAGCTGTCTCTCCATTCTAGCCAGTTTCTCACTCTCTGTCAGCAGTCCGTCCCTAGCCTCTTGTGCTTCCGCCTTTGCCACGTTCACAGCCCTCTTCATCTCTGCCACTTCGCCGACGTGCCTCTCCTCCAGAGCCGCGAGCTCCTGCTGGTGCGTCCTCGAGAGCTCGTCTCCTTGGGAAGAAATCTCGCTCCGTTCCTGGGCGTACCTCTGCCCCAGTTCCTGACGGACTTGTAGTATCCTGGAGTCCAATTCGCTGTCCTTTGCTTGCAGCATCTCTTGACACTGCTTCTTGAGAGAGGAGATTTTCGTTTCGGCTTTTTTCCTGATTTCAGCGACTTTGACCTCGTTTTCTTCCTGCAACCGAGAGAGCTGAGTCTCAAGCTTGCTGATACGATCCGAGCTGGTATCACGCTCTTGGCTTCTCTCAGAGTCAGCACTCTTAATCTCGGCTTTCAATTGCTCGTAGCGGGCTTGCAAATCAGTCAGAGAGCTTTGCAGAGATTTCTCTCGCTCCACAAGCTCACTGGTCTGTGCACGCTGTTCCTCAAGGAGTCGTTCTCTCTCCATGTTCACGGTGACCAGCATCTCCTCCAGTCTAGCTTTCCACTCAGCCTCACTCCTCTCAGCTGATCTCTCGACTTCTCTCATCTTCTGCTTGAGGGACTTCAGCTCACGCCGGTGGGCCTCCCTCTCCGATTCAACCTCGGCCGCCAATTTAGAGTGCTCTTTACTCACCTTTGTAAATTCTTCCTCCAAACTCTTCTTCTCTGCTGTAAGCTTTACTGAGGAGTCTGTGCTGCCCAAGAGGCTGCTCTCAAGCTGTTGGCATTTTTCTTCCACGGCCTTCAAACTGCTCCCGGTCACTCCAGCCTTTTCTTCTGCTTCTTTCAATCGGCTACTGAGGTCTGTAACGTCACTCTGAAGCCTGGCAAGCTCCTGGTCTTTTTGCGCAACAGAGCTTTTGAGAGCTGTAATCTCAGCGAGCTGGGAACTCTCGACAGCGGAAGACTGAACTCGATGTTTCTTGATCCGGGCTTCGAGGGATGAAACTTTTTCCTTTAGTTGTGTGTTTTCGCTGGCAAGAGTATCGCTACTAGAAGCGACGGCAGATTTCTCTCCCTTCAGCCTTGTGATAGCATCTTCGTGATCTTTTTCCTGTTTCTCGAGCTGGCTCGTAAATTGCTTCTTCATGCTGGCTAGCTTTGTCTCCGCTTGTTTTTTAATCTTCTGTCTCTTGCCCTCGGCTTCGTCTTCCAATGCTGTGATGCGAAGGCTCTTTTCTTTCAGTTCATCATCTTTTGCCTGGAGGGCTTCCTCGAGACTTGCTGCTTTCTGCTTAAAGCTGTCGAGCTCTTGAGACAACCCGAGGACCTTGGAGTCCCCCCGTGCAAGTTTGGTCTCAACTTCAAACATTTTCGCTTTCATTTCACCGGACACAACATCACGATTTTGGGTGGTATCGCGCAATTCCACCTCCAATCTCTCCACTGCTTCCCGCATACGAGAAGCCTCAGATTCAAGCTCAGCCCTTACCCGGGAGCCTTCCTCCAATTCCACTCTCATTTGGTCCACTTTCTCCCGCCAATGGGCTTCCAACTGCTTCAACTGCTCCGACCCAGAAGCGCTGAGCTCGGCAGTCTTGGCCTCCATTTCTTTCTGAAGGGACAAGATCCCAGCCTCATGGACAGACGCCATCTTTGCCTTCTCTTCCTCATGCTGTTTGCTGACTTTATCCAACTTTGCTTTCCAGGAGGCTTGCAGATCCTCAACCTGTTTCTTCTGTTCACCCTTGAGCAACTCCATCTTTTGCTGGTGCTTTTCAATGAGTTCCTGCTGTATCTTATCACGATCGGCTTCAGCAGTTAGCACTTTAGATTTACTAACCTTGAGCTGTTCAGCAAGAGCGCCGATCTCTGCAGAGTAGTTAGCTTTCGATTCCTGCAACTCTGTCTCTTTGGCTTTGATCTGCTTCAAAGCTTCCTCCAACTGCGTGCTACTCTCTTGTCTGAGTGAGGCCACCTCGGCTTGGTGCTTCTTTTTAGCTTTGACCACTACGGCCTGCAGCTTAGCCTGTACGTCACCTGCACTCTTTTCTAGTTCAACTTTGTGTACCTGTTCTCTCTCAGCCAAAGCCGATTCTTTGCTTCTAAGTCTCGATTGCATCTCTGCTAGTGCACCTTCAAACTCACTCCTAGCTGCCTCCCACTCTGTCTCCTTTTCCTTAAGAGCCACCTCAAAGCGGTTCTTCTCCTCTGCCAGCCTCCTCTGATAGTCTTCCTCCATGCTCTGCACCACTTCTGTCTTGCTGGAGTCCAGCTGGGCAGTCATGTCAGCTCGGTGCTTCTCTTCCAGGGATGCGATTTCAGCAGCGTGGGTCTGTTTGTACTTCTTTAGTTTCTCCTGGTACGCCTTCTTCAAAGTGTTGAGTTTTTCCTCGTTGTCCATTTGAAGGGCCCCCATAGCAGCTTCATGGTCCTGCTGGAGTGTGGCGAGTGCTTCCTTGTGGCCTACTTTTAGAGACTCTAGCGTCTGTTCTCTCTCAGCTACTTCCGATTCTTTGCTTCTAAGTCTCGATTGCATCTCTGCTAGTGCACCTTCAAACTCACTCCTAGCTGCCTCCCACTCGGTCTCCTTTTCCTTAAGAGCCACCTCAAAACGGTTCTTCTCCTCTGCCAGCCTCCTCTGATAGTCTTCCTCCATGCTCTGCACCACTTCTGTCTTGCTGGAGTCCAGCTGCGCAATCATGTCAGCTCGGTGCTTCTCTTCCAGGGATGCGATTTCAGCAGCATGGGTCTGTTTGTACTTCTTTAGTTTCTCCTGGTAGGCCTTCTTCAAAGTGTTGAATTTTTCCTCGTTGTCCACTTGAAGGGCCCCTACAGCAGCTTCATGGTCCTGCTGGAGTTTGGCGAGTGCTTCCTTGTGGCTTACTTTTAGAGACTCTAGCGTCTGTTCCTTCTCAGCTACTTCCGATTCTTTGCTTCTAAGTCTCGATTGCATCTCTGCTAGTGCACCTTCAAACTCACTCCTAGCTGCCTCCCACTCTGTCTCCTTTTCCTTAAGAGCCACCTCAAAGCGGTTCTTCTCCTCTGCCAGCCTCCTCTGATAGTCTTCCTCCATGCTCTGTACCACTTCTGTCTTGCTGGAGTCCAGCTGGGCAATCATGTCAGCTCGGTGCTTCTCTTCCAGGGATGCGATTTCAGCAGCGTGGGTCTGTTTGTACTTCTTTAGTTTCTCCTGGTACGCCTTCTTCAAAGTGTTGAGTTTTTCTTCGTTGTCCATTTGAAGGGCCCCTACAGCAGCTTCATGGTCCTGCTGGAGTGTGGCGAGTGCTTCCTTGTGGCTTACTTTTAGAGACTCTAGCGTCTGTTCTCTCTCAGCCAAAGCCGATTCTTTGCTTCGAAGTTTCGATTGCATCTCTGCTAGTGCACCTTCAAACTCACTCCTAGCTGCCTCCCATTCTGTCTCCTTTTCCTTAAGAGCCACCTCAAAGCGGTTCTTCTCCTCTGCCAGCCTTTTCTGATAGTCTTCCTCCATGCTCTGCACCACTTCTGTCTTGCTGGAGTCCAGCTGTGCAATCATGTCAGCTCGGTGCTTCTCTTCCAGGGATGCAATTTCAGCAGCGTGGGTCTGTTTGTACTTCTTTAGTTTCTCCTGGTACGCCTTCTTCAAAGTGTTGAGTTTTTCCTCGTTGTCCATTTGAAGGGCCCCCATTGCAGCTTCATGTTCTTGCTTTAGTTTTGTCATAGCTTCTCTGTGGTTCCCTTGTAGAGACTCTACTTCAGTAGCACGCTGTTGTTTAAGCACAGTAATTTCCTCTGCGTGATTTGCCTCGAGAGATGTTAATTCAGTCGTGTGATCACCCTTGAGCTTAGCAATGGTTTCGTCACGGCTCACCTGCAGTGACTCCAACGCAGCCGCGTGCTCCTGCATAAGACGAGTCGTCTCCGCTTGGCGGCTTGCCTCCAACGCATCGGAGTGATCCGACTTGAGCTTGGCAACAGTTTCCTCGTGACTCTGTTGCAGAGATTCCAACACAGCTGCGTGATCCTGCCTCACTCTAGCAAGGGCATTCAGCTCTGATTCCACAGCGGATTTCATTCTCTCTTCACTGGTGCTCTTCACCGAAGCCAACTCAGACTGGTACTTCAGTTGGAGGTCCTGAGCTACGGCAGCACTGCTGCTCTCGGCTTCCTGAAGTCTGGCAACCAGAATCACATTTTCTTCTCTCACCTTCTGGAGACGGGTCGAACTTTCACTCACACTCTGTTCCAGGGTGGTTATTCTGGAATCCCTTTGGGCAATATCGGCGGATAGACTCTCTTTCACCGATGCCAACTCTTGAGAAAGGTCAGATACCTCAGCTTGGTGCTTTAGACCCTCACTGTCCGCTTCCTCCTGCTTCGATTTCAACCGCTGCTCAAACTCACCTACCTCTTTCTGGTGGCCGTTTACCAGCGACTCGTGAAGGGATTTCAGCTCTGAGTGCTCGCTTTGAAGGGAATCGAATCTGCTCTGCAACTCATGAACTGCCGCTTGCGACGACTCAAGTTGGCTTCTGAGGCCTTCTGCAATCTGCGAGAGCTGCTCATCCTTTCCTGAGCTCAAAGCCTCCATTTCGTCCTTCAGAGACCTCACAGTGCTCTGATGTTCCAGCTGCTGCTCCTCAAGTCTAGACACCAGGGAGGAGTGCTCATTCTCGAGACCCGAGAGCTTGGCCTTGAGCACAGCGAGGGCCTCAGAGTACTCTGTTTCCTTCTGCTGGGCTGCAGCCTGGAGGTCCTCTTGTTCCTTCTTGAAGTTAGCCAGAAGTTCATCTTTTTCAGTCTGAAAGGCATTGGCTATTTGCTTCCGTTCGCTCTGGTGGGCCTGCTGAAGGTCGGCCACCTCTTTCTGCCGGGCAGAGTCGATGTCCTCCTTGAGCTTTTTCACTGCTTCGGAGTTTTGCGTTTGCACGGTTGACAGCTCAGACTGCAGGCTTGATATCTTAGTCTCGTATTCCGCTTTCGCAGCCTCTAAGCGCCTCTGCAATTCTTTGACGTTGTCATCAAGAGCTGAGTTCCGTTCGTTCAGATCTCTCCTTTCCCCTTCCAG
Organism: Phakellia ventilabrum; assembly: GCA_963921505.1. NCBI lineage: Eukaryota > Metazoa > Porifera > Demospongiae > Axinellida > Axinellidae > Phakellia > Phakellia ventilabrum. The sequence goes on along the minus strand of OY997396.1, from coordinate 593,479 downwards.
CTGCTCAAGCACACCTTGTATCTCCTTTCGTTTTGTTTCTTGGTCTTCTTTCAACACAGCCATCTCTGCTTCATGGCTCCTCACCAGACCGTCAATCTCCGTCTCCTTCTGCTTCATCAGCTCTGATCTGGCGACTTCAATTTGCTTCTCGTGGTCGCTCACTAGAGATTCGACTGCTTTCGCATGCTCACTCCTGAGACTAGCAACCATTCTCTCATGCTCAGAGACAAGCTCACTCCGTTTATGGCCGTACTCCGACTCCTTAGCCTCCAGAGCACCGGCCATCTTGGCTTGCCACTCGGAAGAAAGAGCTTCTTTCTCAGCTTCGAAGCTAGCCACTCTTTCTTGAAGGCCCTTCAGTTCTTTCTCCACCTGTGTGCTCTGTTCCCTCGCACTATGAAGCTCGCTTTCGTGTTTCTGCTGGGCAACTTCCGACTGCTGAAGCTTCTCTTGAACCACACTTTCTCTCTCAGATCCCTCCTTTCTGAGTTTCAGAACTTCACTCTGTGAGGCTGTCAACTGCTCATTCAACGACTTGATTTTGCCACGAAGTGCTGAGTTCTGCTGCTTCGAGTGGCTGACGGCTTGTTCATGCTTTGCTTTCAGGGCATCTAGTTCACTTTCCAAGTTCTCTTTTCCCTTGGATGAAGCAGCATCTCTCTCTTTGATAGATTTTTCCAGCTGTGAGACTTTCTCATCTCTTGTTGCCAATTCAGCTTTTAATCGTTTTATCTCTTCTTCGTTAGCGTGTCGGAGGTTGTCCGACTCTTTCTGCACTGATGCCAGTTCACGTCTTACGGATTCTAGCTGACCTTTGACCTCAGCTTGTGCACCGGCTTCAGGCCCTCCTCCATCAGTGTTGTCGCTAGGCTTGGGGTTGGGAGAGGACGGGGGAGGGGAGGGGGAGGGGAGGGGGGAGAGGAGGGGGGAGGGGAGGGGGAGAGAGGACGGGGGAGGGGAGGGGGAGAGGAGGGGGGGGAGGGGGAAGGAATAAATGATAATCTATGAGAGTAGCACGTTCAATAACGATATATTTATTGTTGGTAGATTACGACATCAACTACATTATGACCTAGGACACAAACCACACCCATAGGACCACACCCATAGGATAACCCCTCCAAATAAGGAAGGTGGATCTTTCCCAGCCCCATTCCCATGTGCTCATTCCTGGTATGGGAATGAGGCTATAGGTCAAGCCCCATTGAGTGATTCACAGAGCTAAACCTCAAGCCTTTGAAGTACTGTTCACATTAGCTTATGACAGCAATTTGCACCTGCCATTACTTATCATATATACCCACTGCTTCTTGAGTGAGCTTACCAACAGAAATGGAAGCCAGCCTCCTCAAAGGCTATTGTAACAAAGAGTTTCATCTTTCTAATGTATTCATTTAACACACTGCATTATCCAAGACAGACACTAGCAGTCTGGGGGAGTGGACTGGGGGATGAGGCTATACCCAGCCATATCCTAAACCTATCTCTTCAATTCAAGTCGAGAAACCATACGTTCCCAGGCTCCACACCGCAATTTTTCATACTTGTGCAGCTCAGGAGCCCATAACCCAAAGGGAAGGAGCATTAAACTTGTGTAGGTATGCTAATTCCACCTGTTGTCAAATGGCACTTGCACAACACTCCTTATATGGTAAGTGCTACTAAGCGCTATAATTCACATAGAGTAGTAAACCTGGGCCATGCATAGCCACTAGGCATTCCATATATGGAGTTTTCTTGTAGGTGCCATTCGACAACAGGTGGAATCACTAGTTCAACGCTCCTTCCCTTTGGGTCATGGGCTCCTGGCAGCTAGACCCCTTTTTATGCTGCAAGTAAAGCAACAAAAGCTGGAGTGCAGGCCTGGGAATGAGGTTGGGGTGCAGGCCTGGGAATGAGGCTGGGATGCAGGCCTGGGAATGAGGTTGGGGTGCAGGCACCTGGAAATGAGGCTGGAGTGCAGACCTGGGAATGAGGCTGGGGTGCAGGCCTGGGAATGAGGTTGGGGTGCAGGCCTGGGAATGAGGCTGGGATGCAGGCCTGGGAATGAGGTTGGGGTGCAGGCACCTGGAAATGAGGCTGGAGTGCAGACCTGGGGATAAGGCTTGAAAATGAGGTTGGGAATGGGAATGAGGCTGGGGTGCCAGCTTGGGAATGAGGCTGGGTGCAGACCTGGGAATAAGGCTTGGAAACGAGGTTGGGAATGGGAATGAGGCTGGGGTGCAGGCCTGGGAATGAGGCTAGATCGTTACATAAGAGCTACATATTAAGCTGAGACCTCACACCATTGCCAGCCATCACAAGCTCAGATACCTCTGAAAAGAACGCTATTCAAACTCAGCATCATAGCCATATGGAGGTCCAGGTTAAGGTTGGAGACGTTTCCCAGCTACCATACATGGTTTCAAGACTTCGTAACACTAACTATTGGTTTCCATAGTAGCGACTGTTGATGGAACTATGACCAGTTGCTACCATGGAGTGATAACTGCTGTAAACTTCCTTACAAGGATGTGCAAAAACGTTTCAGTGCCACATTCTTTGACATCACTTTGCATCATCAAATAGCTCATGAATATGTTGCTAGGCCAGGATATACCTCAAAGGCTAAGTGAGAGGGCAGCTGAAATAATAACTATACACCTCCTGTCAAATCACTGTTCATCAACCAACTGCACCCAGCCGTGACATCACACTACCATAGGTTGCTAGGTTACCATAAGCTGGTATTAGCTATCCAAGGGTTGTAAATACGCTTCTAATTGCTGACAGGGAGTGAGGCAACTAATCATGTAATGTGGCATTTGTAAGCTGATGCAATGACGTACAACTACTGCTAATGATGTGTAAATGGCTAAGTATGACATGTGTTGCCAGAGATTAGCAAGGCTTCCCATTCAAGAAAGCTAAACCCTTTTGCCCCCCACCCCCTGGCAAAAGGACGTCTGGTGTTCTAGACTAAATTTCTTGTCACAACTCCATACTTGCTGACAATAAATCTCGTTTGTGATTGGTCACTGTATATTTTAAATTTTCACTCTAATTCATCAAACTGACCAATAGATTTATCGTCATAGCAACTTTATGCAAGCTACAATCTGATTGGTACATTCTCTATGAAAACAGGTAAATTTCAGCAATGGAGACGGAATAAGTTACTGCATTCAAATTTGAGATAAAGTTTAAGCTCAGCATTAGGCTCAGGAAAAAAATCAACCAATCCAATTAGTGAGCATCGGTGACATCATGTCTACTAATTGCATTAGGAGTGCATAAAAAACAGAGGCATTATGATTGTATAACTTCCCTAATGTAGTCACTGATTAAACCCATAATCATAACCCATGGAGGTACGGGTCGGAAAAGTTTCATGGTTTCAAGAGTTCGTAACACTGGGTGACAACTCTTGACAGTTTCCATAGCAGTGAATGATGATAGAACTATGGCCACCTGGTGTGATAACTGCTGTAAACTACGAACTATGGCCACCTTGCGTGATAACTGCTGTAAACTATGACCAGTTAGCTACCCTGGAGCGATAACTGCTGTAAACTTCCTTACAAGGATGCGCAAGAAACGTTTGACACTACTTTGCACCATCAAACCACTCATCACTAGTGTTGCTAGGATATACTCCAACAGCTAAGTGAGAGGGCAACTGCAACAATAGCTTTCAAAATCGTTGTCCCATTGACAGCCTGTGACGCTACAGTAGGTTGCTAGGTTACCATAGCTGCAGTAAAAGTATGCACTCAAAAAATTTAATAAGCTTCTAATAGGGGAAATGAGGCAACTAATACCTAGCAAGGCATTTGTAAGTTATGAGCAAATGCAGCTGCTAATGACGTCTGCATGGCTAAGCAGGACAGTGGTGGCATTGATAGAGAGCAAGGTTTCACATCCAACAGGTGCTCTCAGGGGTACATTTAGAAAAATCCCCAAGGGGGTGCAAAAGCAGGTCTGAGGCCTTTTGGGGGGGAGGGGGGCATGCATATAGTGAGCAATATTCAATTTTGAAGGACTGAAATCCCAAGGGGGGGCGAATGGTCCCCCCCCCCCCAAATGAAGCCCTGACTGTTTGTATTATCAACTACCCTCACTCCCAGTCTCCAATCCACAGCTGTTTCTTACACCAGCTTTTTTTTTTTATCGTGCAAAACAACTGCTAGTGATAAAAGCTGGGAGCGGAGACCTCTCGAAGCAAGGTTACCCTTTGTCCCCACCCCCATGCTTCTGATTGCACTTAAACAAGACGTAACAAGAGCTCCATGGAAACAAAATGAACTTTATCCCAAAACGTCATGCAACGTTTTATTACGCTCTTCCCTGCATTTCCTGATACAGGTAACGAGGAGCGAATTAGCCCAGGGTGGGGGAGGTGAGGGGAGGATAATAGAGGGCTAGAGAGGATGACAGCTGCTCATCATACCTTCTGTTGTGTCTGGATCTGTTTCCTCAGCTCTCCATTCAGTAGCTTCTGGGGTGGATGATGGGTCAAAGGTCAAAGTCTATTTTTTTTAGCTTTCTTCTAACTACATAGGGGGCCTCCATTGTTGCGAGTACAACTTGTACAAAAAGCCAATCTCTAGGACATGAACATGAAATGTGTACCCATGCAATACACATACGCACGCACACACATACACACACACACACACATACACACATACACACACACACCTTCTCTGATTGCAGCTGTAATATTTTCTCCTTGGCCAACCTCAGGCCCTCCTTGTACTTGACAAGGTAGCCTTCCAGTGAGGACACCTGAAAGAGGGAAGGAGGGAGGGAGGGAGGGAGGGATGAAGGGAGGGAGGGATGGAGGGAGGGAGGGAGGGAGACTGACTATTGTACAGTGCACCCCCTCTATTACAGACACTTTTGGAACTCTCCTGATGACTGGAGTGTCTTTATTTCGGGAGTCACATTTAACATGCAGCTGAGATCTCATTTTGCACCCCTCCCCACCCCCCCCCCCCCACAGGATTTAGCACATGTCATTCTACAATGCATATTACATCAAACACTCTGGTGAAGACATGAATGCCATTTTCGACTTGTAGCGCTGGGACACTCTAAGATACACTTGCATGCATCACATGACTTCACCAGGGGAGGCTCTCTACAGCTGTAAGGTTTGTAGCGTAGACTAGCAGACAGACAGCAGCGTAGACTAGCAGACAGACAGCAGCGTAGACTAGCAGACAGACAGCAGCGTAGACTAGCAGACAGACAGCAGCGTAGACTAGCAGACAGACAGCAGGGCGGTGTTGATAAATGGGAACACGACTGCCAATCTCAAACTACAATGGGATAATGTACGGATACTTCCAGGCAGTTACTGTTTAGAGAACGCTATTCCTGCACACCATGTGCACATGCACTCACACCCACCAAAAGAGCCTAATTAGCCACCTAGCAACAGAAGCAATACAAACTGCAGTCATCCTAGGGGCTCTGTTGGAGGCTACTGAGGTACAAGTGACATCAGATACTCTTGTCTAGTTTAGTCATTAATTATGTCAACTAAGGGGCCAGATGCCACAGGTCTTCCTCCCCTGCTAACTGCCACTGCTCTAGTTGAGCTAATACATCTCCCACATTGCTCTAATTCTTCCCATTACCCCAGTGAATAGAGAGTGGGTGCTAAGGGTAAATGAGATCATTTTTTGTATTGCAGCAGGTATTTCTCTCTTCATGTGCCTTGGTAACCTCATTCCCACTCCCAGATTTTTTTTGTATGTGAAAAAAAGCTGGGAGTGGAGAGTGGGAACGAGGCTAGTGTCTTGGGGTGTGGAATGGAATGGTCTGGGATGTGGAATGGAACGGAAAATAACAAAGACAACTGACTACCTTTCCTTTGAGTTCCTGTACTTCAGCTTCAGAAACTGCGTGTGTATGTGTGTGCGTGCATATGCGTGTGTGTGTGCGTGTATGTGTGTGCGTGCGTATGCGTGTGTGTACGTATGTGTGTGTGCGTGTATGTGTGTGTGTGGTATACGTACATGTACATGTATGTGTGTATTGCTTACAAACATTGTATAGAGGTACACTGTAGGTACTTGAGTGGTCCAAACCACAGACAGCTGTTTGGCCTATATATTTTGGGCAGTGTATCACAACATTTTAAGGGACCACAGTTACAAGCGTTCACTGGAGACTCAGTGTCCACTCCATCCTGTTGTCTGGGCCTGTTAATTTTGGGTGTGTTAAATTTCATTTCAAGGGACCACAGCCACAAGATTCTCACTGAAGACTCAGTGTCCACTGTATCCTGTTCCTAGGGATTCAGGTCCACAATCATAATGCAATCACTCTCCAAATGGCCTGGGAAAGCTGAGCCTTTACTGGTCAGCCAAATAAAACCACTTCCTGCCATTTTTTCCAGAGATGACCTCAAACTCTGTCCAATTATTCAGATAAGCCATGTCCTGCCCGTTCTAATGCTTCACTGAGATTCCTTGTTAACCCTTACATGAACCCAGTTCCTGCCCTTATCAGTATTCAGTTGAATGCCATTCAGCCACACAGGACAGGACAGATAGCAGGACAGACAGCCACGCAGGACAGGACAGATAGCTACACAGGACAGGACAGACAGCCACACAGGACAGACAGCTACACAGGACAGGACAGACAGCCACACAGGACAGGACAGACAGCTACACAGGACAGGACAGACAGCCACACAGGACAGGACAGACAGCTACACAGGACAGGACAGACAGCTACACAGGACAGGACAGACAGCCACACAGGACAGGACAGACAGCTACACAGAGCACAGGATGCCAAGCCCTTGTAGGCAGGGTAGGGCGAGTGTTGGCAGGCCATCGTGGGAAGCTGGAAGGAATCGTCACATCAATACAACCAAATCCTGAGAGACTGTGGTCCAGAGGAACACACAGCTGCAACTTCCATATTTGGTCTCCCATGTCTTAGTCAGAGAAATGCCACGCTTATGTGACAATTCCTGTTTTAGAAATTTACATGACTTGTCCTATTGCACAACAGGGAGGGCAGTTTTTGAAATCCTTACGAAATTCTCTTCCTTGCGTCCAGACCTCCTTGCTCAGTCAGACATTGTCACACCATATAGCAGGAAAACTTGGCGAGCATTAAATTTGGCGAAATAGCTGAAAACAGCTATAGTAAACATTAAGCCTTCTCGACCACAAACATGATCTCGCTGTTATCTTTCGACCAAAAAGCTTAGAGAAGTACCTAGCAGCCTTAGTTGAACCGTTCTTAGCAGCGTACTTCTCTATCCATGTCCTTTCTTCTGATGTGTAGCTGCTATATTCGTCTCGAAGCACGACAGCTTTTTTACTGTTTCCGGCTCCAAGAGATCGCTTCATCGCCTTGTTTGCGTGTTCGACGTCTTTCCTGGAATCGCCACATGCACACGGGGAGTGGAAAGTATAGCTCTTTCTTCGAATACTTGTACAGCATGTACAGCGACATGAGCACTGAACACAACTACCGTTTGACATGTGCGTGAGTGGTACGCATTGAGAATTTAACTTGATTTTTTTTACGATTTGCCAAACCATCAAATTAAAGTCCTCACCAAATTTCCCGCTATACGGTATACAAGTGGTGTTTTCTCTGAAGAAGATGTGGCAGACCAAATATGGAAGTAGCAGCTGTGAGTTCGTCTGGACCAACTGGTGTTCTACAGTCTCCAGGACTCCATTGTGATATGTCTTCTTGGCCTCACATCACAATGAAATCACCCTCCAAATGGCCTGGGAAAGCTGGTCAGCCAAATAAAACCACTTCCTACCATTTTGCACTTACTGTACTCATACACCAAAGGCCTAATACCTCTACTGCTTCACTGAGACAGTTCTATGGTGAACCTAGTCTCGTTCCCAGGCTCCATTCCACACGGTGCAAGAGAATCTGGGGAATGGAGCCTGGGAATGAGGCTATGGTGAACCCAGTTCCCACCCTCATCAGTGTTCAGCTTAATGCTAGCTAGCCACGCAGGACAGGACAGGACAGGACAGAAAGCTACACAGAGCACGGGATGCCAAGCCCTCGAAGGCAGGGTAGGGCGAGTGTTGGCAGAGCATCGTGGGAAGCTGGAAGGAATCGTCACATCAATGCAACCAAATCCTGAGAGACTGTGGTCCAGAGGAACTCACAGCTGTAACTTCCATATTTGGTCTTCCACGTCTTAGTCAGAGAAATGCCAAATTTATGTGACAATTCCTGTTTTAGACATTTACATGATTGTCCTATTGCACAACAGGAAGAGCAGTGACTAATCCTCTTCCTTGTGTCCAGACTTCCTTGACCAGTTGGTGGGTGGGTGACTGCGAGCATTTTCTTTTTTCTCCACATTTTTGTCCACTCAGGGTTTCATACGGGGAGGGGAGGGAAGGGGGCATAGCGACAGTCCCCCCCCCCCCCCCCCCCCCAAGAATTTTGAAGTTGACTTTTATACTCATGCAGTACTTTAAAGTAGCCAATTTCCGGCCAGAATCAATTTCATTCCCTGAATATGGGCATACTTTGCTTTAGACTAGACACTTTCTTCCATTCCAAGTGTATAGCAAAAAAAGTGCGGGACTCATGTATGATCACAAAAGTAGAGAGCTGAGGTATCCAGACTGACCTTGGCTCGATTCGGTCTCCTGAGAGGCTATCCTTTCCTTCAGCAATCTCACCTGGGGAGGGGGAGGGTAAAAATAACACAGAAAATGAAAAGTACCTATCCCACATGCCTCCTACACTCACATACAGAAGTAGATTTAGGGCTAGCCACCCATAGCAACACTGCCCTAGCAACACCAACACCCACATCAAGACCAGGAGCTGCATGTAAAACAGTCTCATTCCCAGAACCGTTGCTCCTAAATCTGGGAGCCAGGCTCGCTAATAGACCCTTTACCATTATGATGTAATGGGGGGTAAAAGTGAGCACTAAATGGAGAAAATACAGGAAAACATATGTGGCAGTCCCGAGTAGAAAACGAACGTTATTCTGTCGCGTATTTCGATCGCATACGCGTGTTCAAAGCGCCGTACCTCTGAACTTCCGTTAAGGGCGGGGCTCATACGCGCTACGTAGTAGCGTCAATATGTGAGGCTTCTACGCAGCACGTATGAGCCCCGCCCTTAACGGAAGTTCTGAGATATAGCGTAGTGAACGCACGGGTGCGATCGAAATACGCGACGAAATATTGTTCGTTTTCTACTCGGGACTGCCACATATGTAAACAAGCATGTTCGTATGTTTTCGTACAAGAAAACTACATCAAAGTACATGTTTGCTTGTATTTTCTCCATTTAGTGCTCACTTTTACCCCCCATTACATCATAATGGTAAAGGGTCTATTGCATAGTACAGAAAGCAAATGCCAGGAGGAGAGCCTGGGGATGAGGCTAACACCTGCTTTTAAAGGAGGCTAAATTCCCTATCCTACCCTAGTATGTAGGGCTACCTACCCCAGCTTTTGTTTCAAAGCTGTGAAGGAAACTCTATAGCTGCAGTTGAAAAGGTAGCCATAGGGCAGATGGTACGCCTCTCCTTCCAAAGTTCCCACCACTTGCAGTACAGAAAGCAAAGTGTGGAAAGCTAGAAGATGAGGTGAAGACCTGGGCACAAAGCTACCATTGTTACATGTATATATGGTGCTAGGAAAGAAGCCAGGCATTAGTGTGGGGCTGGGGGAGGCAGGGAACACAAGGCTGAGAGGAGTGAATGCTGAAGCCATGGGACTCAAAGCTAGAAGCCTGGGAAACCAGCTAAATTCCCAATGGAAGGAAAACCAAGTCCCACACTAGCTTCAGTGCTAGTCCCCCCTTCCTGGTATATAGATGATATTACTACCTACAGAAAACAACCTTCTCTTTTTTTATTAAATGTTTGCTTTTTTAGTTTTCAGATTGTATTCTGGAAATTGAAACAGAGGGGCTTGGGAGTGGGGAAGCTGTGGTGACATCACAGTGACATCATAGTTTATATGCTAACAACAATCACATGGCATATGTTTCAAAAAGGGGTACTTCACAGTGAGATATTTTTCCCAACAGAAAAATACACAACTCTGCAGGAAATATAGATAGTTAGGCCGAGAGGGAAATTTAGTCGGTGAGGGTGACACTGGGGGGGCCCTTTCACATTGAAACAATTTGGTAATAGATAATAACACACCATAAAGAGTGCCCAGATATGGGGGAGGAATACGGACGGATCCTAGGCCATACTATCCGACAGGATTCTCTCTGTGCGGCTTTCGAGGGGCGCTGTACAATCAGGAGCCCATGAGTGCCACTTCTTTGAAAGCCACATGGTACAATGTACCCCCTTATAAGGCATAAATGCATTTACAGTACTTTAGAGATTGAATCTGCTTCAACTTCTCGTTGTGGCATGTTGCCATGGCTAGACGCCTTAGCAACCACGTAGTGGTATTTCCAATGATGTAATAATGATGTCATAGCGACATAATTAGTCCGTATAGTGTACGTGTGTGCGTACCCTCCTACTGCATAATTCTGGCGGGAACACTGCTGTCTGAGACCACAACGAAATCAAAGTTTGTTGGTCTCGCTGTTGTGTAGGTTTCAGGTTTGTGTGGTCAACGTTGTTTTGGCGTTGCACAATTGTGTGTGGCGTTCACATACAGGAAGATTGTGGGATGTACACACTGCAGTCTCGCTCCAATAGCTCTGTTTTTGAACACCGAAACCACAGCCCAGCCCTCTTACGTATCTCAGCAAACAATCAGTACACAATATCACAATATCCATACACAATGTGCTGTAAGTGTATTCACATTAAGGGAATATTAACTGTAGTCTCTAAAGACACCCGATCTTGTTCAAATCAAGTGCCATATCTGGCATGTAGTGATGAGCATACTACACTAGACTATACACACTGGGTGGAGGTGTGTAGTAAATAGTGGTATCCATGGTGATAAGCGGAATTATTAGCCGATTGAATCCATGCATATATGGCAAACAAACTGGTCTGCTCAACATAAACAGATGATGTAACTCTTTTGAGGACCAATGAATTGCGAATGCACTCAAGCAGTATTATCACCAAGGCCGCTACACGGCAACAAACTATGAATTCGTCAGATGAATAAGTTAATGCCAGGTTGTTTGCCCCACACCTCTGAGATCTGGACATCCAATCTTCTGTGTTGACTTTAAACTGTTGTTGTTTATCAGGCCAAAAGGACAGTTAGTGGCAAACACGGTATCCAGGGATCCCACAAGGCCCAAGGGGGCGGGGTCCTAAATAACAGGTAACCTTGAAGGCATAAGGGGGTGGATCGAGTTGTCACCCACTGCTGTGCCGTAATACTACCATAAATAGTGTAGGCCCTTATCAGACATAGCCTCTTACATGGTGACTGCTAAAAGAGCTATTCTGAACACTAGCACTCAGAGATGGTTACGTACTCAGGGGGTGGGCTTATACTCAGGGGTGGGGTAGTGGGCTTATACGCATATACACAGGGTGGGTTTATACCCCAGGGGTGGGGCAATGGATGTATATTTGGGGATGGACTTATACTCAGGGGTGGGGTAGTGCCTTATACCCAAGATTGGGCTCATACTCAAGGGGCGGGCTTATACTCAGAGGTGGGCTTTTACTCAGGAGTGGGCTTAAACTCAGGGGTGGGCTTATATTCAGGGTGGGCTTATACTCAGGGGTGGGCTTATACCAGGAGTGGGGGCAGTGGGCTTATAGCTTATAAGGACTTCACATTAGTTCCACAATTAGTGTGTATGTGTGCTAGTGTGCCTATGTGTCCTACTGACCAACCTGCATCTGCATGACGCTAATCTTCTCGTCCTTCTCCTCCAGTGCCAGCCGGAACGCATCCTCCATGTGAGCCTTTGCCTGCCGGTCCAACTCGTGGGCCTCCTTGGTCTCAGAGATTCGCTGCTTGGCCTTCCGCTCCACGTCGGCCGAGGACGTCTGCAGAGTGCTGAACTCCTTCTCAAGGTTCTTGTAGGCTTCCATTAGCTGTATGTGCGTGTGTAAAGAGGCGGGGTATGTGTGTGTGTATGTGTGTGTGTGGGTGTAGGGAGGGGGGTTATTTGGTGTATATAGGATATGTGTGGGCAAATGAGTGTGACTGTGGGTGTAAGCATGTGACCTTGTGTGTACTGATAGCTAAAATTATTCATGAAATAAATGGATAGTTTTCTTAGCTACAAAAGCTACACGTGGGTGGAGGCCTAGGAACCGGAGGAGGTCTGGACATGTCATACCCCATGACCCAAATCCTTACATTCCGGCGAGTAGCAAACGTCAATTTACGGACAGAATACTGAGTTAGCTGGCTCATATCTCTGAAATGTACGGGGACTCAGGGCTGCTCTTGGGGTGGGCCCTTCACGCACACACTTATGCACACTTGCAGTCATACTGTAGCCAACGTTTCTGCACTATCCGATATTTTCCAGCCGCTTGAAGTCTCCAAACACAGTCCCCACATGACCATGCACGTGACCATGTCCGACTTCCTCTGGAGGCTAAGGGGTTTAGGTTTAATAACACGAGCACAGGAAGTCACGTGCCTAACTCACATGTAGCTAGGCTTTCTTAACTCACAGCTGTATACAGGGATGCAAAGAGAAGTGAAGGGAAAGGTTATTAATAGAGCACAGGGAGTCACGCGCCTAATCAAGTAGAACTTCAGGAACTACATGCACAATGTGCCTAATTAAGCTGGACTTGGTGAACTTAAGACAAGGGATGTATGAAAAGCTAAAGGCATATTAATAGCACAGGAACTCACATGCCTAATCAAGTCAGACTTTGTAAACACACAGGAATGCCGGAGGTAGGTTAATACCATGAGCCTGCATGTAACTAATTTGTGAACTTACAGACACAGGGCTGTAAAGAGAAGCTTAATAGCACAGGAACTCAAGTGCCTAATTAAAGCTGCAGCTTCGTGAAACTACAGACACTGACAGTGAACAAGGAGCCAGGTGAACACAGACAGTCGCATGCATAATTTAGTCAAGTTATAGACACGGGTACATGCAGCCAAAGCTACCTACCCAGTCCCAGTAGATAAACACGCTCCTATCAATACATAAGTCGTCTTTCTGTACGTCTGTCTGTCTGTCACGAACATGATGTCATCTAACTGTCATGGATGTGACTTTGTCTAACCATGTGTGATCGTGTGAGAATATGTGAGAACTCCATCACATCATCTAAATGGTCCTGGTCCCGACTTCGACCTACAGACAGCTCCGAGGAATTGTGTTCAAAGCAAGCAAAAAGCTGAAGGGAGCCTGAAACGAGTGAAGCAAGTAGCTAAAGTAGGCGAAGCAAGTAGCTGAAACAAGTGAAGCAAGTAGCTGAAACAAGTGAAGCAAGTAGCTAAAGTAGGCGAAGCAAGTAGCTGAAACAAGTGAAGCAAGTAGCTGAAACAAGTGAAGCAAGTAGCTGAAACAAGTGAAGCAAGTAGCTGAAGCAAGTGAAGCAAGTAGCTGAAACAAGTGAAGCAAGTAGCTAAAGTAGGCGAAGCAAGTAGCTGAAACAAGTGAAGCAAGTAGCTGAAACGAGTGAAGCAAGTAGCTGAAACGAGTGAAGCAAGTAGCTGAAGCGAGTGAAGCAAGTAGCTGAAACAAGTGAAGCAAGTAGCTGAAACAAGTGAAGCAAGTAGCTGAAACAAGTGAAGCAAGTAGCTGAAACAAGTGAAGCAAGTAGCTGAAACAAGTGAAGCAAGTAGCTGAAACAAGTGAAGCAAGTAGCTGAAACAAGTGAAGCAAGTAGCTGAAACAAGTGAAGCAAGTAGCTGAAACAAGTGAAGCAAGTAGCTGAAACAAGTGAAGCAAGTAGCTGAAACAAGTGAAGCAAGTAGCTGAAACAAGCGAAGCAAGTAGCTGAAGCGAGCACAGCTACTTGTATATGAGATGCAAGTATTCTACTGCTCTGCTTCCCTAACAATTAACTGCTACTCCTAGCAGGTCACTCTCAGTAACGAAGACTCACATCTGGCAAAGAATCTTGCCAGGAAGTTGGTCCAGACCACAGTAATGATAAAAAGAGATATAATTGGCACTTTTACTCAAAACATCTGCAACTTTCTCACAATTTTCCAGACTAAAACCTTACAAACAATAGACACTATTTCCTCTATGGCCAGGCTAGCTACATGGTTCCCCTAGGAAAGTTTGGAGATGGGGCAAACTATATCATCCTGTTTAGTCTGGGGGCCATTGCTGGGCCCAGGCTAGCTCTGACATCTGGCACATTGGGATTACTCCATAACCTGGGGCAAACTAGCGTCCTGTTTAGTCTTGGTTCCATCCCGTGCATGTCTACCGTCTAGTCTTGGTCCCACTCCCATACTGTTCACATGCATGTCTACTTGTCTAGTCTGGGTATGTGGGGGTCTGTCGCTAGCTAGAAGCAAGCCAGAAACGCAGCTCTAAATTCCATTTTTAGAAGTTTCTGTTTAGTCTTGGTCCCATTCCCAGACTATTTTGCAGACCCTATCTGGGAACCAGACTGTGTAGTCTAAGTGTCTGTGTAAGTCGCCGGTAAACAGAGTTTGATCTTGAGAATAATACAGCTGTAGTTCTGTTGAGGCTGGAGTTGGGAACAACACTCACAACAGTCAGTTGACATGTACATCACTAGAGTAGGAGCTACAAGGACTTCAATCGTCCGTCTCTGGGTAACCACACACGCTGACAACTTCAGAATCAGAGGAGAGCAGACCCTAGCTATGGTCTCATTCCCACAATTCCTGTGTTACGTTTCTTTGCTGGGCACATCACATTTCTCTCTGACACAGACAGACCCTCTCTACTGGAAACTAGAGCTGCTGTCTCTGTTTATTGCCTGAGAAACACAATGTCTATATTTTCGCTTACATCTTTTTCAGCAAACTGTATACCCTTAGTATACTAGGAAAGGCACTAAATACTGCCCTTCCAATGTTTGTATACTATACAGTATACTACAGTATCCAGTTCATTGACTATTTTTGTGGCTCACTGTAAGCACGTAAACTCTCAAAATTGGAGACCTCATACATCATGTTGCATCACGTTGACCTTTCAAAAATTTGGCACAGGCAACACCTACATCAAAACACTAAAAGAAGTAGGTTCCATATTTGAAATTGCTTGAGTAACTATGACTTTGCTCACCTCGGAGAACCGTCCCTTGTACCTGAGGGCCGCCTGCCGCTGCTTCCTGAGCAAGGCCACAACCTCCTCGTGAGTGGCGCCCTCCAGAGACGCTAGAAACTCCGTCTCGTCCAACACCACTTCTCGAGTGGGCGTGGCTGGCTCCTGGGGAGGCGGGGGAAGGAGAAGGAGGAGAGGGGAAGTCACTCCATAAGTTTCTTAGATTATACAGCAGTGAAAGTAACGGCACCATACTTTACTTTCACACTTATTCAACTAGTTATTTCACTACCAATACTCTGAAAATCTGTTGGGGTGGAAGGAGGGGGGAGGGGTTTAGTACACTCTGTAATTTTAATAGAGCAGGTGTTATTAATCTGGGATACTACATGTAGGAATATACTGTGGCAATCAGGATGGTGTAATCTCTGGTGGCTCTTGTACTCTGACTGGAGGTCTTACAAGCTCCGCCTGTGTCTGTGGGTGTGTGGTCAATGGCTTAAGGGCTATAGGACAACATGAGTAAGTATACACAAGTGGCTAAACCACTTTCAACCACATCACGGAAAATGAAAAAGTCAAATCTAGCCCCAAATTGCGTATTTAGAAGCAGTACATATTATAAATACTACACACTTTATAGTTTTGGGGTCATAGACCAGGCTCATTTCCATACTGCAGGCAACTAGTGGAAGTCTGGAATCAAGACTATAGGAATTCTGGAATCAAGACTATAGGAAGTTTGGAATCAAGACTATACTATAGCTGATCCCTATTAATTATCAATCACCTGCTGCTGTGCCTGTGGAGTTGTGGGTGGGGTCTGCTGGTAGCTGGCTGCAGTGTCAACCACTCTCTTCTTCAGCCGACCAAACATGCTGAGCTGGCTAGTGGGCGGAGCTGAGGGGGCGGGGCTTTCCCTGGTGGGTGGAGTACGGACTTCTTCTTGCTTGGTACTTGAGCTGGTACTGACCAATGGTGAAGGGGTCTGTGAATGATGTTTGTCTGAAGAGAAGAGGTAATATGCCTTAAATAATGAGGACCATCAGAATTCCTTGAATAATAAGGACACTGCGTGGCTTGCTATGATGTAATGGGGTAAAACTAAACATGCATGTTGTCATGAAATTTCTCCATTTAGTGCCTACTTTTTTCCGGATTACATCATAGGGGAAAAGGGTCCATTACGCAGTTCACAGCTCTGAATACAAAGAGTTATATATTATCGCATCACTCGGTAAAAAAATCAAGATTGAATTCGCTCTGACAGGAAGTCTTGTGTGTGCTTGAAAGACTATCACAGAGGGATACTCTACTAAGGTTCAGCTGATACGGAGAGATCAACTGAAGAAGGATCGGAGGACCGCCCCGCTGGGTAACAAATGCTGTTTCTATCCTTGATCAACATTCCAGCTGCTTGTTTGTCTATGATACTTCATTTAAGAAGGGCTGGAGGACCGCCTGCTGCTCATCGAACAAACGTTTCTGGGCGTTTCTATCCCTGATCAACATTCCACAGTCAAATGCTCCCATTTGATACTCCATCAATCCACGTAGGGTGCGAATCAAGGTGGGAATATATTAATGCAATACTCAAAACGGTATGTGCTGCCCATACCACAAAAGTGCTTTTCCGTCCAAAACCACAACATGATACGTACAAATGACTGCCTATTCGCACTCCAAAGGATGCCCTTGCTAAAATGAGAAGAGACATGGCCTGAGGCACACTCGACATTTACCGTCCAAAGCAGACGTCAAGTGGATGTATAAAAATTGAGTTTAATATGCAGGCATTTTTATGCTACCATCCCCCCACTTTGAAATTCTGCTCTTCTGTTGGCTTTAAATAGGGATGTGCCCCTCCCTCCTAATCTGCAGGCTGTAATCTCACTAATGGTTACCCCATCTCAGGCAATACAGGAGCTACACACTCTTAAAAAAATTCCCAACCTTGTTCGGGCTTTGAGCTTCCCACAGGGGCTCCCAGAGGTAAAGAAACAGCCGCCTTTGTCTGGCCCTGGACGTCTGTCCTCGCAGTCTGTTGAGGTTTCTGTGCAGGTGTTGGTTGAGGTATCTGAGATACTGGAGTCGTGGGTGTCACTGCAGGGGGATTCCCCTTGCCCGAGGGTGCAACAGTCTTTGCTTGAGGCAAATCGCCCTTTCCAGAACTTTCAAGTGAGTTTCCATCGCTGGGTCTGGGGTCCTTCTGAGTGTTATTACTGGACTGGGGGGCACTACCCTGGGGTATAGCGTTAGCCCTCTGGGGTTGGGGGATTTTCGACGGCTTTTCCCCCGCCCCAGGGGGAGAGCTGGGTGGATGTTTCGGACTGGTGCTGTGTTCAGTTGCAGCAGCCGGGTTTGGTGTCGAAAGCGGCTTAGGGATTTTACTCACAGTGGGTGGTTTCTGTTCCACATCCTGCATGACTGTCTCTGCTTGTGTGCTTTGTGCGCCATGTTCCTCCTGAGTACTGCCTCCTTGCTCCTGGAGGGTAAGACCAGGGAAGTGCTAACCTTGGAAACAAACAACACAGAAGGAAGGGCGTGGGAGCAGTGGCTGTTTGTAATGCTGTGGCTCAAAGGAGGGTTTGTATCGTGGGACAGTAAACAAACTTTGGATGCTAACTGTGGTAGGCATTAGTTTCGTGACCAGACCAGGTGGAAAACGAGTGGTCTGGGAACTGCTATTTTTTCTGACTGCAGCTATAGCTACGGCGGTAATTGCATACGTCAGTACATGGTAAGCGAATGAATCTCATTAACGGCAGAACAAATTTGAAATACAACTGTTCCCGGACCACTAATTGTTTGTGTGGTCTGGGAACGAGACTAGGTAAGCTCTGCATGTCGGTTTTCTTTGTTGTCACATGATATTTAATTTTATTTTTAATTAATGCTCCCAGGTTCTTTTGTTGGTTGGGCTGTGCATGGTTCTGGAGGCTAGGGACCCAAAGGGCAAGCAAGCAGCATGATTTCATACAGTTAACATAAATAAGGAACTGAGATTAACAGTAGAATCTGAACTCAGCATAAACAACAGCGTCCACTATGGTCAGTTTTGTATACACAGGTGGTGTACTTTTCCCCAAAGGGTGTTCCTATTAATACCCATCCACATCCACAAGCATCAAACATCACACATGCGTCCTCCACAGTACCAGACGCACAGGTGGGACTCGTACCGTAAATCCCACTATATATCTCCCATGCTCGTGTCCGGTATGTTTAAACCTTTAGACAACATGCTCATAGCTGAGGGCTATGTGGTTTTACCTTGGCCTTGGGTTTAGCTTGCCCATCTTTAGACTTGTCTTCGAGGGTTTTTTGCTTTAGCTTAGCGAACATTTCGACTGGAGATGGTCAGGCCTACCCCGTGGACACAGCCCAGAGAATGGCCGCCTTCGCTTAGTCTGCCTGAAGTTCTACATGTGACCGAAATTACTACGGTCAAAGGTCAACCAATAGATTTGCGTAATCGGTAAGATCAAAAGGCATGCCTCGGGATGCGGGCATGGATTATTATCTGGGTAACCTCACAATGCACTAAGACTTCTATACTGATTAAGAATCACCATTGTTCACTTGAATTCGGTGGAATTAAAATTTTATTTTCTCGTTTTTTTTATTAGTTGCAGTATTTTGAGCACACAGGCAAGAACAACACATACACAAACCACTGAGACAGAACAATAACAACAACAACAAAAAAAATCAAAAAACATGTCCATTTAGCGCCATTACGGCTTTGGACTCAAATAGCATGTACCACTGTTCAACAATAGTACAATTGTCAAATAAATAATCATGTATACATGAAGAATGAGTTGATTCCAATCAAGAGTTGAAAAAATATGACACAAATCGAAACATCTAAAGTGACATGCTGACACAAAATACAATGGCACAAGAAACTAAACTACATGGACATGGACAATGCAGAAACACGTCAACAAATTCGAATGAGTGATAAATAAATCCTTTAGGTGATATCTGTGAGCCTGTGCTTTCTGTGAGTTGAAATTTTGTCTAGTAAGTTTTTCGACTAGTACCAGTTTTGTTCAGTTTAATGTGAAGTGACACTTTTTAGTGATGCCAAAATCTCTGAGTAGAACGCACGGTCTCTGTTCAGTCTTAGCATGTCGCTCGATGATGCCAATGATAGTGTGATGCATTTGTCCCAGAATATTACTTTGTCTTGCTTCACTAGAAACGGTCTGAGTGGGTAGCTAATCTCATTAGCGTTGTAGGTGTAAGATATGTAGAGGCACATCAGTACTAGCTCCTTCACGTCCGCCAGTGTCTTTGGCGTAAACGTCTCAAAGGCCCTCTTGAGTAGTCTGTATGTGAACACCACGTGGGACTCCATTAGGAACGAGTTGACTGTCCAGCCGTTCAATTGCAGCGCTCTGTCAGCGCAGCGCACCCACATGCCCACTTCTGAGGCGGAGGGAACCGTATGCAAATGTATACAGTGCTTCTGTACGAAAGTTCCGAGGTTCTGCAGCAGGTCTGTGAGGGTCCATTTTCTCTCCTGGGCGACCCGCGTGGCTGCCACTATATACTGAGGTAAACCCTTGGAGGGGAGGGGAGCAATCTTGGGTTTAGTTGCAGGCTCCTCGTGACGCACGCGCGACCTTTCTTCCTTCTTTTTCTCGTCTTTCGGCTTCTCTCCGTAGGAATGCAGTTTCTCCTTGGCGACGACACTCTCTGGGTGGACTTTGTCTTTGTCCTTTCGTTTCGTGATCCTCACTTTCGACACGGCCGTGGTGAGCTTCCTCACCGCACCATCACCGAATGATTTGCTCTTCTGCACGGCGTCCATGGACTTCTTTCCAGTTCCAGTCGACCGAGATATTACATTCATCGTAGCACCCATCTCTTACACTGCTCTTCGATATATAGCCGCAAAGTGTGAACTCCCCTCAGGTGCAAATAGGATACAAAGGGTGGTAACTCCGTGCAATGCACACCTAGCTTCGCTGCGGATTGCGAATTGCAATACCGAAGTCAGACGGTTAACAGATAATTTTTACTATGCCTTTTTGTCAGCTGTCGAATAGTTTTATAGTCGATCGTTACCGGAAGCCGTATAACCGATCGCCGCACTAGCCACTGTGCGTATCGGTTAACCGGTTACCAAGGCAAAACCGGAAATCATGGGCTATGATATCATAATACATTGCAAGTTAGTCGTTGTACAAACACTTTACGGCCCAGGCCTCACACCCCCTTCTCCCAATTCACACATTACATGAAAGACAGCTGTCACCTACTGCGCATGTAGAACAAAGGCAGGAAAATAGCAAGTGTAAACTAGCATGCCTGGGTAGTTTTATGGCAACATAGTTGCGTTCAAGGTGAAGTCCGCCTTTACAGATCATTAGTCTTGGTCTCTGGGGAGAGTCTGGGATATATCCAAATTCTGTAATCCCCATGTGTGATAGTGCAAATGTGTGCATAATTTAGTTCCCATGCAGGCTATAAAACTCCATATTGAAAATTATACCTGGGAGGGAACTAACACTAGGCTATGATACTTACGTACACATGCAATATTAGTAAGCCACATAGAATTTCAGGCTAGGACATATATAATTATGTGGCTAGGGTTTGTAAAGTCTATTATATACTTGGTATCAAAATGTGGGTATACAGAGGCCTGCTGTAGTACCACCTGTTGGTGATGTCACTGTGTCCAAAGCCAAGGTCTAACATGGAATTCAAAATCACAGAAATCTCGACGAGTTACCCAATAGCATATTATCTAGACTGCATGTAGCCTCGTTCCCAGTCCGTAACTTCAGATCTTTTGTGGATTGGGAATGAGGCTAGGCCACATGCAATGATCAGATGAGCGGCATAAAAGCACTACCAGTGCATAACAGTGTCTGTGTATACCCCAGTATGCATTATGTACAGCCTGGGAATGAGGTTTGGGCGGCCATACACATTCTCCGACAGTAAACAGTACCAAACAGGTGATGTACATGTAATGTGATGTAACTTGTTAATCAAACCCCAAGTCATGAATGATTTTTCTATAACGATAATTATTGTTTCCACTCTTCAACAAATATGTACAAAAAATAACTAAGTTACAGTACTGGTTGCAACGACAGATCACAAGATTAATACCTGCACTATCAGAATGATTCCATAACAGCTGAGTGGTCTATAAGTGGTCTATAAATACGTACACAAATAATGTCGATAATCCAACAAAAAACCAAAAAAGCAACCACCAAAAAAAATGAAGCCAGAAATGTAATAAGACTGAGTGGTGTGATACTTTACAAAAATCCTCTACTATAATAATTATCGACAAACTTTCACTAATGCAATATTAACAAGGATGTTCCGACAGTACTAAAAGCTCGCGGACGGCCAGAACAGGACCACATCGTTGCCACGGTTCTTTCCCAGCGAAGGTCGGGCAACTCGGTCCTCCTGGAAGTGCAGTTGTCTTTGTTTCCCTGGTTTACCAACCTGCAGCGGATTCCTCACCTCCACGGTCAGCTGTCTGCCGTATTTTCTGTGGAAAGAATAAACATTCTGTATTTCAGTAATTCCACTGGACGATGGGAACGTTTTGTGGATCAAAATAATTCTTTCGGATACAGTGGGTAAGGCCTCTATAACAGCTGTGTGCCTCACGATGATGATAACCGAAATCATGTGATCAGTTAAATAAACGTTTTAATGCTGGTACAGATTGATCCTCAATTTTTCTTACTGACAACCACGACCAATAGCAGTGAACCAAACAGGTAGAACCCATTTACTATAACAATTTCAGAGATTAACTGCCAAGACCTACAACAGCTATTCCACCTCCTAAGGTGCTATAGCTGCTACTTACAAAGGCAGCCCAAAGCTTTGAGTCTGTACACATTTTGTCTAAGCACCTCCTTTTAAACAGGGGTGGCTCCCTAGATCTTTATCTTGGTGTTACAAATAGAAACCCAATAGTGATTAAAGCTACGTATATATGATCTATCTATGCATTCATATACTCTAGAATACAGTGACACTTGCCAATAGTGATTAAGCTATGATTTATCTATGCCACATTGATACTCTAGAATACAGTGACACTTGCTGAAACTATAGTGTAGGCATGCCTAGATCTTCCTGTGGCACTGCATTCGAGACCCTTACATCACAGTAACGGCTGCTGTTTAGGATTACATCAGGGCAAAGAAATACCTTTCATCGTGTGACTGGACCACCACAGGCTATGAGTGGGTCTGCCATGGCAACAAAAGGGTGGGTTATAGTGGTATGGAACACCTAGTTAGTAGAGCGTATAGTGAGCAAACACCCCACTGCTTCTCAAGGCAAGCGAATGTGGGAGGCTACTCCTTGTGGTGGGAAACAATAGTATCCCACAGATGGCTGACCTATGAGCTCATATTACTGATAGTGTACTTAGGTACATGTACATGCATGGGAATCTCGCCAAGAAATACTAGACTGTATCAATGACTTCTGCTGTATAAGGTCATTGCTAATCAGCATTATACCATTAAGGTTAATTTGGTAACCACTTCTGTATGGTCTTACAGGTGAAAAATTATCCAGTTCAACAATCCCATTGTGTAGTCTATTTTGCACGTGACACTCACTATAGTCTATGTTTATAGCAGAAAACAGCTGGCTTTAATTGGTGGTTTGGTAACTACAGGCTGTTGCATGTAAAAACCTATTAGAATACGTAATAGGCACTGCCTGCCAGACAGTAGGGGGGGGGGGAGTACAGTCTGGTGGCTCTGCCAGCTCGCTTGTTGGCAAATAGGCAATTTGTCCATCCTTCCTAAAACAAGCTGGTAAGGCAATGCACCTGCTAAGTGCAGGACAAAGAATCAGTCTAGGTCCCGTGCTACTGTTTCTCACTACACATGCAAACAGTAGGCATCGTATGCAAGATGGCAGCAAGTCACTTCACAGGAGGCTGAAATTCTAAGGAGAGGCTGGCAGGCAATGGCATGGCTTGGCAAGAATAGTACGTCAATTTTTAAGTACCTGTGAACCTGTGATTCATGCAGGCTCCCTAGGCAGGGGGAGGGGACCCC
The DNA here is from genome assembly GCA_963921505.1 of Phakellia ventilabrum. Classification (NCBI taxonomy): domain Eukaryota; kingdom Metazoa; phylum Porifera; class Demospongiae; order Axinellida; family Axinellidae; genus Phakellia; species Phakellia ventilabrum. The sequence goes on along the minus strand of OY997396.1, from coordinate 570,275 downwards.
TTAGAAATACTGGAGTTAGCCTCATTGCTAGGCCTCTTTTGCTAGAAGTGTCTGCTATCTACTGCAAAAGAAGGTGTTGGAATACCCTGACAACCAGAGGCTGGGCACTTGTTATAATCAGAAGACATATTCCCATGGCAATCATGAACAAGACAAAGTTATAGAACCTGTCGGTAACGGGGGAAAGTAACCTGCATCCACTTTGAAAATACGCTACCACACGTAGGCTTGAGTTTACACAAGGCTGAAAGAAAACAGTCGGCATTCCTTACTTTGATTAGGGCATGTTCAGTGTGTACATTCTACAAAGCGAGTTTGTATTTCTGTTCCACAAAGACATCCGTTGATGCTCCACAGGCTCCACAGGCACGACCAGTAAACAGCTCTAATATACACAAAAATAATTGCACATGTACTTACATATATGTACATGTATGTACATGTGTGTATCATGTGTGTATCATGTGTGTATCATGTGGGCTGAAGGCATGTATTTGAAGGCTGGAATAGGCAGAGGTGATGTTGATCCCAGCGCCTTTGAAGAGGGTTTGTTTTTTCCTGCCAACTAAACTCAGATTCACACTTAAAAGTAGCAGCCAAGAAGTGCATGCGCAGTTACATAAGCCATCAGCAATGATGTATTTACCCTGCACTTTAAATGTGCATGCCATAAATGTCGTTCTCTTCACGACCAGTAATCACCACTGTATGCAGAACACAGAGGTGAGCCAAATACATTTTCAAACATCACTGCATCACTACCGTAGCAATGTGATACTACTGACAAGCTGTATACCATGGTATACTAGCTTTTTGGTGGGCAGTATAACACCTTGTCTCCCAAACTGCTAGTATACTAATAGTATACTAATAGTATACTGATAGTGCTTCGCTGTGAAAGGTCCAGTAGCACCACATGTCTTCTTACAAGAACCCACAATTCACATGACATTTCAGAGAGTGGAGCCCTAAACTTCCTAAACACTGGAAATTGGCACTTACTCTAAGACTCACTGTAGCTGATATCATACCAGGTCTCAATACAGACCAGTGAGTAGGAATACCACAACCAATAAATGGTTTCTGAAGTCCAGGAGTGTAGGTCAGCAATGCTAACCACAACAACAAAGCCAGCAGTTATTTCATTGTACCTGACTCTGCACCACAAAGCAGGGCTAAAACAAACTTCTTCTCAGAGCAAACATCAAATGGAATATAGATCACCTCTCATTAGATTTTGTTATGATGACTTGCAGTATAGATTACTCACTAGTGACCTGCAATCTTTAACAATAGGATTATCACCTTTGACATATCTGGCATAGAACGGCGACCAACTCGGCCACTCTGTTCTCGTTCCCAGGATTGAGCATATAGCAGATGAGTGTCTTCCCATTCCGGAACCGAATCACGAACCCCTGGTCCACCATGGGACTCAGACCGATGCCCTCCACGTCTGCGAGATGCAGTGGGGACTTCTTTCGCTGAAAATGTTTCCGAGGGTCCAGTTTGAAGATGTCTGTGTCCGTAATCAAAACGGCCCTCTCCTGTACCTTACCCCGTTTGTTTACCTGTGTGTGTGTGTGCATGTGTGTGTGTATGTACGTGTGTGTGATTACCAAGCTAAAAATGAAGGAAGAGTGCAATGTCTAACACACAATCCACGGTTAAAAAAACACCACGCCAAACTTTACATTCCAATACAAAAAGCAGAGATCTTCCCTCGTCCTTTGACCCCTCCTCCCTCAGGTCAAACTGAGGTGATATAGGCAAGACTGAAGTCTGTGTTTGAAGACTACAATATTCCAATAAATACACTCTGCATAGTAATACGCGAATATCATCAAATCTGGACGCAACCACCTTTCCTGTTTCCATAACTACAGACACCCTTTATCAATGTATTTGGGGCTGCCCCCCCCCCCCCCAGTGCTACTGCGTGAGTGATCTGTGCCTTAGTTTATCACTATAGCCTCACAGGTTACCACTTGACAAATTCCTCCTATACACTGCGTACTTCCCAATCCAGTATCTGTTCAAGGATAGGGGATGGCATATTAACTACAAAGTTGTATATCCTGGCGACGCAAGAGTCTTGCGTCACATGACTCTTTCGTCATGTCACAGGAAAACGCAATATCATTGGTAAAATTCAGGCGTGGCTACCTCCTAAATTGGCTGATGAAATGGTAGACAGCAGAGAGCCAATTCTACGATTACACGCACAAAAGCTGAAATTTGTTACGTAATAATATAGCTTGGATGTCACCAGGATTCTATAGCAGGCTAATCACTTCAAAGGGAGCTCCCTAAATATTTAGAAGTAGCCAATCAAAAGCAATTACAGCTGCTATCGAACACCACCTAGATCTGTGAAACACCTTACAGCAAGCACAGCATACATGCAGTAAATAATGTCAAGTGACCTCTCCAATATGCATGAATAAGATCAAAATACGCGATGGAATAATGTTCGTTTTCTACCCAGGACTGCCACATGTGATATCACAAATTTGTACAGGCCCATAAGAGGGATTTGCACTGAATGTGCCTTCAGACCAAATCTCCTTCCCATTTGCACTGCTCTTCGCACTCTCACCCACACGTCATGCCATGGCGATAAAACCAATCTCAAGCTTCATAGACGCTGAAGTAGTGTAATGCATGCCTCATTTGGCAGGCACAACTGAGGCAGAGATAACTAAGGGCTCCAGACAAACAGCACATTCATGATTTGTGACAAGAGGATGGGGGCAGGGGTGCAAACTCACATAGCTCAAAGTCTGGCTTGTGGGTGAACCTCCTTTATCCTGTCTGCTCTCCAGCCCACACAGACACTAGCAACTGGGGGTTGGTCAACCATGCAATTACACTCTTGACTTTGCCCTTGAGAGAAACTCTATCACTAGGCCATGGAGGAGGGGGGGGAGTTCTTTCCTGCCTCAGAAATGCAGCCCTTGTTGAGCATTCTGCGATCACACATACACCCACAAACTCAGACATACAGACATACAGGCAGACATACCTTCATGACACTGCAGGAGAAAAGAACCTTCTCGAAGCCGTAGGATCGCCTCAGATGTGTCAGGGAGGCCTCGAACGCTTGGAGGTTGGGGTTCTCGCTCTGGTGTGTGTGTGTGTGTGTGTGTGTGTGCGTGCATGTTTGTGCGTGTTTATAGAGAGACAATTAAATACCTGCCATTAGCATAAGAAAGTGAGTATGAGCTAAAGAATTATCTCATAGTGTCGAAGATCCTCACTCAAGGCTCAGAAGATGTGACAATTGCGAAAACATCTCCTACATTTGACCTAGATATTAACGTCAGTGCCATATATACACACAACAAAACGCACACTCAGAAACGTTGTGGTTTCAATACGTGTCCTCTCCAGTTATTGCATGAGCAGACACTTAGCATTACAAAACAGAGGAGTCGCAATACATGCACCTGTATATCCATTGCGGTGTAATGGGAGGTAAAAGGTATGAAAGCATAAGAAATTACAGGTAAACAGGAATGTTCTTATGTTTTCATACAGGAAACTACATCAAAATGCATTGTATTTTTTTCCATTTAGTGCCTACTTTACTTCCCAATGGCCTGTACTGCGTAAGGCCGAGCAATCGACCAGGTTTGAACACAAGAAAGAATTAAGGATACTTCACAAGATAAAAATTCTAATGCAAATCTCCATGATAATTCCAGGAAAACAGCTGCAATAATGAGCAGTTTGTAGATTCCCACAACAATCAGCATCCAACCACTTCCTTCACTAGGATCAGCTGTCCTGAAGTCAACTGGGCCTCTGAGAACATGATATTACTGTGAAGCATCCTTTTTCCTTTCTTGGTTTTGCAACCACATCAGTTTCAAATTTCTCATTACCGGTCCCACAGGTGCTTCCCTCCATCCTCTACTGTAAAGTCTGCGCACAAAGTTACCGCACACCAAGAAGGAGTGGGCGTTTGGCAGGGGGGAGTGGGTGGGTAGGAGGTGTGTACAAGTAGCTTTGAAGTAAGGAATACTATTATGTGGCTGGATGATGATTGGCAAGCCCAAGTTTTTGCAAAGACAACTTTGATGGTCTTTGAAGCAAGATTGAGGGGAAGGGACAGAAGAGAGGTGAGAGGGCTCTGCAACACTCAGCTACCTCAACAGGAAGGAAGGGAGACAGATTCTGCACAGGTCAGCCTCCTTGTTCAGTCACTTATTACTGACGCAAGACATGACACAATTTGTTTATGCTCAAGTTGTCAGTAGGAAGTTACACATGCAGAACAGCAGCTGCACAACCTTTGAAGCAAAAGACTCAGGAGAGAGGGTGACTGCAGTTCAAAATAACTTCCTGACAGCTGCTACAGAGGGAATCTCATTGATGCTGACACAGGAGGCTCAAGGACAGGAGGTAGCCTCGCTCTAGCAAGTGATGAGGAAGAAAGAACGTACTGGCAACTGGACACCTCCACACGTGTTACGTTTCCAGAAACAATCCCAGACCTAACCTTACCCTAATTCCATCCCATTCATTCAGTTCCAAGGATTGTACGTTTCGGATCCCAAGTACCCTTGTTCCCCTCCCACGCACAGAAAAGCTTTTTCTGCACATGGAAGGGAAGCCTGGGGACAAGACCAGACAGGCAGTTCCAGCTGCCTCACTAATAGCTCCAGCTACATGCTTGAAACCGATGTGGCTGAAAAACAGCTAGATATTGTACCTTCCCAGGCTCCCTTCCCTTCTCAGACTCCCCTCCCACGCACGCGGAAGTGGAGCCTGGGAATGAGGGTAGAAAAGGGGGTACTTAGATGCCTCACTAACAGCTCCAGTTACGTAATTTCCTGGCAGCAAGTGACCAGGCTTCCTGGCATGGAGGAGCCAGAGGGAAGAGGGCAATCATAGGACACTTAAACTTCCCACCACAGAAGTTATAGTAAGTAGCTCTCTGCATTACAGCATTCTCTTTCCGTGTACCAACAAGTAAACATACAAACAAACAACAAACAAGTCCATAGCAACACTTAGCGCTACTCGTGTGACCACAACAAATCAGAAGCTTCAAGATTGATCATGTACCAGCTACTTAAGCCCCCACACAGCAGATCCCGGGATCCTTAGGAAATAATATCTGTTAAACTTTATCCAATATTTAGATACCAGTTGGCAGTGTATTGCGGGGGTTAATTAGTGCACGAAGGTAGTATATATTATAGTAACGGTCGAGGGCAGGTTGATACATGAGCTGAAGGCGAGTGCATTATCTGCCTAAGACCATTACTATATTGCCCGAGTGCACAAACTAGCCCAGTAATGCTCTGCCAACTGGTACCCAAAGGTTTTAGTGCTCTCACTGACCCAAAACAGCCATAGGCCAGGTCTTGCGGGCATCATTTAGAAAGTGTGTATTATCCAGATGACGGCACACTAAAGTGTACCTTATGCAAATCAAAGCGCTGTCAAGTGCATGCCTTTTGTCAACAGCTGCACAGCCTTTGAAGCAAGAGTCTCAAGAAAAGGTGGATGATGCATTTCCTGACAGTTACTATACAGTGTTTACCTGGAAAAATCTCACTGAGAGGGCAGGTTCATCACCATTTACATAACTTCCTGACAGCTAGCCAGTGCTTACATCACCAAGGCCCAACAAAGGCCACAAGCTTCCTGGTGGCAGGCCAGGGGGCAGCCACAGAGTTCCTACCACAGATATTGAATATTCATTACAGCAGCTACAAATTCAAAGCAGTGATCTTTTCGATGTGTACCAACAAATAAGAAAACAAACAAACTAGTCCATGACAACACATAGAGCGTATTTCCCTGTTTCTGAATGTTCTGGGATACCTGTGCAATGGGGCATATTTGTAACTGTCAGGAAATGATACGAAGCAATCACCTTTGTGACCAGTTAGGAATTCGGGACAAGCCCAGACAGAGGAAAGTGTTCACTCCCCCAAATTATGAATGCCTCCAGTGAAACACCCCGACTTCAAACCTCACTTCCAGTTGAATCCCACGTCACACTATACTTCCACGATACATGTAATGCTGTCATCAAAAAGGAATTCAAAATTGGTAATGTCCTGAGCTTCGCTGACCCTCCACAAAATTTTTCAAGCGAGCTAGGAAGGATCTGTTGGATGCCCAACCAGCTGGACAAACAAGGTACCGACTAGTGCCCACCTGTTGCACGAGGTAGTTCCCCTGCCACTTGCGGTTGTAGCCCCAGTTGGGCCTCCGCTGGCCAAGGACTCCGTAGGCAACGGCCTTTAGCTGGACCTCGGGGCGGTCCCGGACTGGGATCCGAAGCAGGATGACCTTTGCCCTCCACCTGGGGTGGGAAATACATAAAGGCCAAAATTATTCAGGGTCTTCCATTAGACTATCTTCTATACGCCAATACTACTTACATACTATCAATATACTAGAAACATACAACTTGCATACTATCAATATACTAGAAATATACTACTTGTATACTATCAATACACTATAAGCATACTATTTGTATACCAAAAATAGCTGTGATGCAATTGCAGTGTGTGAACTTCAACAGTAATTGAGTTACCTTTTCGGAAAGTGTCACAATGACACTCAAAGAGATAATCGGCAGTGATTCCTCAATACAACACATCTAAAAATGGCACTACCGGTAGTGATGTAAAGCTACGTAAACAAACGTCAGATCACTAGGCACAAATGCAATGCCACTGCCAAACCATCACAGGCTGACGTGCTGGGGTGCTGGCATGCCCAATCACGAGCGACCTTGTGTGTTCAGCTACGCACCACCAGCTTCTATAGGACTGTAATGCCGTACCACACCCAAGATACTCGACCCATTGTACATGTCAAGAGCACGAAATATTACCAGCACATTTTTACAACAATCTACAACAAAGCACATGTTTTCTTGTAATTAGTCTCTAGCTAGTACCTCATACACAGTGGTGCTAAAGATTTCCCTAGCAACAAAATTATACGAGTTAACATTTCTTTAGCATACGATCTGCAATTTAAAATTTCCCCAGCAGATACTTGCATGCTTAATTTCTTAGCACATAATATTATGTAAAGTTAAGATTTCCTTAGCACAAATTTCCCTATCATATTCATATGTAAGATTGTACCAAGTGGAGTCTTCCTTGTGGCGAGTACCCAAGCCTCTACTTAATTACTTCATCTGAAATGAGCTACCTGGTTGCTAGGCAACAAACAGGCGTACACATGTATGTCAATAACTTAAGCAGTACCTTAAAGGAAATATGAGTGTGCAGTATATAGTGGAGCTTTCTATAGCCTTGTTCCCAGCCTCCACTGCCCAATATTTTTTCCAATGTGTAAAAAATGCTGGGCAACAGAGCCTGGGAATGAAGCTAACAATTTGTTTTGAAAAAAATTATGTGGTTCAAAAAAGAGAGTGGGGACCTGTAATGAAGGAAGTGCACTTTGAAAACAGTTTCCAAACTTGACCTTGTCTTGGTTCGTGCGTGACCAACACATCTCCAGGAAAAGCAGTCAGTTATTTCCATGTGGACTTTCACATCGTACGTGTTTACACTGGGAAGCTTTGACGCACATTAGCAGTTTGCTGCGTACACATCTAACCATTAGCTTGGTAACCATCTCCAGTAAGTGACGCTTGATGGTTTTGGGATAAAATCTCCTTGTTAGGATTTGTTAGTTTACTCTAATGTCCACAGTTTCCCATCTGCTTGGAGAGAGGGGAATGCTACTAACAGCTGTAAATCATTAACGTAAACGTGGAGCTAGTATCAGACTGCTAGTAGGCATTCTGACCGTTGCTAGTCCACTAGAGACTTCCACTCCATTAGAGGCTGACTTGTGTGCAAGCTAAGCTAGTGTGGTCACGTGCACCAGTGGGATGGAAATGGGACAGGCTTTAGTTTGGTACCCAGACTTCTCAAGTGACCGGTCTACGTACCAGACTGGACGGGTTTAAACACAGCAACCTGTTCTTAAGAAAGGTCGCAGGCGATCCTGGCTTGGTCGGTAGCAACCAGTTATGGCTGAACCTTTCACTTATACAGCTAATTAGTGACCTGAGTGATTGTCAAGATTTTCTACATTGCTAAATGCCGAGCACAGCGAGGCCAATAATCGCGACACATGGGCTCAGAATTTCAGCTAGTATTTAGATTTTATGATATTTTTTGATGTGAAATTCGGGCTGAAATTGAAGAAACTTCATAAGCATGAACAATGTCTGTTGTATATAACTCTCCGTGAGGCATATTGTGCTTGCGTATCCCTAGTTACTATCCCATTGATGATAATTACACTATTAGTGGTACGTGGACACAAAGGTGTCCACGTCATTCTCTGTGACACTTTATCCTAATTAGCAATGCAGTAAACAAACACAGTATATCTTGGATACCGTGATGACAGAATATGGGGGAATCTCATCTGCTGTATTATGGAGTGCTAGTAGCTATATTAGCTATAGATAAACCAGTATTGAAATCTCATTCAGGTATGTCAGCTATGGCAATGACAAATCAAATTAGCATACCACCCATAGCGTCTCTCTTTGTTTGCGCTAAACTTCTGACATCGGATGACATCATGTTTGTAAAGCTTGCATGGTATGTTTTACTGTTTCTTTGAGTACTCATTACCGACTGCCTTAATCTGGAGTTCTGAGTTTGCATTGCGTTCACTCCCTCCAATTGGATTAGTATCAGGTGACATAATGCCCTGATATTGCCGTGGTAACACCACTACCTCAAACCTCTTGGAGCAATTAGAAGCAGGCTTCTTTTAAGCAGCTGTGAAACAGAAGTGCGTGCAAGGGTTATTGTCTATGGAAGCTGAGAGGCTACACAGAGTTGGCCGCCAAAATGATACTCTATTTATTACCCAGTTAGTCTTCAGTTCCAAAATGCCACAGAGACTAGGCAGCACAGCCAAGTATTGGGTATGGGAATGGAATGGAGGTCAGAGGAAATACAATAGCCTCCCGCCCGCGCGCCTAGGCCTACATGTACATGTACGACTCAGGTTTTGTGACAGCTGTAAGACAGTTTAGAGAGCACATGCCTGGGTACGACGCTAGGAATACAACGGACAGTCATCTTGCGTGTTGTGAACTCCAGACTCAGTAACCACATGTACGCCGAATGTACGGTTATTGAGGCTGCAACACCCTCCATAATACATCCACTCAGTTTACAGATCTGAAAGCATAGCCTCGATCCCAGGCTCCACTGCCCGTGTTTTTGCGGTTGTTTTTTTATTTGATAGCACAAAAAAAACAAAAAACGCTGGGCAGTGAAGCCTGGGAATATACAGATTACGGCATAGGCATGAGATTGCTTTTGGAAACGTTTCCAGAAGCGCACGGAGGTGTAGGAACACGTATTTCACCCGATCACTGAGGCTACTGAGAGTGTTTTGTAAAGTCCCCAACTTCAGTGGGTTCGCTCCAGGGGCATGGGAAACAGCTGTATCAACCCTCTAGCCCAAACAAACCAGTTCAGAGGGACCTCTGGCAATAGTTCATTGAATTCAATCTCCCCGCCCCATTGACAGTGCCATGCTCTATGATAACTGTACACAGCAGCTGTGCAGGGACAGGTGTTAGGGGAAAATGAACAGCTAATGTGATAATGCACAGTGCTAGACAACACCAGCTGCATTATCACAGTAATGGTGATGTAATGCCTGATCAGCTGGGGCGCATAATCACATGAGGTAATGATGATGTACTAAATGCTGGGGCATAAATAGAAATTATGCCAGCAGAGTATTGGGCAATAATTTGCACAGCTACAAACTTTAGCAATAAAATTTGTACCTGACTTGGTGGCTACTAAAAAAGACATTGCACATCATTTAGAATTCCCTACGTTGTAGACCTTAGTGGAGAATCTGAGGATGACAATGACTGCTAGCAGCCCTAATTACTGCACTATTGAATGGAAGTTTGACCACCAGAATTGAGCATAATTTGAGCATAATAGGGACTGGCTGAGAGCGTAATATGGCCACAGCTGGAGAATTAGGGAATAGCATAACAGGCAGGGGAAAAAAGCACAATTTCCTCAAGCCTAGGCATAATTAATACACCCATACTGATCTCACAGCCAGTCAGGAAACACAGATAGATGGAAACTTTGTGTCCCAAGCTTTGAAGCTAGATTAACCTGTATGCAAATCTAATCTAGATATGCAATATTACATCCTGTTTGTTTGGAGATCAAAGGCTCCAAACGGATGACCTCAGGCCAGATTACACTCCGAGGAAGACAGGTCAGGCCAAACACACCATTGGCTGCTAAAAACAATCAGGAGACAGTGTTTGGAACCTCCTTACAGCCAGAAAGTAGAATGGCATATTGCTTATTCTAATCGAGAAAGTCGACTACAGCGCTAGCATGACTACAAGTGTTTACGAATATAAGCACGAGGCTCACCCTGAAATCCGACAGACTGAGAATTTCTTCAGCATGGCTACCTTTAGTATCTCAAGCTAGGTCAAAGATGGTGTAGGGTTCCCTAGCAACCAGCTCAGTTTCAAAGTGGTTAATTAACTCAGTATAGTATTCGCAAATTATGTTTTGCTATCTGTAAAGAACGATGCGTCTTCGCACATTGTGTCCGACCTCCTCTGGGCTACAATACTCACAAATTTATCTTCTGGTTAAGGTTTTATAGCCTCATTCCCAGGTGCTTGGAAATGAAACCTCATTCCCAGGTGTGATCTTGGAATGAGGCTGAGCACCAATTAGTCTCGTACCCAGGCCACGCGGAAAAAAAAGAGTGGCCTGGTATCCACTGTTCGCGCATGCGCGAGAATATACGGAATAGGGTCAGTAAATGTATCCGTGAACGGTCTTAGTCACATGCCTAGGAGTGGTACGGAAACAGTATACGGTATAGTAAGCGAAAGAACGACTTTCTACAACTGAAAATGCAGTCACCCTTGGCCTGTAATCATCTATCTGCTACGATTATGGTAGCTATCTTACCGTAAAAAGTCGGAAGCGCCTCTCTCCTGACAATGTTGTGAGCTGCTCGATTCTCAATCGCAGATCTGGCCTTCTAGGCTTTTCAGCGGCAAACAGGACCCAAGAGTTGAACTACCGCTCACTTTCTGGGCATCTATCTGGCGAAAAACCATTCTACAGGCTAGCAGAATCAGCAAACTCGCTGCCATCATCAACGATACGGAAATAAAACGGACATATACGTATCGATTATACGGACCATTTCCAAACATACGCGGATTCCCAGGTTTTTCTGGGAATGGTCTCACGTGCGCAAACAGTGGATACCAGGCCACTCTTTTTTCCCCGCGTGGCCTGGGTACGAGGCTAAGCACCAATGAGCCTTAGCATTCGACTATCTCAAATCTCTATGGCAATTCCAATACTTACATTTTTAGTCCACATATTACCCTATATACACACATGGACTCTTCCAGCCAATTTTTCACAGGCAACCCAATACAATTATTACCTTGCGTGGATTTGCTTGGCGTATTTGACAAACATAGCCAGGACCGGAGGAGGGTTTGGCCAACTGAGGGACTTGCCAAGGTCCGGGAGGGTCTTGACGTTCCTGAGTGTGCATGTTGTGTGTGTGTGTGTGTGTGTGTGTGTGTGTTTGTGTGTGTGTGTGTGTGTATGCGTGTGTGTGTGTGTGTGCAAAATGTAATGCCATATTATCCCATCATTTCACCACAGGTGCAGTCTATGGTCTATATGAATAAACAATAAACCAATCTCTTTCAGACATCTGCACGCTCATCACACACTGAACTTCCTAAACATGTAACAAACATGCTGCCGTAAGCGCATAATGGTCGGTGATTTCTCTGCTCAAACGAACACCCAATCGGGCAGGTCCTCACAAACTGGGATGGAGGGGCTAGATCACAGCCACGCGTGCTATTACCCGGAAAAGGGCACCACTAGGCTGGAGGTCTCTTCAAAGACCGAGAGTGGGTACCACTCGATGGCCGCCTCTACAGCTCAGCTAGGAACATGTAACCCTGGGCAATGGAGGGTGACTCCAAGATGTAAAACCTGCTTGGAATTTCCCTGGAATTAATAACCCCAGAAGCAAAGGGATATATAGGGGTCCAGGACCAGTACACTGACTACACACCTGCTATGAAGGCTCTTTGATGTCAAGCATCATTAACTGTTGCTATGGAACAAGTTTAACCTTACTGTGCTTGGGAATTAGTCAAATAGGGTATACTACATCATTGGACCAATCCAGTCCCATTGCTCAGGATGTATGGGCAGCTGGTCAGGGGGCATAGCTGCCGTGCATGTAGTATGCATGCATGAGGTATTGGGGCATTAAATATGGTGCACAAGCTTGGAAAGACGGTATGTGTGATTCATGACTAGGCAGTCATTCTTTGTAGCCAGCAACGTAAGAGGAAGTGACGCCACTGCCAACTGGAGGACAGCGAGACATTCCTGCACCTCGTGCATGCAGAATGCAGTAAATGTTATATCACATGTAGTGAAAGTAAGGGAAGCCTTGCCTGTTACTATATACTAGTCTAGACCCTTTCCTACATCTAAATGAGTAGACAATAGAGTGAAGCTTCTAGGGTGGCCTAGGGTTGCTTAGGGCATGTAAACAAAGGTTCCTTCTTTCCTGGAATATCCCCAAACTGCTGGCACAGAAATTGGGAACTCACTTTTCACTGAGTGTACTCAGCCACATACCTAATACCTGTACATCCTCTTCATAATTAGTGGCTATAGAGTGGTGATTACAGAAGGAGGTAGGACTCAATAGTACAAAGCCTTGCTAGCAGGAGGAACAGCCACCTTTTCCTGGAAGAAGCACCACACACACACACACACACACACACACACACACACACACAGGAGCTTGTTTTCTTTTGACAGCGGTGGCTAGTGGTGACATTTATCTGAAACACTTCAGAAACAAGTCAGAGGCATGTATAAGTGATATGACAGTTTCTCTCTCTCTATAAATTGCTACTCCTGTTATGATCAATTTCTACCCTCCAGTGCCAAATATATCACGTGACTGATATTTGAGCTGTCGGTTAATGCCAGCTTGGGCTGCACAATACCAAAAAAGGCGGCCTTAAAATGACAGCTCTCTCTCAAAACAGTGCATGTGCATATATACAACAGTCACATGAGGTTTCCATGGAGATGTCAGAGCTGCCACTCCTAAAATGCAAATCAAAGAACAACTGGAACCAATCAAGCCCCCCCCTGCCAATAAAGTCCTACAACTGACTCCACAATACACTACCCCATAATGTGGAGGAGATGCACTGATATGCTCTGATAATTGAAATACACTTCCTGGCCTGAGTAAACAAGCCCATAAACTGCAGAGAGCTGTTCTAAACCAGGCTATTGGCTACGTGATCACATAACTGTATTGGTAACAGTATATTTACTCCTACACATCGATTATGGAAACAGTCACGCTCTTTTTGCAGCTGTAGTTCCAACAAAGGCTGTAGCTTTACGACGTGATTCTCATGTGATTTAGAAATAATCGCACTTGCTATGGACAAAATTTCACTGCACGTAGCTTTGCTTGTGTAATCACCTTACCCATTGCTCATACAATTACTCCCAAATCACATTTGAGTCCTTGCGATTACCCATACCCCTTATTATTCAGACCACCATCAGCTGATACAGAGGTCGACCTTTAGTAATCAAGGTCGCTTAATAATTGGTTAGCCCAGTGACAAGTAGAGCCCCTCAGCTCAAAGATTTCTCTGTAGCAGTACTGATTTTCAAAGGGCTCGGCTTCTAGATTAACTGCTCTTCCAAAGAGAAAGACAGCTGTGCCTGAATGAACAATTTACCTCTGGGGCGCGATGGAGATATACTGGGGCGTAGGTCTGGGAATGAGGCTAAAGATTTGGTATGAGCTCTAATTATGGTGTAATATTTCCCTACACAAATTGTTAATTGGAACCATGCATTCCTCTGGAGGTAGAAACAGCAAATGGACATTCTTTCCCAATCGTAAACAAAACATCTCTTGGAACGCCATTACACCACTGGCATTTCCACTTCTCTTCAACTGCACAAGTAGGAGTGTAGTGTGGTTGTGTCATCAGATACCTCTATGAATCTAAAACTGCACAAATATCTCCTTCATGTACCATCCAGTGCTAATGCCTTGCAAGGTCAGTTTCCTGGCAAAAAGGAAGCTTTTATTAGCCCTACTTGGGCTGTAAACAACCTACAGTCATGTGTCACCTCTGCATTTTTTTCTGATGAGACAAGCATTCTGTAACAGAAAAACAACTACGCTATATCAGTGTCCATAGGGTTTCAATTCAAAGGGAATGTTGCATAGTTGTCAGCTGTCTTCGGATCGGTCCCACACTATTCTCCCTGTCTCCTTTACACAGGCAAGAAAGAGTGTAGGGGTATACTATTTCTTCCCATGTAATGGAGGCAGTGTTCAGTGCAGGGGTACACTATTTCTTCCCTATGTAATGGAGGCAGTGTTCAGTGCAGGGGTACATTCTTTGCTATGTAATGGAGGTAATGTTCAGTGTAGGGGTACACTATTTCTTCCTTATGTAAAGCACATCAGTGTAGAGGTACACTCTTTCTTCATGGGGGCAATGTTGGGGTACATACATTCTTGCATATGTAATGGAGGAAATGTTAACTGCATGGGGTATATACACACGTTCTTCCCATGCAATGGAGGGGATGCTCAGTGTAGGGGTAGACTCATTCTTGCCTATATAAGCATGCCTCTATTACACTGGCATGAAAACAGTGCACCCCCTACACTGAACATTGCCTCCATCACACTGGCATGGAAACAGTGTACACCCTGCCTACCAGTACCAGCCCAAAATTCCCCCATACCTAAATTCCTAAGTGTCCCCCTATTATGCTCTCACTCATGCCTGGTCAAATTTTGGTCTTTGTGGGATATAGAAAAGGCGGTTTAAAGTGTTGAGGCCTCTTTCTAAGTTTCTATTCACAGTTGAAAATGTCTGCAGCTGCAGAGGCCATGGAGGAGAGTGACATACGTAATATGTAGTGCTGTAGCAAACCAAGTAAAGCACTTCATTCAAACAGTTTCACCAAAAATGATTCTCATGTGAGATAGAAACTGTGAGCCTCAAAATGGCAACATAGTCTCAAATAGTGAATCTCTTTGTTGCCATATGAAACTGTCACCTACTTGCTGGGCAGGCAGGGGGCTAGAGTGCAGTCACATGACTACACTTTAAAAAAAACTAGTCACATGATGTCACATGACTGCTCTCTCCCTAGCCACATGACTACATACTTTAGCTGATGCAATAAGGTGGGTACTAGTGCATGCAGCCCAATGCTATCCTCGTACCCAGGCCAGCGGCTATAGGAATAAACAATACGACCAACCTGAGCACAAAATACAGCGCATACACCAGTAAACCATGAGGTCTCTACATAGGCGCTTGGCTGGTACTAAGATCGCACACTCTCGCTTTGCATGCGCCCAGCTGGTAAACAAACATATGCTGAATTGTGACACTCGATAATAAAACAAGGCAGGCTTTATTTAGGGTGTGAGAATTGGGATAGACATAATTTAAAAGACTTATTAAAACTAGTTAAGAGCTTTGCTAACAGTGTCAACCAATCAAATTGCAGAACTTCTTGAACTCTGTTCACTGATTGGCTCACACTGTTGACGCTCTGTAAATTGGATGCTGCAAGAATACCGTAAACACCGGCCACACATAACACAGTGCACATGTGACTGTTGTAAGAGAAGCTAGCCGGAAGTAAACAAGTAAAAGCGAGAGTTTGAAAGAAAACCCAAAGTTTCAGAGAAGAAAATCTTCCACACTGGAGGGGAATGTGACATGTTTTGTTTACTATGATTTGAGAATGGAAGGCAAGCAATATTATAGGAACAAAGAGCAAAGAAGCCATGAAAAGGACATCCCTTCAGAGTGGAAGAATTCATACACTAGAGCCTTACTTATCCTTTGCGAAGGACATGTTTAGCAGCTGCTGCCAATGAAAGAATTCAGTGCACACTGGCACAGGAAGCAGGCCGTACACAACAGCAGGAAAGTCATCCTGAGCTACCGTAATGAAATATCCTCCTCTGGAGTGGTAACATGGCCTTAGCTCCTTATCAGGTTCCCTCCACCTGTCCACACACAGGATGGAAAGAGCGAGAGAACAGCGGCTCCTTCCTACGTCCACTTCCTGTGTGTGTGTGTGTGTGTGTGTGGACGGGGCGGAGCGAGCCTGGGAAAGAGGCTAGTATGGCCTTCTCAGTTCCGTGGGAGAAAGGAAAGGTTTAACCTGGTAGTAGAGTAGAGTAGAGTAGAGTAGAGTAGAGTAGAGTGGAGAGATAGAGTAAGGGCGTGAGCAGCTTTTGGTAGTTATGGGAGTGGACGTACGCAGCAGGATAGGTTAGAAGATCTCGTGACACCTGACTGTTGACAGACATTTTAGCAATACTAGTTCCTGTCCACTCAGGGTCCATGTGATTGTCACGTGAGCACTCATTTCCTGGGGTCCATGATGCAACACTCACCCCTCCTCTAACTGCGCTCAAATGTCTACAAACAGCAGAGCACTTCAAGTACTCACCTAGCTACGTAAGAGTTGTGGGTAATTGACCACGGCATAGACCAATGGTTTCTGTGAGAGAGGTCATGCCTCATGGGACGACCTCTGGCACAGTGGCACTTGTGTGTGTGCAGTCATTTCTCAACTGGGCTGGGACTACATGGCCCATGTGAATACCTCAAATTACCAGATGTACAAGTACAAAGATTAAAAGAGATGAAGATAGGGTTGGGAGGACGGAAGAGTCTCAACACAACAAGGTCAGGTCAGGTCATGCCAAACAAGGGCATTATTCACTTTCCATAGTGATCTAATTTCCTCCCCAGCCATTCCTACTCCAAAATACAAAAAGAGCTAACAAACAGGTGAATGAAGAGTTGCATAATTAAGTCACAGCTCTTAATCAAACTGCGATACAAGAAACCTGTAATCGGCTCCATGGCAACAGGGAGATTATGGCCATAGAAGGGCAGGTGTGGTGCGTCTGCCTGGAGCATCTGTTAGGCTCACCTGAAGAGTTCGATGATGGAGTGGACATAGGTCCTCATCTTGTAGCGTCGGAAGTAGCTGATGATCACCTCCTTCGCCTTCGTCTTCTGAAGTCTACGACGCACCAGATAGCCTCGCACCCACTGGTTAGGGTGAGTAAGTGTGTGTGTGTGTGTGCGTGTGTGTTTGTGTGTGTAAGTGTGGGTGCATGTGTGTGTGCATGTGTGTGTGTGTGTGTGTGTGCATGTGTGTATGTGTGTGTGTGTGTGCGTGTGTGTGTGTGCATGTGTGTGTGTAAGAAATGCAAAGAGAGAGAACACTTATTTTAGTACACTTGCCCTGTAGCAAATTTATACTGTTTACACTGCTAATGCTAACACATAATTATCAAATCTGCACACTGCTTTTGAAACACCTTTCTCTGTGTTTGCGAACACTTTTCAGAGACTGAAAGCTCTCAGATGGGATGTCCTCTGAAGCTACACATAACTCAGAGAGTAATTACAGGGAGTTGGATTTGGCTGGGTCCTACCGGCAAGTGCTACTAGCAGGTTTAGTAGCTCTGCAAAGCTTGCCTACTGCTCCTATATTAATCTAGGTTCAATCCCCTGCTGGGATGCAGGACATCATACCATAAACAGTTTTTTTTAGCGAGATGAGTTTGTTTGCGAGATGAATGAAGATTTAAGCTCAAGTTTGTTCTGCTCAGGAAACATGCACAAAAAAAATCCCACAGAAAATAAATTTAGAGGGCTACTAGCGTAATTGCTGATGATGTCACACAAAACAGACTGTTTACAGGCTAAACTCCTGATGTCTTTGTTTGGCACCTGTGAAACATTAGATGCATAAAGAGACATACCGTCTCCCCTGTCCTGCCGTGCTAATGACCCAAAATTACTGTGCCATACTTCATACCGCACATTACCAAGTTGCATAACCAAATATTTCGATTAGAATACAATTAACACACTCTTGGAATTGGATTAATAGCGGATCTTCACCCAAGGGCAATGATTAACCACCAAGGAACAAAAACTATTTGTCTATGTGGTATAGTTCAGACAGACCCACACTAACCACAAGAACTTCAGTATGTCTACCCAGGGCAAACCAAAGCTTGGGTGTCCCGCATCTAGGAGCTTGTTACCAAATAACAGAGGCATGATAGCGTACCCGAGTTGCTGAAATATTTTCTCTAAGATGGAATTACCAACGTAGGCTTATTAATTTTGTTATGAATGGCTCAGAGCACAGAGAGAATTGCTGTCATATATGGTATGGAATTTCCACCTGCCATGGTTTAGCATATGCTCTCATTTGTAGCCAGTTATGCAATGCATGTACAGAGAAAGCCAGCTGTTTTTTAAGTACGCAGCAAACTAATTAATTTTTTAGCACGGTAAATCAGTTTTTTTTGGAACACTTGCAAACCAAAGCGTTTTTTCTGGCCGACCAAACGTTCGGCACTTCACAAACTATGCACAGTGCACCACAGAAACACAATACTGCTGTCATCGTGCCCAATCCAGAACCCTCCTCAAAGTCTCCTTTAATTAGAAACCATTTAAACAGCAATCGAAATCAGAGCAGCTACATCTAAGCTACAGATGTTGTTCTCCCTTGATCTATATTTACACACATCTGGACTCTGGACTCTGGACTCTGAGCGAACGACGCTTGGTTTGCTGCAGCCCATAAACAAAGCGGGCACAAACAAGTAATTATAAGCTAAGGGATGTAAATTCCTGGACACTATAAGGCATTCTAAATAAACTGTGAATATCCTGGATGTGTCTACGGGCGAGCATACAGCATACACCCAGAGTGGCCTATGGACCAACCTCCCCCCCCTCGCAAATTCTTGGATGGTTGTGTGGTTGTGTGGTTGTGTGGTTGTGCAAGCACTCCCATGGGAGACTGGTCTACAGGTAGCTCTGGTATGCTTCAGCTGCTAGGTCATCACTCTGATGTCCTTTTAGTAAGATAATATATATATTGTCTGCACAACTGCTATTCTAGACACAAAGACCACAGCCATGGCGACAACACCTCCAGAATGAACAACTATCTCATTACATGAAGCTATAGTCTCTTACAGATGGGATACTGCTCTCTGTCAACACTGAAGTAGTTCCAAAGATATCTGTTTTCGTATCTTTTTCAATGAGCTTTCGTCTGGGGCCTCAGGCAGTATGGAGATGTTACAATAATAGAATGCAGCTGCACTGTTCATTGAACATTCGAGAAGGTAACAGTTTTGAATTTACAATTTACGTTGATAAGTCACCTCTTGCAGTTACCAAAACACATGTGGCGGTCACGTACGTACATACAGTATGTGTAGGAGAATGGGGATATGGGGGATACTCAATGATCTGTTTTGTGATTTTATACCAACAAAGCACGTATTCTCTTTACTGACTCATAGATCCGGAACCTCTGTATTGTGGTCACCCTTGGGTCAACATTTTATGGCTGCATTATAGAGGGTGGCTGTATTATAGAGGTCCATAATACGTTAGCAGTATGTACATTGGGACCCAACAATGTAGTGATACATTATAGAGCCATATATATAGAGTGACCACATTATAGAGGTTCTTTTTTACACAAAAATTTGCCTTTCCCCTACCAATACCCTCCACCTACCTCCCCTACACACACACACACACACACACACACATACACACACCATTACTCACCCTCTGTATGATGACTGCGACTAGAGGTAGCCGACCAGCCCTCGCCTGTTCCAGGAAAGTTAATGTTTTTGGGCTCCGAATGAAAATTTTTGTCTTGCCACAAGTAGTGTCACTTTTGAGGCTGTGTTGTCGAAGGATGGCCTGAGTAGCCTCCCGGTCCGAGCCTCCGAAGACTGGCCAGGTTTCCGAGCAAGTCAGCTTGTATCTGAGTGTGTGCATGTGTGTGCATGTGTGTGTGTGTGGAAAAGTAAGGCAGAGTGATAGATAGGATGTTTTGGGTAGAGTGCTGAGGTAAGTAGTTGTTTACCCTTCATTACAGGAGCCCTGAGGCCAAATTGGTCAGAGGTAAACACATCTACACAAACGTAATTAGTAGAGTACACCTGGTGCCTAGAAGCAACAGCTAGCAGAGCCTGATTTTCTGCTAAGTACCAGTTTTTGTAAACAGCCACAGTTTAGCTACGTATTAATTTTGAGCATGCTATATACTCGTGGTTTGAAGGCTGTACCGATCAGACAATGCTCCCTCTGAACTCAGAGTGACCAAAGTACAAAAGAAGGGCTTCTAGACCACATATGTACTGCCTAAAGCCTAGTTTCATTCCCATGCTAGACGTGTTCTGGACTCATCCTCTCACGGCATTATCAATTATTTTGTTTTCCGCAGGGCGAAGCACACACCTCTGCATGAATCTCTCGTAGGGTTGTCTGTTGGCAAATCCTGCTCTCCTCACTCGGACATTTTCTAGGAGACCAAGGTATTTCACCTGCAGGGGAGAAAGGTATTAGAACAGCCACTGTATACACAAACAATCAAAAAAAGATGAACTTGACACTGTGTTCTACGTTATGGCTGCCTCAGCATGCAACTTACAAGCTTGTGTGACACTCACATGACTGTCACATGACAAACTAGTGTCTCACCTGATGCAGGCACCTCTCATAGTTAAACTGCATTGGAGATTTGATCTCGTTTGGCTTGATGCAACGGACGTAGAAGGGATCCTTGGTCTGTAGGTTCGCCACCAGGGCAATCATGGACTCCTTGAACCTTGTGCCGGCTGACTTGGGTCTCTTAGTGACCTCCGTCACTGCCTGTGCCCCCTCCGGCCACATTTCTTTTAGCAGCTGGTGCTCACTAATTGATGGAGTGGATATTAATAGGAGAAAAGGAGAGAAACACAGATAATAAGTTTATACATGGGGCCAGGTGGCTAGCTAGTATAGAGTCACGACACACTTTGGACTTCCTTTCCTTGCTATAGAAAGCCTTTCACCTGCATACATGTACATGTATGCAAACATTTTACTACATGTACAAGTCAGCCTCCAAAATACACTGCAAGTACATGTACCTACATGTTACTGTAGCATACTGTATACTTGTATGGTGGTGCTAGGAAGTGACTAGCTGCTACAGCTTTTGTTTAGAATCAGAGCATCATGGGGTGAGCGTGGGTGAGCATGAGTGAGGTAACCGGTTGTATGTGGCAGCTCTCGTAGCTCTAACTCACTTCCCCCTCCTGCCGCAGTATGGCTTGTTGGTGACCTGGAGACATAGCGACTCTCCTCTGTCTGACTAAAGCCTCATTCGTGCCGTAAGTTCAAAGTGACGCCATTGTTGAAAACAAGATCGCAGTATGTTAAATTAGGTGAGCATACAGTTATTGTGGTGCTCACTGAAGCCTCATTCGCGCCGCAAGGTTTGAACTGACGCCATTGCTGGAAACGAGATTGCAGTATGTCACATTAGGTGAGTATATATTATACGGATTGACAATGAGAGAAATTGGGGAGAATGCATTGCTTAGAATTACACTCGGCATGTCTCAAGGGATCAGAATACGTGTAGCACCACACGGTAGCCAAATCTGTAAGTACCTTTAAAAATGCCACAGACTCTAGTCTTGAGGAACACACTCACTAGCAGGCTGGCAGGAATGTCAACAATGTTAAATTAACCCTAAACCTCTCGTTCCCAGACCTCCCCACTCCATACTTCACCACAGAGAGGGAGGCCTGAGAACGGACATCACACAATTAAGCCTCAGCCCTAATTAAATTTCCAGCCACCTGTTATACAGCAGCCGCTTGAAATCCTGGTAGATGGGGTCTTTGTTCTTGTCAATGAAACCCGAGACATTGTACCTGGGACAACACAGGAGAACAAAGGTACCAACACATGCTACACCTAGCCTCCCTCCCCGGCCCACATGCCACATCAAAGTTAGGTTTGTTTAATGCTATAACAATGGTATTGAGGTAATTAGGGGTCACTGGTGATTTCATGCAGTGAATGCGCTGGCATGCATAAACCCATAAACTGTGGGCTGCTGCAATGACAATAAAAGACAGTCACTTAGAAACAGAATTAGGGGGCTTTAATCCTGTGCAATGTCAACTCTGCCCACTTTGTTTGGTCATCACGGCGAGGCACAATACTGCAATGGTGAAGGTAGGGACCTCGTGCAGTGACTCATGCGTCATACAGACACTTTCGAGGGACAAACAGTTTCTAAAATAGAGGGTCACTCACGTTACATCACCAGCATAATGCCTAATCCTGAACTGCAGGTCTCTTTCCAAGCTCTTGTCTTGGGGGTCCAGCTGCAATTAGGAGGACATAATGGTGAAATTTAAGTATATGTGCCTATAGAGGCCGGTGATGTAATATATTTCTTACTTGTCTACTTATGTAGTGTTCGTGTCCCTTGTACTTTTCGTCCATAGCATGGAGGAAATGCTGGGGGATAAGAATAGGGAAGACTCAAAATGGCCTCTGGTCACCCACACATACATACATTCACCAAAACACTCACACACTTACCCTGTCTGTGACAGTCCCCACCAAGAAGCAAGCCTCGTCCAGCAAAGCTATGACACCCGTGTGTTGTACCTCCACCAGGTCACAGATGATCTTGTTGTTGAAGTAGTCAATCTGAGGAGGGAGGGAGGGAGGGAGGAAGGAAGGGAAGGGAGGAGGGTGGGAGGGAGGGAGGGAGGAAGGAAGGGAGGGAAGGAGGGAGGGAGGGAGGGAGAGAGGGAGGAAGGGAGGGAGGGAAGGAGGGAGGGAAGGAGGGAGGGAGGGAGGAAGGAGAGAGGGAGGAAGGGAGGGAGGGAAGGAGGGAGGGAGGGAGGGAGGAAGTGAGGGAGGGAGGGAGGGAGGGAGGAAGGAGAGAGGGAGGAAGGGAGGGAGGGGAGGAGGGAGGGAAGGAGGGAGGGAGGGAGGAAGGGAGGGAGGAAAGCAAAAAGAGAAGGAAGAAGAAGATGTGGCAAGATTACAAATAGTGGCTCAGTCCTACAATGTAGTCATCCACATCCTTGACAACGAGCTATACATATAGGTATCCTCGACAACCAGCATTATGCATGAAGCCAAGACACACAATACAGAACCATAATATTCTCAGCATTCTCAGAGGGAAGCCAGCTTAGCCTTCTGTGAGGTAGAGTTGTAAGCTCATGAATGATTTAACAGGAAATGGCTACCTCCCTAGCCCTCTGGCTCCAGACTGCTATTAATTATAACTCATTTGGGAAGTGACTACATGAGATAATTTAGAGATTCTGGCTTAGCAGGCAATTGGGAAAGTTAGCTGTTCCTCTGCTAATTGCTTCATGGTTCAGATTCTGCTGTTATCATCACAACTTGCTTGTGTTTATGTATACATAAGCAATTCTATAAACATACGCCCACTCCTTAGCAACTAAGACACCACTATCACCCAGTGTGTTCCCACTCACTTCACAATAATTATTTTTTGGAAAACTTTCAGTTTGCATTTTGCAAGACCTGACTAGTGAGTCATCGTCCGTCCGTCCGGTGTTGTGCAGTCACTATAAACCCATACAGTAAACTTGCTATTGAACACATCAAAATAGATTTTCAACAACTTCCTTTGCACACACAAACAATCGCTAGACTCTAACCCTACTCCCTCCCCTACACTCCACCACCCACCCACTCCATCACTCTACCCCCTCCCCAACTTACCCCATCCACCCACCCCCTCCCCTATCACCCACCACCCCCCGCCCCCACCACCCCACCCCCTTACCTTCACCCACTCGATCCCCTCCCTCATGTACTCCTCTTGTTCTTGCTTGAGCACCAGCTCAATGAACAGCTGCTGCAGCTTCTCATTGCAGTAGTTGATGCACAGCTGCTCAAAGCTAGAGGAACAGAGTTGAGCCTATATTCACAGGTGTATGCTCAGTGTACTTATGAGCACTTGTATTCGAATTTAAGGTACCCAACTGCAACTCTAATAAGTGCACACCAGAATATTCACACTATGCTGTCACTATGGACCTTCATCAATTGGGGGTAAAAGTAGGTAAACGCAAGAGAATATGTGTTTCCATATAGTTTCCTAGTTTCCTAGGTACAAAATTACTAGAACATGCATGTTTGATCTTAAGTTAACTTGCCTGTTGTTGTCAAAGATCTCGAAGCCATAGATGTCGAGGACACCGATGACTATGCTGTCGCTGGCTCGGATGATCTTCACCTCCAACTGTTTGTTTATCCGCTCCACGATCCAGGTGAACATTCGCTCATACATTGCCTGAGGATGTGTGGCCAATAGTTCGGTAAATACGTGACATTAATAACTAGTAGACTGTTTATTACATCATTTAGTCTGCATGTGCGTGTAATTCAACCGTTCTAAATTTTTGGCGTATAGTGAGTGCATACCATAGTGGGGTAGTAAAAATATGGAATGCCTTGCCCCCCTCCACAAGCCTAGTTTACTGATAGTATACTAATAGTATGCAGTTCACTGAGAAAGGTTCATTAAAACACAGCAACTTTCAATAGACCATTCTCCATTGGGGGGGGGGGAGTAGGCACTAAATAGAGAAAATACAGGGGAACATATGCTTTAATGTATGTTTCCTAGTAAAACATGTATTGTATGCCTGTAGCTTCCAGCATAATAGTTAAAGATCAATCCACAAATGCCATATAGTGCCCACCTTGGCGAAGGCGTCCCTGCCATAAACTGCCTGCTCGGCGGTATGCCTCTTCTCCACTGCTCCGAGCTTGTTTCCCACCACTCGGAAGCACAGGGCCTTCCCCACTGCATCAGGCGTGCACGCCAGAAGCTTGGCAATGGTTTGCATCTGGGAGTTTGGAGGAAAGGTACTTATACAACAAGCAAGAACCCAGTCTCTGAAAGAACAGTAGGCTCTGCACATTCCTTGAATACTAAGAACAGACTTGAAATTAGGAAGTAGAACAAATGCACAATAAAATCAGTGTTTTCCCCAAAGGGGGGTACCAGGGTGCTCCCCCCCCCCACATTCGGTGAGCTTCAGTTAGTGCTGCAAACCAGATGTGTGCTTTTTACCTTATTAGGAAAGTGTTCCTATATTTAACTTTGCCTAGGGACAGCTCTTTCTGGGCTCATATTGAAAGACTTTTTTCCCAGGCCAAGCGGTGCCCACATGAGTGGACCCTTTACCATTATTATTACCCTTACCATTGATGTAGACTTCTTATACCAAAACATAAGAACATGCTTGTTTACACATGTTCTCCATTTAGTGCTCACCTTTACCCTCCATTACATCATAATGGTAAAGGGTGCATGCAATGGATCAACCTTACTTGGTTTCTACACACAGATTTTATTCTCCATAGCTGGCATTAGCTGCAAAAAAAACCTGTGCAGGGAGACCTGGGTATGAGGCTGGACTGCCCTGTGCAGGGAGACCTGGGTACGAGGCTAGACTGCCCTGTGCAGGGAGACCTGGGTACGAGGCTAGACTGCCCTGTGCAGGGAGACCTGGGTACGAGGCTAGACTGCCCTGTGCAGGGAGGCCTGGGTACGAGGCTAGACTGCCCTGTGCAGGGAGACCTGGGTACGAGGCTTGACTGCCCTGTGCAGGGAGGCCTGGGTACGAGGCTAGACTGCCCTGTGCAGGGAGACCTGGGTACGAGGCTTGACTGCCCTGTGCAGGGAGGCCTGGGTATGAGGCTAGACTGCCCTGTGCAGGGAGACCTGGGTACGAGGCTTGACTGACCTTCTCCGGACTCCCAATCTGTACCTCCTCATCCTTTCCTTCCCCAAACTGGAAGTTGCCCTGTGCAGGGGAGAAACACCGGGTCACACCTGCTAGACCCTGCATGCCTTGAGATGGAAGCAGCCTAGACATGTACAGTTCCATTTATGAGTAGCTTGAATGCACACACAAGTATTCAAAGACGTACACGCATGAATCAACACTGCTTGTGAGCAGTACTTAAAGCCGACAATTTAAGTACCTATAGCGACAAATAAAACATAATCTGCCAAAGGCACATATGCAGTGCAATCCATCCGGAACCTGAAACTTTGTGAAGCTCCATCTAGAACATAATTTTGTTTCTGTTTTTGCAGAGTTGCCTTGCACCATAAAAATTATGCCCTCAAATTTATAGCCATATTCAAACTTCACTCTTCTGCTGAAAGTACTGGACACGGCTCTCTTAAGCTAGCTGTAGAGATAAGCAACCCTGCTATAAAAGCAGGTACTGCTGTCTCCTACATCGTATCGAAAAAGCCAGTTCTCACACATGCAAGCACAAGACAGTCAGTCAACTCACCAGATGCAGAATGGCTGCCAGAAGCTTCCACACTGTCTCAATCTCCTCCGGAGTGTAGCCCAGCACCCTCATCGCAGAACGCACGGAGTCAAAGTCCTTGCGGTCGTTCAGTGACTCCACCTAATGAGAAGGAGATGGAAAAAAGAACCTCCATTTAACCTGCTTTTTGGCTTAAAACATGGCTCAAGGGGAAAAAGCATACACTAAATGGATGAAAACAACCATATTAAAAGTTACATGACAGCACAAAGACATGCATGCTTTCTCCATTTAGTGCCTACCTTTCCCCCCAATTACATCATAGGGGAAAAGGGCACAGAAGCAGACACACACTGGGGCCAATCCAAACCCTACAGAAGTTCAGCTCCCAAATGCTTGCTTCACCTACTGAGGTTCAGCACTAAATCCAGCCGTCTCATTCCCAAAGTGGCTTCAAGTATGTGGAATGGAAACAGGACTTGAACATTATGCCTTCCCCTTCACGAACCTGCTTCTGCTGAGTTGCTATGGATAATTAATCAAACCCCACTCATCTTATCCACTATTAGTGGTACTCTAGTTAATTAATCAAGCCCCTCCCACTAAACTCCACCCACTCTCTCAGAGTCCCCTTGGTTGATGTAGTGGTACGCCTTGACGTTCCTGGTGAGGTGCAGCTCCTCCAGGAGGCGGTCTGGTCCTCCCCTCAACAGCTGGTAGAAGACATGGAAGCTCCTCTCTCCGGCCTGCTGTTTTACCACTCGGGACTGGGTGAGGGGTGGGGGGTGGAGGGTGGGGGAGAGGGAGTGCGCAGGTGTGTGCATACAATGGTAAAACATTTCTTCCTACAGGCTGGGAGGCACCACGTGACCTTCTGATGATGTAATGCAAATTCTTCTAACAGACAGCAGCTCCATGAGCAATGTCTTCAAAGTACTATACTCATGTTGCTGGCATAGCGCTAACGCCATTGGCCACACACCCACAGACACATGCGGAGCTTGTAAGACCTCCAGTCAGAGGACAAGAGCAAGTTTGAAACACATTTTTTAAAGCTACATGTGAAGCCGCACAATAGTGGCACACACAATGCCTACCGCAAGTCAACAAAAATTTGAATTCTGTATTACTTTGGCAAATTAAGGAGACAGTATCAAAATGGTCACCTCAGGATGAAGGCCATTGCCCTAGACCATTCTTTGCACCATATTACCAGTACATACACATCCAGTGTATGATTCTACACTTTTGGTAGTTTGCTCTACCTAGCCATGCTAAAGGTTGCCCCTCTTGGCTCCACCCTTTCTGCAGTTAGTTAATTAATTATTAGTTAATTGATTTGACTCCACCCTAAGCCCCATATACCTTCTCCAGGAGGTAGTTCTGGATGTGGCCGCCTGTTGGGTCTCCCTTGAAGTCGAAGTTAATGTCCATGTACTTGCCAAAGCGGCTGGAGTTGTCATTCCGGTTTGTCTTGGCGTTGCCAAAGGCCTCCAAAATGAGGTTGGATCGAATCAGCATGTTGGTTACTCTAAAGGGTGAGGGGCAGAAGGTGTACTATTAGATGTACTAGCCTCATTCCCAGGCTCTTGTGTATGTTATACTTTGCTACTGGAGAACCTGGTACATTTTGTCACGTGATTTAAGGTCAAAGTGACACCTTCTAAGAATAGTACCGTCCTTGGCACGTAAGTTAATCACATGTATTGTACAGGGTTGTAAGCTCTCACGCCCTTTGTTATGCACAATCTGCTAAAGAGTACTCGTGAATAATGGAGGCTTGGCAAGGCAGAACTCTTTGCTGTGAATATGTGAACTGTAATTTGCATGCTTTGTTTAGCACAGTAATATGATCAACCAAAGCAATTGTCATAACAACAGATCTTTACCAATACAGCTGCATGGTTCTTTGTAAACGAGACCAACTATCGGTTTCAAAGTTGGAGTTCCTTAAGTGTATCAATTACTACAAGTAATTCAAGAAGTAAATCACTAGGGGCAACAGTTCTAAATAGTGTGCTCTAATTAGGTATAGTGCAAGGTCTGCCACAAGCTAAAGTGTATCAACTAACACAAGTAACAAGTACTTCAAAAATGGGTTGCTAGGGGCAACGGCTATAAAGTCTCTAATTCATAGTGCAAGAGTCACAGCCCGATGCTTAATAATAAATTACTAGGATTAATACGTTCCATACGCTTCACTTAAAATTATTAACACAGCTAAATGTATGTGGGTGTAATGTTAACCAAGAGCCATTACATCAAGACAAAGCAGATGTTGGTACCCTAATTAAGGCCTTTTCCCCACACTGCAACCTGAATAAAAGCCTCACAAGTGTAAGCCCACCTCCACACTGTATCCCATGTTCAATGTAACCTCATTAAAGAATCCATACACATAATGTAGATGGGCATGCCCATTTACATATCCTACATGAACTAGCAAGATAAAGTACTTTTCCCAGAACTCTGCACTTGAGGCTGTCCTCAACTTCCCTTTTCCTTGAGAGATTAAAATATGGAAATTAACTCAAGCATAACGGCCATATTAAACTGATAGTACATAAGGGGGCGGGCTCTAATTAAGAATACACACACTATGGGTGGGCTCTTATTAAGGATGCACTCACTATGGGTGGGCTCTTTCTATAGGGTGCATGGGTGGACTGTTACCATGGCGGGCTTTTACTAGGGTGGGTTTGGACCGCAGGTGGGTTCTGATTTAAAGGGTGGGCTCCTACTAGAGTGGGTTTCTATGGCAGGCTCTTACTATATGGATAGCTTCAGGGTGGGGGATGGACTCTTAATCAATAACGGGCTCTAATTAGGAACTGTATGCAAACATGGAAGCTTGCCAGCTGGCTAGAAGGCTCTGATGAAGTATAAGTCACTACACTCGAGATCCGACACACTCCACTGGGAATAGTGCCATCTCCTCAGAGACAAACACATACGCTTGAAAGATCAACATCTCATCTCAAATGGAGCACTCAACACAAAGACAAAATCATTTTGTTACTATATCATGTTATTATATTAGTGATGTTGCCATGGAAACCAGGCATTACAAAACAAAGAGAAGGTGTATGGCTACCACACACCAGAGACTGAGAGCTAAAGTAGTACCACTATAGAAGGCCGCCACCTCCCCCTCCACCTTCCCCCCCCCACTTTGACCACAGATTGGGCTTTACATCATAAACTTTGTCGAATGTCAGGTGTTTCAACAGCGGGGCTGCCATTTTTCTCAGGGTGAACACTGACTGACGTTCATGTTCGCCCAGAAGAAGACCCACGGGTTGCCCAGTAGTCGAAACATCGGCATCCGATGAATTTTTATGATTGGGTAGAAAAGAGATTAGTTCTATAAAGAGTCCACCAATTAAAAACAACAGCAAAATACCTCTCACACATTAACAAAGACCCTGCAAATAAGGCTACATCACATCGCTAAAAGTCATACACAACCCACTGCCCTCAGGCCAAGGTCCCCCTACTTCATGTGGTCCTGTAGGTTAACAAGCTAGACATTGAAGGGCAGCAAGTAGCCCTGTCGGGCAGGAGTGGCCTACCTCTCGATTTCTGATCTTTTGGAGATGTTGGTGATGTCTGCGATGTAGCGCATGATGATCTTAGAAGCCTCAGTCTTACCAGAGCCACTCTCACCTGTTCATGTGTATGTGTGTGTGTGTGTCCACATGTAATACACATTCAATAATTAGGTTCTCATAATACCACCCACTGACCAGACAAACCAAGAGGTACCTTTCGTCCTTTATTTCTAATGCAGTGGGACTCATACAGGGGGGGGGGGAAGACCTGGGATATCCCACCCAAAGCTATTCCCCCCTAAGAATTTTCACAACCAAAGTTCAACATTACTCTAGAATGTTCTGTGCATGTGCTAATTAGGGCTATAAGTACCTCCAGAATGCTTCAGAATCAATCTCAGAAATGCAAAATTTTTCTGGGGGCGTGCTAAAGCATGCCCTCCGAGTCAATGCCAAACTTTGGAGTTTCCCCCCCAAACTCAAAATCCTGTATGAACCCCTGGCAATTCTGCCAGGCAACAAACTACCTTAGTAGGCCATGCTAATGAGATGGCACAATTAGCTAACAGGCTACCATTGTAGGCCCTGTTAGGCGGTACATAGTAGTCTGTGCTAAGTCTGTGCTACTCGGTATGGTCTCAAACACTGGCAGTGTGCTTCAACTTCCAGACATATTGAATTTTAGTTATCACTAGCCATCAAAACTGAAAGGACGGTGGAATCAACACTTGCTTCATCTCAAGCTGTTAATACAATTCTCCACATACAGACATCAAACTGCTCTTTATACAGACAGGCAGTATACTTCAGTGGCTTCTCAAAGAGGGAATATTATATTGCTGCAGTATCCCGGTTTTCAGCTCCCCCCCCCCCCCGCTTTTATAATTGTAATTTAAAAAGCGGGAGAACCCCCTTGAACTTCTTCGCAATATCCCGGGAGAGCCCGGGAAACAAGACTACAGATGTAGTACTGAGTTGCATTTACCAATGGCCCGTTTCAGAAACCATCCTGTGCACCGTTCGTGACGTCATTTGGAGGTAGAAAACAATAATTGAAATGAATATGAAGGCTTTTCACGAAGACTGAAGGTGAACTGAACTGAAGGCTCAACAGAGGGCCTTGTCAAGGCAGCAGCTTGTAATACGCCTCTAAAAGTAAGCAAAATCCTTAGTCGAGAACATAAAATTCAGGCTTGCACATTCGGCTGAGTAGCGTATTTTTTACCTTTCCAGCTAATTTCTAGGCATTTGTATACATACATTGTACCTTCTCACGAGTTGCTACCTTGACAAGGCCCTCTGCTGAGTCTTAAGCCACCAAAAAAACGTGAAATTCACCGCTTTTTGCCATTCAGCTATCCTCCAAATTACATCACAACAGTGCGCATGACAGTTTCCGAAATGGGCCATCAATATAGCCCATACTGTTTATCAGGCTTCACCTTATTAAAATCACATACCAACTTGATTAGTTTGAACAATCACTACCAGTGCACATGGCGGCTTTGATACGTCCTCTCTGCTCTCTCAGCAGGCAAAGACAATATACCATTACTAGAAAGGTCATAACACCAACTCTCTCCTAATATGGTAAGATAGTGCTTGCTAAAAAATATAAAAAAAGACCAGAGCAGGATGCTGCAAAAACAGGATGGTTGGGAATTGAGACTGCACTTCAGTTTGGGATCTGATAGCAGTCCATATGTTATAGGGGTAGTGTGCACTAGGAGTTGGTAGTCTCATACCCAGACCAGGACTTGGCAGTTGACGATTACGCTGAAATTATACCTACAATCCATGTAACGTGAGGTATACACAGGCTCTGAAGTATTGGAGAGAGCGGAGAGTCAAAAATCATAGAGAAGAGAAAAAGGAAAGGTCAGAAACCTAATAAGGTAGGTGTACTTTAACACTGAACTCTTGTGGTCATGGAAACAAGGGATGGTTGGAAGTACTGCAGTGTGGAATTGAGATAGAAGCTAGCATGGAAGCTGGCCATGCAAATAGCCTGGAATACAAATGTAGCTTTTACTCCCTTCCATGATAGATGCATGCTGTGAGACCAGCATCCATTTCAACCAGTGCCAAAAGAAGACTGCTGGCTATAAGTAAACATAATTCAAATTTAAGTCAACCATTGGAGATATAAAAGTCATAGATACTGCAAGCCTGGCAATGAATACAAAAGACCTTTTGCAAGTGACTGTCTTTTACCCCAAAGTGCTACACAAATATGCAACACAGATCACTTTACTTCAAAGGATCACAGTCTATCACGAGCCAGAGTCCAGCTTTTCACGTCTGCAGCGAACCGTCGGGGGAAAGAGTAAGTGACTGCTTAGGGTGGGGAAGGAGTTGGCACCACTAGATAACCAGTCAACAACAACAAAACACTACCCCACCTTCAAAGCTGGACTCTAAGACACCTACCACGTAGCACTCTAGTAATAGCTAGGCCTCGTTCCTAGGCCAACGTGTGCGTTTTTTTTTGCGTAAGCAAGGACAGCTGCAGTTCTCAGATAACGAAGGAAGACAGTGAATTTATACTTCTGGTAGCTACTCTTTGGAGCACACCACAGACTGAGTGCTGAAATAATGTCATCAGCAAAAGGTAGAGAAGTGCTACGAACTTTCGAACGGTCCTGCCCACATGCAATTAAGTAAGTTAAATCACGTGAGAAAATACACCAGGCTCTCCGGTAGTGAAACACACAAGAGAGGCTGGGGTCAAATGAACTTGGGCCGCAATAAGTTACGGTTGGTTCTTAGCTTGTCTCTTTTAGCCTGTCTTCCCACCTTGTAAGATAAGCATCATAAAATGCCCACGTGGGACAAATAGGAAGGTTGGCAGGTTGCTCGGATACCGTGGGGACACCGTTAAAAATGAATGCTAATGGATGGGAACTGGTTGGTGGACAAATGCACCTAGTATCTGATGTATCGTCAACTGTAAATACAGATGTGGCTACACGATTGCACACTGTTTACCCTTCAACAGTCAGGCATGGATCAACTCCGGCCTCGCCGGTTCCCCAGGCTCTCGTTTGTGTTTCACTTGCTACTGGAGAGCCTTGTTCATTTTCTAACGTAATTTAATTGCACGTGGGCAGGGGCCACTCTACAGACGGTTGCACTTCTCTACTATTTGTTGGTAACATTGTTTCAGCACTCAGTCTGCGACTCCGAAGAGTAGCTACCAGACTGAAGAGGTATAGATTCACCGTCTTTCTTTGTTATCTGAGAACTACAGCTGTCCTCACCCACATAAAAATTCACTCCTCTACCCGCTATGAGTCACACATGAGAAAACACATCAGGCCCACTGCTAACTAAAGTGACACCCGCACATAGGCCCGTAGACGAGGGTACTCCAGGCTTAAAGTTATGGCAGCAGGCTCACCTCCCATATGGGAAGGTAAGGAGAGGATATCGGGTGCAATGGCTTGGACCATGGCTGAGCCTGCTTACGTGTGTAGGTGTATATTGTCAATCTAGATTGCCATATATAGGGGTGCAACTAAGATGGATCACATGTGCATGTATCATGTACTAATCGATTGACTCGAGCACAGACTCACAGCCATCAAAGAGTAGGTGTGGTTTCTTAATTAAGCTTAAGGTTAAGTATTAGTATGACATCATACCTGAGATAACGATGCAGCAGTCCCGACCAGTTCGCTTCATGGAGCGATACGCTGCGTCAGCCAGTGCAAAGATGTGCGGTTCTCTCTCATACATCTCCCTTCCCTTGTACTGCTGGATATACTCCTTGTCGTAAATGACCAGGGGACGATAGGGGTTCACCGAGACGACCACCTCCCCTATGTAGGTGTAGATCTTGCCCTTCTGAAAGCGAAGCTTAAGATTGGCCATGAAGGTATCATGGCTTACTTCATCCAGCAGGACAAAGTCTGCCTTCCCAAATTCATCTGAGCTGAAGGTGGCCATAATTTTTGACACTCTATCTCTCAGACTGCGTAGTTTAGTAAACTGCCACCGCCCCCAGTTACACCTGGTACAGCCGTTTAATTCTCCTATTAATTCTCCTCTTGGTTGAAGTTACAGCCGAGGCAAGCTTTGCCGTCTGTAGTTCACCGTTCCGACGAGGTACTGGTCTTAATTATGTCCGTTCCTGATGATCCGGAAGCAACAACCGATCAAAAAAAAAGTCGATAGTTCTATTTGTCGTACCGCCGGCAGCTAATAGATGAGAAAACTGTAAGATTTCATTCTTCGATTGATCGATGCTGACTTCACACCACATGCAGTTAACGTTGTTATCTCGGGGAGATGACCCTATTAATTATTTAGATGTGGGTGGGGCTCTCACCTGCTCCAGCACGTGGCTGCCAATCATGGCTACGTCTGCCAGAGAGGTTTTGCAGCTGTATCGGGCGATTCTGAGACGAGGGCAGGCGCTGAGATACACCGATAGAGACTACTTCAGAAGAACTGTCAGCGAGGAGTTCAAGAGATGGAAGGACGAGAGGGATCCGAAGGAAGTAGAATTCCATATTAGAGTGAGCAGAGTATTAAAGCCTCGTTCCCAGGCCACACCCCTCCCACGTGGTGTGGCCTGGGAACGAGGCTAAGAAGTCTTTCTTTTCTATCTAGGAGTGAGCTGGCATCCATTTATACTGTAGCCCTTACCACTCTTTTGCCACTCATAAAACGAGAATAACCGAGCTCTCTGATATGGTCATGATGTCAAACGCAGAGCCTAAGACACACCCCAGGCTCTCATACACATTTTACACCAACTAAGGGGGCGTCTCCAAACTATTTTGTCCAAAATAATGTCATGGTGACATTAAGCTAGACCCTCCCCATAACGTCAACGCTCCGTGACACTTTGCACTGCACTGCTCCTACCGTCTTCCAAGATAAATACCTTTTTTTGCAGCCCACAATGATGCCAAGCAAGGTATACTTTGGATATTATCAGGCACAGTAGTACATATGTATTAACTGACGACAACGTCATGGCCCCCAACGTCACAATGACGTTATCTTGGAAAAAATGGTTTAGAGACACCCCCTTAAAATGCACATGGCCGGGCCTGGGAAAAAGTGTATAGACCCTTTACCATTATGATGTAATGGGGGGTAAAAGTGAGTACTAAATGGAGAAAATACAGGAAAACATGTAAACAAGCATGTTCTTATGTTTTCGTACAAGAAAACTACATCAAAACACGTTCTCATGTATTTTCTCCATTTAGTGCTCACTTTTACCCCCCATTACATCATAATGGTAAAGGGTCTATTGTACGTATACCCTGGTGTGACTTATGGTAAGGAAATACACTTTGTACTTCCTGCAGAAGGCAGAGCATTTCCTGAGCAGTGACCTAGGGGGACTCCAGTAAGACCTGGAAGAAGACGGAATTCTGAGGACTGCTGTATTCTGAACCCAAACCACTACCCACTTGCATCTAAGCAGTTGCACAAAGTTTACGTGTACATGTTGCAAAGGAAAAAAGTCAACATTGAACACTGTGTATGGATGAGATCCAAAATTGAAAGAGCTCGGTGTTTGTGGCTGTTTGGACCCTTCTGTTTCAGTGTGTGTTCAAGATACAGTGAAACCTCTGCATTGTGGTCACCCTTGGGTCAACATTTTATGGCTGCATTATAGAGGGTGGCTGTACTATAGAGGTCCATAATACGTTAGCAATATGTACATTGGAACCCAACAAGGTGGCCTTAGGGTTATAGAGTGACCACATTATAGGGGTTCCACTGTATTTTCCTTTTGAGATATTTTATCTATTTCAAAAAATCACTATAAAAACATCACTCTCAGCGTAAAAAAAATCCAACTTCAGCCTCTACTTCCTCATTGTAATGTGTCATTTGCATAACTGCTGCGTGCTATGCAAGGATGACCTTTGAAACGTTCTTGGTAGCGGTTCGTGTACAGTGTCCTGGATGTCGATCAAGGGAGGCGTAGAGTTCAGCTTCTTGGGCCATTCTGTCAAAGGAGCTACATGTACAAGAAAAAAGAAGCTATTTATCAAGCTATACGTAGAATCTTGTGCGGGTAAGATACATGTACTGATGTTCAAGTTTACCAGCCAACAATCAAATCTATATGGAGGTAACCCTCTCTTGAAACCAAGGCTGGCGTGCCACCATCTCTTATAAGTACTGCACACAAAAGGAGCGGTACCATCGCCTTGTTCCATGCATGATTGTGGCTTACTTTCTGAGGTAGTGGTCTTTTACTTGCTTGCGGAGTCTGGCACTGGCTTGTGCAACTTCACGAGACTACGAAGGAAGAGGAGACATTTCGGGAGGTGTGTATGTTCAAAATCAATAACTATAATGTGGTGTGCGGGGCTTCATTTGGGGGGGGGGGGGGGGGGGGCGGAGGGCCCCCTTGGAAATTTTAATCCTCAAAATTGAATACTAATCATTATACGCACACACCAAATGTCTTCCAACATACTTTTGCCCCCCCTTGGGGATTTTTCTAAATGAACCCCTGGTGTGGGCTCAGAAAGGGTTGTGTCAACTATGATACACTCCCAAGTGTACAGTATTTTTTGTAAGTCTCACAAACCTCTTGACCTCCACAGCTAAACTGATCATTATTTAGTGCTACAGGGACCAAGAGAAGAAAAATTTTTATCTTGAAAAGTTCAGCAAAGTCTTCAATGGACCCGGGGAGCTACAGGAGAGAACATCGATATATCTATGTACAGCTTCTGCTAGCAGACATTTTGAACCAACAGTCATCAAGGAACAGGGACCTACTGTTGACTAATTGCATAAGCAATTGTGTGCATGA
Source organism: Phakellia ventilabrum (assembly GCA_963921505.1). NCBI lineage: Eukaryota > Metazoa > Porifera > Demospongiae > Axinellida > Axinellidae > Phakellia > Phakellia ventilabrum. Next base: position 533,583 of record OY997396.1, on the reverse strand, counting down.
TATCATGAGGTTTGCATTCAAGCTCAGTACATAATCTCATTAGCTTCTCATTCAAGCTCAGCTAATCACCATGGATGTATGACAGGTAGTTAAACCAACCTCCAGCGCCCTTATGGCTGTGCACACATGTACCCTTGTCTGCATTACCTTGGAGTTGTTTTGCAGTCTCCTCTGAGATACTTAAGAGTCCACAACTCCAGAATCAGGAATGCTGTACTGTGATAATTAGATTTGTCTCCCTGGTCACCCAGAAACTTTACACTTGGGAGTGTGGTTACCCTCGAAGCAATTTCAAAATTATAGCCTCAGCAATACAGTAGTAACAATACATAGGTAAAATTGTGTGTGTGTGTGTGTGTGTATGTGTATACCTGATGCAGTGCACTCTCCCTCTCCCTGACAATAGTCTCACTCTTGGCTCTCTTGAGACGTACTTCTGCCACCATTTGCTGCCTTCTCTCCTCCTCCTCCTCCATCACCCTACATGGGAAGTCCGTGGGAGAGAGAGGCCATATTCTCGTGTATTCCCTTGAACGGCAAAGAATATGGCCGCCATGCACATGTTGTAGTTACATGCTCCGCTGTCGGCTCCCCCTACTTAACGTGCTCCTGCTCTCGGGAGATGAATACCTTCGGAAGGTTTGGGCATGCTCTCTCTCCTTCTCTGTCCTCTTCATCTGCATCGTCTGGCTCCGCTCATCCAGCAGTCTCCGGGCCGTCTCTTCCGCTCTGGCCAGGCGCTGCAGGGGAATGAGATCACCCCTAAACTTTGTTCCCAGTCTCTCACTAGCCTCGTACCCAGGCCTTTTTTCGCAGCTGTGGAAAAAAAAATTCCACGGTCTCCGGGTACTACGTTATCACCTAGCAAGTACCCTAGCTGTGATAGTATCTTCTACTGTCCTCCCTCTCTTCTTTCTTGCTGTCAGTTAGCCATCGAGGTTAGCACGATCGAGGTCAAGTGCTAGTGCAAGTAAACTTGAATACGCACGTGAGCTCAACGTGTGAACTGTTGTCGGATATTTGGATATGTGGTATGGTGGACGTACAGACGTACTACGCACAATAAAATTGTTCCACAATACACGCTAGTGTGGGGCTCGCTCAGGCTCGCCCTAATTAAGAGGCAAGGTGACTTAATCCAGCAATTCTTCCTTTTCATAGCCTAGACGTTTAAAGTTATAAGTTCCTTGGAACACGGCTATTCCATTCCTTGCTCACCGTTCTGTTGTAGTGGTCCACCTCCCTCCTCCATTCCTCCAACTCTGCCTCCATCTTCTCTGCTGTCATCTTCCTCTGCAAGGCCCACTGACTCCGAGAGTTACTGGGTGGCACGGGAATTTGCATGCAAGCTCAGAGTAGCCTCTTCTATTCTCACTCCAAGACCACGTCAAGAGCAAGGGATAGATGCCGAGTGTTCACTTACGTGGTCTCACTGAGCTGCACTTCCCTCTGAGCCTGCACGGCCTGGAGGCACTCCTGAGCCTGGACATGTTTACCCACCACTGACAGCCTCAGGGCCTCATGGTCCTCCCTGGAAGGGGAGGAGGGGGAGGGGATCAGAGGAAAAAGTGCTAAGGTAGTATTGCAACACAAGTGGGACTACAAAGAACAAGGGGGGGTCACTCCCATAGAGTCTATAGTCACAACTGCGACCGCGGGTCAAAACCTTGACCAGCTCTTTTTAGCGCTTTGACCGTTGACTATGCCGATTTTCGGCATTTGACCTTTTGACCTCACACGTAACCCCGCCCAGATTTGCCGTTTCGCTGGGATTCTCAGCGTGCTTTGACCGCAGACTGTGCGATTCTGAACGCGCTTTGACCGTTGACTGCACCCTTTTGAACGGCTTTGACCGTTGACCGCTGACCAACTGCGGTCGCAGTTGTGACTATAGAGTCTATGGGAGTGACCCCCCTTGAAGAACCTATTGGTAGTAGTGAATAAGTTTTAGTATACCAGTATATACCTGTTAATGGCCTCCACCTCAGACTTCTTCCTCTCATGTCTCAGCTTCTCGGTCACCAGCCTAGCCTGACGCTTCTGCAAGATAAGATGCAAAAAGGTATTATAGTGCTGAGCAGTATTTCAATAATATCATCATGATTATTGTGAAGGTCATGATAATCAGTAAATATTGCAATTATCAAAATATCAAGAAGACAATGATATAATTGTCAACCTTCAACCTGAACACCTGGCCTGAATGTAGTATAGCAATATTCAGATACATAATAAGGCTACCACTTTATCTAGCTGGTCTACAAGTCACCACCACCAACCATGGCCTCCCTGTGTGCTAGCTCCTCTCTGTTGCTGGCGGCTCTGCTCTCCAGCGTCCTGAGGTAGTCTCCTAGTAACTGAGTCTGCTCCATCTCCTCCCCCTCCAACTCCCGGAGCCGCTCCTTCTGCTGTCTTCTCAGTCCCTCCCCTCTCAGCTTCCTGTTCACTGCCTGCTGGTGCCTGGAGAGAGGAAGATGTAGTCTAGTCTCGCCCCAACTCAAGGATGCAAAATGGTGCACATCGCATTCCTGAGTTGGGAGTGCCTGGGGACGAGACTAGGCAGGATCTAGCTAGGGGATAAAAGTGTGCACTAATTGGAGAAAATATACGTAAACATAATATTATGCTTTGATGTAGTTTCCTTGCTGAACAAGCATGTTCTTATGTTTACACACAAGAAAAGTACATTCTAGATAACAGCAGTTCGATTTTCAACCACCTATTAATCTAGTAAATTGAAGTACGATCATTACAGTGGTACACGTACAAGCACACCTGGTACTGGCCTGCAGCTGTGCACTCCTTTCCCACCGTTCCTCCTTGTCTCGGAGCTGGGCCAGCCTCTCGGCTGCTAGCGCCTCCTCTGTTGATTGCCGGGCACTCTGGAGCTGGGAGAGCTGGGGGAGAGGAGCCACCATCACGGGGAAATTCCCCACCTCCAGAGTTTCAGGATACTCAGTAGTTTATTGGTAGCTAATATCCAGGCCCCCTGAGTGAAATTTCCCAGAAAGCATACCCCTACCCCCCTAAAGGGGGTGTGCCTATATTTCAAGTTTACCAGGGTCTCATATAGGATTTTTTTTTGGTGGGGCTGGGGAAAAAGCGAGTTCTTGGGTCACAAAAGGGCCGCGGCTCACCTGTCTTTGGAACACCTTCTGAGACTGTGCCACCTTTTGCTGGTGCCTCTTTTCCCACTCCCTTCGGTCCCTCTCCTCCTCCCGCCTCTCCTGTTCCCACTGCCACGCCTCCTTCTTCCTCAGGGAGGCCAGCTGCTCCTCCTCTGACATCCGCTGAGTCAGCGCTCCCAGGATGCGCTGGTCCTGAGGAGGAGAGGACACAAGGTACGAATATGTAAAGAGGGAGACATTAAAGTGCTATACTCCAGCCCGGGAGGGGTTTACACTAGGTAGTGGGGTATCTATTGATTCTATTAGTCTCGTGACCAGGACCTAGGCTCACCCTCTAGGGAGCAACTCTGAGTCTGATCACGAGACTAGGATATTAATTAAGAGTGGGCCTTTGATCTACATGTACATGTAGAGAGTATATGTGTACAGCCTCAAACTCGGGCCTTCCTCGCCCAGATTTTATCCACAGCTGCAAGACAAAATCTGTGTGAGAAAGGCCTGGATTTGAGGCTAGTATAGCTATATCAAATCATGAGTGGGCACATGCAATATATTTATCACTGCCTGAGTGTAAAGCCCAGCTCACATCGACAGACTGTATATTAAAATTTCTAAGGTACACACACCTTGAGTGGAAGAGTGGAAGTGGGTACGTGTGCATCTGTTCTGGTATGACCCACCAGGCCGTCAGCAAACCCACCGGTCATTGACTCCACCCCCCCGCCTTCATTACCCCTCGAGTGAGTCGGGAGAGGCTCTTTAAACGACACCATCAAGTCCCTCCCACTCCTCCCAGCCCAGGCCTGTAGGTTGGGTCTCCTGGGAGGAGGAACGTCAGCAACGGTTCTTGCTTTCCCCCGCCGACCTTTCCCTCCTGTTGTGGACAATGTCCAACCAGGCTCCGTCGATTCTGCAATAATCTTTTCTCTCTCTCTCCGTGCCGCTTGTAGGCTGGCTGTAGCAAAAATGAAAGAGAATGCCATCCAAAAGACTCCACTAACTAACTAACTATCACCTATTGAGCCATATAGTTACCTCTATCACACTGAGCCACCCAGTGGTCTAGTTTGGTGATATCAGGAGGGTACTTCTTTTCAATAAAGGACTTTTTCACTCCATATTTAGTCCCATGAAGCTTTGCATGTGTATAGATGGATTGCAAGTAGGCGTGGCGAATGACGTAATCCCACTTTTTGGAGGGCAAACACACGAGTTTGCAGGTGCATAAGTACATAGCTGCAACTGTAAACGACTCCCTCAGATGTCAGTCAATCTTGGTAAGTCATGTCCTATAGTTCTCTCTGTTTCGGCTGCAATGAAAACGTGCTGTCGCCGAATTCACTTGACCTCCGGAAGTGACATTACGTAATTGGACACGCCCTTTGCAATCCATCTATTGACAAGGGACAGGCAATTTTGAAACCTACCTAATCTGCCTTTATATTAGCATGGTTTAGACTCCCACTTTTTTCAGCTGTGCAAAGGAAAAGCAGCACGGCATACTTTCCTTTTCATAGACAAAACAGGAGGCCTGGAACAAGGCTACCACTACATATGAAGCCTAGGCCCCTCCCCCTCTCTTCCATGCACACTCACCTCTTCTCTGCCTCTCCCACTCCAAGTAGACCTCCCTCATGGACCCCTCCCCCGGCCCCAGCCCACCAGAGGAGGTGGAGAACTCAGCCAGGCTCTTTGGCAGGAGCTCCACTGGCTGGCAATGGGAGAGAAGAGACCTCACACACAGTTGACTGAGACTCAGTCATACTGCCAAATACATGCAGCGCCCTTATTTACCCACCACCGAAGTCTGGGGAGTGTTATAACGACCCATAGATACATGTAGGGCAGTTGACCAGACCCTCCTACAAGCGAGGGTCTGTCTACTTGAGACAAAGGGCCCTTAGTCTCAAGTAGACAGACCCTCGCTGGCTGAAACTGTACATTCCCAGGCCCCACTCCCGGGAATGGAGCCTGGGAATTTAGTTTCTTCAATGGGATGGGTTTAGGGTAAGATTAGGACAGAGGCATGAGATTTGTTTCTGGAAATGTTTCCAGAAATGCATGCAGACGTAACAGGCCTAGGTACACATATTTCATGGTAGTCTCACGTGCCAGCCCCCTTCCACTTCCCATTTTGCGGAAAGGGGCTGGCACGCGAGACTAATTTCATGGCTACTCCTATCTAGCCTCGTCCCCAGGCCTGCGTGGCCTGGGAATGAGGCTAAGTCCTACCTTGATGCCCAGTCTTGCACATGCCTGCGGAAAGTGGATTCAAGAAATTATGAGCACACGGCGTGTGCAGCCATTATTAAAACAGAAGCAACAGCTGCTCTCCACTTTTTCTGGCGGTAATCTACACCTTACCTGCAGTGATCGTGGACTGGTGAGAATGTAGCGGCTGTTTTGATGTTCTGGGGCGTCAAAATTGTAGAGGTCTGTGACAGCAACTACAAATAAACATTGAAAGGTGGCACTAATTGAAATAACCTCTCTTACGCCCATAAAAATGCTTCTCGCCGAAGATTATTTAAACGCTAAACTAGAATCTACTCCATTATGCCGAACAAACCTTTCTTACGGCCGTCCTCTCCCAGCGTCTTGTTTTCTCCCGCCATGATTTTGAAGGCTGCGGACACGAAGTGACGTAATGACCCCAGGGGTCAATTTGTAAAATTTTAGCCCCCGCGACTGGTGCTCAAAAATCTGATATTCACACACAAAACAAAAAAGAAAGTATCTGCACACAATGGCAAACAGCTGAATGCAATGGCTTTGATCGAAGCCCATTCACAGGCTAACAGTGAACTCAGCCCACATTCCCAAGTGGTCGCTATGGGGCACACCATACTTCTGTAACACACTGCCAACTAATCTAAAGTGCGTGGGCCGTAGTCTCAGAGGCTCACTCGGCAGGAAGTAGATCCTATCCAGACGAAACCGTGGCTCAAGAGAATCCCAGGTGTACTTCCATTTTCCCTCAGAGCCACACCCCTCCCAGACATCTACGACCCCCTCAGGCAGTTTCACTTGTGTGACTTCTTTGTCCATTAAGTTCAAGTCGCCTCCAAAAATGCAAGATTTTGACATGGACTGAAGTTCTTGCATTAGATCGAGAACAGTTCGAAGTTGGTTCTTTCGCTCTGTAGTATAGTGGTTCATACTTTCCAAATGTGACGTCATCAGTTGGACGGACATCCCATGAAACTCTACCGGTAGAAACAGCAAATGCCTTCCTTGGGAACTCTTAGGGAATTTTAGGATCTGTATGTCGCCTTGAATTACAACATCGCTTCCTTTCCTTACCATCAGTATGTGATAGTAATGGAAGCTGACCTCGTCCCGATAGAAAGAGTAGCTGCCTCCAAGCCTCTCAGTGATGGCATCCCAAGTGGAAGGTACGATCTCTTGGAGGTAGACCACTTCCGGTTTCTCGGATTCGATCAGATCGCAAACTGCCAGCGCTCGCTCTACGGTATATTTCTTATCAAGGCCATCGATGTTCCAGGAGAGGAGGTGAAGGGTTTTGGAAGGCTCGTCGCCGGCAGTTGCTTTTCGATTCGCGAGTATCGTTCGAGGGCACCATGCCTATAAAGGTGCGCTTAATTAAAAATATTTTGATAACAGAATTAAACCAGCGCCTAACAGTGAATATGCGCTTATAAGCGAAGTGCACTTAACAACACGTGAGTACGGTAAGTCTAGAGAGAGCATATGTAACCCCCACAGCTGCGGGATGACTTAATCTCACTGGGGCAACTGCCCAACAATATCGGTATACGAAAAAAGCACACTAACACTGGTGTCAGAAAAGAAACCTAGTGAGTGGCTAGCCAACGGGTCTGGGCTCCTCTAAACAAAATAGCATCGAGTTAACGGGTGCTAAAATCATGAAAATGTCACACGTTAAACAGCCTACCATACTGTAAATAGAGGTGATTTGTACATGATACGGTTGTGGCATAAACAGTCAATGAACCGTGATTGCACTGTTATGGTACTGAGGTCCTCTGGGAAAACTCCGTGCCAGAGCGGCTCGAAGCAGAGCTGCAGTGCCACTTAGGTTTTAGAGGTAGGTATAGGTTCTGAATGGCCTCAGTGACGTGGTCTATTAAAAGGACAAGTGAAGTGGTCTAAAGGACAAGCTGGTGGCCTATGATAAGTAATAGCCATATGGCCTGGAAGTGTGAGAACATGCTATCATACAGTACTTTAAGGCTTCAGACAATTTACGCATGCATGAATGCCACCGCTTACCTCGTGTTTCCCATCTTCTGACGGCTCGGCGGTGTATCACAACAGCTGCGTTGGCTACTCGCCGCTAGATGGTCTTTTATGGAAGATGTTATCATACTGAGCAGCTCTGGGAACACTATCTGATTATAAGAATGTCGCAGTCAGCCCCGCCCAACAATGGTGACGTAGCTACACCACCTACGCAATTAATAACGTCCCGCTAGCTCTATGTATACATGTAGGTAGTTGTGTTGCTGAACACTTGTGTACTGGCTTGGATAACTCAGGATGTCTGCCCCTGCTGGGTTTAACATCAATCCTTGTGCATGGTTTGTGGTACTGCTAGATAAAGGACTATTATTTTGTGGTATTGCTATAAAGAGAAACAACTTCACTTGGAGAAAAAAAAGCAATATATTAATAATAAATAAGCATAGTACAACAATTACAATTAAGAAACGTAAAATAGTATTGCAAATAGTATTGTCACCCCTCAGTTCTCTGGGGCAGGTGAGGTGTTTTCTGTGGATGAGTTAGGCAGGTAAGAGAAGAGTAAAGAGACATCACAATCATAAACTTGCTTAAAAGATAATGTAAAAACTTTTTGCAGATGGTCCACCTCTTCCTCCCTCTTTCCATCCTCCTATTTGAAAATTATCTACGAGCTAAAGGCTCTGGGAGTACAACTATAAATGCTCAGTTAGAATCTAAAGCTCACTACTAAAAATATTTTTGCCTAAACCTAAAGAGAATGGAAGCCACCTCCAACCCCTTGCTTCCATTCTCCATTGCATGCAAGTTAAGCTTCACCTGCAGGGAAGAGAAAAGAGATGTTAAATATGGTTACTCTAATTACATCATACAGGCAAAGCTTTGGTATCCGACTTGCCTAAAAGATAACCTGAATTCTTTAAAAAAAATTGCGGATGGTCCACCTCGTCCTCCCTCTTTCCATCCTCCTATTTGAAAATTAGCTACATGCTAAAGGCAACTATAAATGCTCAGTTTGAATCTAAAGGCTCACTACTAAAAATAGTTTTGCCTAAACCTAAAGAGAATTGAAGCCACCTCCAACCCCTTGCTTCCACTCTCCTTTGCTTAACTGCTCAGACGCTCCCCCCCCCATCACTAGCTAGTTGTTCCCTACCCATAACTGGTGGCACAAATTCCCTACAGACACTATTTTTTTCTCTACTACGTATACCACTACACCTAGATAGCTACTATTAGGCTAAGCACAAAGCTAGGCTCTGCTAAAGACAGGTTGGGGTTAGGGTTTGGAGAAAAAAACCTCACTTCAGTATGTCATACGCTGTGTGGATCAAGCGACTGTTGTCAGTGTCGTCTGTCTTCCTGGATCCCACCGCTTCAGGCACCTCCCTCTCTGGCCAGCCAGCTTTGGTAAGGCAATGCATACACACTCCCTCCCCATGCACCCCCATGCACCCCTAGAACTACGGGCTTGTCCTAAAGCTGAATGGGTGGGGCCATTACTTCCTAGGGCAGGTCCTAAGGCTCAGGGGAGTACTAGTGGGAGGGGCCCATTTGGCCTAAACTATATGGGTGGGGCTGCTACTTAATTAGGGCCACCTGTTTTTGGTTAGCTAATTTTTGGTTACTTAGTTGTAGCTATAGCTAATTGTTTCTAGCTACTTTTTTATTCCTAGAGCTACTTTTGAGTTATTTGTTTTTGTTTCGTTCAGTTGTATAGCAGTTTTTGATTTATTTTTGTTAAATGGAGCTACCTATATTGGGTACGGGTTACAAAAACGAATAATTAAGAAAGCCGGCCGGCAAATGAGAAAAAGATACATGAAGCAATGCAAACCAAGAGGACAGATGACACAGACAATGGTGGCATGACACACACAGCGAGTGACGAACTGACACAGAGATTTTTATCCCCAACCCTATAGCTAGCTTATATACTACAGAAAACTTGAAGCACAAGCTGCTTACCTTACACCACTAGCTTGTACAGCCTCACTCACCCAGCGAACATTGTGGCCCAGCCCAGAGATCTAGCTAATGTTGAGCTGCTGCTTGTACAGTCTCAGCGAACATTGTGGCCCAGCCCAGAGAAGATGCTGGTGAGTTGCATGCATTTGAAATTCTTAATGAATTTTTGTACCACCAGTACCCCACATGCACCTTAAGTTATAGCATGCACATGCAAATTTAATGTTAAATGCATGCAAACACTTCCTTTACATTCTCCACCGTCAGAGACAGCAGGTCATCATCAGTCACCCCAGCGGTCAGCTCCAGTCACCCCTTGGAAGAGAACAGACACCGGTAGCTACCTCTAGTCACATTCAAGCATGTTTATTTCCTACATATCTACTATATTGATATCTACTCTCCTACAGAGACAGCTGATTAACTCTCAGGAACCATGCATAGATGTATTACTATTACATATATAGCAACGTAAGGCTAGCTATTACTAAAGCTCTTGTAACAATGCTAGGCACTACTGTAGTGTAATCCATGCACACAGTAAATCTAGTGAATATAAATCTTACATCATGACCGCCATGGCTCTCTGAGATATCAGGTCACCTCCAGTCACCATCACAGAATCCAGTCATCGCCACCAGTCACCTTTAGGGATAGTGAAGCAGGTATCAGCTAAGTCACATTCAAGCATGCTTATTTCCTACAGATATCTACTCTCCTACAGAGACAGCTGGTTAACTCTCAGGAACAATGCATGAATGGATTACCGTTATGTATATAGCACACATACATGTAAGGCTAGCTATGACTAAAGCTCTTGTAAGCGTATTCCATGCACACAGTAAATCTAAATCTTACATCATGACCGCCATGGCTCTCTGAGATATCACCCTCCAGAGACCATCAATCGCACCCTCAGGGGGAGCCGCTCAACAGCCATTCCCACCGTCTTGCCACCGTCTCTGGGTCGTCTTGCCACCAGAATGGACTCACCACCAGTACCCCACATGCACCTTAAGTTATAACATGCACCCACATGCACTTTAAGTTACAGCATGCACCCACATGCACCTTAGTTATAGCATGCACATGCAAATTTAATGTTAAATGCATGCAAATACTTCCTTTACTTTCTCCACCGTCAGAGACAGCAGGTCATCAGTCGCCCCAGCAGACAGCTCCAGTCACCCCCTGGAAGAGAACAGACACCGGTAGCTACCTCTAGTCACATTCAAAAATCAGCTGCATGTTTATTTCCTACTCTCCTACAGATATTAACTCCCAGGAACCATGCATAGATGGATTACTGTAGATAGCATACATACACGTAAGGCTAGCTATGACTAAAGCTCTTGTAATAATGCTACTGTAGTGTATTCCATGTACACAGTAAATCTAGTGAATATAAATCTTACATAATGACCGCCATGGCTCTCTGAGATATCAGGTCACCTCTAGTCACCATCACAGAATCCAGTCATCACCGCCAGTCACCTTTAGGGATAGTGAAGCAGGTATCAGCTAAGTCACCCTCCAGAGACCATCAATCGCACTCTGTATTACCCTCAGGGGGAGCCGCTCAACAGTCATTCCCACCGTCTCTGGGTCGTCTTGCCACCATCAGACCTGGAATCTATCTACCTGAAGGAGACTTGTTACATTTGGAAGCACGCATAATTAAATATGCAACAATGGACATGTAATGTAGCTACATTATTCTACATTTCTAACCTTGTCAAAACTAACTACCTCACACAAGAACCTCACTAACCAACCAACCAGCTGGCCGGCCAGCCAAGCAACCAAGCGACTGAACAAGCAACCAACCAAGAAACCAACCAAGCAACCAACCAAGCAACCAACCAAGAAACCAACCAAGCAACCAACCAAGCGACACACCTCGAACCTCACTGTACCTGACCTTTACACAATGGCCATCACAACGGCCATCAAACCAACCTTCAATCATACCTCATTAATACCGTAGCTATTACCATGCACCAAGAACATTGTTTATACCAACATACCTTATTAACATTGTACAATAGATATGTACGTAACCTGATTACCGTACACGTACTTATTTTCGCGGAACACAAAATTTCGCGTACGACCGCAAAATTTTATACGAGCGCTAGCGAGCTTCGACACGAATCCGTAAATTTTAAATTCCGCTTGTAGTTCCGCGAAATTAAGTACGTATGCGCTACCAAGAACGTTGTACCAATTCCGGCCAACAACCTTTATACCGATATTAGCTACGCAATAACGTAACACAATGTATATTTAATTTAGTAAACTTCTTGGAAGCCATTGGCTCAGCTGCAATTGGAGGTAGGATTCAGACTTGGGCGGTAGAGCTGCAGGCATGTCTTCTTGTCTTCTCCGAACGTCTACGTCTTAATTTCTGGCGCCTGGAGTCATTAGGTCGTGGATTGGGAAAAAGAAAGCAAGAATAATATCCATGCATGTAGAAAAACGCATGACATGAATTCAAATTCAAAACTTGACATACTATACACCATGCTATACACAACCGTGAACAAGAACACTTACTGCTGCTGGAGTCGGGGAGAGTGCTTCCGCATCGGCGGGACTCGACGTCGGTCTACTACACTGAGTAGCCAAATCTAAAAGTGAGAGAAGGTTAAATTTCGATGCAGCTGTCTCAGTAAAAATACCAGGTGGTTCAAACACTCACCGCAGCTGGCAGGCTAGCCATGTCGGAACACAGTGCGGTAATTGCAGGTGGATGGTGTGTAGCGCTATATAGCCTCCGGCGTATAGTTGAAGCAAGTCAGAGGCTCAGAGCGTCGTTAGGTAGAGCGGTAGCTACCAAAGTAGGCTATAGCTAGCCTGGATCTCTTGAATATAATTTCTTGCAGCATATACTTCTCGACTGAACTCAGAACAAGAGCACTTCGGCCGAGTTGACTCTTTTTATATTCCACGTGGCGGAACTTCCCGCGCATTTTTCAAGCGCGCGCGGTTAATTCCATGTGCGTAGACTTCATGTCGCCTACTCCCAGAGATCCCGATCCCCGATCCGGCGCCCAGACTTGGAACGAGACTACATGTCACCGTGTCTATGCCCATGCACCTACATGTTCTACCTTGGCTCCTCCCCCTCACCTAGCCCAAGTATGGTGACGCCTGAGAATATGGACTGTAGCACTTGGCTTCATAAGTGACGTGGTGGAAAATGATATGCGGAAAATGATATTATGCGTATACCTAATACATGTGAACTTCCACAGACCACTGTTTAATATGCGCTAGTTTATGTAACACCAAGGGCGCATCGAGCCGCCGAAGGCCCTTGGTAACACATACACAACTAGTCACTAGAAGGGCATCTTTGCTTTGGCGGAACAGTGCTCCCTCTTGTTGGCATCACACTGCGCCTTCACCTGCATGAGCAACGGAAACCAGAGCTAGCATCATACACAGCTTGCACTCGATCTAAGCTCAGACAAACTCTGGAATGTAAACGGTCGGCATGGCTACAGAGGCTACATCAAAGCAGCTTCACACTAGTGATAGGATACAGTGGTCTTAATTTCTGTCCGAAATATAACAGGTAGATCAGGCAACTTTATACACTTAAAAAAATACTGATGGTGGGGAGAGTCGTTACCACTGACTATGTACATGTGATTGCTAGGATTTTTCCCTACAGCTGTTATTAATTAAGGAGGTGACACTACTTGGTGGTTCTATCATACCTGGCTGTTCGGGCGAGCATAGGGTCTCACTAAACCACTTTTGTTTAGAGTAACACCGAATCCAGGCCTGCAAGTGAAACAGTTATCATCTGGCTATTGGATTATGGGTTTGAGCAGCCTTGTCTCCAGGCAATGGTAGCTTGGGAACAAGGCTACAAATGGGAGCAGCAGGTTAATAAGAAGAGCATGCCTTGGTATGAGTACCTGTTGGGTAGATCAATGAAGCCATCAGCTGGCAGGGGCTCATCTGAGAAAAGCCCGCCAAAATACGGCACAATTCTGTCAGCCTACAGCGGATTGGTTAATTTACTGTATACATCACCGGTAAAGGAGGATGGGAGGAGAGAGAGTCCCACCTGAGGACTGAGGTTGATGAACTCTGCCAGAGGGCAGTTGGGAAAGGCATACTGAAGATGGTAGGAGTACACACTGGAGAGATGGGGGACCACATTAATGTCGTGTGATGCTGCCATGGCAACGATACGACGAGCCTACAAGATATAATGAGGTTCATAAAGGGTCTTAAAACCAAGCTGGTTGCTATGGAGACATAAAGTACCTCGGTGATTCCTCCCATCCACATAATGTCTGGCTGCAAAATGTCCGCACAGTCCGCCTCAATGAGCTGCCTGTATCCGTAGCTGCAAGCAAGGAAGAGAGGCATAAGGGTTGAACACCAACACTACATTCACACACACAGACAGACACACACACACACACACACACACCGTGTGTACTCGTGTTCCCCAGTCGTGACCAGAGTGATCCCAGAGAGAGCTCTGTGCAGCTCTGAGTATCCTGGAGATGCATGAGAGCAGATATATCACATGATACATCACATGACATATTGCTACTAGACTCGTTCCCAGGCTCCACTGTCGTATGTTGGAAATATATACTACATTGTGCGCAAAAAAGCTATGGAGGACTTCTATAAACACTAAAAAAATGTGCAAGTTGTTACAGTGTGCACACAGTACCATGGTAGTCATCTGGGGGTAGGCATTCTTCAATCCACTTCAGGTTGTAAGGCTGAAGTGCCTTGGCCAACTGCGTGCGTAGAAATAGTAAAGATATGTATTGCTCATGTGTTTATTATAACCACGTACCTTTATGGCATATGGTAAGTTCAGTGCCATGTAGCAGTCAAGCCTGCAAAATTAGAGTGAGCCCATCACTGCTTAATCCCATATCCAGGAAGTCATATGACCCTACTGTGCTAACCTCAGAACCAGATGCTCCCATCACATGATCGCATCACATGATCAAAGCAATTGCCAAGGTTACGCACATGCATAACACATGCACATACACGTGTAGCTCACATGAGCGGGAAGTTGGGTCCTACTGATTCCCGTGCCTCCTTAAACAGCTGCACATTCTTTTCCAGTCCCTCGTCTCCCTCAGACGGGCCGTAGGCACTCGTAAGCTTGGCACCAACAAAGCCGAGCTCCTGCACATGGGGTACAGCTGCCAGTTCTCCTCACCTTAAAGCTGCCATTCCTACGGCGACATCACACAGTCAGCCACAGTCTTTACCTTTGCAATGTCAGGTCTAGCAGTTGTACAGTAAACAGGGAGTCTCTCCTGTAATAAGAGAAACACCTCTCACTCCTTTTCCTTCCCTTACCTTCCCCAATCCACCAACAGACTGACTGACCAGACCAACCGATGGACCCACTGACCGACCTTTGTCTTCCCGCCCAACAGTGCGTACACCGGCTCCTTCCTGAGTTTCCCCAGCAGGTCCCACAGAGCCAGGTCAACTGCACTGATGGCTTGACTGGAGTGACGGGAAGAGGATGACGGTTGATTGCCTGCTGCTGACGTATTGAGTTGAAGTTACATTAGGGAAAATTAGAAACAGCTGGCCCATAGTATACTAGCTAGTATACTATTGCCTGGGAACGAGGCTAGTATACTATAGTATACAGTTCTGAGAAGGGTCCATCTGACAAGCACAGAGCTACGTATGCTGCACTGACATGGGCAGTCCCTTTCTGCCATAGTTGAGAGTGCTCCTGAACATCTGGTCCCACATCAGCTCCACATTGCGAGGGTCCTGGAGAGTGATAGGTCAGAGTGCACAGACCAGCTAGGGAATAGGCAACTGTGACAGATAATACACGAGGCCGAGGGGGGGGGGGGGGGGGCACTAGCCCCCGTGTCCCCCCCCTGGATCCGCCAATGAATACACTAGGTGACCCACAGCATGAGGTATGACTGGATCCTATGAACTGGCTAACTAGCAGCCCAAATTATTTACCAATTGAGCAGCTACCAATGTGCAGTACAGGGAAAGGACTATTGGGATGAAAGCGCTTCTCTTTCAGCTATCAAACCAGTGAGAGTGGACAGCAATAGCTGTGTAAATTAGGCCACTTGAGGTTTTACCAGGAGAGCATGACGACGTGAGCTTCTCACATCATTATGCTCTCCTGGTTTTCATAGGCGTGGCTGCGATCTCCTCACCTGCCCCTCCACAAATCTGCTGAGGTGCTGCTCTACTATGTAGCAGGCCGGCTCACCACCAATGGAGATCCCTACAGATGGGGGAGGAAAACCCTGCTATTAAACCAACAAAGCCCCTCCCTTGCCCCTCCCCCTTCAGACCCAGCCCATCCCCCCTCTTCTCAGGAGCCAAACCTATTATCACAAGGTATACATCACATTTTCTGCAAGGTAATATGAGACTGCCTTCTTTTCTTTTACTCCCCTCCCCTCCCCTCCTCACCCACTCCACAGTTCCCCACCTCATCCTCCACCTCCACCACTACACTCCCTAGAGCGTTGATGCCCCAAGATTTCCAGGATGTCTGGAGGGAGGGTTAGGGTTAAGGTTAGGGTTAGAGGCACCAGACAACATCTGGAATCATCTAGCAGGACTTGAATCTGCAATGTACAAACCGAGAGCAAGCAATCACCCTATCCAACCCTCAGTAACAACCGTTTACGTTCGCCTCGTATGATAATTTGCTGCACAGCTGCGACCAAGACATCCAGTTTGACTATCTTAATAGTGGTCCTTCAATTATTACGGACTTGGTATCTACTTTCCTAACAGGAGAGTTTCATCGATAGACCTTTTTCAATTGATGTCACACATTACATAATTTTGCATCATTTTCCGATCAATCCCTTGTTTATTTGAGAGGCAGGTAGGTAGGGAGGGATGGAGGAAGGGCGGGATGGATGTCAGACAGACTCGAGGGAGGTAAGAAGAGGGAGAGAGAGAGAGAGAGAGAAAGAACAAAGTTATACTATTACCTGGTACTGTGGGTAGACTGACATGGGGTTGGCGAGGGGTGTGGGGTAGCCATTGATCCAGTGCTGGTCAGAGACGTCATAGTCAGCACCTGGGGGAAAATAAAAATTTCCTTATTAGCAAGAGATTTTGCTGCCTATGTATCCTCGTACTCAGCATTAAGTATATGCTGGCCAATACCTTGGTCCCCATCGTCAGATGCTTTCTTCTTCACGTACGCCCGGACTTCTCTGATTCGTGGGAACTGGGCACACGCGGCCATGTTTCTGATCAGCTGATAGCGCAGCTGCAGCCCCACCCTCCCCACCCTCCATTGCGAGGCGCGAGCTAGCCCCACCCCCTACTGAGGCCACGTGCAATGACTGTGTAAACTCCACATGAAGTGACGTATTATGTTTACGTTTTCAGTGGAAAAAGAGAAGATGGCAGATGGAGCAGGGTACGTTCTATGCACTATCACACAACCTTGTCTCACTGTCCAGGGTAGCAAGCAAGAGTTCATTTTTCCCCTGTCCCTATAGCTCTCAAAGTTTGAAAGTCCTCTCATGGAATATCGATGGTCTGGATGGACGAGATATACAGGTCCGGACTGAAGCCGTGTGTGAGTTCATTGCAGCCAACAAGCCAGATGTTGTCTACCTGCAAGAAGTAGTCCCTAAGACAATGGGCATTATAGGCACCAAACTCGACAGCAGCTATGATGGCTATACAGCCGCCAACCCGCCTGTTCACTACTACCCAGCCATTCTGGTCCAGAAATCTACGATCCAGGTGCAGGGTTCACTTGAATGTCTCAATTTCCCTCATTCGTCCATGGGTAGGCATTTGCTGCAACTTCCTGTGAGTTTCTTTGGGATGGACGTCCAGCTGATGACATCACATCTCGAGAGTATGAAAGACTACGGACGAGAGAGGAAAGATCAGCTGAGGAGTGCTTTCGAGATCATGCTGGATTTACAAGCGTCGAAAATTTGCATCTTTGGAGGTGATCTAAACGTGAGAGATAATGAAGTCAGGAGTGTGGGTCTCCCAAGGAAGACGGTGGACGTTTGGGAGGCGTGTGGCTCTAAAGAAGAAGAGAAATACACCTGGGACATATCGGAAAACGACAACCTTAACTGGCCGTATGGGAACAAGCCAAAGCTGCGATTCGATCGAGTCTACCTGACGCCGAGTGATGGTAAACTCCGCCCCAAGAGCTTCTCTCTTGTTGGGAAGGAGAGGTTGCCCAACTGCGGCCGGTTCCCAAGTGACCACTGGGGACTGTGGATGGAGTTTGGAATCAAAACTCAGTAACTAGCTAGTACTAGACTCATTCTCAGAGCCTTTGGGTGCAGGGCACCACATTACTCTTTTTGGTATGTGATTCCCATCCAAACTGCAAGCGTTGTAATACCGTAGGCGTACTTTTTCACGAGACAAATTTCTGATCCCGACCGCAAAGTTTAATATTCGCGAATTACGGCGCACTAGCACTATGTAGCGCGTAACCCTGAACCGCGAATTTAAAATTCCGCGAAGTAAGTCATTGCATCGCCCACAGTAGGGGGTGGGGCTAGCTCCCGCGCAAGCTCAGCTGCAGCTATCAGCTGATCAAAAACATGGCCGCGTGTGCCCAGTTTCCACGAATCAAAGAAGTCCGGGCGTACGTGACGAAGAAAGCACCTGACGATGGAGACCAAGGTACTGGCCCGCATTTAATGCTGAGTACGAGGATACACGGATTGCAGTGAAAAACCTGCTGATATTAGAGGAAATTTATTTCCCCAGGTGCTGACTGCCATGACGTCGCTGACCAGCACTGGATCAATGGCTACCCCACACCCATCGCCAACCCCATGTCGGTCTACCCACAGTACCAGGTAATAGGCTAGTATAACCTCATTCCGTTCCTCTCACCTTCTTACCTCCCTCGAGTCCGTCTGTCATTCCTCTCCTCCCTCCCTCCCTCCCTTCCTCCTTTTCTTATGACTACTGTGAATAGTGCATGGATGTGCAGTGTCCTTAGAGCTAGTGTTTGTCGTCACACATTGAGAGGCAACTAGAGAGTCGATGACAGATATACTCACATGACGGTAGTAGCGCACAAACTTTGTTGATATACAATCCAAGAAACAAAACAGTTGGTACCAACAAATGATATATCAGCACTAAAGTGTATGTTCCATGTTTCTATGGTCACCTACAACTCTTTTACCACTCATACAGCAGCAAGGAAGTGACCAGAAAAGGTGTATTAAAGAATGATATTACTGAGGGTTGGATAGGGTGATTGCTTGCTCTCAGTATATTGCAGATTCAAATCTTGCTAGATGATGCCATCTGGTTCCTCTCCCTCCAGACATACCGGAAGTCTTGGGGCATCAACGCTCTAGGGAGTGTCGCGGTAGAGGTGGAGGATGAGGCAGGGAACTGTGGAGTGGGTGAGGAGGGGAGGGGAGGGGAGGGGAGGGAAGAGGATCAAAAAAGGGGAAGGGAGGGGAGAGAGGAAAGGCAGTCACATATCACTTTGCAGAAAATGTATTTTGAGGGGGTATAATTTTATTACACCTTATAATAATCTTATAATCTCATAGTATAAAATAGGGATGGATTTTTTTGTCTAACAGATATGTCCAAGGAGGTGCCTCTAACCTGTTCTCAGCCCGAAAAAGTTGCATGACACCTATTGAGGTCTGGCTCCTGAGAAGAGAGGGAGGGGCCGGATCTGAAGGGGGAGGAAAGAGGGGAGGGGCTTGTTGGCTTAATAACAGGGTTTTCCTCCCGGATCCCCCAACTGCAGGTATCTCCATTGGTGGTGAGCCGGCCTGCTATATAGTGGAGCAGCACCTCAGCAGATTTGTGGAGGGGCAGGTGAGGAGATTCAAGAAGAGAAAAACCTGCCCTTGTGCATCAGCTATCGATCAGTGAGAGTGGACATCAGCAGCTGTGCGAAGTTGGTCACTTGAGGAGCACACAGCTTCTCACGTCATTATGCGCTCCTGGTTTCACAGGCTTGGCTGTTAGCGAACTACCTCTCAGTAGTGTTGCTAGCCTGCATACCGGCTTCAAAAGTGATGAACTGATACATTACTCTAAAAAAAGACAGAGCCACAAGTCTGACCGTGGAACGTGGTGGGCTAAGCTTGAAAGAGAAGCGCTTTCATTCTTGTAGTCCTTTCCCTGTACTGCACATTGGTAGCTGCTCAATTGGTAAATAATTTGGGCTGCTAGTTAGCCAGTTCATAGGATCCAGTCATACCTCATGCTGTGGGTCACCTAGTGTATTCATTGGCGGATCCAGGGGGGGGGGGGGGGGACACGGGGGCTAGTGTCCCTCCCCCTTTCCCCCCCCCTCGGCCATCTGTCACAGTTGCCTATTCCCTAGCTGGTCTGTGCACTCTGACCTGTCACTCTCCAGGACCCTCGCAATGTGGAGCTGATGTGGGACCAGATGTTTAGGAGCACTCTCAACTATGGCAGAAAGGGACTGCCCATGTCAGTGCAGCATACGTCAGCTCTGTGCTTGTCAGATGGACCTTTCTCAGAACTGTATACTATAGTATACTAGCCTCGTTCCCAGGCAATAGTATACTAGCTAGTATACTATAGGCCAGCTGCTCCTAATTTGCCCTTATGTAACTTCAACTCAAATACGTCAGCAGCAGGCAATCAACCGTCATCCTCTTCCCGTCACCCCAGTCAAGCCATCAGTGCAGTTGACCTGGCTCTGTGGGACCTGCTGGGGAAACTCAGGAAGGAGCCGGTGTACGCACTGTTGGGTGGGAAGACAAAGGTCGGTCAGTTGGTCCATCGGTTGGTCTGGTCAGTCGGTCTGTCGATGGATTGGGGAAGGAAAGGGAAGGAAAAGGAGTGAGAGGTGTTTCTCTTATTACAGGAGAGACTCCCTGTTTACTGTACAACTGCTAGACCTGACATTGCAAAGGTAAAGACTGTGGCTGACTGTGTGATGTTGCTGTAGGAATGGCAGCTTTAAGGTGAGGAGAACTGGCAGCTGTACCCCATGTGCAGGAGTTCGGCTTTGTTGGTGCCAAGATCCCGTGTGCCTACGGCCCGTCTGAGGGGGACGAGGGACTGGCAAAGAATGTGCAGCTGTTTAAGGAGGCACGGGAATCAGTAGGACCAAACTTCCCGCTCATGTGAGCTACACGTGTCTGTGCATGTGTTATACATGTGCGTAACCATGGCAGTTGCTTTGATCATGTGATGCAATCATGTGATGGAGCATCTGGTTCTGGGAGGGTAACAGTGATTGCCTCTCCTTTATTTTGCAGGCTGGATTGCTACATGGCCCTGACCTTACCGTATGCCATAAAGGTTTGTGCTTCTAATAAACACACGAGCAATAGTTTTAATACATGTATTTTATTATTACTGTGTGCACAGTTGGCCAAGGCACTTCAACGTTACAACCTGAAGTGGATTGAAGAATGCCTACCCCCAGATGACTACCATGGTACTGTGTGCACACTGTAACAACTTGCACATTTTCTTACTGTTTACAGAAGTGTGGTAGTATCATAGCTCTGTTCCCAGGGTCTCCTTCATAGCTTTTTTTGCATGCACACAACGTAAAAGGGTAAAAAGGTGTGAGCCTGGGAACTAGTAGTAACAGATATGCAATATGTCATGTGGTGTATCATGTGATATGTCCGGTCTCATCTCCAGGATACTCAGAGCTGCACAGAGCTCTCTCTGGGATCACTCTGGTCACGACTGGGGAACACGAGTACACACGGTGTGTGTGTGTGTGTGTGAATGTAGTGTTGGTGTTCAACCATTATGCCTCTCTTCCTTGCTTGCAGCTATGGATACAGGCAGCTCATTGAGGCGGACTGTGCGGACATTTTGCAGCCAGACATCACATGGATGGGAGGAATCACCGAGGTGCTTTATACCAACCAGATTGCTTTAAGACCCTTTATGAACTTCATTATATCCTTTAGGCTCGTCGTATGGTTGCCATGGCAGCATCACATGACATTAATGTGATCCCCCATGGCTCCAGTGTGTACTCCTACCATCTTCAGTATGCCTTCCCCAACTGCCCTCTGGCAGAGTACATCAACCTCAGTCCTCAGGTGGGACTCTCTCTCCTTATCTTTTAATGCTGTTTTTTTTAACGATGATGTATACAGTAAATTAACCAATCCGCTGTAGGCTGACAGAATTGTGCCGTATTTTGGCGGGCTTTTCTCAGATGAGCCCCTGCCAGCTGATGGCTTCATTGATCTACCCAACAGGTACTCATACCAAGGCATGCTCTTCTTATTAACCTGCTGCTCCCATTTGTAGCCTTGTTCCCAAGCTACCATTGCCTGGAGACAAGGCCGCTCAAACCCATAATCCAATAGCCAGATGATAACTGTTTCACTTGCAGGCCTGGATTCGGTGTTACTCTAAACAAAAGTGGTTTGGTGAGACCCTATGTTCGCCCGAGCAGCCAGGTCAGTACCATACTTAAAATCCAAATGATAGAACAATTTCTCTACCAAGTTTAGCTTCACTTTACATACAGCTAGCAAAGAGTTAGGGGAGTGGGGAGGACTTTACCCTCATGTCCAGGACAGTGACATATAAGTCTATAGATGAATGACAAAATTTGTACCATACCAATCTTGTCATTCACCTACAGGCCTTCTCAGCTGGGCCTAGGCAACCTCCGGTAAAAGCTACAATAAATTTTGAGGGTCATATTTCTTACCTAGCTTCTCCCCACGTGAGAACATTTTGGTGAAACTGAAGCTGGAGAACGAGGCTCAGTCTGAGATATGTGTGTATAGCGCTGGTTTAATTTGGGGGTCAAACTGACAAGCCATTGTATTGGCAGCTTTGATATTCAAAATTGTTATCTTTATCATTAATTGTCTGGCCTTGTAGTACAGTTCGAATTCACCTTTCAGCTTGCTTGATAATAGCTGTAGGGAAAATTCTGAGCAATTACATTTACATACTCACTCTCTCCACCATCAGTGTTATTTTAGGTGTTTAAAATTTGCCAGATCTACCTGTTTAACTTTTGGGCAGAAATTCCAATTCACTATAGCTAATCCACTCTGAAAGAAACCAACCATGCAGTGAGACATCACTTAATTAGCTATACTCTCATGCTTCTAACTATAACACCATGATATCGATGACATACAGCAGAAAGACTTTTCTGGTTTATAACTGCTTTGCTCCCACAGGCTCCACTGCACAAGATGGCAGTGAGTATTGTCGAGCTCTTGGTATTGTTCATCATATTCCATCATATAGCCTTGTATCTGTCTTCTTTCATCACACAGTGTTGTAGCATAGCTGCCACACTGCATCCAAGGAATGAACGTTAACGCCAATGCCTTGCGGAATAGCTATGCAACTGCCTATGACTTAAATTTTTCTGTACGGGCAGTCTTTGTCTCATGCTCAGACTAGTCATGCCGTGTGAGCGGTTGGCATAAGTACGTCTCAACAATATGTAGGACACATCACAGCTGGAGTTGATTGTATAGAAAAACTGTGCTACCTCAATACTACTGTGTATCAACTTATAATGAGGGTTAGAACAAAAGCAATAGTTTATCAAAGCTCACTTTAACAATCAGTACGAACTAAAACCATGCGTGGAACACTATAGTACTTGCAATTATATGAGCTTGAGGTACTATGTTTTACAGTACGTACTATTTATTTAGGTGCTAACACACTCGTGTTAAAGTTGTTACAATAGCAAATCTGTGATGGAGTACTGCACATATACAATAGCCAGGTTGTACCACTACTGGCTTGTAGAGCTGCACTTTGACCTCTAAATTTTATCCTACTTCATGGAGCTTAGAGTGCAAGCTGTGCATGATGCTAGCTCTGGTTTCCGTTGCTCATGCAGGTGAAGGCGCAGTGTGATGCCAACAAGAGGGAGCACTGTTCCGCCAAAGCAAAGATGCCCTTCTAATGATTATTATTGACTGGTCGTGTGTATGTGTGTGTTACATATAAACTATAGCGCAATACTGATTATATGACTGTGTGCCATTGTGGAAGATGTAGATATATATTATGCGAGGTCTTCAGACCTGAATCGCCATCAGTTATGTGACGTCATGCGTGAGCGTGCACATTTCAGCCCCACCCACAAAATTTGCACAGTCGTAAGTAAAATTAAAATAATCATAGACGATCCATGCTATAACAGAGAGGTTGCCTACAAAGCACGGCCTATATAGCTAACTCCAATAACAATAATCTGTTAAAGTTCTCCTTCACGACGCGCGGCTTGCAATCAGTAAATTTTCCGCCTTAACTTTTGCTGCAGGATTGGATACTTTGGTCCGGAACTCTTCAGAGAGGGTTGCTTTCGGAAGAGCGGGATCGTCTTGCCAGTGGTTGCCATCGTGCAGGTATGATTCGAGAGCTGGCAAGTGTAGGCATTAGGACAGCAGTGTATTCCGTCCTCGCAGCAAACAGCCTGGAGAATAGGGCAGCAAGCCCAGTCTTGAGACTGAGGGACGTAACAGCAGGTGTAGTTGCCGCCGGGGCACTCGCTACCGTCTTGACACACAATATTCTTCAGACATGTGCTGACACTGCAAGTGTAATCCTGGGGACAGCAAGAATTATTACTGCAGCAAACGGCATTGGGATACGTGCAGCAGCCGTATAATCCAGTGGTCTGTTTGCAGCACGTGTTGCCGTCGGGGCAATCACCGCCGTCGGGGCACTGGATGTCTCCGACGTTTTGCTCGGTCGAAGCAGCCCGGTGCAGGATGAAGAGAATGAAAGCAGCTGCAAACACGCGCATCCTTGTGCCGATGGAGAATTCTCCGCTATCCACAAAGACACTCCAATAAATACTCGATCGTTGCAGGGGGATTCCAG
Organism: Phakellia ventilabrum; assembly: GCA_963921505.1. Classification (NCBI taxonomy): domain Eukaryota; kingdom Metazoa; phylum Porifera; class Demospongiae; order Axinellida; family Axinellidae; genus Phakellia; species Phakellia ventilabrum. The sequence goes on along the minus strand of OY997396.1, from coordinate 509,416 downwards.
TGGCTTAACAGGTCAGTAAAATGGAATACCACACAGGTCTGAGTCTCGGGCGCCCGCCGCTCGGGAGCGGCGGGCGCACAAGACATTAATGCGCATGCGTGAGAGGAGAACGATGTGGGCGGGGTTAGGGTGTGGGTGCAGCGCTAGTGATGCCATGATGTGTGTAAACTTATTCTAGCAAGTAATTTAGATGAAATAAGTGTACCTAGGCCCAGTACGCATATGCCTCCATGCACTTCTGGAAATGCTTCCAGAAATAATCTCATACCTATGCCCTAACTTTGCCCCAAACCTATCCCATTGATTCGGGTCAAGCAACTGTACATTTCCAGGTCACATAGTTTTTAGAGACTGGTGTCCACTGTTGGCGGCTATCCCATACTTTATGCAGTATTGGACACTAATCCTATACCATTCCAGATCTCACCACTTCTCCCTCTATGTGACCTGGGAATGAGACTAGACAACACTGGTATGACATCGGTGAATGACTACTCTGTGTGTCTTTATCTGATATTAGAAGTTATTGTACGTGGGAGACAAGGGCCATCACATGGCATTATCAAAATACAGCCAGAGTGAGTACAGTCGCCTTCTGTTTGGGTGATATCGTAATTACTAGTGACAATTAGACTCAAAATTCCTCTCCCAAATCACAACCAGCTTTCACATGATTATCAATACATAGCTATTAAATATTCATAACTCTTTCGCTTTCACTATCTGTCCCTCCGCCCCCTCCTCTGACCTTCCCTAGCAAGTCACAGCTAGCTATCACAGCTGCAGTTGACTCTACTGATACAACAACTGAAGGGCCATACGTAGTGGGCAAATCAAAATCATGCATATTTTTTTACTCCAAAAATGGAGTAAAAAAATATGCATACTACTCTGTGAGCTAATTAATTTCAAAATTCTTTTCAAATTTCATTTTAAGGGGGACAATTCCATGTTTGTGGGTTAGACCACTCTGGTTCTGAGCCCTTCAATGAACCGTCTCCTTCATTACTTCCATTACTTCCCTTCCTTACTTGCCTACAGCCTTTTCCCCAGGCTCTCTCCTTGAAAAATTCCAAAAAGGAGATATGAGGCTATATTCCTCTCCACTCCCTCATCTTAACGCATTGACCTCCATAAACTTGTGGTGGACAGGAAAGAAGGCTACACTTAATTCCATGCAGCTATTGAAAATACCTAATTTTTAAAAGGAACGTGTCGTGTAGAAAGGCATGAAGCTAGTCTGCAACTGTCCTTATTATTCAAGGAGACAGTGACCTCAAGACGTTATGCAGCTGTTCTTCTAGTCATCTGAAACTGAAAGTACTGGGTTTAATCCCCATCTTTTTTCTTTTTTGTTTCGAGTTTCTTTATTCTCTCAATGTTGTTGTTTTTTTATCTGGATGAAACTGCATATGCAAATATACTATACCATGTCCCACTGTAGTTGCATTTGTCCCAGGAGCGCCTAACGACATCAGAAGCCGCTTCTCACATCCATCATTACGTGCTCCTGGCTGTCCACTAAAAACATGACCAGTTTGAATGGCAGCTGCATGATGAAGACGGTTATCAGCCAAACATTGGCATTAACAGTTAAAAAGAGATAAAAGAAAGCTATTGGATAACCTTGCTGCAGCAGCTAGTGTTCATGATCAAAGGAAACTGAAATCCACAGTAGGCACTCCCATTGCAATCACATGACTATAGGTAGGTCTTCCTATGGTAACCAAGTTGCAGCCCACTTATTCAACCAATAGGTTTCTTGGCTACAGGTGGTTTGTAGTAAATACAATTTTTAGAGGCCGGAATCTTATAGTAGTAGTTTTACATGCTATAATATTATGGAGAGAAGGCCTGGAACTTGGCATGACTCACTATAAATTTCACTTTATGACAAGTTAGCTGCATTTTAAGGCATCTTCCATGACAAAATATTATGCAATATCCCCCCCCCCCCCCCCCCGTATGAAACCCTGCTTACACGCTTGCACACCACACCCACATTTGATATCCACATAGAGGTAATTTACTAACAAATGCTTCACTTAGTTAAAGCTGCAGAAGTCAATTAAGGTTTAGCCTCGTCCCCAGGCCACTCCCCCCTCAAAGAGTTCACTTCTCCGACTGCGTGGCCTGGGAACGAGGCTAATTAAGGTTATACTCTTCATCTGTAGCTCTGTTCTAGCTGCATAGCTTAGCTCTGAGCTTAGCTTGTGTGCTTAACCCGACTGAGTGGGCAGCTCATGCCACTAACATTGCTCTGCCCACCACAAAAAGGCATAAAAAAGCAAGCCATAACAACATTACATTGATTGGTATGTTATTTCTAAACCAAAGTATCCCACCAACTCATCGCCCACTGCTTGCAAGCCAAACTCCAGAGACACAGAGATACCAAGAGTTAATTAACTCCGACTAATAATCCCGATCATCATTTAATAACTGTACTTAGATTTAAAATGGTCCTGACGTTCAGGGACAAGCTGCCAAGCCTGCCGTACAAGTTTACATTACTCGATAATCACTGTAGCTACAGTAACAGGAGTGTGTAATGAGGTGAGAAGTGGAAGTCACTCTGTGCTCCTGACTGTAACCTAGTGTGGTAATTATGAAACCTGGATTCCTACCTAGCAACCACAGGGAGTGCTGAAGCTATAGCCTACAGAGGAGGGAAAGTGCCCACCAATCGCCCACTCAGTGTGGGATAATACACTTTACCTTTAACACTGCATGGGAGCTTTGTGTCTTCGGAGTGTATGTGCATTCAATAATGCGGGAAGGGTTGGGTTATTCACAAATTTGGTCACATAATATAGCGATAAATTTTCGAGGAGTAAATTTTTTGTTTTTTGTGGATTTAGCTCAAAGAGCAAAAATTATAGTCTCAAAAAAGTAAGTAGGTGTGGCTCCACCATGTCTGTAAAAAAATTTCTGTAGGTCAATTTGCGAAACTTTTGGCACTACACGGTAAAGCTGGCTGATATACCACACACATGGGAGGGGAGCGTAGGAATGGGACATGGGAGGGGAGCGTAGGAATGGGACATGGGAGGGGAGCGTAGGAATGGGACATGGGAGGGGAGCGTAGGAATGGGACTAACCAGCTGCTATAAAGGCTCAGTGTGATAGAGCTGAGCCTATAGAATGTGATACGTACTCCCACCCCCACATTTACGGCAGTAGCATTTCAATTAGATCAAAACTATAAATCATCAATGGGGTTGTTACAATAATACGGCTTCCTGACAACAGAGGATACACAATATTATAATCTCAAGTTGACTGGTACGCCTACGACCTATACACGTAAATACACATGTAATTAGCTTCTAAGTTCAGCGGTACAACAGACTTCAGAGCATTCGGTTATCAATGCGCTTCAGCTGCTGCAGGACTGGGTGAATAGTATGCTTCGCCAGTTTCGTACATGTGCCGGCGGAGACGTCACAAGTGTAGCCCTGAGGGCAGCAATGAATGTGATCACTGCAGCACACAGCACTGGGAAGAGGGCAGCAACCCCATTGTCCACTAGCAAGCATGCAGCAGGTGTTGCCATCGGGGCATTCGCTCTGGCCATCGGGGCATACGACATTCTTCAGGGCGGGCTGCTTCTGGTAGAGTGAGATCTTCTCGAATTCTTTCGTACATGTGCCGGCGGAGACATCGCAAGTATAGCCCTGGGGGCAGCAATGAGTGTGATCGCTGCAGCACACAGCATTGGGAAGAGGGCAGCAACCCCATTGTCCACTAGCAAGCATGCAGCAGGTGTTGCCATCGGGGCATTCGCTCTGGCCATCGGGGCATACGACATTCTTCAGGGCGGGCTGCTTCTGGTAGAGTGAGATCTTCTCGAATTCTTTCGTACATGTGCCGGCGGAGACATCGCAAGTATAGCCCTGGGGGCAGCAATGAGTGTGATCGCTGCAGCACACAGCATTGGGAAGAGGGCAGCAACCCCATTGTCCACTAGCAAGCATGCAGCAGGTGTTGCCATCGGGGCATTCGCTCTGGCCATCGGGGCATACGACATTCTTCAGGGCGGGCTGCTTCTGGTAGAGTGAGATCTTCTCGAATTCTTTCGTACATGTGCCGGCGGAGACATCGCAAGCATAGCCCTGGGGGCAGCAGTGCTCTCCATCGCTGCAGCACACAGCATTGGGAAGAGGGCAGCAACCCCATTGTCCGCTAGAGAGCTTGCAGCAGGTGTTACCATCGGGGCATTTGCTCTGGCCATCGGGGCATACGACATTCTTCAGGGCGGGCTGCTTCTGGTAGAGTGAAATCTTCTCGAATTCTTTCGTACATGTGCCGGCGGAGACATCGCAAGTGTAGCCCTGGGGGCAGCAATGCTCTCCATCGCTGCAGCACACAGCATTGGGAAGAGGGCAGCAACCCCATTGTCCACTAGAGAGCTTGCAGCAGGTGTTACCATCGGGGCATTCGCTCTGGCCATCGGGGCATATGACATTCTTCAGGGCGGGCTGCTTCTGGTAGAGTGAAATCTTCTCGAATTCTTTCGTACATGTGCCGGCGGAGACATCGCAAGTATAGCCCTGGGGGCAGCAGTGCTCTCCATCGCTGCAGCACACAGCATTGGGAAGAGGGCAGCAACCCCATTGTCCGCTAGATAGCTTGCAGCACGTGTTGCCATCGGGGCATTCGCTCTGGCCATCGGGGCATACGACATTTCCGACCTTCTGGATAGAAAACTGCAGCAGAGGGTGGGCCGAAGCGGCCTGCAGGGCGAAGAGAACGAAAGCAGCTGCAAACACACGCATTTTCACTGACAGAGAGTACTCCACTATCCGTATTAGCGTACTACGTACTACTATACTACGCTATAGAAAAAGTCGCGCGATATGTGGTCACATGCTTTCTACCGTACTGCGCATGCGTAAGTAGGAGCTCAGTAGCTCCTCCCACTTTTACGTGCATGGGATTACAGAATTGCGTATAATAAGTATTAATGGCCTCTCTTACGAGATGACATCTTTGTCCTGCAGTTTCCTACAGAGATTCACTGCTGACCAAACTGCTCAAAAATGCACTGGGCCATTATGATTAGTGGTCTCATTTAAATGCACTGTGCTTCTATTCAAGGAGACCGTGGCACCAGGTCTGAGCTTAGCCTTGAGACAGTTTCCTTGTGCACTTTGCTATGACATCTTTGGTGCTGAGGTTTTTTGACTGGCAAACTACAGGATATTGAGTGTGTGAGCATACCTTTCAGTATCATCATAGCAACTAATGACACATTTTAGTCCATATATGGTAAGCCTGCTAATAGACCCACCTGGTGATCCTTTTATGAGTATGAATGCTCTTTGTAGTCATAGTTACTGATTGAGCCCTCCATCCCCAGATTGCAGCCCCGAGCCCTGCAGGTATCAATTCTGAAGAAACTTTCTCTACTCATAGATTTGGTGAGATCACTCACATAGGTAATGCCCATGGTTGTTCCTCTCTCCTTAATTTTTCTCTCTCCCTCCCTCCCTCCCTTGAATCCAAGGGTATCTGACCTTCTGCTTCCAGGAGATGAACAAAGCTGAGAGGCAGAAGCAGTTGGAGAGGAAGACCACGCCCCATTTCTGGAACCTCAACGAAGACCCACAGCTGAGCAATTAATATGATGGTGCACCTGACCAGACCAGGTGTGTCTCTATATGTGTGTGTCAGTGTGTATGTCTGCATGGGTCAAATCACATGTTATAGTTCACCTCAAAGCCTAGGGGGAAATGCCTGTACATGACGTTTTCGGAAAAGGTCAGTTGTGGGACTTTGGTCAGCCATTAACAAACCATCCTATGAGTGGTTTGTGTACCTGTCATAATTGTGCCTAAAAGCAACCAGCCACATTTGGTTGCTGGCCAGTCCTGACACTGATGAGCAAACTGGTTGAATCATCTGATGCATAATGTAATAAAAATGATTCCCCAGGTAAAAGAAGTGAAAAACATTCTGTCCAGTGAAAGGCAGTAGTCGCAGTAGTGGCCCTTACCAACGTTAACTAGGCAGCTAGGCCAGGCAACGAAAAGATACAGAGGGCAGCCTGTTCTGTTATGTGATCCTCATGATCTCATCACATGACGTCCATGTGACTTTCACATGAGTACAACCTTATCTCATTGATCATTGCAACATCTGCAACTTATAAACCAGCCATTTATCTGCTCATAGGTGCACAAATATATATTGCTCTCGACTATGTATTTATCACACCATCATCCCAGGCACAAAATCCTTATTATCAAATTTCTGTATATCTGACTAGCATAATGTACATGCATAATCATATATCATGAAACTCTACTGACTTATACAATAATGTAGAGCACCCTTATTGTGCTCATGGTCATATGAGGGAAGTGTAGTTTTTTAAAATTTGCTCCACACTCACAAAACTGTCCAAGAACTCATCTTCACTCAGTCCGTAGTGCACATACTGGTGCACGTAGGCCCTGGCTGAGAACATGTCCCATGCTCTCTGGCACACACGGTCCAGAGGGTGCACACAGCTCTGGCTGTTACTCACGAGTGTGCAGCACTTTTCATACTTGTTGAAGGTTTGCTTGCTGCACCAAACTTTGCATCTGTGGGCCGTGGGCACCCAACCGGTATACAGCTTTGGTTCTTGAAATGGAGCAATGTCAGCTGTGTCCAGTTCATTTCCTCTCAGGATTAACAAATTTGCTAGTGATTTGTTAACCCCTTGAGGTACAAAGGATACCCTCTGTGTGCTCTCCTCTCTGTAAGAGAACAGAGGCTGCTGTCTGCCACTCTCCAGTTGGAGAGACCAGTCCATTCCCTCCTCGATTGGTGCATTAGTGATCAGCATCTGCCGCAAGTGCTTCAGTAAACCACTCCATAAAAACCTGCAAGCAGCAGTAAAGAGGTACGACTTTGTATACTGTTGTTAACATATATATGAGTGGAGATACGGACATCTACAACACTTTACCTCAGTAGCTATTATGGTAATATATATATAGACACCATGCTTTAATGGACAAAAGTTTGAGTCCATGTATGCAAATGGTGCGAAGGGTTCCAATGTAGACAGTGCTACACATACTGCAAAAATTGATGTGAGCAATTATAGAATCAATGTTCTAGCCTCTTCAAAGTATGATCGTGCTTTAGGTATGGTTTGTAATAATCAGTACAGACACAATAGTACTCTAGTACTATATACCGTTGGTACATCTCAAATCTGAATTAGTTCTGGGTATATATACCCCTCTAAACCACCTGAATATATTGAAGCAAACTGAAAATTTTGACACTACATTTAACAGAAGCTCTTTAGCCATACCTGCTGTAGGCATGGGATCTCTCAGGCATCTGGGGGATGTTCTTAATGGAGAGCAATTTGAAATCAGGATGGGGGCAGAGGTGAGTCTGAAGGTTGCTGATCGTGCACTGCTGGTAGAACAAGGGATCGTCTACACTTCTGATTTGGTTGAAATGGTCGTAGCTTACCGAGGGTTGTAGCACACTTGCAAGGGCATGACATATGACCTTATTGATATCTGAGAACGAGATTTGTTTCAAGAGAAGCAGTTTTGAGCAGGCTTTGTGCAGCTGGTCGTTCTGTAGTACGAGGATAGCGTCCGAGCTACGCTGCAAGTGAGCCGTCGTTAGGGTGGTGTTGTAGTTCTGTACAATCACTTCACCAGACACGTATGGCCACACCACTTGATTCACAATGGTATTATGGGGAAAGAAATCTCGAAGGTTCTCTGTAATTAGAGCACCGACACCAGACCCAGTACCCCCGGCAACGCTCATTAACACAAGAAACCCGTCAAGGCGATCGCATCTTTCAGCTTGCTTCTGGACCATATCGAGAACATGCTCAACAGCAGGTGGGCCTTGCTTGCAATATCCATTTGCCCAGTTATTTCCGGACCCTCGTTTCTGGGTGTAGACGCAGGAAGAGTCGTATTCCCATTGCCTGCTCTTCTTCCCCATTTGCAAGGACTGATGCACCACTTTAGACTCCATATCAACCAGTACAGCCCTCGCCTGAAGCTGCACTTGATCTGGCCCCTTTCTGGTCTCCCTGGAAACAAAGAATCTCTCAATGGAAGCCTCATGAAAACAGGACGAGGCCCCTGTGGTACTCACACTGCCTGATCCCAGCCTCTGGGAATGAATATTGCTGCAGGCGTCTTCATACAAAGTGGAGAACAGCTGCCCACCAATCTGGTTCCCGCACTGGCCCAACTGAACGGTTATAACAGACATCCTTTTGCTTTCAGCTTGCTGGGCTGAGCTACTTACTATGACCTTTGAACTCCACTCAGCTCCACCTGACCACGCCTCCAAACCCATGAATGTTTAGTGCAGTCTTCTGAATGTGTCCACCTCCGTTAGAAGATGCAGCTAGGTATAGCAGCTAGCTAAACAGTAATGACAAATCCCGATCCTGAACTACCGGAGCTCGGTGACGTAGCCAGCTTCGCAGGGCAAACGCTCTCGTCCAGTATCTCGAGCGATGGCTCCGGTCCCCTGCAGCCACTCAGCGAAGGCACACTACTCCGAAACTCCTTCAATCTGTCGAATATCTGTGGAACGGTGCGCCTGGATAAGACGGAGGTGACTGTCGGAGAGAAAGTAGGCGTCTATTGGGACATACCTGGCGCCACTCCCCACAACAGAGACTGGATAGGAATGTTTGAAGCAGGTTAGGAATTAGGGTACGAGGTGAAAGGGGTCATCTTTGTCATGTAGTGTGGCTAGCCTTCCAGACCTTCCTATCCAAGATGCCATGTAAAGTTAGTCTCGCGGAAGGGGGCTGGCACGCGAGACTCATATAAAGTGACAGCCTCTGTTGCAGTTCTATGATGATGTCTGGTCTCATTCCCATTCCTTAATTCCATGGTCGGTATTTATTCCCGTAAGAAGGTATTATCAGTCTCATTCCCAGATCCTCCAATGAGTGAAGATCTTGCACCTCTGTTCTAAAAACGCAGCAATGTTTACTAGTCCCCTCCCCCCTCCTCCCCTCCCACAAACACACCTCCCTCAGTTGAAGAAAACCCAGAGGGCTTCCTGGACTGGAGGCGGCGGGGAGAGAACAGGGAACAACACGGCCACATCTCCTGGGTCATGGATGAGACAAAGTTCCGGGGACAGTACTTACGTAAGGCATAAAAGAATAGCAGCTGTATGTGTCTGTTAGTGCAGTCTACACAAGGTGGGTATATATTTTTTTGAAGGTGGACTTGTGTAGCAGCTGTGTACACCAAGTCACCTGACCTCTGTTGCTATATATGTTCCGATTGTTTTCCGGTGACATAATACACACATTCAGCACATTCCAAACTGTACACTGCACAATCCGATTCCAGACGGCTGGCCTGGAGTTCGAGAGCTAAATATGCATTCACTTGTAGTGCTTATTGAATTACAAGTTACAGCCTGTATGAGCCATGAACTCCCCAGCCTAGGCTCTCTCAACTCAGTGATGCAGGACATTTTATATCATTGAGTTGGGGTTCTGTATCATTGAGACGGGAGAGCCTGGGAACCCACACTGATTAGAGAAGCGCTGAAGTTATGATGTCAAACTAGTCTTCTGAGAGCTGTCCAAAAGAGGGAGAAAAACCAGAAAGCGCTCCAATAAAATTATCAAGAACTTGACTCCAAATCCCTGTCCCTCTCCTCCTCCTCCTCCTCCCAGGGGCTGCCATGGAAGTCTACTTCTGCTTCTACAGTCACACCAACCTCCTCCTGGCCAAGAGCTCGCCCCTCTTAGTGGTGAACCCGGTGGCTAGCCCGCACAGCCTTAATCCATTACTGACTCTGCCCAGCAACAGTTTGGCCCCTCATGAGGTCCTGGAGCCGTTCCAGATTAAAGTGTTCGGTAAGTGTGTCATGTGATTATCAGGTATATTCATGTGACTTTTACTCTTACTTGAGGGAATTGGTAATTTATTTTTTCTTCTTTGGTTACTGTCACATTAGTTTGTGCAAAAGGGAAAATTGGCATGCGTGGGGGGTGGGGTGGGGAGGGGGTACATGCCCTTGGTGTCCCCAGTTGTGCTGAGCAAAGTTGCTATCTGTGGTGTCAATCTCATGGTGGGTGGTTCGATCTGACTATTGGCGTTACGTAACCGGAAGTGTCCTTCTCGACATAGTTACTTACTACCAGACAGAACAGACTTTTGTCTTGTGCTTCCAGTACTCTTACCCCCACAATGGATAAAGTCCCCTAATTTATTAGTCTGTCTGTGAGAACGTCCAGTCACTAGACTAGCCTTATTCTCAGGCTCTAGGAACGAGGCTAGGCAGAGGACATGAGCAACAAAAGGAGAAGCTCAACCCTCCCAAGGGGGGCTTCTCCTACTTTATTATGTCAAGTTCATTCTCAAGTTCCAGAGATCATATAGAGATAATATCTGTTGCATAGATCAGGTGTATAAGGCCATCTGCCACCATTATATATCAGTTTGAGGTTCAAGGTTCAGGTTCCATATCTGTGTACAATATATCAAGGAGGCACTCCTGGCCTCCACTCTGCTATTCTAAAACTCTCATATTTATTACCTTTGTAATTTTTTCTCGTTTTGGTTATGGGTCTGGCTTCCATTATATCCAGAATTCATGGCATGACGGAAGGTTAACTGATGGAATGTTAAACAACTGACTGTAATGAATAACTCAATTTGAGCTGCCTCCCTTCAGTCATGATCAGTGATGCCCATAGCCGCTAGTTATTGGGAAGTTACCATAAATCCGTTCCAGATTAAAGTGTTTTGTAATGTGTCATGTGATAATCAGATGTGGTCGCATGAGTTCTACTTACATGAGGGAATCAACTAGCCTCGTGCCCAGGCCTCCCCTCGCAGTTTTTTTTCATGGCCATGGTAAAAACGCAGGGCTACAAAAATAAATTTGCGAGGGGAGCTGGGCACAATGCTAGGTGGTCACAAAGTGCCTTGCTGGGTGCACTTCTCTTATTGCTGCTGTTGTCAGCGGGTGCTAATCCGTCAAGTTGATTAATTTGCCTTTGTGTATAGTAGTACAGTTTGTATCTCAGTTAAATTTTTAATGAAAGGACTTCTGCATGTAACAAACTATTGTGTTTTCGAATTTGAGATATCATCCACCTAACATCTTATCAGACTTACTAGTTAGCAAAATTGATGCTGGATTTAGTGAGTTTGATTAGTACAAGCCAAAAGGAGATGCTCAACTCTCCCAAGAGTGAGCCTCTCCAATTCTCTTTAGTTTTTAGTTCACAGGCAAGTGGCTCTGGCTCTGGCTCTGCTCTGTCTGAGTCTGAGTCTGAGATATCAAGGGTGGTGGTGTCTGTGACTTCTTACCCACCATCCAGTTACTCTTCTTAAACTTGCGTATTTATCACCTTTGTAATTTTTTCTCTTTTTGGTTATGGGTCTGGCCGCATTCATCACGAATTCATTATGTGAGTATTGATTACTAACCATGAATGAATATACTAATTCAAGTTGCCGCTCCGCTCCGTATTTGTAACTACACTACAGTTGGTAACTGAAAATGAAGTAACAGCACTTACCAAGTACATGAGAACTTACTCTTTCCTTGATGTAGAATCCGTTGCATATTATATAAATGTCCATTACGGACAATATTTTAATAGTATCATTGTCTAAAAGCTACAATCTGATTGGAGCTTGGGAATTCCGAAGCGGAAAGATGTCTATGACAAGAAATTTCATTTATAACACAATGTATGCACCAGACTAGACTACACAAAGGCTCCTTTCTCTACTCCTCTCCCAATACAGAAGCTAGCATTCTTTTTTTGTGAGGAGTGATGGGTACTGCTATTATGGAGGCCTATGACTGTCTTAGTTACATTCTGTCTGCCAATGGGTCTTGTAGGTGCATGTACTGCAAGCCAAAAGGAAAGCGCCCCACCCTACAAAGAGGGAGCTTTCTCCTTTATGTTTGCTGGCCATGATACACATCATTCTGGCTCAGGGTGGACTGCCTCCACCTTTGGGGGGGTGGACTGCCTCCTGGACTGCCTCCACCTTTGGGGGGTTGCTCATTCATTCCGGGATATGATCCCTCAGATGGCAGCCTCCACCATTACATTCTAAACCTTTGCATTTATTACCTTTGTGATTTTTTCCCATTTTGATTATGGGTCTGACTTTTGTAACGTCATGAATTTGTGACATGTGGGAGGTTAATGATAAACATAACCAAATACAGTGGTTGCCCATTTATAGCTAATCATAGTATTAGGTGACTATGGTGTGACACACTAATCAAACAGCCTCGCTCCCAGGTTCTCCCACAAATGAAAATAAAAACAAGCTCATTTGTTGTTGTTTGCTTCTAAATAAATTACTCTTTTAACTACCAGGTAACAAAGATGAAACTAACACACACACACCCAATCATTGACACCCATGCCTGCTGTACTAAATACAAATATTTTAGTGATTGACCTCACTATCCCCTGCATGTGTCTACTGACCTCACTATCCCCTGCATGTGTCTACTGCACTGGTCTCATCCACTGGCCTCCACTTTTATAATCTGAAACTCTCATCTTTCTTCAGTTTGATTATGGGCCTGGCATTCGGGACGCACCAAAGACTAACTAACCCTAATGAATAACTCAACTCAAGCTGTCATAGTACTAGTGCCACCCTATATTCATTATTGGTTAATTAATAATCATGGCTATATTCCTCTGCAGGTGTCTACTGCACTGGTCTCCGTAGCAAGACCTTCGGTCACCCTGACCCCTACCTCAAGCTGCAGCTCACTCACGACCGAGGCTCCCCCAAGCTACCCCATCACAGACAGAAGGCTGTGTCCAGTGTCATCAGTGACTCTGTTTACCCTACGTGGTCCGAGGTGTGTGTGACTGTGTGTGAGGAGAAAATTCATATAAATCTTCATCCCTCCCTCCCTCCCTCCCTCCCTCGCTCCAGTACTTCACCTTCTCTGCCCTCCCCTCTGACGTCCTGGAGGTGGAGGTGAGAGACAAGTTCTCCGCCACTCGCCCCTCCATCAGCCACTTCCTTGGCAAGGTCAGGGTGCCACTGTGCCAGTTCCTCAGGTGGAGGGGAGTGACGTAAGTACATCAGTAAGATCACTAAGTCTATTGATAAACTTACCCCTGAGTCCACCCTTGAGTATAAGCCCACCTCGAGGTAAGTACCTCTGAGTGTGTAGGACCCTTCTCCTTGCCCTCTGATAAATAAATGCTCTATCTGCCTCCCTCATCCTTCTCTCTCTCTCCAGCTCTCTGACCTTTGCCCTCCAGAAGAGGTTGCCTAGCGACCGTGTGACGGGGACCATCTCTCTCTCGGTGCACAATGACCACCTGGAGCTGAGACCTGAGGAAGCAGCTGGTGAGGAGAGATTTACAGCCTTGTAAACGGAGAACTTTACTCTAGTTATCAATTTCCAAGGCTCCGCTCCCTGGAGCATGTAATTTGTAAAACTGTCCTTCTCCATGCCTCCTAGGGGGGGCGTGGCTCCATATGCATCATTTTCTTATCCCCACCAAAACACCTGACATTGTTTATTTAGATATTTTTAATTTCTCATGCCAGAAGCTGCGGAGGATGTGGAACAGCCGTCGCCAGACCTTGCAGCTGGACAGTCGTCACCATCCGTCCTCCCCCCAAATACCCAAGTACCTGTTGTCCACACCCTTTCCTGTGACAGCGTCAGCAGTGAGGAAGACCACACCCCCCTTGTTAGCCTCCAGGGCACCGTACTGTCTGGGTCACAAAGTGATGACATCATCTTGCTGGATATGCACCCTGAGGCTGGGGGCGGGGACACACCCAGAGAAAGTTTAGAAGGTGACCCAAGTTTAGCTGAAAATGCTTCGAGTCCTCCTGATGCATTAAGTGCAGCTGTTGCAGAGAGCCGACAGGATAGTGTTACAGAGAGTATCCAAGAGAATCCAAGCCAGTCTACTATGAGTATTACCAGTGAGGGTGTCCCTGCAATAACTTTCCAATCACATACAGCTGCTCCTGAGAGACAAATGAGGTGTGATAGCTTGAAGTCCTAGGGATTAGCAATATTACCCTAGGGCGTCTTTAAACTGTCAACTTCGTTTTTTACTCTTTTTATTCCAGCCACCCACCAGAACTGAACCAAATTCGACAGACGCTCTGCGGCAGCCGACCAAGGAGAAGCAGCTCATTTCACAGTCGCAGCTCCATTTACGCATCCAGGTCACGTGACAGATCACATGACAGACCACGTGATCTCATCTCCAGCATGGTGGTGCCACAACCCATGTCATCGTCCCAGGATCGCATTCTAGAGGACGTAACCGAGAGCCTACCACCAAGTAAGGATGTACTTCAAAGTCCCCAGCAAAAGCAGGGTTTCATACAGAGGGGGGCACTGGGATTCTCCCCCACTAGAAAGAGTCCCCCCCCCAGAATTTTTGAAGTTTTAATTTTTTTTTGATGCTCAGTAGTTTGTTAGTAGCTAATTTCCAGCATTTTTGGGGCCCCAGAAGAAAACTCAGAGCATGTTAAGTCTCAAAGATTTCCTTTATCTGCCTGAGACTGTTACCATATTGCCCGAGCGAACCAACTAGCTCCATAATGCACTGCCAACTGGTATCTAAATATTACTTTGATAATAGTTTTCAGCCAAGCACCAGACATGGAGCTCTGTTGTTTCCCCTCAGACTGGGAGGTGAGGACAAGTACAGCTGGTCACCCTCTCTACTATGACCACTGCAACAAGGTTGTCATGCTGGATCGGCCGGGCACGCCAGGCACACTTGGAGGTACGGGTTCGCTTCATAACACCCGTTGGATGTAATAGTTTATGACAGAGACTCCATCTCTTTATAATTTTTTTTGTGTTTACAGCTTTGGATGTTCCGAACATCAACAGCTTCCTGAGAAGGTACGTACATGAGTGGTAGCTTTATCCATGGCCCTCACCTGAGGCCTGAGGTGGGCTCTTACCTGAGGTGGGCCCTTACCTGAGGTGGGCCCTTACCTGAGGTGGGCTCTTACATGAGGTGGAGGCTTACCTAAGGTTCCTCAGGTGGACTCTTTATAGAGGCCATGCTGTGTAGTGTGTGCATTATGATTAGGTGCAATTATTTTCGGACATCATCGTTTGCAGGTCAAAACAGAATCTATTTTTCAGACAAGCCAGCCAGCCTCCGACTAGCATCCCTGAGCACCATGCATTGGAGAGAAGCCTGACGATTACGTACAAGTTTCCCTCAGAACGTCCAAAACCAGTTAAACGGGTTAGTCAGCCTCAGGAACAACCTGTCAGCAAGATGATGCCCAGCGGGGACAGCTTGGAATCAGCTGAGAGTGTGAACAGTCACCAAATGAAAAGTGTAGAAGGGGAAGGGGTTATTCAAAATTCCAGCACTGAAGAGGTTAAAACAGAATCTGAAGAAATCAGTCAAGAGGGGGTTAAAAATGAAAATGAGGAGGGTGGTGGCAAAGAGGTTAAAATGGAAACTGTAGAAGAGCACGTACTTTCACGCACAAGAAGTATTGATGAACAACTGAGAGACGTTCCAGCCTTCAAGTTCATCACCAGACCCGACCTCTACAAGTTTGCCAAGGTGATTCACTCCCGACCTCAGTTGTATGATTTATATCTCGTCCTTTCATAATAAGATCCTGATTCACCAGTTGTGGCTGGGGGGGCTCAGTTGATATAGCGTTATTGCACACACACACGCACACACACATACACACACGCACACACAGGATGACGGCAACGAAGCCTTCTTCACTGACCTAGCCGCCCTAGAGCTGATCAACGCCATCCGCAGTGACCACTCCCTCTTCTCCAAATACCAACACAGCTCCAAGCTTGTTCAGGTGCTCAACAGTTTTGCTCGCACAGAGTGCGACCTCCCCACCGGGTGGGAGAGGAAGGTCGACCGCAAGACAGGAAAGGTCAGTAAGGAGGCCAAGTAACATTGTTTTGCTAACCTGGATGACGGACCCCTAGGCAAGAAAGGTTTAGAACTGAAGAGATATCTTTGTGGTCAGTTCCCTCCCTCCCTCTCTCCCTCCCTCCCTCTCTCTCTCCCTCCCTCCCTCCCTCCCTCCCTCTATAGCATGTCTTCGTTGACCACAATTCCCGCCGTACTACCTTCATTGACCCGCGACTTCCCTATCCCGGGAATGACCTCAAGGTGCCCACCTCCCAACACGGTGTCGTGGTGAGTGACTGGCCGTACACCTGGTGTTTTGAGTTTGCTGTATAGAATGCTCCAAGAATATACTGGTAGCGGGTGTGCAGGTAGTGTGCAAGTAGCGTGCAGGTAGTGTGCAAGTAGTGTGCAGGTAGTATGGAAGTAGCGTGCAGGTAGTGTGCAAGTAGTGTGCAAGTAGTGTGCAGGTAGTATGCAAGTAGCGTGCAGGTAGTGTGCAAGTAGTGTGCAAGTAGTGAGTAATGTGCATGATATATCCCACTTTCATATCTTTCTCTTGCAGGCGCGCAGTCGGCCGTATGCCACTGGCAGTGAGCCATTGAGGCAACCACGCCCATCCCCGCCCCCTCCTGTTCCCTCTCGGTCACGCTCCTCACCTACTCCCCCTCCCCCTCCCCCTCGATTCCCTCGTTCACTTACCTCACCCCCTCCCCCTCCCCCTCCACCCCCTCTCCCATTCTACCTTATCTCCTCATCTTCTCCCCCTCCCCCTTTCCCTCTCTCACCCCCTCCCCCTCCCCCTCCCCCCATCCCCTACTCTCGGGAATTTCCCCCACCTCCACCCCCTCTCCCAGCCTACCTATCTTCTCCGCCCCCCGTCCCCTACTCTCGAGAATTCCCCCCTCCCCCACCTCCCCTCCCATCCCACCTTACCTCCTCACCCCCTCCCCCTCCCCCTCCTCCTCCCCCTCCCCCTCCCCCTCCGCCTGTTCCAATCAGTAAGTTATATATGCGCTTGTTATGATAAGGGATAGTATACAAGTAGTATATCATTGATGAGAGATAGTATACAGGTAGTGTATCAATGAGAAGGGATAGTATACAAGTAGTTTATCAATAGTGTCGGCTAGTATCCAAAGTGGAAGTGTCCTTATTATTCAAGTACTTTTTGTTTAGGGAATACACAGTCACTGGAGCATGAAGAACTGAGTAAGTGTCCAGGTTCAATTCCATGGCACTGTAGTCCCATTCCCAAACCATCCTACTCATTGGTTGCAGGTTACAGTGAGAGAGTGGTGGCATTTCTGAGACAGCCAAACATCTTTGCTCTGCTTCGATCCAGATATGACACTACGTTGTCCTTTGACCTCAGGTACAAATACCGCGCTTACATAGGGTCATTGTACTGGCATAATAGCTAACATAAACTTCACTAGAATTGCTACGCTGGAGTGTTAAAAAGTTTCAACTGCTCTTTGGCAGCCTTCCTCAGACAAAAATGGGCCAGGGTTTGTCTAAGGACACCAGAGTGTGTCAAAATATTACCTAAAACTGGTGCATGGCATCCCTTGTCCCTTTCTCTGGATTTCTCCGGGCAAACACTCGGTAAACAATAGTGCTATAAAAGGTGTACCAAGTCGGAAGATAGCGAGCTCTCTGCCTTCTTCTACCTCGGTCCTTGTCCTCCTCACTCAGAGCTGCCATCGAGTCCATCCAGCAGGAGGGCTCTTCCGCCCTGGAGACCATGCAGAGCGAAATGGACTCCCTCTATCTGGATCTCACCATCATTCTCAGGTGGGATTGTTATGTCAGGTGACAATCACATGACCATCACCTGATTCTCATGTGATAGTCACCTGATGTGATGTAACAATCATGTTTGTCATGTGATTATCATGTGACATTGATATGCACTTCTCTCCTTACAGTCTGTTTGAACAAGAGATTGCCCACTGTGCATTCCCATTGGCAAGTCCTACGACCAATCAGACAACAGACGACAATATCCGGTCTCCACCCCGTGCCCCACTTCCTCCCCCACCCCCTCCCCCACCAGCACCCACCCACTACCGCCGCCGCTTGGCATTCCTCCGAAGGGAAGATACTCCCGAGCGCGATGTTCCAGATGTGAACACCGATGACCACACTTGTGAGTTTGCAGCACCCAAACCCAGTGTGTCCTCTGACTACGGGATGTGTCCTCACAATAAGTGAAAGAGGGCGATCAGGGTGTCCTTGAGCAGGCCTTGTAGGTAACATGAAATTTTGGTATTACAGTGTTCTTTATGCTATATGTGATGCAATCATCTGCCATTTCAAGCTCCCTCCCTCCCTCCCTCCCTCCCTCCAGTTATGGATCTGTCCATGAATGAAATATTGGAGTTCTTCCGAGATCCTCAGGTCTACCGCATTGTGCTCTCGAGGTTCAGCGGAGTCTCAGCTCGCCACAGGTGAACCAAACATACCCTTAGCTCCTCCTCCTCCCCCTCACTCTCTCTCTCTATCTCGCTCCCTCCCCTCCCCTTCCCCCTTCCCCTCACTCTCTCTCCCTCTCCCCAGGGCCTACATCCAGTCATTTGTGGACGTCAGTCCTGAGGAGCTGGAGGAGAGGCTCTGGTTGGACGGGGGACTCCGCCGCTTCATCCAGTAAGCTAGCCTCAAACGAGGCTACCAGTAAGCTAGCCTCGAACGAGACTACCAGTAAGCTAGCCTCGAACGAGGCTACCAGTAAGCTAGCCTCAAACGAGGCTACCAGTAAACTAGCCTCAAACGAGGCTACCAGTAAGCTATATAGTTCTCTGGGATCATTGGACTGTTCCAACCCCACAGATTTCAAAAATACATGTATATGGGTCTGAAATTGAAATCTGGGAATGTGACTTAATACATTTAAACCTACCCTACATTGTGACCACTGAGAGCTCATAACATAGTAATCGTACCCCCCCCCCTCCTCATATTATTTGTATGTTTTGCTCTCTGCAGCCGGCTTCGTGATGACATACGGCCAGTGGAGAACACTACTAGTAAGCACCTCATCCACTATAGAGCTCCCTCCCTCCCTCCCCATCCCTCTCACTCCCTCCTCCCCTCCATCCCTCACTCACTCATTCCTCCCTCCCCTTCCCCCCTCATTCCCTCCCTCACCCCCTCACCCCCTCCCCCACCCTCACAGCTGGAGGAGCTGACGTCATCCCAAACATCGTCAACCACAGATGTCAGTTCTTTGTTCGTAGCCTCATTCCCAGTCTCTCCGCTCCAGTGTTTACATCACTTGCAGTACAAAATATAGCACTAAAAATGGTGTAAAAGCTCGAGCAAAGAGACTAGAAATGAGGCTAGTTTGTTGTTTTACAGAGCTATATAAACAACCACTAATCACATACTATATTAGTAACAATACATTTACCCCTATAGATACGAGTGCGATTATTTCCATAATCGCACACTTTTTGTAATCGCATACTTTTTTAGTTGAACAAAGGCTGTAACTGTAGAAACTGTAATGATATGTGATTAATGTGGAATCACATGGATTCTCGTGCCATTTGGGCATAATTGCATTTGCAATTATTCCCAAATCGCACTCAAATCCATGTGATTACCCATACAGATAGAATAGGAGTATAGCAGCTGTCAAGAAGCAGAAACCAAGCCTGATTCCACAGTCTTCTGACCCCTGTTTGATCTCGTGTCATGGCGAAATTCCCCTCTCCTCCCCCCCCCCCCCCCCCAATTTTTATCCACAGTGCAAATAAAAGCTGGGAGGATGGTTGCTTATAGCGAATAGTATACGCTCATCTGTTGATTTTGCTTGTTTGTTTGCAGTTGATGGCATGACGATGCCTCAGATCCTGGAGTTCTTCCGAGGGGCGGAGCAGGAGATGGAGCGGGAGGTGGGTGTGTGGGACCTGCCGCCGGAGGAGTTAGAAGCCCTGCTCCAGGAAGACGAAGAGCTCCGGACACTCGTCCAGTGAGGATCATTATTTAAGTCACCCCTTGTAGAACACATTCCATGCTTGATTGCTAGACAAGTGGAGTTGATTGTGTTTGATTGATTGGTTGACCATTTGATGGACTCCCTACATATCTGTATTGTCCTTACTATTCAAGGATTCCCATACTCTGTATTGTCCTTACTATTCAAGGACTCCCATACTCTGTATTGTCCTTACTATTCAAGGACTCCCATACTCTGTATTGTCCTTATACTGTCCAAAGGCAGTATTGCCATATTATCTTTCTGTTTGTTTTTGCCAGCCAATTCAGGGATGAGATTCTCAGGATACCAGCACGTGAGTAGGAGCACTATAGTCCACTGCATTACATCACTTAGTTTGTATTGTTGTAATTACATCATGCAGTAGTGGAATCCATAGGGAGCAACTTGGTAGGGGTGGGCTCTTATTAAAGGTTTGGTGGTGGGCTCTCATTAAGGGTTTGGTGGTGGGCTCTTATCAAGGGTTTGGTGGTGGGCTCTTATTAAGGGTTCGGTGGTGGGCTCTTATCAAGGGTTTGGTGGTGGGCTCTTATCAAGGGTTTGGTGGTGGGCTCTTATTAAGGGTTCGGTGGTGGGCTCTTATCAAGGGTTTGGTGGTGGGCTCTTATCAAGGGTTTGGTGGTGGGCTCTTATCAAGGGTTTGGTGGTGGGCTCTTATTAAGGGTTCGGTGGTGGGCTCTTATTAAGGGTTCGGTGGTGGGCTCTTATCAGGGGTTTGGTGGTGGGCTCTTATTAAGGGTTCGGTGGTGGGCTCTTATTAAGGATTTGGTGGTGGGCTTTTATTAAGGATTTGGTGGTGGGCTCTTATTAATGTTTCGGTAGTGCATGGGCTCTTATTAAGGGTTTGTAAAGGATTGGGTGATGGATTCTTGCTGTCCCCTCTAATAGGGAAATCTACTGGCCATGTCAAATTTGAGATACTTCATTCAAAAGGTGCCCAACTCCCCTCAGCAGAGAATGGTTACAAAAAAAAACAGGATATGAAGGCACTTAGTTAAATTTATCTTAGTGTCAGTTCCTTCGTGGGCAAGACACATCTTTGACTGCGATGGATGCTTCTTCTCCCCTCCTGCAGTCCCCATGGCGTCGGAGATCAGGGCCTATTTTGGGCAGCTGAATAGCAACTTCAGTCTTACCAGCTCAACTGACTTCTTGGAGCAGCACGCGTGAGAAATCCACTGGCCTCATTCCCAGGCTCCACTCCACTAGCTCACATTACTAGCCTCATTCCCAGGCTCCAGTCCACTCACATTACTAGCCTCATTCCCAGGCTCCAGTCCACTCACGTTGCTAGCCTCATTCCCAGGCTCCATTCTCCAACTTCTGTGTGCAGTGTTGCAAAACAAGCTGGAAAGTGGTGCCTGGGAATGAGAGAATGTGAGTGGTTTGGAGCCTGGGAATGAGAGAATGTGAGTGGTTTGGAGCCAGAGAACAAGTTAAGGCTAGTCATTTGAGTGGACTGGAGCCTGGGAACGGGGCTAGTAATGGGAGTGGACTGGAGGCTAGTAATGGGAGTGAAATGGAGGCTAGTAATGGGAGTGGACTTGAGGCTAGTAATGAGAGTGGAATGGAGGCTAGTAATGGGAGTGGAATGGAACCTGGGAATGAAGCTAGTAATGTGATTAGGAACAAGGCTATGGCCATGTCAGTTGCCCCTAGCTGAGTGACTTTTTTTTGTATTTCTGTTGAAACGCAGCAACAGCCTAGTGTTAATGCCAGGTTTTAAAATTAATGGCATCGGTAAGAGGGTGTGGACAAGGTACAGGGCCAGGGTGGGGGAGGGAGAGGGGGGAGGGGGTCATGAACCTTACTTTAGATGAGATTTGAATGAGTGGCACCTGCTGTAGTCTCTTTCTGTGGCTGTGGGAGTATAATTCTTTTAAGCTGCTGTTCATTTTGCCCCTCTCGGCTGTCTTCCCCAGGATCCAGCTCATAATGGGCCTCAGCAATGCTCTGCTTCAGGAACGTCTGACGCAAGACCCGTTTCTGAGAGGTTTTGTGGAGTAAGTCACATGATAACCACATGGGACTGCATGGCGAATGCATTATTTTGTTGCCATGACTACAGGAGCCATACTGATGACATCATTGCCTTCACTACACGACAGCAGCAACAGCCCGTGACACCAGCAGCGGCCCCACCCCCTCCCCCTTCCATTCCCCCTCGTCCTCCCACACCAGCAAGTGGAGGTACCAGTATACATGTGTATTGTCGGGGAGAGGGGGAAGCTGAGACAACTTAGGGGAGGGGGGGGAGGTTAGAGAGAGAAGCTGAGACCTCTAGGGGGAGGGGGGGGATTAGAGAGAGAAGCTGAGACCACTGGGGGGAGGGGGAGGGGGGGGGGGTTAGAGAGAGAAGCTGAGACCTCTAGGGGGAGGGGGGGGAGGGTTAGAGAGAGAAGCTGAGACCTCTAGGGGGAGGGGGTTAGAGAGAGAAGCTGAGACCTCTGGGGGGAGGGGGAGGGGGAGGGGGGGGGTTAGAGAGAGAAGCTGAGACCTCTGGGGGGGGGAGGAGAGAGAGAGAAGCTGAGACCTCTAGGGGGAGGGGGAGGGGGGGTATTAGAGGAATTTGTGTATACTAGGATAGCTACAACCATTACTGTGGAGGATGAGTGCGGGGGAAGGGTAGAGCATAAGAAAAGGTTGAGCAATAAAGCTAGGTAACATGTCTGCATACTTTTTGGTGGCAGGTGAGCCGTCCCGAAGAGGAAGCACAGCTGCTGAGGACGTAGCCTTCATCGGCAAGCTACAGACGCTGCAGCGGAAGCTGGACAGAAATGGCTACGCTTCTTCCGATTATAGGGAGCAAGTGTAAGTCACAGGATTGTGCAGTTCTTGCTAATTTTTCCATAGAAGGTTTATACACACACGCAAACACATGCACACATACACACATGCACACATACACACACACACACACGCACACACACACACATACATGCACACACACACACACACACACACACACACACACACACACAGCTTCCAGGTCAAGAGAGACTCTCTCCTACAGGATGCCTACAGGTTCATCATGGGCACACCTGCCAAAAAACTGCGGAGACAGAAGTGCAACATCAAATGGGACATGGAGGAGGGGTCAGACAATACCATATATGGCAGTCCCGGGTAGACAACGAACCTTATTCCGTGTGTATTTTGATCACATTACTGTGTTCAATGCGCTGTATCTCTAAACATGTCTGTCTTTTTGGTCGCGGGGCTAATGCATGCTACGTAAAAGCGTCAATATGTGAGGCTTCTACGTAACATCTATGAGCCCCCACCCTTAACAGAAGTTCAGAGACACAGTGCTTTGAACGCAGTGATGTGATTGAGATATATATGCGATGGAATAATGTTTGTTTTCTATCTGTAACTACCACATACTTATCCCCCAGTGCACAGCTTCTTGGCTCTGCAAAATACTCACACAAATGATTTCTCTCTTCTCTAGACTGGACTATGGCGGACCGCAACGAGAGTTTTTCTTCAAACTTTCTCGGCTACTCTTCAACCCGTACTACGGACTCTTTGAGTACTCGGCCCAGGGATCCTATACCATACAGATCAGTCCCCAGTCTGCGCAGATTGAGGACGCTCTCCAGTGGTGGGTGATGTAAAGATGATGTCATTGGCTTGGCCTCCAAAGCCGATATAGAGAACGATGTAATTTCTACACAGTAGCTAATTAGTCTGATATTCAAAGCACATGGGATTATTCTAACCAGGAGCCACCTTGCTGCCCTCATGTACTACTATATTCACTAGATAAGAGGCGAGTATGAAAAGTGGAACAGCTGCCACTTCTTTACTCCAGGTTTCGGTTTGCTGGTCGAGTCATCGGCTACTCCATCATCCAAGGCCACCTTCTGGATGTCTTCTTTGCCCGCCATATTTACAAAGCTTTGCTGAGAAGGTGAGCATGGGCCTCAGAGGTAGAATCACATGGGTGTCACATGACCTCTCAGTAAATCACATGGATGTCACATGATTGGTCATGTGATCCCTCAGGCCCTACACAGTGAGTGATGTTGAGTCCCTGGACCTAGGGTTCTACAACAGCCTGCGGTACGTGCTGGACAGTGACCCCGCCCCCCTTGAACTGACCTTCACAGTGCTAGAGGAATCTTTTGGAGAGGTACGGTTATAGTAAGGCCGGCCTCATACCCATGTAGTTGGAATGGAATAGAACATAGTGGTTTTGGTACAAGGCTACAACAAACTAGCTTCTAGGTCCGATAGCTTTTGCTAACTTGTGTGTCAAATTTATGAGTACCCCATTCGCCTCCAATCCCCCCCCTCCCTCAGATGATTGAGGTGGAGCTGAAGCCTGGAGGTACTCAGGTCGCTGTGACTGAGGAGAACAAGCGAGAGTACGTGGACCTGATGGTGCAGTGGAGACTGGCGAGAGGGGTGGGGAAGCAGACAGAGATGCTCGTGAAGGGACTAAAGGAGATGTTACCGCTGGCCTACCTGGAGCCGTTTGACTCACAGGAGCTGGAGTGGGTGATAGCCGGAACGCCGGAGATCGATATGCGGGACTGGAAGGAGAACACCCTCTACTGGGGAGGTGTGTACCAGGAGCACATTGATGCTAGCCTCATTCCCAGGCCTACCCGCTCCGTGTGTATTACGTAATGCGAGCAAGATCTTCGCTCGCTCACATTACGTAATACGCACGGAGTGGGGAGGCCTGGGAACGAGGCTACATTGATGCTACTGCTTCAAAAGAGCTGTTAACTGCTATCACTGTGGTGAACACGGTATCATGGACAGTTGTGCAGAATTTACCAATTTGAAACTGTCTACGATAATGTAAAGCTACATAGCCACTTTACCAAGCTCCACTTCCCAGTTGTTTTTTTTGTATCATCATTGAAGAAGGCCGGGGGGGGGGGGGTGGAGCCTGGGACCGAGTCCCTCTCATCATAAGTCTATTCCCGATGTCTTTCCACCCTTGGAATCGTCTGTTTCCTATAGCAAGAAACACTTCTTCTTATCCAAACTCTTCTAAATACTACACATGCTCTCCAAATCCTTATTTATGTATGTATGTATCCCACTGTTGCCTAGGTTACCACAAGGACGACAGGGTTATCAAGTGGTTCTGGGACGTGGTGGAAACATTTAGCAATGAACAGAAACTTCGACTTCTGCAGGTAAGCAAACCAGCAAACCAGCTAAAATATCTCCATCGAAGAAACTCTGAATCATATCTAGCCTGTCTCTTAGGTGTTAGTATAAAATTAGTACTTTATACTGTCCCCCTAAAAGCTAGTATACTATGGTATACAGCTAGCTGCTATAGCATACAATAGTATACTATGGTATACAGCTAGCTGCTATAGCAGTATACTATAGCGTACGGTTCATTGAGCATTCGACCACATGATGTATTTCTTTCTTGCAGTTTGTGACTGGCACGTCCAGCATTCCCTTTGAGGGCTTCAAGGCCTTACGGGGCTCCAGCTCACTGCAGATGTTCACCATTGACTCTCTGAGTGGGCCACAAATGTCTCTACCCATGTACGTGTGCCACCATATCAGATACTATAGCACACATAACATACTATGGCAGCTATGTATGGGTTTGATCGTGGCTGGCAAGCTCTATGAGCCCGAAGGGTGAATAGAGTGTGTCAGCCGTGATCAAACCTACTTGGTACGTGGGTGGAGTAGAGGATGTGGGCTAACTATGACAGCATGTAGTCTGTGTTCAGCTGAGGTATAAAATCTGTTTCTATGGTAACATGTACCAAAGCAGCTACATAAACTTAACTGATTCATAGTATGTACAGGTCATTACTTTGTTAAAGCCCACACATTCCTGGAATTAGTCGTAAAGTAGAATCATGCACTGTTTAATACTTCAGGCCTCCAGCCCTAACTGCTTTACAAGTTTAGAGTATGTAAGAAACTAAATTTGGCTGCCTGTACATGTTGCCTCGTACCCAGGCCTTCACTAAAAGCTATTAGGGAATGCCTGAGTATGAAGCTATGTAGTAGAGCTACAGTAACTTTGTATGACCATTAGCACTACCAGACAGATCTTGTACCCTGAGTGCAGGCCAACACAGCAGCTTGAATGGAGGTCTAAGTACAGACTAGCCACCCTTATACATTGAGTGTGGCACAGTGCTTGTCAATGGAAGGGGATAGTTAGGTAGCTAGTAGCTGAGCATGCCAACCATGATGTGGGCTAACTATGTGTACAACAGTGTGTAGTCTGTGTTGGGCTGAGATATAAACCTCAGAAAAATCTATTTTTATGATAACACATGTACCAAGCAGGCTTAGAATTCGAAATAGCCTTGTAGCATGCAAATTTCATCTTGCAGCTGCTTCAGAGTCTCCACAGCTGCAAAATACATTCTGGGTGGAAGGCCTGTGTCCAAGGCTACTCTTGTACGTACAGTACTGCATTTGGTATGACACCTGTTTCTCCCCTGCAGTGCTCATACCTGTTTTAACAGGCTGGACCTGCCTCGCTATAGCTCCCTTCAGCAGCTAAGAGAGAAACTCACCCAAGCTATTGAAGAGTGTGAATCTTTTGAAAATGCGTAACAGTTTAGTGATGCAGATTTTTAATATATTTTAGCCGTTTTCTGTACAATTATATTCATGACTTGTATTGAAGACAGAATTTATTGCACATGCGCAGTAGCGTAAAGTAATAGTGACGTAACATAGCTAATGACGTCAGCTATTTACGGAGATGACACAGACGTTCGCAAAGTACACGAGGGTGAAAACAATCACGAACGTGGCAGGTTCTTTGTGAAATCGAACACTTTCGGAGCTCTGCACCCTTAAAAGGAGGACTACAAGAGAACAAGTGTCATCTGTGAACAAGAAAACAGACTTCTCTGAGTCTGCAAACTTCTAAATTCTTATATTTGGACTGAAATATGATGATGACGGCCGTGGGGAGACTTTTTGACCAATACTCTGTTATTTGTGTATTCGGCTCGGTAGTCGGGTGTGTAGTGGTGCCGCTTATTACACAGGTAAGGCTGGACGTCTCACTGTAAAGGAATACGTGCAGCGTGCTTGTAGAAAATCATTATGTCATTAATCCTTGGGGGTAAATTATAGGCTGTTATCACCTAAGGGCTAACGCGCTGGTGGTAATTGGCTTGAAAGGGCAGGTACCGCCGTCTCCATAGATATAGGTGCCTTTCCACTATTGAGATCTCGAACAATACCGTACCAGGGCAGGGGGTGTGTCTAATGAATATCTGATGGCTGTTTGCCAGCCCATAGCTTTGTATGGGGTTGGTACCTGTCTTTGATGTAGGTCTTCTAGGTTTACACAGAGGAAGGCTAATGACAAGAGAAAAAACAAACTAGTGTCTTGTTTTTTTCCCCAAGTTTCTAGCTTGCTGAATCAAGTTGATACACTATTTCTATATTGATGTGGAGGGTTTAGGAGAAGGGGTGGTTATGCATCAGTCTACTTGGTTTCAAACTGGTCCAGCTTCTATTGAGTAGTATCTGCAAACAAGGTTTATCTCTATAGGCAGAAATTGGATGACTGGGGGTGTGTTGAGGGTGTGACTATGAGTAAATAATATAGTGGAACTTTATACTGATGTACCCGTTTGTATATCAACTCCACACAGTCGATGGAGACTCTGATATTCTCCGCTATTGTCATGACCCTGACGGCCAAGACCCTCGGTCAGAGGATCCTTGCCCTGCGTCAGGACACGCCCACCAGGGTAGGTGGAGCCTCACTGATGTATTACTGTACTAACGTATAATAAGGGCTGCTTATATTACCACTGTAGTCCCCGAGTGTAAACCAGCAGGCTAAGGACTCGGATTTTAGTCGAGGATAGGCTTTGTTGAGGAGTCACTCCCTTGTTTTTCTTTAGAGGAGTGAGCCTGGGACCGAAGTTAGGCTGACAGTGGGAGGGAAATAAAACAATTTACTGCCTACCCCTTTTGACTGTCTGGTTAAAAACTACAATGCTGTCATTAATCTTGCCTTGTAGGATGACGCTACCCGTCGGAGCAAAGACAAAGACCCAGCACATGAGAAGAAAGCAAAACGTAAAAAGACTGTCCAAGCTCAGGTGAGACATCATACAGTGCGTGTAGTGATACATATGTAATACGTTTACGCAGCACCATTATAGGGAAGTTCCACTGACATCACACACACGCATTGCACATTCAAGTGCAGTTGCATTAGGAGGAAACACATCCACTGTTATGCAGTGTGTAAATAAGCCATCCCCTGGTAGGCCTCATGTACATGCCTGTAGCCCCAGGTAGGCCAGATGTACAGGCCTTCAGCCCAGGTGGGCCACAAAGGATTGAAGGAGTAGTACCTCTGTGGCTTCTCTTTAGAGTTCATCTTACCATGCACCAGGTGTACTAGATCGGTGCTTCCAAAGAAGCCCGACTGTTTCTCTGATACCTGTGCTCTAGCAAATCTCTGTGTACGTTACCAGAACTAGGACATGCATGTGGACCTCGGGACGAAGGTTAAACGTAATTCTATACTGCACAGATCACACGTTTGTAGCTGTACACACACACACATACACACACACACACAAGCCAACTTGCTGTTGTAAGCTCATCTGCAAATTAGCCCCATTTCCGGCTCTCTCTCCAGCCACATTATCATGCCATGAGTGATGATACACTCAAAGGCTGTGGTGTGTGTTACTATTAACTTTTTTGGTGAAGTAACTGGGGTTTCAGCTGTAGTCAAAACTCCATTGGAGAAAGGAACAACATGGTGTCTAAATGCATTGTTTACATTGCAACCACAGAGTTCACATGTTATTGCACATGTTTATGGGACGTTTGCCTGTATAAACTGGTATGTTTGCTTCTGAGCACAACTGACAACTGTATAGTGCGGACATTTTGCACAGAGTACATAATGGGTAGACTACAGTGTCATTACAGTTGGAATTGGCCAGGTCCTATATATTAGCAAGCCCTACTTCTGCTAGCGGGTTTGGTAGCTATTGCCTACTGTTCCTCTGCTTCAGGAGCTCCAGTAGCTCAGTGAGTAACTAGGTCAACCCCCAATTTGTTGGCTGTTTTTTGGGGGGTGTTCCTCCCTGTCCTGGTAATGCATCTAAGCATAATAGACAAAGGGGTTGAAAGCGATTCTTACAAAATTACCGACCACTCCTGGTATTCAGGTGCATTGTAAGGACAACCAGTAACTCAATTACAGTTTCCATGCATGTACCTCCACACTCATCCATATCCTTCCCCACCCACACATTGACACTGACCGTAGCCCGTTCTGAGCACGGACCTCCAACATCGCAGACTTGAAGACATCAAGAAACAGGAAGAAATGCGACAGGCAGAAAAGGTACCAATCCCTGAGCACAATCACTGGGCTATAATAATTACGAAAACTATTGGGAAAGATGCTAGCCACCCAAGTTTGGGGCTGAAAGCATTCTCTATGCTGGAGTTACCCTTGCCCTCCAGTACACACCGGCTGGAGGGCAAGGGATGGTCTCCAGCAATACGTATCTTTGAGCTATAACTCACACACTGAGAACTTTCAGTATGTGTTCCAAATATGGAATTTGTAATATGGGCCATGCTAGCAAGCCACCTTTGAGGGCTATCGCTATAAATTCCATATATGGAATACATGTATTTGATGGAGCATAGTTTCTTTTTTGGCATCATACACATGTGTGTGTCTGCCTACCACACACGTTTGTATTGGAGAAGATGGGGGTCCCATTCTGGGGTCAATGAGCTGTGGAACCACAAAGCTCAGTGGTGTCGCTGTGCCAACCATCAGCACATGCATAATCTGTCTCATCATTGGGCTGAATATGGCAGCCCCCGGGTAGAAATCATATATTATTCCATCGCTTATATCAATCGTATTGCTGTGTTCGAAGCGCTGTATCTCTTAACTTCTGGTAAGGATTATTGCCACACTTCACTTGGTTAACTGTATTTTATACTTAGTGCCTTGCATCCAAAAGGCTAGAACGGGAAGCGAGGCAACTAATCGTGTTGCATGGAGAGTCAGTGTATGTATGTATGTAAGTACTGCTACAGGAATGCAATTATTGCAAACATATTTCCTGTGGGCGTGGCATTGCTTGCACATGCAGTGTACTAGGGAGCATGTGCATGCACTACGATGGAGTCGCCTGCATTGAGGTGGCGGCAAATAGGGAGCAGTAACACAGAAGTAGTGATAGCAGAGAGAGGAGGGAACATCGGCGGGAGGTTCATCGACAGTGAGAGAGGCTGATTAGCCAACTGGAAAGTGATGACTGCTATTCTCAAAGCCTCGGACTGGCTGAAAGCGTTGACGACCAGCTTAACAGGGTAATGCCACTCGATTCCCACGAGGCCCTCTGAATGGAATACCATGTATGCACTAGTATATTAGCTCTAGGGGCAGTGAACTTTATACCTACCAGTTGCTTTCCAATAATGCTGAGTGTCCTATTCCTAATTAGCACTAATGGAAAAAGCGTAGCAGGGAAGCCCTTGGCATCTGGACGCAGTTCTAATCAATCTCTTAGTACTGAGTTTTAATGGCTGCACAACTGATGTATCGTTTACCTTATATGGTAAGCAAAGCCATGCACACCTGTCTTGGCCAATGCTGTATCTGCCACAGTTTAGCCTTGTTTCCAAGCCAACCGACAGTGTAGGAGCACTCGAGAGTGAACACGTGGCTGTACCATGACATTGTATATGTATTATTCTCATTCGGGATTTTTGGTAGGAACATTTGTGTGATCCATGTGAAATATCCCCTAGGGGGGTGTTGGGGTACTGTAGATGATTTCAGGTTGGTTTTGGGACATCCAAAGGTGGCTACACTAGTTGGAACTCTGGGGAGGAAATTCCAAGTGGTGTAGTTTCCCTCTGTTTAGGAACAATTCTTGAAAGGAAATCTGTGAGATCTGTGAGAAATGTCCTCTAGGAGGGTGGGTATTGAGGTATGTCACCTAGGTGATTTCGGGTTACTTTTGGGGCACTCGAAGTTGGCTACATTTTCTTCTGTTTATGAATAATCTTTGAAAGGTTATTCTTTTATTGTTTACACAGTGTATTATGTTGTGTATACAGTGTATTGTGTGTTTAGTGCTGACGGTACTCTAGACATTACGCAATGCACAGTAGGTGACAGTGTACTATGCCCCGCAGGAACGTCGAGTTGAAGAGAAGAAAGAGAAACGTGCTCGCAAAAAGGAAGAGAGGAGTAAACGAAAGGAGGAGGAAAAACGGGAAAAAGAGGTTGGCTTTAATTGGAATTCTAATAAGATTACATCATTGTTTATAGGCTTACTGTGTGCTGGCATTCACATGACTCATCCCCCTCCAGCGAGAGGAACAGCTCCACCGCGAGCGCCAGGAGCAGCGGGCCCAAAAGAAACAGGAAAGGGAGAGAAAAACTGTCAGCATTCACTTCCCCATCGTTGAGAGTGTGAGTCACGAAGTAACTGACACCAGATACTCGTTAGACCATTTTCAGTGGGTGCGGTTTCCTTGGGTTGTTTCTGGAGATGCCATTAGATGATGCCTCATTCCATACACAGATCCTGGCCTCATTGTCCATACCCAGATCCTGGCCTCTTTCCATACCCAGATTCTATCCTCATTCTCCATACCCAGATCCTAGCCTCAATCTCAGGCCTTCTATACCCAGATCCCATCATGAAAACATACTGGCTTGGGTATGATGTCTCTACTGGACATTTCTCCCCATTGACATGAAATCACACACACACACACACAGCTCTCACAGATCGAGTCCCTCTCCCACCAGCGTCCCATCCAGCATGAGCGAAAGCACTCCTCCTCCTCCTCTGCTAGCACCTCCTCCACACGCTCACACTCACACCCCCACAGGAACAGGCACTCGCACAGGCAGCCACTACGAGCCTCCAGTGACCCTCTCCTGGCGTCCCCTCCCTCTCCAACCTATCACAACTCTCATCCCTCCCTGGCACAAACACCCCCTCCCACTAGAGCATGGATGGCACCGTCAATACCGCAGGTGGTTTTCCAATTATTGCACATCACACTGCTATGACTGAGACATAGATAGGCAGGGAAGCTTGTTAGCCTTGTCCCCATGCGCTCCCAAAATGGGGGAGACCCTGCTATCTTGTTCTCACGTGAGTGGCATTCAGGGTAGAAAGGACTAAAGTGTGCATAGGCGAGCACAGTTGTAGTTCTCAGACAGCGAGGAAAGACTGAGCACTGAAGTAGTGTCACTGGCAAAAGGTAGAGAAATATGGCCGTCTGTCGATTGGTCCCCCACCTATGTCAGCTGTTATTTACAAGGGGAGAGCCTGGGGACAAGGCTGTCGCCCTATATGGTGGCCACCTCTAGCATACTTTTTAGACCCAGTTTCTTTATATGGGGGGAAAGAGAGGGGGGGGGGGTGGTGTTAGAAAACATTTGCCTTCTTGTATCAACATGCTCATTCGCCCTTAGGCTCCTCTCACCTGGCCGTTGACAGCAAATGACAGCAACCTCCAACCCATGCAAAGAGTGAACTCGGACTCTTCATGTCACTTGCAACCCCAGCAGCAGCTATTTGGAAATGGTATGCAGTATCCGAACCCTACTTGGTTTGCCCAGGCCCCTCCCCCTGGAGCATTGTGGCCCCAGGGGGCAGCCTTGGTACACCCAGAACTGGTAGAATCTTCTCAGCAGCAGCAGGTGGCTTGGGTACCTGCTACCATGGCAACCACTCCCTTGGACATGCTACGCTATGTCAGTATGAACAGTGTCTTGAGCACCATCAATGGAGGAGACGCCAGTGGACTGTACGCAGGGGATTTTCCCCAAGTTGGCAACGAGGGCTATTACTCACTGTTTAGCAATACTGGGCAGTCTCCGTTTGGTACCGCCCTCCTCCCCTCCAGTACCGGCAACACTAATCCCGATCCCAGTCCAAGCTCTAATGCTGACCTGGAACCGGAACCTGATTTGGAAAGTATGGAGCCTGTCAAGCCAGATTCTCCCAGCAGGGAGTGCGATGACTGGCCCTCACTGTGACTCTCTTATTGCACAGCTGGGCCACGCTTTGACCACATACAAGCGTGACCCTACCAAGACTTGAATACTCTCATATCCATGTTGTATGTTTTGTGAACCCTCTGTATAGCAGAACGTTTGCCCTTTTGGAAGCGCTTTTATGATTTAGCAGGTTGTGAACTTTATAGGAATAATTTATGATGTTTCATGACTATTCCTCTATCATTGACTCGAGAGCGCATAAAAAAACTTTCCCCGCACTACAGGTTAATAACGGGGGGCGGGGAAAGTTTATTTATGCACCCTTGACTAGGACCGGTTTGCAGGTCGCAAGTTTAAAAACGCAATCAGTCGAACCGCCACCGTACGCGCACGTGAAATTTTATTTGCAACGGAAGTGGGTGTAACCAGCACAATGACGTACGTGTGCAGGAAGCGCAATCTTTTTACTACGCCTCCCAAGGCCACGCCAACTCGACATGGTTATTACCAGGGCTGCCTCGCGTACAAGATTATATAGATCTTTTTTATCCTAAAATTTACATGTACTATCAGACCACTACAGTTCAATTTCGCCAAAATCTGTTTTCTGGTATTCAACATTGTCCCTCTTGAGGTGACGGATCAACCACGGTCCATACCTACCATATGGGGGAGTTTCTTCTTCCATACCAACGGCTCTGAAATACTTGTTCATATCACCTCGATAGCATGGCTCGTAAAAAAAAGGAAGTGAATATCGCCATTCACCCATGTATATCACCCGATGCTTCGTTGCTTTGAGACGGTTTTTGGACATCTTTGCAAGTATCTCCCCGATATTTACGACAAGGGAGTTGGGACGAGGTTCCACATAAGCCCACTTTCCTTCCTTGGTTAGGATTTGCAGACCACGGTGATGGAAAGTTGACAGAAAGGTAAGGAAAACTCCATCGACATGTTCGTTGCACTGCAGCACTAAGTCTCCATCTTTGGACTCAGGAGGCGGCTCTTCCTTACGAGGGGGGTAACTTATGAGACGAAGAGTAGAGAGTGGCTTAGTGAGGAACAACTCGTCAAACGTGTTCTCATCCCTACCCAATCCAAGGGCAATCAGTCGTGTAACCTCAAGTGCTGTTCTGTCCATGTTTGTATAATATTTAGTCATGATCTGACGAAAAGGAACAGTTGCATCTTCAACGGGCCACTGGTTTGTCTCATAAAGAACTATCTTTTTAACATCCGGATCATCAGGATCTAGCTCTTCTGTAATCTCAAAACCCTCTTTGTGTGACGAGGCGCCTTCCTCAGCAGGAAAGTATCCCCGATAGACGTGCTTGCTTTTTGGATTCCATGTGATTGTAGTAACGTCTTTCTTCCTCTCCTCCGGGAGGTTGAAGAACCATTCTGTCGCGCGGTACAGCTCATCGGGGTTAAATCCTTCCACGTTGTCCAAGAACAAGAACCCCACGTCTTCTAGGGCTCGTACCAGCTGTGTGGCCGTCTCCTGGCGATCGCTCTTCGCCCTAGAGATGTCCACAGTCGGCATTGCGCGTGGCAACAAAGCTAGCATACCCGTAGGTTGGAGCATGTACTCCGCGTGGTCTGCAGAACTAGCCTCGCCGACTGCGTGGCCTGGGAACGAGGAGGCTGTGCAGAAACTAGAGCTGTAGCTAATAATGCTGTATCTCGTGTTACCCGTTTTTATTTATGTGCCTGGTTCTCTCACCCCCGTCCAGTCATTGCAAGACTGCAAGAATTCCTACGGTCGCCGCTCTACCGCCAGAGCACAGCTTATCCCAGCCACAAGCACAGTAACTGTTCATCCCACATCCCAGCCACAACTACAGCTCATCCCACATCCCAGCCACAACCACAGCTACCATCCTACCAAGCACAGGTCAGCACAACAGGAAAATGTGAGAGAATGTGCATGAATGTGTGTATAAAAGTACAGGTGCATGGTGCCATGCGTGGCACGTGAGCAAACGAAAAACTGCATGCACTCAGCACTGGTCCATGATCCAGAGAACGCAACGGTGTTAAAAGTGCTGGGTATACTACATGTACATGCGCATATATGCAGGTGCATGACATAATGTACACTATTGTGCATGATGTGCACGTTTGACATTGTGCATGAGCGATGCGCAA
Organism: Phakellia ventilabrum; assembly: GCA_963921505.1. Taxonomy (NCBI): domain Eukaryota; kingdom Metazoa; phylum Porifera; class Demospongiae; order Axinellida; family Axinellidae; genus Phakellia; species Phakellia ventilabrum. The sequence continues at coordinate 474,376 of OY997396.1, read as the reverse complement.
AATTTATATAATACATGAGATATGGCTAGAATAGGTAGATTATACTATACTATATTATACTATACTATACTAACAGCTAGTATTACTGGAAACTATACTGTTTACAAAACAAAACAAAACACAAACAAAAAACAACAAAAAACAGACAGTTAGTTATGCAGGGACGTCCCACAAGGTGGGCATGGTATAATGATATTGTGTTATTATAATAAATGTTTGACATTGTGCATGAGCGATCCGCACATTAGAAGGTGAATTTCGCCAAAATCTGTTTTCTGGTATTCAACATTGTCCCTCTTGAGGTGACGGATCAACCACGGTCCATACCTATCATATGGGGGAGTTTCTTCTTCCATACCAACGGCTCTGAAATACTTGTTCATATCACCTCGATAGCATGGCTCGTAAAAAAAAGGAAGTGAATATCGCCATTCACCCATGTATATCACCCGATGCTTCGTTGCTTTGAGACGGTTTTTGGACATCTTTGCAAGTATCTCCCCGATATTTACGACAAGGGAGTTGGGACGAGGTTCCACATAAGCCCACTTTCCTTCCTTGGTTAGGATTTGCAGACCACGGTGATGGAAAGTTGACAGAAAGGTAAGGAAAACTCCATCGACATGTTCGTTGCACTGCAGCACTAAGTCTCCATCTTTGGACTCAGGAGGCGGCTCTTCCTTACGAGGGGGGTAACTTATGAGACGAAGAGTAGAGAGTGGCTTAGTGAGGAACAACTCGTCAAACGTGTTCTCATCCCTACCCAATCCAAGGGCAATCAGTCGTGTAACCTCAAGTGCTGTTCTGTCCATGTTTGTATAATATTTAGTCATGATCTGACGAAAAGGAACAGTTGCATCTTCAACGGGCCACTGGTTTGTCTCATAAAGAACTATCTTTTTAACATCCGGATCATCAGGATCTAGCTCTTCTGTAATCTCAAAACCCTCTTTGTGTGACGAGGCGCCTTCCTCAGCAGGAAAGTATCCCCGATAGACGTGCTTGCTTTTCGGATTCCACGTGACTGTAGAAACGTCTTTCTTCCTCTCCTCCGGGAGGTTGAAGAACCGTACTGTCGCGCGGTACAGCTCATCGGGGTCAAATCCCTCCACGTTGTCCAAGAACAAGAACCCCACGTCTTCCAGGGCTCGTACCAGCTGTGTGGCCGTCTCCTGGCGATCGCTCTTCGCCCTGGAGATGTCTACAGTCGGAATGGAGGAGCTAGTGGTCATACTCACGTACTTGCAAAACGCCGCGGCAATTACCAGCCCTGCCCCTAGTCTTCAATTTTTTATGACAAAGATGCCTAATAATTAGATAAGTCAGCTTCTGGAATTTCCCCAAAAATAGAGTTCTGAGTTTGCTTAAACCCGGACACTGTATAATATTATTAAAATGCAACTCATTGTGTAAATATAAAGACACATGTACTGTCTCATAGGCCAGATTATTGCATGTGGTGGGACGTAAAAATATCTATCTATCTATCATAAAAATAACTACAGTTCAATTTCGCCAAAATCTGTATGCTGGTATTCAACATTGTCCCTCTTGAGGTGACGGATCAACCACGGTCCATACCTACCATATGGGGGAGTTTCTTCTTCCATACCCACGGCTCTGAAATGCTTGTTCATATCACCTCGATAGCATGGCTCGTAAAAGAATGGAACTGAGTATCGCCATTCACCCATGTATATCACCCGATGCTTTGTTGCTTTGAGACGGTTTCCAGACATCTTTGCAAGTATCTCCCCGATATTTACGACAAGGGAGTTGGGACGAGGTTCCACAAAAACCCACTTTCCTTCCTTGGTTAGGATTTGCAGACCACGGTGATGGAAAGTTGCCAGAAAGGTGAGGAAAACTGAGTCGGTGTGTTCGTTGCACTGCAGCACTAAGTCTCCATCTTTGGACTCAGGAGGTGGCTCTTCCTTACGAGGGGGGTAGCTCAGGAGACGAAGAGTAGAGAGTGACTTAGTGAGGAACAACTCGTCAAATGCATTCTCATCCATACCTAACCCGAGGGCAATCAGTTGTGTAACCTCAAGCGATGTTTTGTCCATTTGTTCATACCACTTGCTCATAATTTGGTGGAAAGGAATGGTAGCATCCTCAACTGGCCACTGGTTTGTCTCATAGAGAACAATCTTCTTAACATCTGAATCATCAGGACTTAGCTCTCCTCCAAGCTCCAAAGCCTCCTTGTGAGATGATGCGCCTTCCTCGGCCGGAAAGTATCCGCGATAAACGTGCTTGCTTTTTGGATTCCATGTGATTGTAGTAACGTCTTTCTTCCTCTCCTCCGGGAGGTTGAAGAACCATTCTGTCGCGCGGTACAGCTCATCGGGGTTAAATCCTTCCACGTTGTCCAAGAACAAGAACCCCACGTCTTCTAGGGCTCGTACCAGCTGTGTGGCCGTCTCCTGGCGATCGCTCTTCGCCCTAGAGATGTCCACAGTCGGAATGGAAGAGCTAGAGGTCATGCTTGCAAAACGCCAGACTGGAAGCGATATTCATTACGACGGGAACCCGTACCCGTAGTCAGGCGCACGCGCACTGAGGAAGTGCACTCCTCCGTACTGCACTAGCACGGTACATGTACAGTGCTACAGAGCAAGAGAGCAACTTTTCTGATTTTGAGAATAAATGCTCATAAAGTCCAAACCCTTAAGTATTAAAAGATGAACTTTGGAACACATATTCTATAATCTTCTGGGAACATGTCACTTTAATTTTGACGTCTTTATCAATTTTCACTATATGGCTTCGTAGAGCGAAGCGGTTTGAGAAATACGTTAGGCATAGAAAATGAGAATGCTTTATATTTAAGAAACTGTACTGAACCCACTGATAGATATCCATATGCAGTCTGTTTGACCAAAGTAGGAAGTCATAATTGAACTCTGTTCGCTAGATATTATCAAAATGACGTTTTTTGAGAGGCAAATATTATGTTAGGCATAGTGTTTGTTTATTTTTTTGAGTTAAGGAAAAACCCTTGGACAACTATTTTTTGTATTGAAGTTTTATAGCCCCAAATGTAAGGATTTAACTCCTTACTGATCACAAGAGAATGCAAATTTTATTCAATTTTTGGCAATTTTTTCTAAAATCTGCACTACACATGTATGGCTTCTGTATTGGTTATATATGGGACAAATTTTCTTTTGGAAATGGGTAAAAAGTACTTCCTAACTGTTTTTATACATTTGTAAGTGCTGTAAAGCAGTTGTAACCTAGAATTTAAAAAATTGGTCTCTTGCTGTATGTATATAATTTTTGTACAAAGCCACACCCTTTCTAGTCCTGACTGACACTCCCATTGCCAAAACGTCCCGTGACATGTATACATAGCTACATACTCCATTGAGGCAGTTTCTAAACAAGCATAATACTCTCTATACCAACGTATACATAGCTATAGGTAGCTGCTTATGCTCCACCTCAGAGAGACTAAAGCTTGCATGGTGCATGGGCAGTCATGTATAGCTGGTTGTGATTGAAATACTGAGCACCAATTCATTGCACATGCCTGTACATATTGCATGAGAAAACAGCACTATACAGCATGCACAATGTCACTCATTGATTAATTTGTAAATGCATACATAATGCTCGAGTACAGTAGGCAAGTCAATACAAAAGAAAAATGAAAACAAAAAGGCAAAGGACATCCAAATGGAACAAACGAGAAACCAAGACAATGCAGAACAAAGGATAATAAAAGGCAAAATTAAACCAGAAAACAATATACAAGGAAAGAAAAACTTAGGTATTAAATCTCTTGATGCTCCAAAGTACATACATGTAAAGCTAGACAAACGTAACAGTAGCAATTTCTGTTATGCACAGAGATGAGAATAGGCCATCGTTCTTCACATAGCAGCTCTCTTTTTCATCATACAAATAATCTTTTTTGTATTCTACTCCACCTACAACCATCAGCCTATTGCTGGGTAGTACTGCTACTAAGGGGCATCCTCTAGCAGTTGGCATCCTGCTGATCAACTCCCATGTATTGGTTTCCGGGTCATAGGCATGGATGGCTGCGCTGGCTTCTTCATCTGCTTCAATCCCACCTACTGCTAACAGCTGTTCACAGAGAGATACCATAGCTACTCCTACTACAGGTGCCTTAAATTCCTTCCATACCACCTGCGATGACTGAAGTAGTTCGGTGACTAAACACGTCAGTATTGATCGAGTTCGATAATTACACTTTAGCACATAAAGCCTATCTCTACACATTGTATATGCCATACCAGAGTTGAGGGGGTACTGATGTGGTAGACTGCCAGCAGTGAACCACTGTAGAGAGTCGGTGTTCATCACTTCTATGATATATACGTCTTGATCACTGTTAACTCCTCCTGCTACAATCAGTGATGGTGAACTATACACTATTACAGTTCGGCAGCGTTTTGTGGGCATCGGCGGAAAGCTTTCTGACCACTTCATGGAGAATCCGTTTCCAGTTAGGCAAAGGAGACTATTAGTCACATTACTGCGATCTAAACCTACAGAGCCACCAATAGTAGTAAATTTATCATTGATGCTAGCTAGGGAAAAGTGGTAGTAGGGATTGTCTGGCAGATCAATCCATTTATCCATCTTTGAATTATATGCATACACACTTTGACTCGCACTGAAGTAGGCAGTTTGGTTATGTGTACATGTACAAGTACATGTAGAACCATCTGTGGACACCAGAAACACATTCACAGGTGCGATACATTCTGGTGCTTTTCGACATTTTTCCCATCTCAGTCTCAGTTTTGTTCCAGGCCGTTTCTGTTCACTGCCTAACAAGGTTGGACTTGATTGGATGTCCGGTGTGAGTTGCTGAATCGCTGTGGGTTCTACTGCTTCAGCTTGCTCCTGGTTTGTAGCTTCCAGTTTGTGGTGTACCTCCTGAAGTTGCTGAGCCTGTTCTTTGATCAGTTCTTTAAGTTCCCTGATGTGTTGGTCAATCATTTCAACCCTACTTTTCAGATCTAGAATCATCCCTTCTTGATCCTCAAGGCACTCACTGTTGTTTTCAACCTGGCACTGCTGGTCATGAGCTTGCCCATCGTTATATTTTGGTATACCCTTGGACCTTTTCGGCCTTGGTACTGGATACTGACTTTCCTCCCTCCCCCTCCTTCCACTGCCCGTCATGGCTGTCAAGAGGTCAGTAACAGTGTACATTACAATACACTCTGAATACAATAATGCTACAACTGCATGTGTGAGCTTTATTTAGACAAATTATGTGTACGTGTGTGGATACTAAAATATCAGATTCTTGTTAATTACAAAGAGGGAAGCAAGGCAACTAAATACAATTGTGTTGCACGGAGACTCTGCGTTTGTATGTACCGGTATGTGTGAGTAACACTATAGGAATGCAAATATATTTCCTGTGGGGGCGCCATTTGCTTGCACATGCTGTAGAGCCAAAGAAAGGAGAGCATGCGCTACGATGGAGTTGCCTGCAGAGAGGCGGCGGCAATACGTGTGCAGCAACACAGAAGTAGTAGTAGTGAGAAGAGGAGGGAACATCAGCGGGAGGTGCATCAACAGTGGGTAAGGCTAATTCAGCAGCAGGAAAGTGATGACTGCCGTTCTCAGAGCCTCGGACTGCCTGAACAGTCAACTGAGCAGTGTAATGCAACTCGATTCCTGTGAGACCCTCTGCATGGAATACCATGTATGCGCTAGTAGTCTAATAATGGCATAAATTACCTAGCCTCCTTCCCAGTGGCCTGGGAACAAGGCTAACACACAATTTGTAGCATTACAGTATGTAGTATATGAAATAGGATTACTGCAAGTGCCCACTCCTTGGGTTCTACATGTAGTAACATCAATCTCTACTCTGCCAAGGTTTACATAAGTGGCCATACCATATACAAGTTACACAGGTTATGTACGACACCACGACAGTGTGGCATTTTGTTGAAAATGGCAGCTGCTTTGTATAGGCCCCAACAAAGCTACTTCTATAATAATATTATGTGTAGGCACCTACACATGACAGGCAGTCTTTATTTACTAGTCAGTTTCTGTGAATTCCTGACCATTTCAAAACGGGTCGGCCCAATATAGCGGGTCAACCTGTTTCAAAACCAGTCATGCGCGCACTGCATGCTGTGCAAAGCAGGTTAACCGGGTTGGCCTGTTTAAAACAGGTGACCTGGTTTGAAACAGGTTAGATCATAAATCAGTTTGTACATTTAGCTACCTTGTGTGTCAGCTGTCGATTTAGAGCAGTGTTGTTGCTCAAGTGAAGCACCTAGTTGCGATTCCCCAACTGTCCGAGTCTTGAGGGCCTCTACCAGCACCATCCATGTTACCCCCTTACTGGACTCTAGCCAGGCCTTCAGTGCTTCTCTCAGCTGATCACTGGGGTCAGGGACAGGGTACTTTTTCTTAATGCTCTCCAGTGTAGCCACTTCCACGCTAAGCATGAGGCCTATGTTATACCACTTGGCCCGGGCAGGGAACATTGCCTCCTGGACAACACCCAGATCATTAAGGCTGAGCTGTGACTCCATCGCTGTATAAATATGTCGAGTAGGCGTGACCCGGCAGTCATGTGATTTCTTGCCCCCAACAACGCTTAACGATGCTACGTTCTCACGTGAATAACCGTTATTTAAATGGGCGGGACTAACAGCCTGCTTAGATATACATGTAATGATGTTTAATCTATCAGCGCTAGTCCATAGAACTGAGCACTACACTAGTATCATCAGTCTTAGTGCCATCACTCTGCTGTTTAGTAGCTGTTCTGTCCACTTCGTTGGCATGCAGCAGTCTGTCCAACTCCTCTATCCTTGCCTTCTCGTCCTCAATGGCCCCCTCCAGTACAGTAATATCAGCGTCCACCTGTGATGTCTTGGAATACTGGTGCCAGAACCCCAGGAACCAGGACTGGAACGTTTCCTGCAAAGGGCAGCAAAAGTAGTTGTCCGGTTTATTCAAGGTATATATTATAGAACTGTGCTTACCAGATTCCATTCCACTCTGTTCTCATTCTGTACCAGCTCAGGATAGTGCAGCTCGATTGCCTTCCGCTTCCTCCATAGCTCAAATCGATTGTAGAGAAACTGTCCACAGACGCCGCATGCCACCCCACCAGAGCTGGTAAGCAGAATCGACTTCAGACCATGACCTACAGGGTGTATGTTCCATTCCAGGATCAACTACAACATTATCCAACTACAACTGAATGCAGTGATGGTAGAACAAAATGAGAGTTTCAATAACAAAATGTTTTCTAAGAGTTGTTTGTACACTGCAAGTTAAGCCCACATTCAGAGCTATAAAAGTCCAACTCCTCATAGCCTCGTTCCCAGGCTCTCCCCCCTACTGCAAGCAATAAAAGCCGGGCGGAGGCCTGGGAGTATCCTCAGGTATGAGGTACCTGACATGAGACACTTGTCTCTCTAATACTACAGCAAGAACTGATTTACCTTTCACAAAATATTAATAAAATTAATGAAAGAGGAAACTTTTCTCTAAGTATTTCTTCAGTTAATTAAAGAATGAGACATTTATTTTGAAATTTAACAACTTGATTACTCACTGAGGTGCTATCTTTGTAATTATGCCAAATTTAAGCACTGAAAGTAGAAAATTTGGAAGAAAATTAGTAACAAAGACCCACGAGATATAATAGATGCCAGCGCTCCAGTCACACCTCCACTCACGGCACTGCTGAAGTAGTCAGCCCTCTCCTCCAGGAGGATATCTTGTAACCGCTCCACAGTAGGGAGGCGTATCACCTCCTTCGAAGGTAGTGACTGTTGGACAACATGGCGGAGACCTGCGCAGCAAAAACAAGCAACAGACACTTGTAACTCATAAATTGCCTGGTTCTCTCAACTCGACCCTGCCCCTACAGGAAGTAGAGTAGGCGGGGCAAAGAGAGCCTGGCAACGAGGCTAGCAACCAGTTCATACCCAGGAATGCTCCTGAAGCAATAGTGAAGTTGGCTCCAAGTGAGAGAGCATACACATAGGAGGGGAGGTTCCTGTACGCTGATATCCCCCATCCCACCACACCTCCGGCAACCCCTGCAAGGAAGTGATGTCATTTCAAGTAGCCAGTGGTTAACCCTCGTTCCAAGGTTCTCATGAACAGTTCACTATGGTAACTACATGTTTTTCCATTGATAAGTTGGCAGTTCATCAGCCTTGTTCCCAGGCTTTCCTTGTTCAGTTTATATCTCGGAGTTTACTCCCCAATTTTTCTCCACAAATCAGGGTGAAAAAGTCTGGCTACGAGGCTGTAATTTCTCACAGATGGCTCTTGCATGAACAAAGAAAGGCTCTCTCAATACCAACTTCTGCACAAGTCAGCTATAGGTAAGTGCATCACTATCAAGGCAGGGCTATGATATTAAAGTTACCAGCAGCTGCAGAGCACTGCAGTATAGGCCAGACTACTTCTGGATGTTTCTTCAGCTGGGAGTAGACATCGCCACAGGCATAGCCGGCTACTCCTGCAGGAGAAGACTACCATAAAGAAAGCACCACACACTCTTATTAACAAAAATACCTGCAATGAAAAGCTTTCTCCAAGCAATTCGCATGTTTTTATGCTCATTTCAAAATTACTTTTTTCCTTTTTTTTGGAACTTGGTTTGGAGTAATTGTACGCACGGAGGTCATTCGGGTCATCACACTCACCGTAAATGGCGGAGAAGTTGCGCTCGTTGTACCAGCACAGAGTGGAGCTGGAGTCCCCTCATGTAGGGAACAGAGTACCTGCCCTTCAGAGAGCAATGCAGGCAAGCTAATGGCAGCATACAGAGTAGCCTAGCGTTATTTCTAAATACTGCCCACCAACAATGTTTCCTGCAGGGCCCAGACGGTCTGCCAGTGTATCTAAAGGGCAAGCACGACTTAAGACTCTATCGGTAATAATTTATCTATGAATTTGCTGTGTGTTCCGTGTAGATTTGTATCCAGGCCTCCCCTCGTAACTTTGCAGCCATGGTTGTTTTGTTTTTTTCCACAGCTGCAATTTAAACAGCTGTAAGAGGAGGCCTGGGTATGATGCTATAACTCTCTAGTATCTCACGATCGTAGTTATTTAAAATACTGCAACCCACTTTTATGGCTCGTAACAAGAAATAGCCAGAAATTCCTCTATTGCTTCTTCTTTGTCAACCCACCACTGTGCTTTAATTAATACAGAATGATCAATCCAATCTAGCTTAACATGATTTATCAAATGAGTAGATGCTACAAAAGCTTGAAGTTTGTAGCACAAGCTAATTGAAGCTGTACCCACTCTAATAAACACACTGTATTATTTACCGCGAGTGGTGCTCTACAGGGAGATAAAACAAAGTTCTGCTTCTTTGGTTTTAATTAAAGTGGCACATTCATAAGAGTAGATACGTACACATGATTACTGAAGCAGGTTTTTATCCCACTGTATGGCTTCTTCTGCCTAGGGGAGTGATGATCTTCAGTGTGATTGGTCTGGCACTGACTGGCTTTGGCATCTACCAAATGGCCAGTGGCACCATGAAAAAGAAAAACTAGCCAACATTTCACACACTGTCAGTGTTGTTACATGTAGTCTGTTGTACAGTTGCAGTGTCGTAATATTCCTGTGGCATGTATTATTAGCTTTAGCTTCATACAATGCCATATACCTCACAGCTGTGGAGCCCACTCCACCCCCACGACTACATGGTCTGTCTGGGCATAAAACAGATGACGGTGTACAGCGGTAATACTGAAACTGGGCCATGGCTCAAGTGCCTTAGCCAGGGTCCAAAGGTCGCAAGCACATTATTCCAATTAATGCCCATGTACTCAGAAAATATGCATCGTTCCATATACACAAAATATAATACAAAGATAATTAGTATAGCTATCAACACAGCAATGCATGTTTTGGTCAATAATTATTAATTTCTCGATACAGGTAGACGCATGCAAAGCACAGAAGAAAAAAGAATGCCCTATCCGTAATCATTGACTATACAACATAATGCTATGCAAGCAACAATGCCATTACTTATGCTGTTGTTTGAGCTGCGACGACAGCCAATCAAGTCCTTCATAAAGCCCATCACCACTAGTCGCACATGTTGCCTGGATGTACCAGTTGCGATTTCGGAGAGAGTGGAGGCCCAGTTTGTCTGTGATCTCTGCTGCATTCATGGCATTTGGCAAGTCCTAAAGAGAAGAAAGAGAGACCATGTTTATGCGAAGCAATACATAGTTTTTTTTCCTAAGGAGGGGGGCATTTATTAAGGCCAACTACACACCCACAGGGCAGACATATCTACATAAAATCCTAGCAATGTGCCCACACACTGACACATTGCCCAACGAAAAGATAGGTTTTGTGGATGAAGGCAGAACAGTTGTTTTATAACATGGCTGGTACTACATGTTTTCTGTGTCTGTCTTTCTGTCCGTTAGTTAGTTTGCATTTATCACATGCACAAAACTTGTTACTGCAACTACAGACACGAGCATGGTGGAACCTACTTAGGCCCAATACGTCAGCTCAGTTGTGCGTTGCGTAGATGGTCAAAAAATGGTGGTAGCAATGACAATCTTGTTCTTACCTACTTTGACAGATATCAATAGCAGTGGAAAGACGACAAGTCTGCCAGGCAACCTTGTTACGCTCTCTGGATCCCTGTTGCTGTCAATACTTGGCAGACTTGTAGTGTCTTTGCACTTTATGCACCCACCCATCCATACACTTCGATCTCTTAGTAGGTTGGAATGGCCTGAAAGACACTTGTCCTTCTCATAAAGACAGTACAGTTAGCTAGCTCAGCCAGCACATGGCTTTCATTGTGTGGGTATGTTCCTGATATTTAGATGCAAATAACCCTTTCCCGCTATGACGTCACTGGGGGGAAAGTAGGCGCTAAATGAAGAAAATACATGGAAACATGCAGGTTTTTGTGCTTTCATGCAACTTTTATACATAAAAGTACAAACATGTTTGTTCCCATGTATTTAGTGCCCATTTTCCCCCCCATGACATCACAGCTGAGAGATAGACATCCATCTGATGTTGTCGACACACATGATAAGTCAACCAGCCCATTTCTCCTGCTCACTTGTGCAGGGAAGCTGTGAATGCCACTCATAGCACAGTTCAGTGGCGTGGAAAGAAGATGTTTCAAATAAGCAACTGCAACAAAAGTGCTTGCTTCTCTGAAACACTACGTTCCAAACCAAAAAAAGTGACTGAAAAAATAACTACGCCATCCAATAGCATTCTATTTTTGGTCCTACTGTTGTTCGATTACATTGCTATGCTGCGTCAGTTACTCCAAAGGAATTGGTACAGTCAGTGTGTAGCTATAAGACTCATGTGATCTAATGTTTTGGCAACCACATCCTTGTTATGGTCACCATATCCCATTCCCCAGAGGGACCATAGCCAGCTTGTTCCTCATTACTACTACTACTACTACTATATAAACAGTGTCCACCCAAGACCTCTCTCACCCATTGGTGGGAGGGGAGATAAAAGGAGGTGTATTAAGGAATGCCACTGGGAAAGAAGTTCAGATAATGTGTCAGTCACAAGGCTATGTTTCTCCTTAACCACTTCCTGTCATAACTTCCAGGCACCACACACACACACACACACTCACCTGCTTATTGGCGAAGACAAGTAGCGCTGCTTCTCTTAACTCATCCTCATTCAGCATTCTGAACAACTCTTCCCTAGCTTCACCGATTCGCTCTCTATCGTTGCTGTCGACAACGAAGATCAAACCTAGAAACAGAAAGTCCCAAACAGGTTTATCAACTACTATCAACCCCTAACCCCCTGGACTTGGATCACCACTGCTATTACTTCTCTCATCCTTTACACTGCTTATTATAGTCACCGTTGGATACACGCATGTATTTGTGTGCTCTCAATAGAGCAAGCTCACACCAGACACATTGTTACAGTAATGGATTGCTGTGTAGCCACAACAAACTCTTTTCTAATATCTGTAGAGCAAGTCATGTGACTATGTCAGCCACCACTGCCCACTGTTTCACTTTCTGAAACTAACCCAAGCCTCTACCAATGAGGAAAACACTGCAGTAGAGGATTATTTAAATAATGTATCGACACACTACTAGAGAACCACAGCCACTAAATATAACATTAAAATTTTCGTGCCAAAAAGGCCTGTCGCCCTTTCCTTCACCGATGACATAATCAAGTAGGTTTCGGAGGACAAGCCAACAACTGGAGTATAGTGAATCCTGCTAAATCATAGTCGGAGTTATAGAAGTTCCCAAAGCCTGGCATTAGGAAACAATGCTTAATGTCTACGGCTTACTTTTTACTCACACACTACAGCTTAGGTGCTTTGTCCATTGAGCAACGTTCTCACTCCTGTACTGAGCTCCTATCTACTTGTCCTCCAAAATTGTTGTGCCGTGCGTTATATCATAAATAAACGACATTTTGTTAGGTCTCTTTACGTGAATGCAAACTCAGAAGGTACTGCCTCTTCCTCTGCTACCACTGCCCTCCAAAGACACCCACCTTGTGTGTTCTGAAAGTAGTGGCGCCAGAGAGGTCTGATCTTGTCCTGCCCACCTACGTCCCACACTGTGAAACTAATATTCTTGTATTCCACTGTCTCTACATTGAAACCTAGATAAAGAAAGAGGAGATAGGGTGAATTGTAGAAACATAAAGTCTACATACTTTGCAGCATCTAGTAGATAATGCTAGCCACCAGCAGCTGTCTGTGAAATAAATTACAGGGACACTCCTACAGCACAGCTGCCTTAGCTAGTAACAACTACTCCCCCACGTAACCACTGTTCCCTCCTACCTACACCTTCATAAATTCAATTAAATTTGAAATTAGCTATAGCTCCCCACCCCAAAATACACTTGGCCCTCCCGGCTTTCCATCCTTCTCCCTCCCTCACCAATAGTAGGAATAGTTGTAACAATTTCTCCCAGCTTCAGCTTGTAAAGGATGGTGGTCTTTCCCGCTGCATCGAGCCCCACCATCAAAATTCTCATCTCCTTCTTGCCAAAAAGGCTTTTGAAGAGACTCAAAAACTGCCCCATTGTTCTTTCCCTCTCTTGTACTGCCCGGACAGAAAAAGTACTGTTGTCGTGTCTTCTGCCGGGCTATATCAAACCAACTTCCTGCTCAGCGTCTTACCGGCAGTGCTGTACAAAAGCGCATCAAAATGGCCACCGCAATTCTGGCCACGTCACACGTGCCACGCCGCCACCCAGAGAGCGCAAAACGTGCTTCCCTACCTCAGGGGAGTAGGGCATTGAGGGCTAATTTTTGTCAATATTAGCACCCCCTATATGGCAGCCGTCGAGCCATTACCGCACTCGTTACTATTCTTAGAACATCCGCCCGCGGTACCCGCGGTACACGCGGAAACACAGGAAATTGAAACCAAAGCTGTTTGGGAGTTAATTGGTTCATATTAGAATGCACAGGATGTGCCTCGTGCGTAGGTCATGCTGGCATTCTTAGAAGTAGTGGAAGACTTATTCAGGGTTATGCGACACTCTGCAAGTACGGGAAGGCTGCAGAGTTGCTTCGAAATTCTACTTCTCAAACCTGGCTGACGGACGTGTGCAGCTGAGCTGCAGACTAGACATGGGCGTACCGAATGGAGGTGAGTGCGTACCACGTAAATTTAATACTTTTAATAGCCCTAAACTAGGAACAGCTGTTGTACCACGAGTCAAATTTCCGCATAATTTTTCTGCATCGATGAAGCGTTTCAGGTGCTTATGCATACGCCCATCTCTTTGGGGGAGGGGGGGGGGGGGGCTAATATGCATGTACATAATCCACTAGCACTCTTTGATGTACGCGTATTAAACTCTTCCCACCCACAGCGAGTGCAGGTGTCTGTCCTGCCATGGATCCCAATACCAGCCAGTTTCTCTTCATCTCTTCTGAGCACCCTGGCTCCCTCCTGGGAGCCATGAAGGTGCTCCTAGACCGGCAGGAGCTCTGTGATATCACCCTCTGTGCAGGAGAGCAGGAATTTTTGGCACATCGCATTGTGTTGGCCGCCTGTAGCCCTTACTTTAGTGCCATGTTCACAAATGGGCATATTGAGCGAGAGCAGCCTAGGGTCATTCTCAATGGAGTCGATTCTGTCATCTTGGAGAGCCTCATCAATTTCGCCTACACTGCTTCGTTGGAAATCCGTGAGGACAACGTTCAGAATCTCCTAGTGGGTGCAAGTTTACTGCAGCTGATGCCCGTTGTAGAGGCTTGCTGCGAGTTTCTGAAGGTTCGACTTGATCCAGAGAACTGCCTGGGGATGTCTGCATTTGCAGAAATGTACGGATGTGCGAACCTCTACGAGACCAGCTGGAGATTCACTCTTGAGAACTTCCAAGAAGTGGCAAAGACAGAGGAATTCCTGAATATGCCTCCCTCTTACCTCATCGAGCTGATCAAGTCGGAGGACCTGGTAGTGAAGGTTGAGGAAGACGTCTTGGACTGCGTTCTCAGCTGGTTCAAACACGATGAGCTGACACGGAGGGACAATGTTTCCTCTGTGCTCAAGTATGTCAAACTACCCCTGATCCCTTGGCCGTTACTGTGTGAGAAACTCCTCCTAAATAATTCCATCTCCGACGACCCAGACTGCCAGCTGCTCCTTACAAATGCCAAGAATTTCCAGTCCAACCCTGAGTCAGTCGAAAGCTGTACTGACAGCCTGGAGTACTGCCAGTATGTTCCCCGAAAGTCGGTTGGACAGAGTTTGTTCGTGTATGTCGTCGGAGGTGAGGCCAACCCCGGCCGTTTGACAGTCGGCACAGTTGAGCAGTTTGATCCGGCTAAGAACATATGGAGAGAACTGCCTTCTATGGACACGAGCAGAAGAGGGGTTGGAATAGGTCTCCTAAATGGTTTGCTTTATGCCGTGGGAGGATCAGACGGAGTTCATGCCCTTCGCTTGGTTGAGCGCTACGATCCCCACTCCAATAGGTGGTCAAGGGTTGCAGATATGAATGAAGAAAGAAGCAGTGTTGCTGCAGTCGTGATGAATGGCTGTCTCTACGCAGTTGGCGGTTACGATGGCATCATGAGTTGTCTAAAAACTGTAGAAAAGTACGACCCGGTTGCAGACACGTGGACCTACGTTGCCGAGATGAGCATTCCTAGAAGCATGATGTGTGTTGCAGCCCTCAATAACAAGCTGTTTGCTGTAGGGGGGTACGATGGTAGTTCCGATCTGGCATCATGTGAGATGTACGACTCCATCGAGGATTCCTGGGTCCTGATCGAAGAAATGCACTCAAGGAGGTGTATGGCGGGGGTGGGTGTGGTAGGAGGACTGCTGTACGCGGTTGGAGGCTGCGATTGCTCTCAGAGTCTGAACAGTATCGAGGCGTATGATCCTCAAAAGAACCAGTGGACGCTTCTGGCAGAAATGGCCATGCCTCGGAGCGGTCTTGGAGTGGCTATAGTTGGGAGGAAGCTGTATGCTGTCGGCGGGTACACGGGTTCGGACTACTGCTCCAGCGTGGAGTGCTATGACCCGGAGAGCAACACGTGGGGCTATATGGCTAGCATGAGAAGTAGCCGCAGGAGGTTTGGCTGTTGTTCGTGAATCTAATTGGCAAACTAAAATTGTTCTTGTTGAGTTTCAATGATCACAATCAGTTAGTCTCACTGCAACCATTTTTAGTGGGACTATAATACCTTTATACAAAGCTCATACGTATTTATTTTACCTATAATGTTACTTTTTATCAACATCTGAATAATAAAAACAAACTAAGATAGTCTGCAGCGTAACCATATTGCTGCCAGGGCTGGGCTAACCAACCCAAAATCATGTACTGGAATAGTCTCGTGCCCAGACTTTGGCTCCTCGCTAATACTGGAAATGGCAGACTTGAAGTAGAAGTATGCACCCACTATGGTTCTGACCCCTTCAATTATTATCAACTTTTGACGAAGTAAAAGAGCAAAACTAGACATGATGGTGTCAATATATCAGTTGACTTCTGATTACTCCTAGTGTTGTCTGCCCGTTCTTCCTCGTTCTCGAGGCGGTGGTTCACTCTCTGGCCTCTTGGAAGACTGCTGGCTTTCCCCACTGCCACTCTGCTGCTGCCGTTTCATGGCTTTAGTGTCACTAAACGAGCGCTGGTAGTCCAGTTCAAGGGGCGGCGAAAGAGGTTTCCTAGGCCCCTGTCCCTGGGGCCCTCTGTCTCTAAACCTGCCCCCTCTCGGAGTTCTCCAGGGCCCCTCGCCATCGGGTCTCCTCGGCCGTTCCCCCTCCAGCCTCGGTGTCTCGCTCAACCTCCGCCCAGAGCCTCTGCCTCTCCTCTGACCTCTGTTTCCCTGCTGGTTCCTTCCTCTAGGTGAGACTTGGTGGGGCTCATTCCTGCTCACGTCCTGCACATAGCGATCACTAACTCCTTGGAAGTCTCTTCTGGTAAACTGTTCGCTATGATGGCGTCTGTCTTGGTGGTAGGAATAGGGGGACCGCGCCTGAGGTTGCGCCCCAACTGGACCGCTGATAGAGTATTTCAATTGAGGGACTAGCCCTCTTAAGTCTGTTCTATTGCCGGTAGTTCTAGGAGTGCTGCTCCCAGAGCTTGAGTTGGAGCTGTAGGCCGGAGACGCTGGTCTCTGGACTGCACTCTTAATGACAGAAGCTCCACTGATGCCTGGCTTGGCCCACGCCCCCAGCAGAGGGTTTCCGCTATAGGAATATCCAGTTTGCCGTTGCCCATCGGTCAGCTCCACGGCACTGAACGATCGCTTCGGTTTCACCGTCTCCTCACTTGAAATCAACGTCTGTCTCGGCTCCAAAGGAGTTCCAGGAAACTGAGCCCGACTGGCCCAAATTCCGGCCAGTTGTGGCTGGGACTGGGTCGGTGAGGGGAAATCGACCTTACTAAGATGTGGCTGGTTCTGTTCTATCACTGTGCTGACGTCCTCCACTCTGCTCTCGGAAGGGCTGGGCTGCAGCTCCAGTTCGACGGTGATCTCCTCCGTGTACCCTCCTTCCCTCGGGGAGAAGACGTGCTCCGTTCTGTGCGGCGCCTTCACCTTGTCCTAGGAGAAAGGAAGCAGAACTATTCATAGAAGCAGCACATGCAAGTTTCTCTGTCACATGACTGTCACATGGCAAACACACCTTGTAGTATAGTATGCACTCCACCTCGCCGGGGTTGGGCCCCTGCCTCCAGGGGTGGGTCATGAACGGAGGCTGGACCAAGGTCACAAAGTCAGTCGGGATGGACTTGGAAAAAACGAGGTGAACCTCCTGCAAAAGTTCACAGTTCTGGTATCAACTCACACTTTGACTAGAGAAATTAATACCTTACAACACATCAAATGTGATCATCATTGCCTCTTTGACAATCTGTTTGTAGCTTCAAAATCAAATAACAAAAAATTACTCCATAAAAGTTCTGGTTCTCGCTATACTATGAAGAGGGGACTATGCCTATATACACTGGGATAGGCTTGAGGTTAGCCTCAAACCCAGGCCTTCCTTGCTGAGATTTTATCTCACAGCCCCCCCCCCCCCCGACTTTTCTCTACGGCTGTGAGATAAAATCTGGCCGAGGAAGGCCTAGGTTCGAGGCCAGGCTTGAGCCTCAGTCACTTACTCAAAATGTAGCCTTACATATACAATGTGTACTCTGCAAAGAAATTTTTTTTGGCAGCAAATATGTTCCTAGATCAGAGCTGATGTGTGGTGTATGCTCAGCAGGATGTTGCTGAGCTGGCTTCTCATAACTCAATTACCGACACTGCCTACAAAGGGCTTAATAAAGAGAACACTGGTGCTGGACATGGTTTCTGTGTGCGTGCCCTACCTTGACACAGGATGTAGCCAACTGAGAGCCATCCAAGTCCACCAGAAACTTCCACTTGTGGTCCTGAAAACAATACATGTAGTGATTAAAGCTGATGTCCTTCTTATTCAAGGTATATAGACTACTGTAAGTAGAAAATACGGCGGTTTGCTAAATTGGCTGTAGTTATAATCCGAGTTTCATATGGAAGAGGAGGGGGAACCCCCCCAGATGTTTATTAGTAGCTAATTTCCAGCAACCTCAAAAGCACCTAAAATTCAAACATTGCCCATGTGGGCGGAAAAGATGTTGCATGCGGAGTAGAAGCTACATGTAGTAGAGCAAGGAAAGTAGGTAGCCTCATTCCCAGGCTCTTGCGGAGGAGAGAGTAGAGTAGTAGTCCGCAAGAGCCTGGGAACGAGGCTAGGAAAGTAGGCTACCAGGAACACACCTCTTGAGTTGGCCCCTTCCTGCACAGACTACTGAAAATGACAGTTAATTTCTCTGTTGTTGACTCCTGAGGCTTTGGCCGGGGTGAGCTCTAATTAGAGAAAGAATAAATTATATCTGCATTACATCATAGATAAATGACTTAATGATTACATCATTCACTTACTTTGAGGGAGGTGACAAGAATAGGAGGAAAGTGCAGAAGTCTGTGATTTTCCTGTCTGAGTTTCTCTATCTCCTCCTACACAGGGGAAGAGAGACGAAGTCAAGGACATATAGGGCCTAGGTAGCCTCTTTCCCAGCCCACAATTTAAGGAATGGGTGTGACCTGGGAACGAGGTCCTACCTAGGCTACCAAAAAGCTGCATGCAGCATGGATTGAGCCTGCACATGTGTTACAGATTCTACTCCTCCCTGGCCCACAAGAGCCTGGGATGAGGTCATCAAAAGTGTTACTGTGTGTGTAGTCCTAAGGCGGGTGTTCCTTTCCGTTAATCCCTCAAGTTAGGGGTGGGCACTAATTAGGAGATGCTTGGGTGGGGACATGCACCTAAGGGGCTCACCATGATCTCCTTCCGATGTCCCACGGAAAGGATCCCGATCTGAAGGAGGTCATTCCCCATCAGTAGGAACAGCCGCTTGCCTTGGGATGAGAGAGGTTGGGAGAGAGGAGGACAGCCACGAGGTCATTTTACGGATATCACACCCAATAGCAGCCTCGACCCAGGTCTTCCTCGCCCAGTCGCAGCTGCGGAGAAAATTACCTGTAATGTGATTCCTGGAGAAGAGGTCGGCATAGCTGCTCAAGTCGCTGGTACCAGACCCTCCCAGGCCGAACACCCAGTCAGCCTGAGGAGAGGAGAAGGTTGAAGTGAGGAGCCAAGCGTGAGCCCGTGGGTACTAGTGTAGGGTGATAGTGAGAGTGTGCTGGGTGTCCAGATGTCCACCGCCAAAGGAATGTCGAATAATTATTGTTTGAGCGAACTTTCTTGACTTAAACATCTTTTGATCTGGAGTTTGAGCTCACCAATCAGATGGTAGCTTCAGACAAAGTTGCTATGGAGCAAGTTGATTAACCTGGAAAGCGATTGGCTAACATACTGATGGACATTTACTGATGTAAGCAACTACTAAGGAAGTCTGAAGCTGCTATCTGATCAGTATTCTCAAATTCCAGATCAAAACGCTGCTTGTGAGAAAATTCACCAGACATTCCTTCACATTATAGTGATATGTACGGAATGAAATTAGCCGACATTGAGCTCTGGACATGAGACTAGTGTGAAGGTCTGGGAGTGAGACTAGTTATGTTGTCAAGCCAAGGGTATTCTCACCACGTCATCCTCCGTCCAACCATTCACATCATGAGGCTCGTGGCTCTGTGGTAGAAGTAGTAAACACACATAAACACATACTCATACCAGGTACCACATGATTAGAACGGAAGTACTTTATTGAGGTGTCCCATTCCCATTCTTGGTTCCAATCGTTCACCTTAATGGTTCTAGTCTTGGATTCCAGCTGCTTCTCTCTGGCATGGATCTGCCGCTCTCGCTGCAGTAGGGGCAACAAACAGAGTTGAAAAATTTCATGGCCAAAAGTCAGAGTCAAAAGGTTTTTGGCAGGGAGGGGGGGGGGAGGGGTCTAGTGAGCTATAGCAATATTATGCTAGTAATGTTTAGCAGTATACCACTAGTATTTAGAGTAATATTGTACTAGTATTACAAGCTCCGCACCTCCAGGAGCTCCTGTTCCTTGTTTGTCAGATCACCCTCGACTGACTTTAGTTTCTCCAGCTTCTTGTCAATTTCCCCTCTGGGGGAGTGGGGGGAGAACATTAAAATTAGATTTGAACCCTAGGGAGATGCCCAATTTGTCCTTATTATTCAAGGAATCAAACCAACTACACACTAAACGTCCTTACTACTCCAGGACTCCACTGTCACAATGTTTGAATGCACACATCGACAGTGATTGGAATGGGTAGCAGGAAACTCACTTCCACTTGTCTTTGTTCAACAGAAAAGAGTCTGTTTCTTCTTGTAACGAGTCTGGAATGAGACAAGCAAATCACTCTAGTTAATGCTCACCCAGAGAGCATGGGAATGAGGCTAGCAGCTGTTGGCACTACCCTAAAAAAATAGGCACTCCTTAAAAATGCATACTACCTCCCAGCTCCCACACTCACCATTGTTCAACATCTTCTCGAGTGACTCCAAGATTTGTTTGGAAGTCAGTCGGTCCTACGAGACAGAACAGTGACACCATAACCACGTTGATGGTTGATACAGGAAAAGATAGGTTACACAATATCTGCAGAGCCACACGCCCTGCAGAGCCACACGCCCTAAGGGGGTCTGGGGGCATGCTCCCCGGGGAAAGCTTGTAAACATAAATCTGGGGTGGGGAAACTAATGACACTCCCCACAGCACAGGTTTTGACTGGTTCCTATGAACTGGCTAATAACCAACTAAGTGAATCCATTGTACACTTCTTCTATTACAACATAAATTCTAGGGCACTGGCCACAGCCTGAGTTCTAGGGCACTGGCCACAGCCTGAGTTTAAATCCTATGACCTTAGCAACTCTGATATGTTAAGTCTTCTCAATGGGAATGCCAGTGAATACAATGTCCAATAGGGATATGAATACATAGGAGCCCATGGGTGTTTGCCAGAGAGGACAGCCAGTGCCATCAGTTGGTGGCTTGCCTTAGCTTCTGCCAGCCAGCACTTCCTCATCAGCTCAGCAAACACAGGTGGGCAGGAGCTGGGGATGGTGAGTCGCTACAGGGGAACAAGAAAAAAGAACTAGTGGATAGTTTCTCGATCAGATTCAAGCATCCCCTACCTCTCCCTTTGCGACAACCAGCCATGCCACTTGCAGCCCCTCCAGACCCTTGAAGGGCACCTCGTGAGTGAGCAGCTCCCAGAGTACCACGCTGTAGGAGAAGATGTCGCTAGCTGGGGTGAGGGGGAGCTGCTGGATCACCTGAGGACAGGGGGAGAGAGAATTCCAGTTAGTGGTACTGTCTTTTATCTAGTACAGTGGAGATCAGTGGAGACTGCCAGAGACCAGTGCCAGGGGTTCATTTAGGAAAATCCCCAAGGGGGGGGGGGCAAAAGCACGCCAAAAGATTTCTTTGGGGGGGGGGGGCGAATGCCCACCTCTGCCCCCTAAATGAAGCCCTAAATGGAGACTGGCAGAGACCAGTGGAGACCAGCCAAGACCACAGGACATGGCCGGGGGGGGGGGGGAGATCTAGATTTTGGTTATGGCTTCTGGGGTTGGTGGATCGAGTTGCTATGCCAATGTGCCACCCTGTGCTAGTTACCCCCTCACCTCAGGGGCCATCCAGGGGAAGGTTCCCACCAGAGACATCTTGGTCGTGTGGGGATAGAACTTGGAGGAACCAAAGTCACACATCTGAGGGAGAGAGAGAAGTGGAGCATGGTGCTACAGCTGTCCCCAAACAATACGTAGCTGTACAGTTTTGAGAGCAGCAGAGCTTGCAGATTACAGCCACTGACCAGAGCTATGAGTCCTATATAAGTTTTTTCATTTATACTGTGTAAAAACATGCTGGGCAGTCGAGCCTGGGAACACGGCTAGCTGTACAGTTTTGAGAGCAGCAGAGCTCGCAGATTACAGCCACTGACCAGAGCTATGGGTCCTATATAAGTTTATACTGTGTAAAAACACGCTGGGCAGTCGAGCCTGGGAACACGGCTACGTTCTTTAGAGAGTCTAGTCATACACATACATGTATGTACACAAACACGCATCAAACAAACCTTGGCTGTGAGATCGGCGGCTATCACAACTGTAGGAGACGCAGAGAGAGTCCCAGTAATAATGTTTGAATGCGTTTTCAATCACAAAGCAAAAAAAGAAAAAACTCACCATTTTTTGACTTGAGGTCTCGGTGAATGACTGGAATCGGTGCCTCATAATGGAGGTAGTTCATGCCTGTAGTGAGAGAGATAATTATACGATGTGACGCAGCCTCCATGGCCAGGCAATGGACGCCGACTGTTACCTAACGCTATCTGCTTTGCCCAAAGGAGGATCTGTCTGAAGTCGATGGAGTGCTGTCGCAGGTAGTCAAACAGGGAGCCAAGTTCTGCATACTCTGCAGAGGAAACACAAGAGAGTGGTCAGCCATGGTTCAAAGTTGTAGCGCTGTATATGTAATTAGCGTAATTAAATTGTGTAGGAGGATTCCGCACAGATATGTGAAGGAATGTTGCCACTTTGTAATCATATTCGTTGCACTTATAGTAGGAAGCTCCGCCCAATTTCCTGTCACGGAAACTTAAGTACATGTATTACACTCTGTGAAAAATCGTTACTTTATGGCTTTTGACCAGCTAGTACTACGATACCGATCTGGAGAATGCTGCCTACCACAGCATGCAAAGGCGTGCCCCAGAAGATTAACTAACTAGGCAATTCTCGCGATAGCTAGCTGTCGGATCCTTGGTTCTGCCACAAAAACACACCATTCTCCATAGAGAGTGCAATACTTAACATTCCCAACAGGGGGTGTGACCATTTAATAAACTGTGATAAATATATAAATTACAAGGTGCTAGATATTCCTTCACGCCTCTATATGGGGAATCATTTATCACTACTGTAGTAAAACAAGTAGACTAGGAGCTGTACCTGTTACTATGCAGTAGTTTGGTTGTACAGTAACAGCCCCCAAAAACTGCACAATGTTTCTGTGGCTCAGAGAACTGAGTACTTCAGCCTGTGTAACGGTTAGTAAATAATTTTATGCAAAGTATATAGTTGCGAGTGGCTTCCTTCCAATTGATGCACACCCCTCCCGCCTTACCTCTCTTTCAATAATGAGGAGTTTCTTGATAGCCACTATCTTCTCCTTGGACTTCCAGCGCCCACTGTACACCGTACCCGCGGCGCCGCTCCCTAGCCGCTCGTGAAACTCGAGATCGGCGAAGTCTATCTCCACGAAGGGCATTGTTCTTTGGCGAAGTTCATGAATCCTGTGACAGCAGGGACAGGTCGTTGATCAGGCATCCTCTTCACTGTACGACTGTAATCTGCAAGCTCGGTAATAAGCGCAGTTGCTTCTCAGGAGAAGCGAAGAAGCGGTAGGGGATGGGCAGGGTGTGGCGTTTTCATTACGTCACGTTTGGCGGCAAAATTGAGGGAGAGGTTTACAGCTGTTTTGCTGTCGTGAAGTTTAATATTGTATCTATGGTATAAGGGCTGGCTAGTTGGGTGGCCTGCTAGTGACCTAGCCATGCGTGAGAATGGCTTTTCCTGCAAGTGCTGAAGAGGTCCGGGAGACGCTGAGGAGAATACAGAAGAACCTGGAGTGTCCAATATGGTGAGCTATATTTGGAAACAAGTTACTGACATCAAAATTTAACCGTGATGAATTGATACTTCTATCTTCTTTCCTCAAGTCTCGAGCTGCTCTCCGACCCATATTCAACCCAGTGCAGCCACCCTTTTTGCAGGTACTTGCGAATATTTAAAGGACGTCCAGCCGGAAGTGCATACATTTACATGGGGAAAGCACGCACATGCACATTTGTCAAAACTGATGCAACCCAGCGAGCTCTAAACCTAACAATTAGCCCCTAGCCCTCAGCCAAACCCCAACCCTACCCCTAACCCACTCCTCTAAACTCTAACCGTGGACTGTTGGACCAACAGCCACTTCGATATTAAAAATAGCCAGCTTTTTTCCCCCCTCCTTTTGTGCATGGACCATTGATTCTGTAAATCCATAAATTCTATATTTTACCAAAGACAAATTTGACTTAGATTCTTCATCAACAATACCAGTGTTTCGACTGCTAGGCTGCAGTTGAAATGTCAGCATTTTTGATGATATTTCTTACCATTTCCATTTACAGATCCTGCATCTACATGGTGATATCGTCCAGCAAGGAGGCCAGATGCCCCCTCTGCAAGGAGCCCATCTCAAAACGGTAATTGCCCTACTTTCTCTGCTGCTATTCGTGGCCCCTGACCCTGCAGTGGTGACCTTTGTCCCCTTCTTCTTTAATAGGAGCATGAATGAGAACGCAAGACTGGCCGACATTGTCGAAGCAGTGAAGTCTCTAGAACAAGCTATAATCAAAGACTCAGGGATTCAATGTAAGCACCATCCATAGACGCAGGCAACATTTCCTTGAATAATGGGGACACCTAGCCTCACCCCCCAGGTTCTTTTTATTTTATCGACACTATTTCTCTCCTCTCCCTCCCCTTGTCCCTCATAGCAACCCCACCCCGCCCTCTCCATCAGCACAGCCGTGAGGCCACAGGTACCCCTGGGCTCATCCTCCACTCCCTGCTCCACCCCACCCCCCAGAAGCCGGCCCTAGCCGAGGTCAGGCCACACCCATCTTGACTGGACTCCTGCTTGCTAGCTTCCTGATCCTGTAGTCCATAGCGTTAGGTAGCTAATTCCAAGGCAGGCATAATGTGTGCATGTCATGTGATTGTCACATGACATACAGGTATTATCATGCTCCATCTTTGTACGATACATGAATAATGCTGTATAAATTGAGAAATGCAGTATGTGAGGTATTTATAAACTGGTACTATTATACATCGTTTTGCATGTTAATATCTAGTACATAGTCTCATTCCCAGTCACCAATCTGAGATCTTGTGATTGGAATGGAGACTAGAAATGAGGCTAATTACATTATTGCATGGTACTGCTCAGACTAAACTCACAGGGTGTGTATTCAATTGCCACACAGGCCAGTTTGGGACTTGAAAGGCGACGCACAGAAATGGAAGGATGTGGACCCACCACCATAAGGTATAATGCGTCTACTCTTCAATAGACTGAATTTTTACACTATCTTCTATAGTCCAAATAAAAGATAGTGTTATCACTGCAGTGAATAGTGGGAGTTACACGCTGTTTCCCCTACCTTGTTTTTTATGTGCTCTTGGAGAATGGTAATAGGCTTTGTAGCTAGGTGTGCCGATGTTTACAGACGATTTATCATCTGCAGCAGTGGAGCACATGGTGATTCTGGCCTACCGGCTGCCTCAAGGGGTGGCTGGAAGCCTGGCCTGTGCCCCAATCGAGATCGTGAAAAGAAGTATTTCAATCCTTCGAGAAAGAGAGTGAGATTTGCTGGTGTGAGGTCGAGCAAGAGGACGCCAGGATCGGGGAGGGCTTCAAGCGGAGTCGATCCAGCTGCTCTCTTGCGAGCGTTGGAAGAGGCGGACTTTGCAGAGCCTGAGCATCACGGTATGATCTCAGATCCAGACCTGGAACAGCGATCTGGGTATGGGACCAACAGCAGCTGCAATACTGCCTCAAGCAGTGTTAACAGTACTGCCAATGGTGGGGATCAATTTGGCGGCAGTTCGACCAACCCTGCCATCCCTTCGCCAGAACCTCATGGTGAGCACTGCCAGCGTAAGAAGACACTGCCACTCAGCACCTACTCCCCAGCAAGCCAGAAACCTAGAACTGAACCACACCCAGTCCCAGCTCAGCAATCAGGGTATCAGGCTGCGGATATCAATCCCCTCAAAACCAACCGTCGTCAGCTCCCCAGCGGCATGTGTGAGAACCTCACTGTCGTACAGGAAACACCTTTCCTCGCGAATACCTCAAATCATCCCAGCAGCGACAATTTCCATGGCAACAACATTTCAGAATCTCCTTGGCTAGACCCGTCGGCACTGGGTAATCACGCTGGAAGTAGCCGGAGACTAGACAGTGCTGGTGAGAGTGTGTTGGTTGCCATCACTCCTGTGTCGGCAACTGCAGCCATAGCGGAAGAGACACAACCTCTAAGGAGGTGTACCAGTGAGCGATTGGCGGAGGAGGACCCGAGTGATGACATCTTAGCAAAGGAGTCACAGTTCACTGACGACCCAATGGATACGAGTGCCCCTGTGGTGAACACGAGGGAGAGGACAGTCCCTGAGACCCAGACCGTTGAAGAGACTCAGATGAACACCTTACCCACTAGCGCTAGCGTTGAAGCAACTGATGCCGTCTCAAGCAGCGGCCATCAGCGATGTAGTGATGATGCAATCGAGCATGCCCTTCCATCGGTAAGCTCTACTCAGTGTGTCAAAGAAACTCAGATCTTACAAACGCATGAAGGCTCAAACCAAAGTACATCTCAGAATGCTCAATCAGTCAGAGCCCCTGAGGGCATCGTGAGCCTGCCCAGCGTGGAGGAGGCCCCTGAGGGCATCGTGAGCCTGCCCGGTATAGAGGAGGCCCCTGACGGTGTCGTGAGCCTGCCCAGCATGGAGGAGGCCCCTGAGGGCATCGTGAGCCTGCCCAGCATGGAGGAGGTAAATTCGAGGGAGGAAGAAGGCGACGTCAGCCGAAGTGGTGACTCGACTCAGTCTCTCAGCCCACCTGCCTTTGTGAGAGAAACCCCGTTCCGGAACACTCCACCCACCTTCATGTCACAGACCCCATTCCGGAAGACTCCGCCCACTGCACGTACCTACAGTTCCAGCAGATCAAAGGAAGACCTGAACTCCACTGGTAGCACCACACCTGATCTGAAGGAGCTACAGGGCAGCACTGCAGTGTCACCATCAGAGCACATTTCAGTATCAGTTGAAACCCACGAAGAGGTACCAATCTGTTCTTCCCCTAAGTCTACCACGGTCCCCATCTGTCGTCCATGTTTTACATCACCCCCACCACATGGCTGTCTAGCCACGCCCAGTCCGTCCCTGAACCACTCCATATCCCCCAGCATCCCACTGCAGAACCAATACCAGAGTATGGGTTCATGTCAGGAACGAGTCGTCATTCCAGACACCTTTCCCAATTCAATACCACCTTCTTTAAAGCAGAAAAGTTCCGATTCCGTTCCTTCATCCCAGCAGAGCCCAGTGGTAGCCATACACAGTCCTGCACTGCCTGGTCTCTTTCCCCGCACCTCCATCACCAGTGGTGTAGCTGAGGACCCAGGACCGGTCTCCAGTCTCTCTCTGGCTGAGAGGGATATGATATCCAGGGGTGCTCCCCTGGCACCTCTTCCAGCCACCAGAGATATGATACCTGCAGGGGTCTGTTCAGGACCAAGCTCCACCCACCACAGTGTCAGTGTGATGTCATCACCAAGCTCCACCCACCACAATGCCGGTGTGATGACATCACCAAGCTCCACCCACCTCAGCGACAGTGTGATGACATCGCCAAACTCTGATCAACTTTCAAGCCCTGCGGTCCTTACTCTATCGGGGTCCGTTCCAAACAGTGTGACCATCATTCCAGACTCCCTACATCCCCATAGTCCAGACCACATCTCAGCCAACCCCGATACCATTCCTACACCTACCACACCACACACACCCGGAAACGATCACCCCAGTCCGGTTCCATCATCCACCAGTTTGTCTGAGGAGATGCGATCTCTAGTCAGCGATGCCCATGACACTTTCACTTCAGCCTACACCCAGTGGGACAGCTCGTGTAAGTTAGCTATGCGCACTCTGCATCCTATTGAGGTTCACCTCTCAAGGTGTCCGCACATAGACAGTGAGGAATCCCATGCTAGTTACTGATCATCTCATTCCCAGACCATGTGGCCTGGGAATGAGACTATCACACACACACGCAATCTTACACCAATATTCCCTCCTGCAGGCAAGTCCTACCTGTCACAGGGACTTACCTCCCAGGTACGTCCAGCGGTGTACATGCCCCCACTACACCCTCGTTACCACATATAGCCTCGTTCCCAGTCTCCACTCCACAGCTTGTTTACAACATGCGGGTGGAATGGAGACTGGGAACGGGGCTAACCATGTGCATAGTGTTTGTGTTTTAATACGCCTGGCTCTGTGTGCTGCACAGGAGATGGAAGCCCTGAGGGCACAGATGGAGGAGAAACAGAGGGAGATCCAGGAGCTGGAGGCTCTCCTTCTGGCCAAGAGCACCAAAGGTAGGGTTAGGCTCGAGCCCTGACGTTCACCCCCCCCTGCCCCCCCCCCCCCCCCCCCCCCCCCATTGGGGGCCAGGATGTTGGTTTGTATATTGGAAGAGTAAGCCCTTTTCAGATGACCCCTGTAATACACTATGGTATACAGCTAGTATGCCATTCTTTGTGTGGTAATACTTTTCCATTCTCAGCTGCAGGAGACGAGGACAAAGATAGGCCAGAAAGAGACACAGTAGGTCTTTCCATCTCCGACTGCAGCTGCCACTCTGAGCTTACAGCAACCCAAACCAGCAACATACAGGAGCCTTGTGGAAGCCACACCCACAAAGATGACCACACCCCCACTCCAACCCAACATAGCCTGTCCTCAGCAGAAGTTACTGTCGTCGCCGAAACCATCCCAGACTCCCTCCCTCTCTGCAACACCCTGGGGCCAGGACATCCCACCGAGAGTAACTCAGCTGTGAGCTGCAACAGTGATAGGACATGTAGTCAGGTCGAGCATGAATTGGCCGAAGAGTCTGCAGTTCCACCACCCGGAAGTAACCAGAAGAGTAACCCAGCCAGGAGATGCAACAGAAGTGATATGGATGAACAGGAATCAGCTGAAAAGTCGGCGACAATGCAAACTACAAGCGTCGGCCGTCCTATCAGTGAGAACGTTGGCTCCTCCCCTCCCTCTCGTATACCAGTAGATACTGACCAACAGCAAACGAAGACGAAGCTACTACTGCAGAGGGCAGACGACCTCATCAGAGCCTTCCAGTGCCCACCCAGTGGGGACGGCTCACAGTCCGGGAGCCAGGCTCCCAGGAACAAGGCGCCAGAGTGTAGCCGTCCCTTGGTGACGGGTCCACACACTACTCCTCTGCTCAACAGTGGGAAGGCAATCTCCAGACGGAAGAGAAAGATCGGTAGCTTAGAGCACGGTCAGAAGAACACCTCACCCATGAACGTTCCTCCTAAACGAACCAAAAAATCTCTCATCGATCAATTTGTCACCAGACCCAGTCCAGCCGCTACCAAAAGCTCTGTCTTGCAGGCAGCTGACCGGCTGCTGAAGGCCCTGCGCAACCCTCCTAAGATCGTCCTAGAAAGCCAGACCACGATGGAGGTAGACGCTGCTCTGGTTGGCAGTACCAGCAAAGCTCGCAGTCACACAAGTGAGAGGCGTGAGAACGTCCGAAGCTCTGGTAGCAAGATGACTCCAAAGAGTTTGCTAAGACAATCAAAAGACGGTCTACCTGCCGCGACAAAGAGGAGAGCTCCGTTGGTGGTGCTGGACTCGCAGGACGTGGAGACATATTCCCCTCCTCCACTCGATGGACCATTACCTGAAGACCACCCTTTTCTCAGCATTTCGACTTCGAAACACCAACAGGCTTCCGTCGTCAACGCTGGAGCCACCACAACTCCAGGATGCCAATCAAATCCCTTCCACTTCCGCTCCCCTCAGAAATTAATTCCCTTGAATGGTTGTCAGAGGTCTGGTACCACACCCACCTCGAAGCCCTCAGGGGATGGTGGTGGTGGTGGGCCCAGTGTCATGGTGACCCCCAGGGTGCAGCTCAGCGGGGGTACCACTGTGGCCCCCGGTGGGTCTTATGCTGAGCGACTGAAGAGTGGCCTACAGACACCATCGTTTGTTGGGTCCGGCCTTTCTAAAGCACAATTGGTGAGCATATCACATACATGGGCCCACGGGCTCATGCTACAATATAATGTATTTAAAATTTGTAATGAGACTGCATGGTCTGTTCCATTTGTTGAGATACAGAGTTTTGTTTTTTAGTATTTCACACATCACTATACTAGTTCCTCTCAAGAAACAAAGAAAGGCTTCTTTATTTATGAGGTTTTGGTAGCCAGAGGTACATGTATGATGGTTCTTCTGTCTGTCTGCTCAGAAACAGGCACAGCTCCTGGCCAAGACACACGGAGGTCGCATCGCAAGCTGCTTCAACGGTAGCACTACCCACGTCATAGTGCTAACAGGTACGTGGGACTACATAACCTTGGCACCAACCCTCCCAGAAGCGGGGAAGAGCCTGGAATCTTTTCTCACTTGAGTGTCGAAAGGGGGTTGGTAGAAAGGACTTAATTGTGCATGGGCGAGCACAGTCATCAGTTTGGTGTGTGTCTTTTCACAGATGAGAATGGGTGCTGCCCGAGAACAGTGAAGTACTTGCAAGGAGTGGCCGCCGGGAGGTGGATAGTCAGCTATGAGTGTCAGTCTAGCCTGCCACTGTGGGGTTCATAATGAGCTTGGATACTTCATTCTCCCCTTGCACACACACCCTCCTGCACCCCCACACCCACACTCCCCCACACCCCATGTCACACTCCCCCACACCCCACACCCTCCCCCCACCCTCCACCCCAGGGATCAAAGACAGCTTGGAAGCAGGACAGCTTTTGCCAGAGGTGAGAAGACCATTGGTGAATGATGCTGATTATAAGGTTATGAAATATTGTATTCCTCCAGAGAGACCATGAGGCGCTGGGGGACCACCTGTCCGGGAGAGGCTCCAATGCTCCGCTGAGAGCTCGGAGCAGTCTGGCTGCCGGGGTGAGCCCTCATAGAGAGTACAGTTCTTAAAATGTCTTCACTTGTAGCTAGGATTGTTTCCAGCTGTTTTTTTATTTGACAGATTGTATACACAATGTGCACTCACCTCCTCCCCTCAGGAGCCAGGGCTGTTCAACATGCACAACTTTCTGCTGGTCGGACATTTTACTGCAACCTCCAGTGGTACGTTGAGGGCACAGCCAGTACTTACCATCCAAGGCGTCTGCATGGCACAGACGCCTGTACATTGTAACATACTGGTGGACTACAGAGATGGACTTTAATGCATACTCAGGGGTGGGCTTATACCCAGTGGTAGGCGTATATCACGGGTGAGCTTATACTCCAGTGGTAGGCTTGTATCAGGAGTGGGCTTATATCAGGGGTGAGCTTATACTCCAGTGGTAGGCTTATATCAGGGGTGAGCTTATACTCCAGTGGTAGGCTTATATCAGGGGTGGGCTTATACTCCAGTGGTAGGCTTATATCAGGGGTGGCCTTATACTCCAGGGTGGGCTTATACTCAGTGGACTGATGTGATTATACTTAGAGTGGCAGGGGTGGGTTTATACTCAGGGTGGGCTTATACCATATTAATGTCTTCCTCCAGACTATCTGTCTCAGCTGGTTCAGCTGGGCGGTGGCAGAGTGGTAGCAAGCATGGACGGCTTCCTCCCTCCCGTGGTAAGACACCTGTAGCACAGTCTACAACAGTGAGTCGTGTCTTGAGCACTTGTTGAGTGCTATTGCTTCTGATTATCGTACGACTAAAAATAGGACCAACTTCTAGCAAGGGCTCATCTCTATCAGCGACCACCTCTAGCAGGGCCACCTCTAGCAGCGACCACCTCTAGCAGGGCTACCTTCAGCAATTACCCGCCTGTGGCTACCTCGGCAGTAGCCCTGACAGCCTCTTCACCCTCAAGATTTCCTGTTGTTTACTGAAGAACACAAGAACACGACTAAGGCTAACCATACCGGCTGTAGCTACACAGGCCTAACCTAGTTGTGGACACTGAGTGAAATTCCAGACCATAGGTTAAACATAGTCTGGTCTACCTCGCACTAGCGCAGTAGCTTCTCTGCCCCAGATTTTATCTCTGGTACTTGAAAAAAAAACTGCTTGAGATAATTTGGAGGTCTGAGAGTGCCACTATTGTGACAGCGACTGGTAGTCAAGAGGTGGGCACTCCCATATGCACTGTAGTCACAGCTAAGACCGGGGTCAAGAAATTTTGACCGTCATTTTTGCTGCTTGACCGCTTGACCACACTGCAAAAAGGCTCTTGATCGTTTGACCGTACCAAAATGTCGCAGGCTTGAATCAAACGTAAGGTTCAGCTAACACCAAGCTTTAAGGATTGTCGCAGTAGTAGCTACCGAGCTCAAATCAAACCTAAGGCTCAGTACCAGCCTAATTACGGCAGTAAGTTCGATTCTGAGACCAAAGCAAAGCCACCTGTTACAATACCTAGAAGAGAGATCGCATTTTCAACAACTCACCATTAGCTATAGATTGAGGTGTCCTGGCAGGAGCAGTCTCTGACTGAGGCTCTTAATCGAGGCTTGTACATGCAATATGTGTTATGCTCAGCTAGTGAGTGTTGAGGCTTGCACGAACATGTACACACACACACACACAAACACGTGCACAGACAATAGAAACACAACTAAAAACATACACCATATATAGCAGTTCATGACCACTCACCAAGATCATATTATATACATGTATTACTACTGCAATTTTAATACCATTAATACATAATAATAATACCGACGAGTACCGCGCATCACCTTCTAATGTGCTGATCGCTCATGCACAATGTCAAACATTTATTATAATAACACAATATTATTATACCATGCCCACCTTGTGGGACGTCCCTGCATAACTAACTGTCCGTTTTTTTGTTTTTTTGTTTGTATTTTCTTTGTTTTGTTTTGTTTTATAAACAGTATAGTTTCCAGTAATACTAGCTGTTAGTATAGTAAAGTATATTATAGTATAGTATAATATAGTATACCCATTCTAGCCATGCGTCGCGTATTAAATTTTGCGCATCGCTCATGCACAAAGTGAAACGCGTACATCATGCACAAAGTGTACATTATGTCGCATGTTTATTATGTAGTATACCCAGCACGTGCATTTTTAACACCGTCAACTTAACTATAACGCGTCGCGCGTTGCGTTCGCTGACATGATATGACATGCATATGCGCATACCGGTGCAGTTTTTCGTTTGCTCACGTGCCACGCATGGCACCACGCATCTGTACTTAATCTTTTATACACACATGCATGCACATTCTCATTTTCCTGTTGTGCTGACCTGTGCTTGGTAGGATGGTGGCTGTGGTTGTGGCTGGGATGTGGGATGAGCTGTAGTTGTGGCTGGGATATGGGATAAGCTGTGCTCTGGCGGTAGGGCGGCGACCGTGGGAATCCTTGCAGTCTTGCAATGACTGGACGGGGGTGAGAGAACCAGGCACATAAATAAAAACGGGTAACACGAGATACAGCATTATTAGCTACAGCTCTAGTTTCTGCACAGCCTCCTCGTTCCCAGGCCACGCAGTCGGCGAGGCTAGTTCTGCAGACAAAGCGGAATACATGCTCCAACCTATGCTAGCTTGGTTGCCACGCGCAATGCAAAGTTACAATTCGAAACTACATCAGCAACATACTCACATTCCGCACAGCCAAGAAACTCAGTACTGAAGTAAAATGCTGCTCGTCCCTGTACGCGCCGAAATTCGCGCGTAAAACGCCGTTCAAATCTGCAGTTCTGACCAATGAATAGTGAATGTAAGCCCGCCAGAAAATTGCCAGCCAGTCTGGGCACTAGAAACCGTAGCCTGCATTATTTACATTCTAATGTCTCGGGATCCCAATCCAACCCCCTAGCGCCGTGCGTTTATATAAACACCGTTATAATTAAAAACTTAATCTTAGTACTAGCTGGGTGCGCGCCCGGCTGATAAAAATGGTCCTTGACTGCTTGGCCAATGACAAAAATACCCCTTGACCTGTTGACCACTTTTTGATCCCGGTCTTAGCTGTGACTACCACCCCTTGATAGTGTACAGTATACACTGATCTGGCAAAGTCTAGAGCTGAATAAGCTCCCATGCCAGTCAATATCTGAGTGCTAGAAGCTAGAATTATCCCAGTGCCATACTGCATACCAATATTTTTATTTCGCATGCAAAATTCAGGTGATTGCTGACTGGGATTACCTCCCAGTCTCTACGTTGCACCTTTAATTCAAACTGGGAATGGAATCTGGGAGTGAGGCTAGGAGTTACCATTAGAGTTCATGGTCGTCATTCCATAACACCCTCTCCAGGGATCCCAAACGTTGACCATATGTGACCAAACGGACGGCTCAGTTGCGGAGGAACTTGAAGTTTGTCGGCGACGAAGCCATGCCGCAGTCACCAGTAGCTGGATCTTGGACTCAGTCTCACAGTACCGGTCAGTGTGTAGTCACCAGTGCTACACCTCTAGCCACGCCCCCTGGTTCCAGGTAGCAGATCAGTAGTGGGCCTAGGTATAAACCTTGATTTAATTAACTCTTTCCCTGATACATCCATAAGACTTATGTAAATTTATATGGGCTATTTATTTAGGCCTGAATGTAAAGTACATCGTTTTATATAGGCATATAAATGTGCCCATGGTGTTCAAAGAGTTAATTAAGCTCATATATCATTAACCGGTAGCCAGGCCTCCTGCCCAGACTTTATCGTGGAGAAAAATTGGGGAGTTTTAGGATTTTTCTCCACAGCTGTGAGATAAAGTCTGGGCGTGGGAGGCCTGGGTACAAGGTTGATCTTAATTTGGAGAGCCTGGAATAGATACAGATCATAGACAAAGCTAAACCCTTAACCAAGTTGACAGGAGGGCAGAAAGGGGCTAGTACTAGTCGCGTACCCAGGCCTTCCCCTTAATGTTAGAGTTTTTTCTTTTCTTTGGCGAGGAAGGCCTAGGTATGAAGCTAGGATGAAGCTAGCTATTTCGTAGACCTCGCCATTTTTTTGTGATGGGGATGAAACTGGTGCTTGAGAAATCTGTGCCTGGCTAGTCCACTGGATGGCTTAGAGGTTTATTACAAGTGTATGCCTGCATTCTCTCCATGCAGCCTACAGCCTGTTGAAAAGTATCAGTTGAATGGACAGTGATTGCCAGTAGAGTTCATTGTAATGTCATCTTTGTAAATTGTCATGTTTGGTGTTTGTATGTACAGCACTACGAGCCCCACCCACTTCTGCGGAGGGTAAGCTCCTATAATCAATTTTCTGCAGAAATTAAATTCATACTGCATGGTATAATCTATACACTAGATCAAACGCAAACAATTTGGTGGGCTAAAAGCTGTCCGCTTACAAACAGAGCCATGTTATACACACTCTGAAGATTGCGGCCACGTCCGCTGCAAACGAGCGATCGAGTTCCAGGTGAATATGTTTGTTTATACGTAATTGCTTGTCGATAACGAGATTATCTAATTTAGTTTGTTATTTGACAAGTGGTTCATTTACATGTACAATGAAGCCTTAGATATATAGCTTCGAGATTGCTATTCTGTGGAATATAAAAAGTTGCTCGACTGGCGCGGAAAGTATTAGCTGCAAGCATGTATTAAAGTAAGTAGCTAAATTGCAAGCTAGACAAGTACCAGATGCAGTGCAGTAGCTATATACCTGCAAACCCCTGTTTCCTTTTCTTCTCTAGGTTTTCGAGAATGCGTGAATTAATATTGATACATGTACTGTTGCTGGCAATTCTGACGGCGGATCAATCCGGTAAGTCTGTGTACAGTCTACGGACTTTTAGTGTTGTAAACTGCATAGCCTACGTACACTATGTACTGTAAAAACACAAGCCGCCCGCAATGAATTTCTGTCGCTGCAACAGTTTCCTATCCTGTAGTCCGTAGTATGCACCCGCTGCAGTATGTGATCTCGTTATTCTGTGCATGCGAAGTTGTGCAGTACCATCATACATGTAGATTATAGAGTAGAAGGAACCTTCTACTCTATAATCTGTGGTACCATGGAGTTCTTTAGACCGTATAGGATTATTTTTGTCCCTTTTTTGGTTCACTTGTCTTTGTGCTGCACCTTCTGCAGGGGCACTTGCAATTGTCTGTCATTGCGAAAAGCAGGGGCCATTGGTACTCGCCGATTGCACTGAACCACTTGTGTGTTCCGAATGCTACTCTGAAATCTTCAGATACGATGGGGAGGTATCGCGAAGATGGGGCTGTGTCCCTGCTGAATCTCCTCACTTCTGTGAAGCATATTTAGACGTTTACAACGTTACCTGCTGTAATGACTCCAACTTCTGTAACCGTGAGTTGTACCCTAGCCTTTCCGGTAACCCTCCTGTGACGACCACAAGCACTCCAACGTCAGAGCCCACAGTTATGCAACCTTCAGAACCCACCACGAATACCGAGACCGCTCAAGCAACGCTGCCATCATCCAACAGCACATCGCCTGCCACACAACCCGCTACAACTTGTGAGTTCTGTCTATGCCCATCACCTTACTTTCAACACCCTAAGTTGAAGATTCTGGCCAGCTGCAGTGATGTTTGTAGTATATTATGCTGGTTTTTTTTCATCTTAGAGAAGGCAATTGTAGAATGCTAATCATCTATTAAGTGTCCATGTTTTTGTTTGTCACTATGACCATCCTCTTAAGTTGAGAGTTGACTATTCATGATTGTACTAGAACTGTTAAGTGGTGGTCTGTGGTTAGGGAAGTTCTTGGTTCCTCCATCTGCCACAGCTCATGCATGGAGTGTTGTATCCACAACTTCCTTTGAGGAGTGATTGTGGGTTAGCTCTGTAGCAGCGTAACCTTCCAATTCCATTCCATTCTCATTCCATTCCAGCTCCACTCCCAATAGTTCCGACATCAAGTCGAACATGTTTATGGAGTTCATCGTCAAGCCCAGAAATACTCATTTGTTCTCTCCAGAGAACTTGCTATGTCACTTCAAGACGTGACACCGATAATCGAGTTACTTTCAGAAGAGGCTGCTCATCACTAAATCGTCCGTGCGTCCCGGAAAACCGCAAGCGAAAAATTAAAATATGCTGCAACTCTTCTCTCTGCAACAACCTAATCCCAACATTTGGAGAGGCACCAGAACTCGATCCTGGCCCTGGTAACAACACTACCAACGTTGATAGGAACAAACCTGTCTCCATTGGACCAGATATCAGCATAGACCCTCCCAGTGGCCCGAATGCATCTGATATTAATACTTCTCCTACAGATACCACTACTGACCAGTCAACACAGGCCGTTACCGCAGAAACAACGCCTGTGACTGTCCCTCCCGAAACCCCTCCCCCAACAAATAACTTACCGGAAAGGTATCATTGTGTATGTGATACATGCGAAGATGGTAAATGTCAGTCGACAATGGGATGTGCGACTAAACACGAAGAAGACGATGGTGTGCTCAAAGTTACTCGAATGTGCATTGAAAATTCGGCCATTTGTGCGTACTCCCAGGCTGCGGACTTCTACGTAGACTGCTGTAAAGGGGAGCTCTGCAACAATAACACCATTACACCTCGCCCAGCTACGTTTAGTCCCACTACTGACGACGTGGACCAGACTGTTCCAACTTCTTCTGTTCCCCCTTCTGATGAAACTGGAGGTGAGACCCCGCACCCTAACTATATAGCTACCATACCTTCATTTCTGCTCTCTCTCTCACTCTTGGGCGTGTGTGGCACCTGGTTTGTGGTACATGTAGCTATATATAGCAGCTTACTTAGCAACCACTACCTGGTTACTTGCTGGAACACGTTAGCTAATTATAACTACTGAGGTCAAAGCTCTTGAAAGGAGGTTGGTCTTAAGCAATTTGTTGAGTAAACAACAAAACTGCTAAGTGACTTTAGTGGTTTCTTGGTGGTAGTATCAGCCAATTTTCCCTAATCTGTTAGTTTATGCATTCTTGCCTGCATATGGCTCAGTACTAAGCTGCATCTCACCTGTTGTGGTCATTTAAACTGCCTGTGATGCAATACCTGACCTGGAGGACTGTCTGAATGCAATTTCGCGGCCCATTTCCCAGCTATTCCTAACAGGAGTGGCCCACTTAGTGCCTCAACGTCCAACAGGCCGTGTAGCATTTGTTTGGGTTCCCTCGTGCTCATGTCCTGGAAAATTCTGAAGTGTTATGGGACGGTTGTTGCTTAGCCACCATAGATAACTGTAGAGGCCCTCAAGAGATTTTTTTTGTACCTATGTTTGAGCTTTTAGCCCAACAAACGCTTCCCGTTCCGCATAATACATTGACCGTGTAATTGAGTTAGAAATGGAATCCAGTGTTTGCGTTTTTGTGTCCACTCATTATAGTTGTCATAACAAAGTTTTTAATTACATCGTGGTGATGTCACTTGCTTGCCACACCCACACACGTACCTGCAGGGTCATCTGATGCCTCAACGAAAGGATTATCAGTCTACTACGTCCTGACGATTTTTGTGGGTGTAATCTTTCTGGTAATTGCCGTCGTCCTCATAATCATCTGCATCTATGTGTGCCAGCGACACCAATTAAATTTAGAAGAAATTCGGAAGAAAAACGAGCAAAGACAAAGAACTGCTGCACTTTCCATTAGAACTGGTACACTAGCATAGCCACTCTTGTGACCATCTTCTCATTTCTGGTACACTAGCATAGCCACTCTTGTGACCATTTTCTCATTTCTGGTTCACCTCCACAAAATATGACCACAGATCACTTATATTTATGCAGCCCCTTCAAATTCTCTCCCTCCCATTCTCGCAATCCAGTGGTCCATTCTGTCATGTTCCTCCGTTTGTTTTCTGGTATGAATGCTTGTTTTCTTGTACTGAACATGACGTGAATTAAGTTTGATCATCGAAGTTTGGTCCCAGACACATAATTACTGCATGGTATTGAACACTGAGCTATGCAGTGGTCCCAGACACATAATTACTGCATGGTATTGAACACTGAGCTATGCAGTGGTCCCAGACACATAATTACTGCATGGTATTGAACACTGAGCTATGCAGTGGCACCTCAGAATATTTATTCAGTATACTGAATAGCATACTATATAGTATACACTATGTAGTTTGGGGGGGGGGGGGCAAAAATATAATTTTAGATTGTAGCCCCCCCCCTCCCCAAAGTGACGTCCTGAAACATGGCTACTAAGCGCCACATAATGGCCTTGTACCAGACCGGGCTATATAGACACCTACACTGTTCTTGGTATACACCGGCCCACTCCCAGGCCACTTCTGGTACTAGCCCCATTCCCATGTCACTTTCAGTACCAGCCTCGTTTCCATGACAGTTAAATTTATTAGTGGGCAGAAATGGAAGACTCAAACAGCACATGGACCTGTTATGAAGATCAGACTTCCTTTCTTTGGTGTAATAATGTTGGCCTTGTACTGTTTCCCTGTTGAGGGACAAGGGACACACTCTGCAGTCTTTGCATAGCCAAGTATCTGGTGCCATCCTCGACACATTTAAAGTGGAACCATAATTCACAGGCATCACACTGCACCATGCATTCTTGAGTTATAAATCTTGGGCATCTTGCATGTATAATAGATATACACAAACAGGTGCCTTTTAAGATCTTGGGATTTCTAGGAGGTGGACTCGTACAGCAGGCACACCTACTCATGTCAATAGCTGTTTTGGGGAGCCAACAAGCCCCCTTCTGGTGGAATCATCGCCTCTGGGAATTCTAATTACCCTCTGAATCTTGTTCCAGTGTGTGACTGGGCTATTCATCGGGTGCAGTGAATATTCTAGTGGTATGTATACATGACGCTTCCTTTAGAGAGGGCATAGTGCACACCACAACAAAACTAGTAGCAACAAAACTAATGTAAGTTATGGCCACAACTTATAATATGCTTGATTCCTGTCCCACAGAATCGTGTCGTGGGCGGTTGCTATTACCAGGAATGCTAGTTACCGTCAGACTTTCCAATAATATGGAGACACTCGCAACAAGCCTGCTCTTGGCTTTCATTGTTAGTGCGATACCATCAAGCAGCCACTGAAAACGTGCAGGCTACGAATGTTTTTGTCTATTAAGTCACATGCTATAATAGGTTTGGACGTGGGAGCCAACAATGTGGTGGGCGGGGCAAGGCAACAAACACCGTGGCCTTTACAAGACATTGGGCTCACATGACATTGTACAAAAAGCCTGCCAACTGGTACACAACCACTATATAGTGCCTGATGAACTCCCTGGCTTGGCATGGGGACTGAGCACAGTCTCATTCCAAGGCCCATAATTATTACATGTACATCATAGGTTGTCCTGTTCTCTAAAAAAAATGCACATTGGCGCTGGTAGAATGGAGCCTGGGAACGAGACCACTGTTAGTACTATAAACTAGTTTCTACCCCTATTGCTTATTTTTCGTGGGGGTGTGGCCTGGTCACGAGGCTATATAATATATTATCAACATACTGAGGATACAGTCATGAAACTTTCAGGATAAGGAGTGAGTTATAAATAGAGCCACAGCAACATGAATATCGTACAGACATGTATACACTTCATTGATTCCTAGACTAGCGCCGACCCTACATAGCCTGAGGCACTAGTGGGAGGGGTGGCTCCTCCCACTTTAGCACCCACGACCAGGCTAAACTCTCGGCTACTTGGCCTTGGAGTAGAGTGAGTCTAGGACCTTGCCCATGTCGGCCATGGTCTCCAGGGACGTGGTGTAGGCCTGGTCCATACTTCTGCCCTCGAATACTATCAGCACCCCCTGGCCCTCGTCAAGGATACCTAATTAAAAGATAGTTTAGATGATGTCATTACGAAATATTAACGTAGAAATTACCAAAAACTAGTCCAAGGTGTATCACTAGAAAGTCACATGACTTCCCACTGTAACATGACCTCACAATGATATCACTGCTTATAGGAATAGACTCTTTACCATTATGATGTTATGGGGGTAAAAGTGAGCACTAAATGGAGAAAATAAAGGCTGCATGCTGCGCATCAGCTTAACCACAGTAGGCGCCTGTGAGGTACAAACTCACACGATAGGGTTACAGCTGCAAAGGCACCCAAAGAGACTGACTTCAATCTCAAAGTAATACCCAATCACTACCTCCTACACAGTTTGTTGTTCAAGTTTGAAAGCGATCAATTCGTCAATTAAACTGCAATATTCTAGTGTTTCTTACACAAATAAACAGTCCCATTTTGCGGTTCTGTGAGAGCGCCAGCTACTCAATGGACAGTAAAGCTATAACCTGTGGTATGGTATCCTAGCAATTTCTCAAGGGCTATTCAAAGACTGCACAGTTGGTTAGTTTCAGGAAGCACCTAATATGTATGAGCAGTGCCACTGGTACCATAAGGTACCAAAGTGTGACCCTTCAGCCAATCAGCTACTAAACCTGAAGTCTCATTCCCAGACCCACGTCTTTTCTTTTTCCAGCTAGTAAAGGAAAACTGCTAGACTGCTAGAAAGCTCACAGAAAACCAACCCCGCCGTAACCCCGCCCTAAACCTATGCTGAAACTGTTGAAAGCTACAATTTACCAGATTTTTTCCCGCAGCCACAGACGGCTGCAAAAAAAAGCTGCGAGGGGAGGCCTAGGTAGGAGGCTAACAATTCACATCTCTGCCTCATGGGTAGCACTCTCACTTACCTTGAAGTGTCTTATCAAGAATCATCTGTGAAAGCTTCTTTTCGACTGTCTCCTGCAAAAGATAATACCCATTACATCATAGCCTCCTTAGACTATGTACAGTGAGCATTAAACATTACATCACTTGTTTGTAGCAGCACGCCAAACTACACTACAGCTGCACTTCTACTACCAAACCAAGACAATACCCATTACATCATAGCCTCCTTAGACTAAGTACAGTGAGCATTAAGCAAGTGAGCATTAAGCATTACATCACTACTACCAAACCAAGACAATACCCATTACATCATAGCCTCCTTAGACTATGTACAGTGAGCATTAAGTAGCAGCGCGCCAAACTACACTACATCATAGCCTCCATAGATGATATACAGTGAGCACTAAACATTACATCACTTGTTTGTAGCAGCATGCCCAGTGCCCACAGCTGCAGAAACCACAAGCCAACTGGGATGCTCTCACAGCTAAGGAAGACTTACCAGAGGCAGATTGATAATACTGGCAACATGCTCCACCTGTGGGGGGAAGAGAGACTGACTCCAACACATATTTGAGGGCAACTCATTAATAATTCATAAGACACTCACATCCAACAATCCCATACCCAGATGTCTATAGGGACAGCATGAACTAGGCGGCTTTAAGAAAGGAGTTATCTGCGCTTCTAGCCAACTTCCAGCCAATATGTCGACCCACCTTTTAAACTGGTACCAGAATAGGGGTCTAAGCTAGTACCTGTGTGGGGGTCTAGCCAATATTGAGCTATAGCACCCGGTATGGGGGTCTGACCAATAGTGAGCTAGGATACTAGAGATAGCTGACCTCCACTCTGGAGAATGGCTCAATGATTCTGAGGAGGTTCTGCTCCAGGAGTGTGTCATACAGGGCTTCTAGATGGGACTGGAGGGAGGGAGGGAGGGATGGAGGGAAGGAGGGAGGGAGAGAGGGAGGGGGATATAATACACTGTAAGCAGAGCTATGAGAGAAAATATGAAACTCTGATATTTCAACTGGTACTTTTGGGCAGGAGAATCCAGCCAGTATGTAGTAAGCTGCCCTCAAAATTCCATGGTAACCCATAAGTGAGGACCCAAAATATTCCGCCAGCTGCAGACCATGAAAACGTTGATATTCATAACTGAGCTACAATAGCACCAGAAGTCTGAGGTTAACTCTGAGGGAAGATAAGAGATATAGGCTGTCTCATTCATAGATCAATCTCTAGGGGAAATGTATAGTATTAGTTGATGTAATGGGGGGGGGGGGGGGGCGCAATTGGAGAATTAAAATACAAGAGAACATGTGCTTTGATGTAGTTTTCTTGTGAACATGCTCGTTTGCTTGTAATTTCTTGCACTCCCAGCATGCACTAGAGCTAGCTGCAGCACACACTCATTACATCATAATGGTAAGGGCATACAGCATATTTAGATGTACCAAAATATGCTCCTAGCACTCAAGATCATAAGTATTTGTATATCGTTCCCAAGCTCCACTCCACAGCCTGGTTTACGCACCACACAAATCAGCCGGAGGGAACGTGCAATTCGAATGGAGGGTAGGGAGTGCAGACATAGGCTATTTCTGAAAAGTTGCTGAAACACGACATGTAGGCATAACATGGCAGGTAGGAAGTCTCTTTCCTTGCTATAACGAGGCTGCCCCAAGACCAGACGCAAACGGGGGGGGCGGTGTGAAGGGGCCCTCACAAAGCGACAGAGCTGTGAATCTGACAACAAGACCTCCGCCTGTAACTCTAACACGATCAGATGACTACGGGAAAAGGGAGGAACTGCTCTGTGTGTGACTTTTCACATTCCAATTGCCTTTTAAATTACTCAATAGCCACAGGCAATTTGCGTTGGAAACAGATGAGTGATGCTGTAACAAATAAACATGATTGAGTGCAATGTAGCAGATTACTAATAATGATGTAATGCTTACCTTGACTATGGGATCTTCTGTAACGTATAC
Organism: Phakellia ventilabrum; assembly: GCA_963921505.1. NCBI lineage: Eukaryota > Metazoa > Porifera > Demospongiae > Axinellida > Axinellidae > Phakellia > Phakellia ventilabrum. Next base: position 430,925 of record OY997396.1, on the reverse strand, counting down.
CTGATGCTCGCTGACGGTCTGTGTGTGTGTGCGTGTGTGTGTGTGTTGTATGTACGTGTGTGGGTTCAGTCAGCTTTCTGAAACTAGAGGCTAAGTACAAGCCCCCCTAGTGAAAATGAAAGCTCACCCCTGAGCACAAGCAAAGGCCATGTCTGGGCTAGACAGGCTAGACCACACCTACATACTCACTTTTTTAAACTTGGATATTGATCTCTCTTGGCTGGCTTTAGCGATGCTCTGCATTGCCTCAAGCTATGGAAGACAACAGCATCGATATCAAGCAATGCCAGTGTTAGTGTCAAGGGCAACGTTAGTGCTAGTTTAGTCACCTGTGGGCCTGTATACTTGAGGGCCAGCTTGCCTGTGACGATCGTTTGGACATCTTCGGGTCTAGTGTGTGTGTGTGTGTGTGTGTGTGTGTGTGTATGTGTGTGTGTGTGTGTGTATGATATAAACAAGAAAACTGCATACTAACTGGATGAACCGGATTGACATACATGTTCAGCATGATCTTGCAGAGCAGCATGTATTTGAGGCCCAGAATAGCCTGCGGTCCATCAACGGAGTCAAAGCTCTCAAATGCTTCGTAGAAGTAGGAGTAAGCCGTCTTGAAATCCTTCTCTTCTGCATGCAGGATGCCTGTGTGTGTGTGTGTGTGTATGTATGCGTGTGTGTGTGTATGTGTGTGTGTGTGTGTGTATGTGTGTGTGTGTGTGTGTGTGTGTATGTATGTGTGTGTGTGTATGTATGTGTGTATGTGTGTATGTGTGTGTGTGTACACGTGTATGTGTGTATGTGTGTGTACATGTGTGCATGTGTGTATGTATACATGTGTGTGTGTATGAGTAGCCACATATTCCTAGACGTCCAACCCAACATATTCCTAGACGTCCAACCCAACCTTCATTACCACTTATTTCACACGGCGCAATGCAACCCTTGAGCCTGAGATGAAGGCCACCAGCAGAGCAGTGTGGTGGTCACAGGTCATGAGTTGTACCCGGCGCCATGAGTACTAAAACTAAAGTATGCAATTTGCATAAGTTTACCATTTCTGTGTAACTGGCAACGGTAAATATTGCAATTCCCATTAATTGGTGACCCAATTATACCTTTTGATGCCTTGAAATTTATACCGAGTGACTGTTAATATGGAATGCCAATAACAAGCCTCCCTTTTGCTGCTCACATACCGAAGCAAAATATTTAAATTCAGAGTTTTCACATACCAGCTCGTGTCCCAGGCCACCCAAAACACAATACCAACCACACTTTGTCAATAGCTTGAAAGGACGGTGAAATTCTTCCAACCGCAGTGACATTACAACCCCATGCAGCTGCTAAGTGGTTTACTCATAAATGGTCACCCAGACTGGCGTCACAGCCATCGTCATAACTCGATGTAAGATTAGCAACGAGCTTTCAATTGGTCACTATCCAGATAAGAGATTCAAAAACACTTTCCCAGGTGTGGTGGTTGTATTAACTATTCCTTTGACTGAGCAGCTACATAATGAGTAACTCTAATGTCTGACGTGGTCTGCGCCTTTTCACAGTTTTTCCAGACACTTCCGACATGTTGCTAATGCAAAGGTGCGTGCGCGTTGTTACCACAGCGCTTAGGCCGTTAATAACAGACCGCAGGCCAGCTCTAAGAAGGATATGTACTGACTGCACTCCGTACTGACCGAACTCCGTATGCCACAGCTGAACTTTTGTCTCTCAAGACACAGGTTCAGCACAACAATTAGCAAATTGCAACTTATGAGCTGGTCAGTGACGTCGTTGGCTACAAAAATGACTATTGACTGCTGAACCGTAGCATACACTTTGAAATGGTCTTACGTCAGTAACGTCACTAATTCTACATGATGGCCCACACAACAGACCTCCATGAAAACTCATTACTAGCTATCGTATAATACTCTATGTTTCAGCAGATCTGAGACTCCACCCATTACTCCTAAAACCCCACCCACTGATCCTAAGGCCCCACCCACCAGACCTAAGGTGGTTGCACCCATAAAAGCTAGGATGAAACTCACCAGACTGTAAGTCCAGTGATGCCTGTAGCTTGGGCGGGCAGTAGATGCCATTGGCAGTGGTTTTGGCAGAAGTGAGGGCAGCCCTGGACCGTGTGACATTGCCCAGCTGCTGGTAGGCTCTGCTCTCTAACAGTTGTACCTAATGGAATGGAGATATGAAAATGGAATAGAAACATGAGAATGGAATAGAGACACGAAAGTGAAATAGACAGCATGGCTATTATACAAAGACTTCAGAAGCCAAGCGACCATTTAACTGCAAGTTGGCAGAGTAATGGATGGGATTGGGAAGGAGGTTTACAGCTGCATAACCTGTCCCATGGTTAAGAGGTTATAGGTGCTGCAGATCTTTAAGCACGCTACATGTAGTTCTAATTAAAGCACAAAATTATTTATTTGAGAGGGTGCTAATGTCCATGAGGGGTAGTCAAGTAAAATTCCTCAAGGGGGGGGCCACACTAAAAACACCTCAAAAGAACCCCCTAGGGAGGCGGGAAAACAAAATGTAGCCACCTACCTCCACCAGCAGTGCCTTGTCATCAATCTTCTTAAGTTCTTTAAGAAGGGGGGCAGCAATGGAGAGCCCGGAGGTGAAGCTCTTGCTGTCCACGTGGACGGCCACTAGCCGTGCCTCCAGGGACTGCCGCAGGAACACCCGGTTCTCCTTCCTGGCCCACTCGATGCACTGCTGACACAGCTCCACCTTTCGAAGGAGGGAGAAGAGACCATTGGGTGGCGTGACTGGGGCAGGGTGTCTACCGCCTCCTGAGGTTCACCACTGCATGAGTCAGGTGGTGAGCTTATACTCAAGGGTGGGCTTATACTCATGGGTGGGCTTATACTCAAGGGTGGGCTTATACTCAAGGGTGGGCTTATACTCAAGGGTGGGCCTATACTCAAGGGTGGGCCTATACTCAAGGGTGGGCTTATACTCAAGGGTGGGTGGGCTTATACTCAGGGGTGGGCTTATACTCAAGGGTGGGCTTATACTCAAGGGTGGGCTTATACTCAAGGGTGGGCTTATACTCAAGGGTGGGCCTATACTCAAGGGTGGGCCTATACTCAAGGGTGGGCCTATACTCAAGGGTGGGCCTATACTCAAGGGTGGGCTTATACTCAAGGGTGGGCCTATACTCAAGGGTGGGCTTATACTCAAGGGTGGGCTTATACTCAAGGGTGGGCTTATACTCAAGGGTGGGCCTATACTCAAGGGTGGGCTTATACTCAAGGGTGGGCTTATACTCAAGGGTGGGCCTATACTCAAGGGTGGGCCTATACTCAAGGGTGGGCCTATACTCAAGGGTGGGCCTATACTCAAGGGTGGGCTTATACTCAAGGGTGGGATGGGCTTATACTCAGGGGTGGGCCTATACTCAAGGGTGGGCTTATACTCAAGGGTGGGCCTATACTCAAGGGTGGGCCTATACTCAAGGGTGGGCCTATACTCAAGGGTGGGCCTATACTCAAGGGTGGGCTTATACTCAAGGGTGGGCCTATACTCAAGGGTGGGCTTATACTCAAGGGTGGGCTTATACTCAAGGGTGGGCTTATACTCAAGGGTGGGCCTATACTCAAGGGTGGGCTTATACTCAAGGGTGGGCTTATACTCAAGGGTGGGCTTATACTCAAGGGTGGGCTTATACTCAAGGGTGGGCTTATACTCAAGGGTGGGGATGGGCTTATACTCTGTTATAGGTTTAGAGTCGGTGGCTTATATTCAGTATGATCTAGGGTGGGCTTATACTCGAGCGTGGGCTTATACTCAAGGGTGGGAATGGGCTTATACTTGGGGCGGGCTTATACATGTATATAAGGTTTAGAGTCAGTGGCTTATATTCAGTATACTCAAGGGTGGGCTTATTCTAAGTGGGCATCTCTGTAGCTCACCTCCTTCCCTGTGGTAGCCTCCATGTCTAGGAAGCGGTCGACCAGTTCTCGGATGAGTTTGGCAGCCTTGGCCTTCGAGAAGACATTGATGATGGAGCGTGTGGTCTGGATCAGGTGCCCCAACTCTGGAGGGGGGAGGGAAGGATGTGCTATACTACTGCTGCCCCTACTCGACTGGGAAAATAGGCACTAAATGGAGAAATATCTGAAAACACCTGTTCTTGTGTTTTCATGTAACTTTTACTTTTATACTTGAAAATCACTTAAACATGCAGATTTTAATGTATTTCTCCATTTAATGCCTACTTTCCCCCCCCCTCCCAATTACATCATAGTGAAAAAGGGAGACCTTTCATGATGAGATGTATACCAGCTGTATACTACAGTATACAGTTCACTGAGAAGGGCACACCGTATGATGTCATTGCGCAATTGCGGTGCCGTATACAGACATACTGGTATACCCTTTGATCCACCTACACACTATGCAACGAAGTATATTTTTCCTCAGCCTTACCTTCTGCAAAGCTATGCTTTGATAAAAGCTCTCCCAGCTTCAAAATAGCCTGTTCTTTCACCTTTACAGCTTCCTCTCCATTTGCAGATTCTGTGATAGAGCGTCCCACTGCAAATACATATGAGGCAGAAGGCTCTAATTAGAAACGTTTTTCTGCACTTTCTAAAACCTTATACCACAAACTATTAGTACTCACCTATTCTATTCAATAGGCCTATTGCTTCATTTATTGCCTTGTCCTCTGCAAGCCTTTCAGCCTCCTGAAACGCTTCGGTCAAACTAGAAGTCGCCATTTTTCACTCTCCACGCTGCAATCGGATAATTAGAGTAAACGTATTTACGGAATGCCCCACGTGCAAACGTGCGGTTTCAGCCCCACCCATGTTTTGCATCAGGATACGAGTTGGTTATAATACGCGAGAAATAAAAACAAATGAGGACAGGATTGTGGTATGTAGTATATGGTATGGAATACTGATGGAATGAGTTCTCTTACTGCAATAGATCAGGATGAAACGGGTGATAAAATAGCCCAGAAGCCTACTACAAAGATCAAAAAAAAAAAGAAGTTCTCACGGGCAGAAATTAGCTATAGACTAATGGGCACTTGTTTGAGTCTGGTGAGAGGGGAAAACGCCGTGCCCTGGAAGACTATGTTGGCCTTTGACTTATCCGGACCCTTGGGGACAAAGTCGTCTGAGTATTGCCTGAGGGTAGGTGGGTAGAAAAGGAGAGAGGGAGGGAAGGAGGGAGGGAGGGAGGGGAGGAAGGGAGGGAGAGGAGGGAGGAAGGGAGGGAGGGAGGGAGGGAGGGAGGGAGAGGAGGGAGGGAGGGGAGGGAGGAAGTTTCAATTAACACTATGATACTGAAGTACGTTACTTCCTGTTGCATAGTGAATGTTTTTGAGAACCATTGTAAACGTTCACGGTGTGAAAAAACAACAGATAAGTTAAGTTCTAAGGTAGCACTGTGATTTCCCAAAGTTACACTTTTTTCTTTTCCTGCCAACTGACCCACATCATACATACAGGTATAATGAAAAGCTATACACAGGTCAGAATATCCAGCACTAGCCAATTAAGTTTCACCAAAATATCCGGATGTACAGGGCACGGGATTGGTGTTTCTAGAAACGTTTCCAGAAACACGTGTGGAGGCGTCCAGTTCCCAACGGTACACACCCACCTTGCCTCCTGCCTGATAATGCACCTCTCCGCTCCGTCGGGCGGTTCCCTGGCGAAGGAGGGCTTGGGGAACGAGGGGTGGAGGATGATGAGATTCTCGGTAACCACTGGGCTCTCCATGGTACTGTAATAAGCAAAGCTGTGACCCACGTGGAAGTCTGGGTCTGTTTGTGAGGACTGAGAGGGACGGGGGGAGGTGGACTGGAGGAGTGGTTGGGGTGTGAGGGTGGAATGGGGTGACTGTGTGGGCAGTTGTAAAGGTGACTGTGCTGGCTGTGAAGGGGAGGGGGTGGGGGTGGGATAGGGTGACAGTGATGAGGGGGAGGAGTGGGTATTGATGTGGGGAGGAGTCTGTGTTCCAACACTCAGCCGCCCGAGGAGGTCCCGAACTGGAGCGATGTGCCCGTCTGGATGGAAGTGCTGAGAGGGAGGGAGGAAGGGAGGGAGGGAGGGAAGGAGGGAGGGAGGGAGGGAGGGAGGGAAGAATAATAATCTCATGCTATTGACTATGCAACATAGATGCAGGTCGGCAGAGTTTGGAACACAGAATTTACAATGTACATTATCTAAAACTGTTGCAATTCTCATGTACACCCTGTTGCTCCACCCAGCTTGAGGAATGAATTCCTGTCCTACTTCTTAACCCTCGGTTACTTCTCCCCTTTCCCTGACTATACTGCTTGGTCAACATGCAATAAAACAGGAGGAAATATTTGTGCTGACGACGACAACCCACTCACGGCCTCAAAGGACTTCCCCTCCAGGACGGAGGACACCTCTTGGTTGAGACCCTCGATGCTTCTTTGGGTGTGCAGCCCATTCTTGAGGTGGGAGAACTGGGGCTGCGGGGGAAAGAAGGGAACGGAACATCATCTCAACATACTGTAGTGCTACAAATATTTGTGTTTTTATATTTATGAAGTTTGCGAGCAGTTATACTGTAGCACAGAAGAGAATAATTAAATCTCAGTTTGTAGTGGGTGGAGTCAACAAACGTGCTAAGTCTCGACCAACGAAGTCTATCCCAGGAGCAGTTGTCACAATGGAAAGCTGTCAGATTGTATTCAAGCAGTACCTCGTCAATAGTCAGGATGTTCACATATTAGGAATACTGTACCGCTACCATTTTTCGCATGTGTAATTTTTTTGCAAATTTAAGTATTTTGTGATCTTATCTGTTGTTGCCATACACATGCAAAATCCTCAGAACTGTAACTGCCCTCACAAACACAAAATGTCACTGTTCTACCATCCTTCCACACCCTACACCTCTACTAAACACTCCTAGAGTATCCAACGCTGCATATCACACCACATTAGAAGAGGCTCTGTAACAATTAATAACCCTAACACAGCCAAAAGTAAACCCTAACACAGCAACCCAATACCCTTTGCTAATCAGTTCTCAAATTCATGTTTGCATTAGCATCCTGTGTCTGATGGTGGAGTGGTGATAGGTGCTATATGTACATGTATACATGTGGCTTCTCTCAAAACAGTGCCTTTTGTTATAAAACTTTCGAAACTGGAAATTGCTAGTTGGTAATTGGGGCAGGTCTACACAAGCCATGTTTCCCACAAACTTCCCTAGGCTGTGGAGAGGAGCCTGAATGAGCGGGATCAAAGGCGTACCAAGCTACCAAAGACAGGGGGTCGTCCCTAGCGATGTACAGTCCAGGGATGGCACTACGGGAAAGAGAAAGCTTCTCCTACGACCACACAACTTCAGCTATCCATCCCGTGGGAGTGGTAGGTAGGCCATAGCTAGCCTACTGGGCTCCCCACAGCATGTGGCTCCCAGGGTTTGGCTAATAGCCAGCCCAAACTATTTACCAAGCTTTGTTTGCATACACTATACACATGAGAATGACCTTTGAATTGGATCCGGTATCTTGTTTGAGTGCTCAGAAAAGGAGGTCTCCTACAACTTTTGTCTAGGTAAGAGCCTTACATGTTATGTGATAGCACCCTGCAGCATTTTGTAGACACCCAACTGCTCACAGCACATGAATCCCTTTCATGAATAGGCTAGCAGATTGTGAGTGCACCGCCCCAGCTAGAGATGCCTGGCTAGTGGCATTCTTGGCTAGTGGAATGCGTGCTATGGGGTTTCTGCAACTCCAATGTGGTATTCAGTCTCTCATTCTCACCGCATGCGGTCATGGCTTCCGAGGAAGCATACTGTTCCGACCATGCAGTGCCAGTTCTTGCAGTCATTTCTCCATTGTACAAGTAGCCTCGCCCCCAGCCTCTTGTGAGCGTTTCACCTGCTACTGGAGAGCCTGGTGTATTTTCTCATGTGATTTAACTTACTTGAGTGCACGTGGGCAGGGACCACTCGAAAGACGGTTGCACTTCTCTACCTGTTGCTGGTGACATTGTTTCAGCTCTCAGTCTGTGGTACAAATGGGCTCCGAAGTATAGCTACAAGAACTGTAGATTCATTGCCTTTTGTCATTGTCTGAGAACTGCAGCTGTCCTGTCCCACGCAAAAATTCACCCTTCTACCCTACGGTGTCACACACATGAGAAAACGTACCAGGCCCACAGCCAGCCAAAGTGAACTGCATACGTGGGCCTGGGAACGAGGCTACTGTACAAGTGTGTTACATGAATGCCATACTGGTCCAGCTGCACCTAGCTATCTAATCAATTCACTGACAACAATCAACAATACACACAAAGCGTCTACTATTGTCACAATGTAGCTGTCCCCAGGCTCTCCTAAAGCGGGGGAAGCCCTGGTATCCTTTCTCACGTGAGGGATGACGTTCGGCGTTCGGGGTAGAAAGGACTTAATTGTGCGCAGGCAAGTGCAATTGTGGTTCTCAGGCACCGAGGAAAGGCAGCAAATCTGTACTTCTCGTAGCTAATCTTTAGGGCTCGTTGGTGCCACAGCAATCTCTCCAGCAAAGGGGAGAGAAACACAGCTGTCTTTCAGCCAGTCCCAGCCCATGCATAATTAAATGGAATTAGAAAAGATACCAGGCTCTACCGGTTTTTCAGGATTTCAAGGGGAGAGCCCGGGGGTGAGGCTAGTCAATACATGTGTTGCACACTCTTCTAAGCCTCCCTCCCTCCCTCCCTCCCAAATTTGTTGCTTGCAGTATGGAACATTGCAGAGAGAGGGAGCCCTCCTAGTTCGTGGGTTGCTATGACGTGGAGTCACACTGACTGGCTATGTACCTTTTTTAGTTTGTCTGCACTGGAGCAGGAGTTGGATCTCTTGTGGGATGCATAGAAGCCATTTTCTCCGTTTGATATTGGATCTTCCGGATCTCCCTCAGGCTGTGAGTGTGTGTGTGTATATGTGTGAGTGTGTGTGTGTGTGTGTGTGCATGTGTGTGTGTGTGTGTGGCAGGAGTTTTGTTCTTGTCAAGTTACCAAACCTACTAGAGCCATGTGTATGTGCACAGTTCAATTCTTACACAAAGATGCCTTATGGTAGCCCCAGCCTCGTACCCAGGCCTCCCCTTGCAGCTTTTTTTCACAGCCTTTTTGGCAGCCGTGCAATTTTTTCCCACGGCTGCAAAAAAAACTGCAAGTGGAGGGAGGCCTGGGTACGAGGCTATCGTACCCCTACTGCTCCAGACACTCCCTCCACGTGTGGCATCTTTCCATCCAACACACACACATGCACACACAACCCATGACCAACTAATTATCAACGTCACCCGTGGCACCCCCATCATGGAGACTATGTGAGCTATTCTTCCCACATAATGGGCCATTAGTCGGTCACACAGTTGTTTTCGCAAATCTTCCCTGCTAATTCAGCCTCAGGGTCAGTGTTTTGCCCTCGGTGAGAGGCAGTGTTGGCTTCCAGCAATACCCAATTGGACAATCAACTCCCCAGGCACCTCAGCCAACTGGAGGATGTGCTACATCGATACCACACCACAGAAATAAGTACGCAACACATAGCCACATCTTCAGGCTCTTCATACAATATACAGGGCTTCATTGAGGGGGGGGGCATTCGCTCCCCTTGGAAACTTTGTGCCCCCCCCCCCCCCTTTGGAAATTTCAACCCTTCAAAATTGAATGCTGCTCACTACATGCATGCCCCCCCCCCCAAATGCCTTCAGACATGTTTTGCCCTCCCTTGGAGATTTTCCTAAATAAACCCCTGACATATATAGGCAGTGTTCCCCCCAAGTCAAGGGGGAGGGGGGGGGGGAGGATATACCTTGGTAAATTAAACAGTCCAATGACCACATCAAAAGAAACCAAACTAGGAGAGGGGGGGGGGGGGGGGGGGATCTTGGTACGTCCCATTTGTGGGTGAAGCACTGTGGATATGGGGCTATGGTTATGTGGAGACCCAGTGTAACTGGTTTACGTAACAGCATGTAGTTGTCCATCGTAATTGCAAAGCCAACGGAACATGGTTGTATCAGGTGTAGTCGGGCTGTCAGCAAAAGACATGATGGATGTCAGCTGGAATCATGACTTAAGAGAAAAAAAAACAGAAACGACATCTGGATAGGTTGGCTAATTAGCCCTAGCATGCAACAGTTAGTCCCGACATTTTGACTGGCTTGGCAGTAAATAATCCAACTTGGTTCCCGAAACTTGAAACCATTCCCCGAAAGTGTAGCAGGTACATAAAGCAAACACAAATAGCCACGCATTCTTCGTGGAAGGCAGAATATTTCCTAATAGGTCGGTTGGCATGGTAACAGACTGCTGACTGGATGCCAGACATGTTGAGGTAAGGTACCTCCCTATAGTAGCTGACAACTTAGCAATCACAGATAACTGACTCTATTTAGTGCACACAGCAAGTCAGTTTGCATGGGCAGATCCAGGATTACAATTTAGCATCCATCTAGCCACATCCATCTAGCCACACTACACGCCACCACCAAAATTAACCTACATGTGTATTCGTGAAAGTGGAAGGTATGAAAATGTTTACAAGTACTAGTATGGTTTCAAGCAAGTCCACTTTACAGCTGCTCTCTATTATTAGAGCATACAATGGAACCTCTATAATATGGTCACCCTATAGCAGCCAACCTCTCTAGTAAGGCCACCTTGTTGGGTCCCAATGTACATACTGCTAATGTATTATGGACCTCTATAATACAGCCACCCTCTATAATGCAGCCATAAAATGTTGGCCCGAGGGTGACCACAATACAGAGGTTCCACTGTACAACACTGTGAAGTTGCCTATACACAGATGCTGCATTGTATCTTAGCTTAAGCTGGGGTGGGGAGGTCTGGGTAGGACACACACCTGGTTGGGGGAGGCCAACCTTGGCCACTGCGAGTTCATGTAGCAGTCAGGATCAGAGAGACAGCCAAGGGAGTTGGATCTGCGAGGGTTGGGGTCCTTGCCTTCACCTGGGAGGGGAGAAAGGACGGAGGGAGGGAGGAGGAAGGAAGGAGGGAGGGAGGGAGGGAGGGAGAGAGGGAATGGTGTTATACATATTTCTCAAGATACTCAGTTTTCTATTGCATAATGGGAGAACCTGGGTATGTGACAGGAGAACCTGGGTATGTGACAGGAGAATCTAGGTATGTGACGGGAAAACCTGGGTATGTGACGGGATAAAAATCTGGATACGTGACGGGAGGAAACCTGGGTATGTGACAGGACCTGGTATGTTCAAAGAACTGATGTACAAAGCCTTTGCACCTGATAACTTATTTTTTAGAATGGAGAGCTAGGCCAGAGAGACTACACCAATAATACATTAACTTTTGGCATTTCCAGGAAAATTTTGGGTCAGTTGGACCTGAGAAACAAGACAAGATGAAGTGCCCAGCGTTCGAAGATCACCGGGCATCTTGCAACCGAAACCATGCAGGGACGAAAGATGATTTAATACTTAGAGGCGTGGCTTCCTTCATTAGTGGCACAGCAGTGGGCGTAGGCAGGTGTGGGTGAGAAATATTATCACCAATCAGTATACCCAGCAGAGAAACTAACAAAAAAAACAACCACCCAAATTTTGTGCCCTGGGGATATGAATGTGTGTACACAATACGGTATCACAATGCAACCCTGACCTCCAGGAATCCACAGCTAATGAATTGCGGCGCTAAAGTACACACGCTCTGATATAGCTGCTTAAACACAGTTCAAAATACATGGATTTGCAGCTAGGACGAATAATCTTGTACGGAAGGCGCACACACGTACAGACTACCTTTCGATACAGACTGCGAATCCCGGCCTTTACAGTCCCACGCCTTTAGGCAGCTGTTTCAATTATGGCTGGGCACACCAGGCAGGCACACACTGTTATAGACCAGAGGTAGTCAGTTAGGCTAGTAAATACACCCACACAAAATGAGGTAACAATAAGAAGAGAGACGGTCGTACAAATACCTCTTGTGGCCATAGGAACGGGGCTCCTTCGCTCGGGAGACGGCCGCATTTCCCCAGAGCTTCGTCGCCCAGACAGCCCCGCAGCGCCGCCCGAAGGCGAGCCGTTGGCCGGTCTCTTGCCCGCTTGCGAGGTGGAGATAAAGTTCTGGGTGGCCTTGAGCGGTCTCGGGTAGCGGGAGCGCTGAGGAGTAGCCATTCTTCACGAGTCTAGCTGCTGCAAAGGAGAGAGAAGGTTTATGTGGTGGTTGGAGAGCTCAAAGTAGTGTGATCAGTCGCTAGAAGGAGATATAGCCATTTGAGGCGGGAGAGAGCAGGAACTAACTTACACGACAACTGCTGCTCTCTCTGAGTAGTATGAGCCAATCGAACGACCACGCCCCTCTTCTGGTGCAATTAACCAGCGAGATTGCGGAACTTACTCCCAGACTATTGGACCGCAAGGCCGCAGGAACTGAGGAAGATGCATGCAGCCGCTTCTCCTTCTGCAAACACCCAACTGATATTCGCCTGCAGTCTTTTCGTGCTGCTATTCAAGAGCTCTATAGGGGAAAAGAAGTGAGTTTGCGTGCTAATAGTGATGGGCATTATTCAGAGTCACCTGCAGAGTCCTGCTAAAATCCTCCGACCTTGTTGTTAGCTATTACATGTACGTGCATCGAAAACTGAGCATGTTAAGACGCTTCCTGTAAGTTTAACATGCAGAACACAGAACTGTGTAGCTTCTCTATGGCTAGATGACAATTAGATTTCGACCTCAGTATACAAAAGTAATTAGTGATGGCTCTGTAGTGGTCTCGTTTCAATAGCAGTCTGCAGTTCATTTCCAGGCAGTCTTGTCCCCAGGTGTGCAGCAGAACATTAATTTAACCTGCCATTCCTGATTGGCTTGAAAACACGAAACCATCCTGGTCTTGTTCTCAGATTCTATACCACGCCTCCTTAGCGTATGTAGAAATTTTTCCACACATGATGGAAGCAGCATTTGAAATCATTACTTCTACGGTATAATAAACCTCAAACACCTTAGTTACTGCTGGATGCCTGACCTTGAGACGGCTTAGAATATAGACGCTGGAATGATCATTCCCCCTTGATGACCCCTGTACTATATCCCCATGGCAATTGCATATTGGGCCAAGCGCTAGGAAATCGGCTCCTATCAGAAGGAGTCACGTTTATACCTGGGATTACTAAGCTGGCAAAATTCTTCCTTTCCAAAAGCTGTGACTATGGTCTGAAGCAGCTGTGGTCGTCTTCCCTACGAAACTCCCCCATGACTGCCACACCCCTTCTCTTTGACGTGGACGGCGATGGCTACAAGGTGAGGGACGGTGACAGAGTCAGTGACACTGCATTTGGGACTTCTGGTCACCACTCTACAGGAGTTGGGAGTCAGGAAGTGGGGGTAGGGGGGGGGGGGCTTTTATTGGAGGGGGGCTATTGAGCAGAGTTCAGTGGAATCCCTTTAATTTTGGTCAAAACAAGATTGGTAGGGATCAAAAGTGATGTCCTTATTAATGAGGGGTCCTGATTAAAGGGGGGGGGGGGGTGGTAAAGGAAAAACTTCCCTGCTTCCCACCTCTCTTCTTAACTCCAGTGCCATGGTTACCGGGGTTGTCCTTATTTTAGGGGTCAATTGATGTAGCTAATCGTATTGAGTTCTGGGCTGTGGAGAGGTCTCATTCCCAGACCTCTGTTCCCCAGACAACATCTGGGATGTTGATAGGTCCCGTTCCCAGACCTCTGTGTCCCAGACAACACTTGGAGGTCTTGGTACGGGGCTAGACAATACCTACTACAAAGCAAAGAGCTTTATGCTGCCAGACCATGGAGGGTGTAAACACGCTCCCGTATTGTAGACACCTCAGCCACTCACGGTTGAAAATGCCATATGTGGTTATGTTGCCGTGTTTCTTGTGTTCTCTTGCTACCTAGGACATTGTGGCTCCGTCTTTTTCTGGGGAGGTGTGGGCAGTCCATGGGGAGAATGGGCACATTGTGGACGGATGGCCGTTCTACCTTGAGGACAGAGGGTTTCATGCTAGCCCCCTTGTGGTGAGTGTATGTCTGTCTCCATGCAAGAGAGAGAGAGAGAGAGAGAGAGGGAGGGAGGCGGTGCCAACCTCCTTGTGGTGGGTGTGTGTCTGTATGTGTGTCTGTCTATCTGTTTGTGTCTGCATGTATATATGTATGTATGTACGTTTGTGTCTGCATGGGTGTCTGTCTGTCTACCTGTGTGTCTGTCTATGTATGTGTCTTTGTGTAGATGTGTCCATTTGTATGTGTAGGCCTGTGCCTGTATGTCTGTCTGTCTGTATGAATGCCACTGCCTTTCTTTCACTTCCAGTATGATGTGAATAGAGATGGTATTGTGGACTTTGTACTCTCGACGAGTGACGCAGAAATCCTCTTTCTCCAACCTGACAACACACTACTCCACGGAGAAACCATCAAGGTATTGCACGGCACTGTAACTACACTTTCCAAGCAGTGGGCTCTTAATAGAATAATTTTCTTTTCCTTATATATGTTGCAAAATCATTAATGTGAATTACCATGGATTGTAAACATTGCACAATGATGTTATGATCTAGTTACAGCAACAACACTCATTGTAGCAATTGCAAATTAACCACTCTCATTTGCATATTGTATGCACACACACACACACACACACACACACACAGCTCCCTCCCTTGCGAGTCCAGCGCCACTGGTACAACATGGACCAGGCTTACCTCAAGAGAATAGCTGAGGAGCTCTCACTACAGATCAACGATCCAGCGCAGTTCTCCTTCAAACAAAAGGTGTGTTCATTCCAAATCAATAGCTGAATGGCTAACAGCTGTCATTACTATCCACAGGAAGAAGCCAAACCAGCTCTCAAGAGACCCCTCAACTTTACAACGCCATTCTCAGAGTTTGAAAGCCGCTATGGCCGATACTCCGATCCTCTCCACTCCAGACACCAACGTGGTAAACGACTGTCCGGCCTTGATCCAAATGATTCAGAATATGTCTACGTTGATCCCCACATCCTGGCTACCCCTGCGCTAGCGGATACTAACGGAGACGGTTTCGCCAATGAGCTCGTCATACCAGTGAGCTATTATTTCGATCCCTATTATTACGGGGACCCACACAACTTGGCCCAACTGGGGGGGCTGGAGCAAGAAGAATTAGCGAAATTTACAGCCGGGGGTGTCGTGTCGCTGGACTTGTACTCCGGGCTAATTCTGAAACACAAGTTATTAGGGATTACCGAAGCGGGTGCCAGCCAGCCGGGGTACATTTTGGCCACCCCCACCGTGGTAAAAATTTTCCCAGGGGTGGGGGAAAACGTGATCATAGTTGGCACTGCTAAAGGAGAACTGCACATGCTCAGTGCAGCCACCCTGGAGAGTTCCCCTGGCTTCCCGGTGCAAGTAGACTCCATTTCGGCACAAATAGCCGTCGCAGATCTGACCAAAAATGGAGCACTGGAGTTGGTGGTCGGGGACAACAGTGGCATCGTCTACTGCATCGACCAGAACGGAAAGCGGCTTTGGGAGTTTGAGGCGTTGGAGCCAATCATTGCTAGTGTGAGATTTGCCGACATCGAAGGAGACGGCACTTTGGAGGTGTTCTTTGTCACTAGCTACGCTGCAGTGTGGGCGCTCGACGGACAAACCGGCAAAGTCTTTGCAGACTATCCCATTCGCTTGAACACGGGAGTCCAGTCTTTCTTGATGCTCATGCACCTCAACAGCACAAGTCGAAGGAACGCCCTCAGCATCATCGTACCGACACCAGGTGCCGTTTACATCATAGACAGCATAACTCACTGTCTCCAGAGTTTTCAATCCGACATGATGTTCCTTGAATTCCTGTCGGACGATGTAGACCCATACAGCCCTGGCCTGGAAATACTAGCACTCTCCCTCGATGGCTATTTGGTCTGCTTCTCGACTGACACCGTCTACTCTTCGGACTACGACACGGCTGTAGAGTCTTGGCCGGGTGAGGCCGTTGGGCAAACCGGGTTCACCCACAAAAGCAGCTCCTTTGCTGTGGTCCTACCTCACAGTAACTACACAGAGAGGGAGATATCGGGGCAAAGTTTCTTCCTAGAGTTTGAGATTGCCGATAATGGCCCCCGGTCGTCAAAGCAATACAACCTTTTGGTAACAGTCGGGAGAAAACACATCCTATACAAGAAAACGCTGCCAGTGTACCAACGTCGGACTGAGTACTCAATAGGAATAGTTTCCCCTCCCGAACCGATTCACGCCTTCTTGACGGTTACCGTTTGTAACGAGCACAACCAGTGCGACTCCGCCTCCTACATGGTGAGATTCAACCTCCATTTCCAGGACAACCTGAAGTGGTTTCTCGCCTTCCCTTTCCTCTCCCTCTGCGGTATGCTCCTCTGGCTCATGAGGGACGCCGGCTTTGCAACACTGCCCACCGCACACAGTTCCAGGAAAGATATGTAGCATATTTGTATAGGGTCATTGCAATTTCATACAGCCTCAAACAGAAACGATTGTTAATAATAATTTAATGAGTAGATCTCAAGCATGACAACTGAAGGGGTCGGAACTATAGTGGACAAATCCGAAATCAAGTATTAGAAATCACAAGAATTGCACAAAAATGGTGTACGTAAAAAACATGCATAGTAGCCCTATATGAACGAATGACCAAACTTCTAAATTTTTAGCAGCTCAGAAAGCACATTCTAAGAGGATCTTGAGTTTGGGGGGTCAAGTTCGGTTAGACCACTCTGGTTCTGACAGTGAGCCCTGATTCATACACGTACACAAGACCACAGATACTATAAACCGCACGGTTTATAGTATATGATATTTTACAGTCGTACAACTCGCATGTAAGCTCTGATGAAAATGAGCAGAGTGCTGGATGATGAGCAGGATTGCCACACCACTGCAGTAGCTTTGTAACTGTTTCGTGGGCTTTCAATACTGTGGGTGACTGGATGATGAATCCACTTTCCACCAGCACAGCCTGTACTGCTATTGTCAACAGTTCACGGAGATCTACATGCATACACTTAGCATAGAACAATCATTTGTAAGGCCAGGAGCTATAGGCTTCTTTTTTTCAAGGGAAGTTGTTTCTCAGCATAGAAATACCACAAAAAGCCATCTATCTATCACCACTAAGCCTGGGAAGAATTTTTTTTCAAGTCTGATAGGCTGATGCTACTGAAGTAGCTACCAACAGCCAAGTCATTAGGAAATGCACACTTGCAGTATAAGCCCTTGTAGTGGGTTCAATGAGCTCATGATACGTACATACACATGCAGTGACTGAATGGAGAATCTTTGGAGATGCAGTTTGTATGCCAACAGGACAAGTTGTATGTCCTGTATCCTAACTTCTCAGCCAAGAAATAAAACCTCAAACCTTGCCATTCATTATGAAAGAACTGGGCACGAGACAGAAATACACACACAGATGAGTATCCCATGCCATTCCATCTGCCCTGCCATCAGAGCCAGCCCACCACACTTTCACCTTCTCGGTCTCCTGCTAATGCAATTATTTTCCTTGGGACTCTTTCAGTAACTAGCTGTCACAGGAATATGACATAGATCTGGTGGAGGGATGTCCTGTGACTCCTGTCCTAGTACTTCATTTTGGCCATGGTTCTGACCCCTGTATTCCTGCGTGCCCCCCCCCCCCCCCCCCCCAGGGTTTACTGTGGTGTAAAACAGGTAGTATATTTTACACTCTGCGACAAAGAGAACATGTGCTTTTCTTGTACGAAAACATACTCTTTTCCACTAAATCTGCATGTACATGTAATGGAGAAAAAGTACATGAAAACTTTGTGCTTTCATGTATTTTCGACTACTCCCCCCCCCAGCCCCCCCACTCCCATCCCATAGACCTTTATCCATTGTGTGTGTGTGTGTGTGTGTAGGAGGGGGGGAAGTAGGCACTAAATGGAGAAAATACAAGAGAATATTGCTTTGATGTATTCTTACATAAAAAACATGAGAACATGCTTGTTTCTGTGCTTCAAGCACTTTAACCCCCCACTACATCATAACGAATAATAAAGGTCTATTACATGTACATCATAGTGGAAAAGGTCTTCCACTTCCAGCACGATTACCAGCACCTCTGATTCAATTCTCATTTGATCTGATGCAGATGACGAACAATTCAATTGGCCCTAGGTGACGTAATCTCGTGCCCCACTAGACCTTGGCCTGCCCACTCTTGGATACAGGACTATACATGTATAGGTGGTACGTGTGACGTTGTGCTTTGAGCTCAGAGCTCAAAGAACCTCATCAATTCCCGGGTTGAGCTTCCCCAAAGGCCATCACTCGAGCCATGACAGGGAACACCCCCAGGCCTCTTCATCTCTTGAACAATCACTCCACTGTAAAGGGTATACCACAGCAAATTCTACCCCATATTAAATTTAGAGGTCTTGTATATATAAGGCAGCAGCCACATTCCTGGGTTGTTTACCACAGCCATCAGAGGATGTGCCATATTCTCCTGGGTATATACTAAGGCTTGGAATTGAGACGGCTGGTACCAAGTTCTGGGATGGTGGTATCGAATACCGGAACCAGTATCAGTTTATACTTTAACCTAGAAAATTACAGACTATTCTCGACTGATTGCAGCCATTTCAGTTGAAGGAAAACAGTTTCATGGGCCGGGCCTAACTTTTGACAGACATTTAAGCTAGGGTCCGACTAAAAGTTCTCTTTAGCACCATCACTCACTGTACTCGGCAAAAACTGCTTCTCCACACCCAAAATAATGTGTAAGGCATGCACTGGTATACACCTGTGAAAACAGTAATACAAACAACTAACCATATAAGGATGCACGTTACAAGTACAAGTGCTAGTTATTAAAGTTTTATCAACTGCTCTAATTTCAAATATTTCATTGCTGCTCGTTCTCTAAAATAGTGAATTCATTACCCATTTTGATGAAACAGCCACAGTCATATTCTAACTCCAACCAGCTATTTGCGGAATGTGCGACCCCTGCAGCGACAGAGAAAACAGCTGTCATTGATTAGCGGTACAAGCACCATAAGTAGTCTGGTTCCCAGTCACAGTGGCCTGGGAATGAGACTAACCCACAGCTTACTGATAATGGACCCTTTTCTGCTATGATGTAATTGGGGGTAAACTAGGCACTAAATGGAGAAAATACGAAAACGTGTTTTCATGTATAAAAACACATGCTTTATGTATTATCTCCATTTAGTGCCTACATTCCCCATTACATCATAGGGTATATTTTTACAAGAAGAGGTCAAGAGGTCATGTTTTTGGTCCCTTATGACTCACGAGATCGTCTTCTTTTCTGTTTGCTTAGCCTCCGGTCTGGCCCGGTTGAGAATCTTCAAGAGAACGGACGTCCTCGCACGCATACGGGAGTGCAGATATGCCTGGGGAGAGGACCAGAATACTGTTACTTAACGTGGCGCACTAGTTACTGATAATTAGAAATACCATATGTGGCAGTCCTGTGTAAAATTTGAATATTATTCCGTTGCGTATTTCGATCACATCCGCACGTTCAAAGCGCTGTATCTCTGAACTTCCGTAAAGGGCGGGGCTCATACATGCTGCGTATGAGCCCCACTGCATGTTCTTAAGCTGAGAACACTACGGAATGCTGCATGCTAAATACAGTGTACTACTGCAAATTAAATACTGAGCCAATATGGATATTAATACATTTACTAGCTCCTTTGACATAATAGGGTGATGTAGACTATAAAATGGCTACCACAAAAATCAATGATGTAATGTAAATTCCCGCACACAGTGCCACTATGGGAGTGATGATGTAATGCCCACCTTTGAACACTTGATGTGGTAGTGGAGGTAGTCTCTGAAGGTGTGGATGAGGTTGATGGTCTTGTCT
Source organism: Phakellia ventilabrum (assembly GCA_963921505.1). Taxonomy (NCBI): domain Eukaryota; kingdom Metazoa; phylum Porifera; class Demospongiae; order Axinellida; family Axinellidae; genus Phakellia; species Phakellia ventilabrum. Next base: position 411,035 of record OY997396.1, on the reverse strand, counting down.
CGCGTAGCCTCGTCCTTGAAGTGACGGGGGAACAGGACTGGGGGAGAGGGAAGGAAGAGTGGGAAGGGAAAGGGAGAGAGGGAGGGAGAGGGAGGACAGGAAAGAGGGAGGGAGAGGGAAAGAGGGACGGAGGTAGGGAGGGAGAGGAGAGAGGGACGGAGGGAGGGAGAGGGAGGAAGGGAGGGAGGGAGGCAGGAAGAGAGGGAGGGAGGAAGGGAGAGAGAGGAGGGGGGGAGGGAGGAAGGGAGGGAGGGAGGAAGGGAGAGAATGAAAAATGACATTACGTAATCTACAACCGTTGCCTTACTTTTTGACCTGAGCAACCACAAATTCAACCCACCGGCTACTACCACTCACCGGCTACTCTCTAAAGAGAAGACGGTTGCTCTAGAGCACCACTCACCAAACGTGATGTACCCCACATTCTCTCCTGTAAGGGCATCAGTTCCTGAGAGCTCCTTGGGAGGTTCCGCGTGAGAGAACAGCACCTGTCCAAGAGAGTACAAGGAATTATGTACCCTAGTCAAAATAACACAAGCAGTTAGAAGCATGCTTATATATGACACACGCACAGACATAAACACTATGCACACACATACAGACATACACACACACACAGACATACAGACACACACACACACCTGGGGTGCAGTCTGGCTCCCTCGGCGACCCTCCTTGAATTCCTGCATAAAGACTTTGCCGATAATGACATCATCGTCGTCCATGAAAATGGTGCTGAAGATAACAGTTACACGGTCCTTCTGGGCTGAAACATACCTGTAGGGGGTGGGGCAGGGGGTGGAGCCATTTAGAGGTGGGCTCTTAGTAGTAGTAAGCTCTAGCTAGAGAGAACCTGTGAAGGACAGGCAAGGTGGGCCCTTGCTAGAGTAGGCAAGCTTACCCAAGATAGGCTCTTAGATGAGATAAAGTCATAACCTGGGCTCTAATAAGGGTTGCGATATCCTCCCAACAGCCTCTTTTCCATTATGATGTAATTAGGCACTAAATGGAGAAAATACATGAAAACATGCATGTTTTTGTGCTTTCATGTATTTTCTCCACTTTTGGTTTCTGACACCTACTCCACAACACAAGAAATGGCCAGTTGGTTGAGGTACATACGGTGACCTGGAAGATGGTGGACTCACATTGTTTCCCGGTCTCGGTAGTGCACGATGGCTGTGGACTTCTCTCCTCCCTTGCTCTGTAGCTCAAAGTACTTCTCAAACACAGCGGCAAAGCAGTTGCGCTTCAGGAGAGCCACCTTGGAGGCCCACTCCTCTGTGAGAGAGAGAGAGGTTGAATCAACACATTTCTAAAATAACTGTTGTAAGTTTCAGTTGGCGTGGCTACTAGTCATGTGACTGCTTGTGTCCAATCAGAGTCAAAACATTGCAGGCTGCTATGGATACCACTTTCACAAGGGAAAAAGTGCTTTAAATAGAAACCAGACACTACAGATTTCCAGTGTCCACACAATGATTGCACAAAGATGCAAATTACCAAATAAGGATAATATCTTGTTGGTCCACACTATCATCTATCCCACTCTACTGTTTACAATACCCCACAAGTGCTTGCTTAGCCTCAAGCACTTCTGCCCCTGCTAGGCCTGAGGAAACCATTCCCAGAAATCCACCTAGCTACTATTCTGCTCCTTATGCTTAAGAATCCCGCCTACTATTCTTCTGTGTTGCAGATTATTCCCAAGTTTACTACCGATAAATCTAGTGCTAATGAAAGCTTAAAAAGATAGGTTAAGAATGACGTATCACCGGAAGCAATAGCAGAGACCAAATTTCTTCAATAGCATTTGAAAGATGTGGCTCAAATGCTGACACCACAGTTCTGCAATATGTGAGACACAAAGCCAAAATTCTTTATTTCTTCACTATTATTCCAAAATTACTCCTAATTCTTTTCTTTCCCAAATTATTTCTGGAATAGTTTCCTCAGGCCTAGGACCCCCTGCCCTCAGTGTGCGCCTACCCCTCCCCCCCCTCCCTCCATCTGCCAAGCCAATCTTTGGCAAATATATGGAACTTACATGTAGATGCATGCAGTGCTAAATTATTGCATGGAGAATGACATCTTTGTGAGCATGGCGCTAGCTTTCAAGATGGTTTTATCATATCAGATGCAGTTGATTAGCCTACAGCCTATCACTGTTATACCTTCTGTCATCACAGCAGTCCTCTCTGGTAAGACTGCAGTGATGACTGCTGTCGTTACAGCCTCTAGTAAGCATGAAGGCTTACTAGAGGACTGCAGTGTTATAAGAGCCCATGGGTTCTCACTAGGGGACTGTGGTGATGACTTGCTATAAGAGCCCGTGGGTTCTCACTAGGGGACTGTGGTGATGACTTGCTATAAGAGCCCGTGGGTGCTCACTAGGGGACTGTGGTGATGACTTGCTATAAGAGCCCGTGGGTTCTCACTAGGGCTAGGGGACTGTGGTGATGACTTGCTATAAGAGCCCGTGGGTGCTTCCTAGAGGACATACACAAGTACCTTTGTTGTCCGGCAGACTCTCATAGTCAAACTGGACTGAGATGTCGTAGTTTGCCTCAGGGGATACCAAATACTGTCCATACTCCCTCTCCAAGAGCTAAAGGGAGGGAGGGAGGGAGGGAGGGAGGTCAATCTATCATCATCCATGAAGCCATAAGTTTCTGTGAGCTGGAGAGCCACTGGGATTGTTGAACTTAAGTTACGATGGTACTAGCGTTGTTACCCAGTCAGCTAATGTCAAGCGTAGGCTTTACTCCGGAATGAGTATCAGGATTGGGTATTAGACTTACTCAAGAATGGGCATCAGAGGAATGGGTATCAGATTCACATTCATGCATTATTTCTGCATCTAGCCTCGTACCCAGGCCACACCCCCCCGAAAGAGTGGCCTGGTATCCACTGTTTGCGCATGCGCTTAATTTCTCAGAATTCTGAGAATTTAGGATATTGCCGTATCGTGTCCGCGTATGATTACGTCACGTTCGCTTACGAATCCGCAAATTTTTCCGTGTCACGAAGTTGTAAGTGAAGGCAGGAGGCTTTCAAGCCAGCCGCGATGGTCTTTCGTAAGTTAGATGCTTAGAAAGTGATCGGTAGTTCGATTCTTCGATCCCGTTTGCCACTGAAAAGCCTAGAAGGCCACATCTGAGATTGAATATCGAGCAGCTCACAGTCACTGCCAGGAGAGGCGCTTCCGAATTTCTGTGGTAAGATAGCTACCATAATCATAGCGGATAGAAAATTACAGGTTCTTTTACCATTCTAGACTGGTTAGAGAGCCATTTTAGTTGCAGACAGTCAGAATCAAGGTTGATTTCTAGTTCTCCGCTTACTATATACGCATACTGTTTCCGTACTACTCCTCGCCATGTGACTAATATCGTTCACGGATACTTTTACTGACCTTTTTCCGTACATTTAACAATTTGTTCGCGCATGCGCGAACAGTGGATACCAGGCCACTATTTTTCAGGGGGTGTGGCCTGGGGACGAGGCTATTCTGCATCCTGAGCTAACGTCTTCATGCGCACTCACCCCCTCCGCTCCGTGCTGTTGTAGATCACCATAAAACTTCAGAGAAATGCTGATCTGTGGTAGTGAGGAGAGAGAGAGCTCAAAATGAAGTCTTGCAGTCCATGGAATGGAACTGTGACAATAGAGGCTTGCAGGTGCTAGTTAACCCGGAATGGGACGGAGTGTGACTGCAGTTAGACTATGGGTGAAGCTAACTCATGCCGACCCCGTCAGCTACTAAAACGTGTGCAGGTCATACCCTAATCTTCCCCTTATCTCCATCAGGGTTCGAGATGTGGTAGAGCACACCATCGAAATCTGTGCACAAAGAAAGACAGCTGGATTGGTACAACATTCTTCTTTGTAGCTATGGAAAATTTGTTTTTCAAATTTCTTACCTGCTACTGTGACATCAATACTTTCAGGTTTTGGACTGCGTGTGCGTGTGAGTGAAAAAAAATTGCAGCAGTCCCCTAGGGATTCTGGGGTTTTATTACAAGCCAGTTGTCCGGGCTCACCTGGTGAATCGATGGAGTAGAGTCTCCTCGATTATTCTGTTCTTGATCTCTAGCAGAATCATCGTGCCAGCTGCCTATCCCGACGACAGAGGAGGCTACGTTCACTGCAAGTCGCCCAGCACCAAAAATGGTAACCTGATTGGGAGAGCAATCACGCGTAAAGGCTATGACGTCATCTACAATTTTAACCCTTTAGCTTCTCAACCTGTATTCTGCAGAGTTTGCCTGCAGTTTTGGGAGTTTTCACTTGAAAACCAGCGATAATGGCTAGAAGAAGGGCTGGAGTTGGAGCCATTAACAAAGGGAAGCTGGATAAGGTCTGTCTTGGTCACTCAAGCAAATAGTTTTTAGAAAATTTTTGTTGAAAGTTTTCTTTGCCACACAGCAAAAGTTTGCAGCCAAGGGAACGGAGATAGCAGACCTACAACTTTCTCACGTAATGAAAATACTCTTCCTCATTCCCTTCAAGATCTCCTCTTCCCCTACCAACCTCCAACTCTTCTCTCCTCCCTCCTCCTTCCGATCCCTCGTCTAGGTCAGCGAGCAACTGGACACATTTCGCAAGCACCTCGAGTTGTTTGCCTCCAACCACAAGTCAGAGATTCGGAAGAACGCTCAGTTTAGAGGCCATTTCCAGCAGATGTGTGCCAGAATTGGAGTTGACCCCCTGGCTTGTAAGTCCCCGTTCCATGTCACCTCTCCCTTATGCGTCTGTGTTCCATGTTACCTAGCATTGGTTTGTAAGTCTGTGATCCATATCACTGTTGGTAGAAGTGGTCAATCGAAAGGGGACTGTAGCTCCTCTCTGCCTTAGTCAATCTCAGGATCAAAAAAATGGAGAGCCCTCTAATGCAAACTGCAGACAGCTGTTTCAGTCTGTTTGGGCCTCATCAGTATGGAGTACTACCGGCCTCATTTTCAGTCTACACTCACCAATTGTTTTTCAAAAAACAACAACTGGGGTAGTGGAGCCTGTGAATCATTTGCAAGCCTCCTCTTCCTGCAGCCAGCAAAGGCTTCTGGGCTCAGGCCTTGGGGGTCGGGGACTTCTACTACGAGGTGAGTGCATCAGCTAGCTCATTTCTTTAGTCTGAGTTATCCATCCCCGGTCGGTTTCCAATGGCAACAGCTTGGCGTTCAGATTATCGAGATATGTCTTGCCACCAGAGACAGAAATGGAGGTATGGCTTTGAAGCGATGGTTAAGTATTGCACCACTGACTACAATGACATTCCCTCCTCACTCCCCCCCCTCCCCCCCCTCCCCCAGGCTTGATGAATTTTGATGAGCTACAGAAAAGAGTGCTAGCAACCAGTGGGAAGACTAGACAAGACGTCAGCGAGTAAGTTATTTATCCTCACACCACTAAAGCAACCTTTGCAGAGTTTATGAAGCTGTTCAAAAGTGGCATTAGGTTGTGGAATGGTGAAAAAAACAGTTCGAACCCACAGTGAATAAATTCCTCATGCTATTATTTCCGTACTCACACACTCACACACACACACACACACTCACACACACACACACACACACACAGGGATGACCTAGCTAGGGCCATCAAGAAGCTACGCATCCTTGGCGGTGGCTTTGCCATCATCCCAGTCGGAGGTCGAAGACTAGTGCAGTCAGTACCTGGAGAACTCAACATGGACCACACAACTGTACTACAAAAAGCAGAGGTACTGTGGTATAGCCTCAAATCCAGGCTGTGGTATAGTCTCGAGCCCAGGCTGTGGTATAGCCTCAAATCCAGGCTGTGGTATAGTCTCGAGCCCAGGCTGTGGTATAGTCTCGAGCCCAAGCTGTGGTATAGCCTCAAATCCAGGCTGTGGTATAGTCTCGAGCCCAGGCTGTGGTATAGTCTCGAGCCCAGGCTGTGGTATAGCCTCAAGCCCAGGCCATGGCATAGCCTCGGGCCAGACTGTGGTATAGCCTCAAGCCCAGGCTGTGGTGTAGCTTCAAATGGGAATGAAGCTAGCTAGACCCTAGCATGAGAATAAGACTGGTCGGTCCTGGTATGGGATACGTGATTGAGGCTAGTGGGTGTTGATTCCCAGACTCCGTACTGTTCTCACTGCAGCCTACAGCCTACACCAGCATTGGTACCCTAGTGAAGGATCTGGGATGGACACAGCTGAGGGCAAAAGGCATACTGGTAAGGTTGCTGCACAAATGGTAGTCTTTGAGCCCTAGATAATATTGACCTTTAGACCTAGGACTTTGTCTCTCCCTCCCTGGTCTACTGAACCTCTGTCCTCCCTTCCTCCCTCCTGGTCTTCCCTCTCTGCCATCTAGGAGCACCTGGTCCGTGAGGGCATGGCGTGGGTGGATGACCAGAGCACAGAGGAAAGACTGTACTGGTTTCCAGGTCTCTTCACTGACGCTACCTAGCAATTGTATAACTGAATTTCTGTCAACATCACACACACACACACACACAGTGTTCGTACACACAATAAAAATTGGCACAATAAAGTACCAATGAAAATTACAGTATGTCTTGGTATAAAAATAAGAAATTCTAATTCCAGCTGTCTTGGTATAAAAATAAATTCCAGCCGTTCTTTGATAATGATCAGTGAAAGTATGTTGGTTGGTTTGACATCCAGAACGTCAGGTTGCCCCCGGTAACCAGCTCTAAAAAAAAAAAAAGCATGGATAAACAATAACCTCTATCAAAAATCATAGATAATCAGTTATGTACCCGAATGATTCACAAACGGTTGCTTCATGTCAACCTGTCTCCCGTTTAGCACCACCTTGCTCACATAGACATTCTCAGCTGTCATGTTTACTGCAGTCATCACCAGCAGGTCACCTGGGAGAAACAAACACACCATGAACTCAAATACCAGCTGTAACTCCTCACCCATTGCTACCCCGCCATTTAATTTAGGTTATCTTAACTGGCTATGTATTCTAATTAATGGCCAGCCGAGCAACCCTCTGCTCTAACTAGTACAAGGACAAAACATATTTCAACTGCATGTGTCCTGTGATAGCCATCCCAAATTATTCACCCTACAACTCTAATGTACAGTACAGGGCAGGCACTGTGTGGTGAGGCTTTTCCTCCAAACCCAGCTAGCAATTCAGCTGTGTGCACCCACCACTGCCGGTTTTGACGGAGGCCCTCTCCAGTGCCGGGCTACCAAGGAGGTAGCTGGTGGTACCAGTGAGGGGGTAGAGACCGAGGGTACCCCAGATGAACCAGGCACTCAGGGTACCTGTGGGGGAGGGGAGGGAGTGAACACAGGGCAAGATCTGCAGTTATGGGCAGTCATGTCCTACCATAGTCATCGTTGCCTGGTATCCCTTCTGGCCCAGTCATGTATTTGTTGTCTAGCAACCATCGCACGTGCTGGAGAAAGTGAAGAATACCGGCTTGTGCACTTTCATCGGGAGATGCACATGCGTGAGTTACATGTACCTTCTGGGTGAGGTCAGGTCTTCCTGCAAAGTCGAACAAATATACTGCCAGGAGATCTGGTTCGTTGCCAGCCCTTTGCGCGTGTGTGTGTGTAAACTCCACTAACACCTGCCAATTGAAGACAGGAATTCCAGGCCCTAGGAAGTAATCAGTGCCATGGCCCCACCCCCCGGACATAGCTCTGGGTCCCGGCCCACCCCTTCGACCCATGGGAATGGGGCCTGCCCACTGCGGCACCTGCATTAATACCCTATGTATACAGTCTACGTTTCAACCCCACTAAAATAGCTCTAGTACAGGCAGGAACGCAGCTTTTACAATTTAGTCTTTTACCAAGCGTTCCCCAACCTATTGGCTATTTTCTCGTTAGTTTAACTTAATTGGCGGTTAACTTTAAGATAGTTATTTAAGCTGTTTTATTTAGATACCCGTAGTGATCTACTATTACTCTGTGTAGGTTCACGCTTGATTTTTAGATGTAATTCCACTACCACCGAATTGTTCAAGACAGGAATTCTGGGCCCTAGGGCATTGGCCCCACCCCCCGGACATAGCACTGAGTCCCGGCCCTCCCCTTCGACCCATGGGAATGGGGCCTGCCCACTGCGGCACCTGCATTAATACCCTATGTATACGGTCTAAGTTTCAACCCCATTAAAATAGCACTAGTACAGGCAGGAATGCAGCTTTTACAATCTAGTCTTTTACCAAGCGTTCCCCAACCTATTGGCTATTTTCTCATTAGTTTAACTTAATTGGCGGTTAACTTTAAGATAGTTATTTAAGCTGATTTATTTAGATACCCGTAGTGATCTACTATTACTCTGTGTAGGTTCACGCTTGATTTTTAGATGTAATTCCACTACCACCGAATTGTTCAAGACAGGAATTCTGGGCCCTAGGGCATTGGTCCCACCCCCCGGACATAGCACTGAGTCCCGGCCCTCCCCTTTGACCCATGGGAATGGGGCCTGCCCACTGCGGCACCTGCATTAATACCCTATGTATACGGTCTAAGTTTCAACCCCATTAAAATAGCTCTAGTACAGGCAGGAACGCAGCTTTTACAATTTAGTCTTTTACCAAGCGTTCCCCAACCTATTGGCTATTTTCTTGTTAGTTTAATTTAATTGGCGGTTAACTTTAAGATAGTTATTTAAGCTGTTTTATTTAGATACCCGTAGTGATCTACTATTACTCTGTGTAGGTTCACGCTTGATTTTTAGATGTAATTCCACTACCACCGAATTGTTCAAGACAGGAATTCTGGGCCCTAGGGCATTGGCCCCACCCCCCGGACATAGCACTGAGTCCCGGCCCTCCCCTTCGACCCATGGGAATGGGGCCTGCCCACTGCGGCACCTGCATTAATACCCTATGTATACGGTCTAAGTTTCAACCCCATTAAAATAGCTCTAGTACAGGCAGGAACGCAGCTTTTACAATTTAGTCTTTTACCAAGCGTTCCCCAACTTATTGGCTATTTTCTCATTAGTTTAACTTAATTGGCGGTTAACTTTAAGATAGTTATTTAAGCTGATTTATTTAGATACCCGTAGTGATCTACTATTACTCTGTGTAGGTTCACGCTTGATTTTTAGATGTAATTCCACTACCACCGAATTGTTCAAGACAGGAATTCTGGGCCCTAGGGCATTGGCCCCACCCCCCGGACATAGCACTGAGTCCCGGCCCTCCCCTTTGACCCATGGGAATGGGGCCTGCCCACTGCGGCACCTGCATTAATACCCTATGTATACGGTCTAAGTTTCAACCCCATTAAAATAGCTCTAGTACAGGCAGGAACGCAGCTTTTACAATTTAGTCTTTTACCAAGCGTTCCCCAACCTATTGGCTATTTTCTCGTTAGTTTAACTTAATTGGCGGTTAACTTTAAGATAGTTATTTAAGCTGTTTTATTTAGATACCCGTAGTGATCTACTATTACTCTGTGTAGGTTCACGCTTGATTTTTAGATGTAATTCCACTACCACCGAATTGTTCAAGACAGGAATTCTGGGCCCTAGGGCATTGGCCCCACCCCCGGACATAGCACTGAGTCCCGGCCCTCCCCTTCGACCCATGGGAATGGGGCCTGCCCACTGCGGCACCTGCATTAATACCCTATGTATACGGTCTAAGTTTCAACCCCATTAAAATAGCTCTAGTACAGGCAGGAACGCAGCTTTTACAATTTAGTCTTTTACCAAGCGTTCCCCAACCTATTGGCTATTTTCTCGTTAGTTTAACTTAATTGGCGGTTAACTTTAAGATAGTTATTTAAGCTGTTTTATTTAGATACCCGTAGTGATCTACTATTACTCTGTGTAGGTTCACGCTTGATTTTTAGATGTAATTCCACTACCACCGAATTGTTCAAGACAGGAATTCTGGGCCCTAGGGCATTGGCCCCACCCCCCGGACATAGCACTGAGTCCCGGCCCTCCATGGGAATGGGGCCTGCCCACTGCGGCACTTGCATTAATACCCTATTTATACAGTCTAAGTTTCAACCCCACTAAAATAGCTCTAGTACAGGCAGGAACGCAGCTTTTACAATTAAATTTTTTATCAAGCGTTCCCCAACCTATTGGCTATTTTCTCATTAGTTTAACTTAATTGGCGGTTAACTTTAAGATATTTATTTAAGCTGTTTTATTTAGATACCTGTAGTAAAGTACTATTACTCTGTGTAGGTTCACACTTGATTAAAATAGCTGTAGAAACATATACATGTAACTCCACTACCACCTGCCAATTCAAGACAGGAATTCCGGGCCCTAGGAAGTAATCAGTACCATGGCCCCACCCCCCGGACATAGCTCTGGGTCCCGGCCCTCCCCTCCGCGGATCCGACCCACGGGAATGGGGTCTGCATGTGTGTATGTGTGTCATATACATCCAAGCAGTCTACACACTTTTCCTACCAGTAGTAAGGGTTGGGTAGAAAGTTGGAGCCGTGTTCCTGAGCTCTGGTGAAGAACTCGTCCAGCTGCTTTATGAAGGAGTCATTAGACTGGAACAGAGCCAGCAGGCCTGGCACATCGTGGGGGACAAACCAGCGCCACTCCTCAGCATCACCTAGGCAACAAGAATTTATGGAGGTTTATATGAGTAAAACTATATGGTAACTAGGAGACAATTCTTTTTCATAGGGTAGTAGGGTCGATATGCAGCCTCGTTCCCATACTCCATTGCACAGCCTTGTTCCCAGGTTCCATACCATATAAAAACAATAAACTAGTGCTGAAAAAAAAAACCTGCAAATCGGAGCCTGAAATGAGACCGTAGTGACATGCAATCACAAACTAGCTCATCAGGAAATACAGGTACGTCTTGTCTTCGCAAGAAAAGATTGACTTACCTTCAGTGAATCCCGAGGCCTTAAACATCCACTCCTGGAAGGCGGGGTCCAGCGGGCAGTTGAGCTTGCCAGACTGGCTACGCGGGCACATCAGCTGGTGCTCGGAGCTCCAGACATTCTTGAAGTTTGCTGAGCGGTTGAGGAATACGCTGGCCTCAGCCGTCCTACCCAAGAGAGTACCCAGAGTACCCACTGCCCTGGAGGCACAGGGGGAAGGAGGGAGGGGGAGGAGGGGAGAGGGGAGGGGGAGGGGAGGGGAGGGGGAGGGGGAGGGGAGGGGAGGGGGAGGGGAGGGGAGGGGAGGGGAGGGGGGAGGATAAGCTGCTATCAAGAAGCCTTGGTAAAGAGTACTCTAACGCTGGATATCAAGTGTGCCAAAGGCCTTACTCACCAATCATCAAAGGCATAGGCCAGAGTGAGAGAGACAGAGTTTCCAGCTGACTCTGAGGGGCAGTAACCGAGAGACAGATATTCCTTCAGACAGGCCCTGGCAGTGTGGGGAACAGCTGGGTTTGTAGCCTGGAGGGAGGGAGGGAGGGAGGAAGGGTAAGGGAATGTTACTTGAGGCCAAAGGCTTCTGGCCTCACCTCGTCCTTCATGGCAGTGTAAGCAGTTGTTGCATTGAAGCCCCGCAGTCCCTTGACGTAGTTGTCCAGGATAATTTGGTATCCATGGTTAGCTATCATGCATCCACTGTAGACTGTAAGGAAATATGGAGGGGGAGGGGGAGGGGGGGGGGGGGCAGGTGTGAGTCATTTTCAAGAGAGTACATCCCCCCCCCCCCGAAGGGGAGCCATGTCTCCAGGCCACACTTTGGGGGTGTGGCCTGGGGATGAGGCTAGTGCATTAGTTCACATACTGTAAATAGAATTACTCATGTGAGGACTAGTTCTGTGCTAGGTACCGTTGGCTATGGGCCACCGAGGTAGAGCCCCTCCTTGCTCATACATGGCCACTAGGGAGTTAACGATGTCTTCAGAAACTTGGGGTTGTAGAAGGGTTAAAAGTGGAGCATGTGTTCTGTGGGTGTCCCAGAGGGAGAGGTCGCTATAGTAACTGGAGAAAGAGAAAGAGAAATATAAATGGGTGTGGTCTGACGGGGGAGAGGAAGACACACTTTGTTCCATTCTTCACTTGATGCACTTTTCCATCCATTCCCAAGTAGTAGCCACCAACCTGTAACCAAGGAAACGATAAAAATAATGTAATCTGCCTGCATGGGAATGAGACTAGACTGCTGTCATGGGCCTCGGACCGTACCTCACTGAACTGAGTTGGAACACCCAAGACGTGGTATAGAGACGTGTAGAACTTAATCGACGTGTCTTGATCTTGAGACTCAACTTGGAACTGCAGTGGTTTAGTTTAGTAATCACAACACTATTAGCATACTAACACGATATTATAAGATACTACTGGTATACCACTAATATACAAACCACAATACTAAGATGCCTTATAAGGTGGGATCTGTGTATAACGGTCTGTGTTTGTCTACCTGCCCCAAGGCACTGTCCCACGTCTGCTCCGCCACAGCCAGACACTCGCTAAAGCTCTCTCCGCTCCAGTCATGAGCCATGTTGACCTTGGCCTGGGGATCAGGGTATGGGGTTGTGACACAACTGTACTAGCTAGCAGGTATTAAATGGGTGCATACGATATACAGTGGGACATTCCTCACCTGTTGTGACACAACTGTACTAGCTAGCTGTGACAGGTATTAAATGGGTGCATACGATATACAGTGGGACATTCCTCACCTGTTCGATGCTGATGAAGCTTATTGCCAGCAGCAGAGTCACTGATCCCACTGCAGCTTCAAACTCTGCAGAAAACGTGAGAATAATTTGACACATCAGCTGGTATGGGTGACAGCTATCATCCCCCACCCCCCAGGGCACTTTTTTTTTCATACAAAGAGAAATGCTTATGAAAAGTGGCCATGCTTGCTGGGGGGGGGGGGGGGGTGGGGTGGTACAAATACAGAATTATTAAAAGTTCACTAAGAAGAAAAAAGTTTACTGATACTCCACTGTATGGTGCTGTCCCTCTCACCAACGTAGGCTCCACAGTCGTTCCCAGTCGCCGCCTTCTTCCCTGGCCACACCTTCCCTCCCGCCCACACACCAAACGAGGAAGGAGACTGGAGGAACTCGGCCACAAAGTATACTCTGACACCCACTCCATTCCGTCCCGAGAGGGAACCTACAAGGTTAAGCGATCGGACATAAAATCAATGTCCTTTTTATTCAAGGCATCTGAGAACTCAGCCAATGTCCTTATAAGGAATAGGGTGCATTTTACCAGTAGAATATTGCGAGTCAGATTGAATGGACCCTGTACCATTATGATGTAATGGGGGGTAAAAGTGAGCACTAAATGGAGAAAATACAGGAAAACGTGTAAATAAGCATGTTCTTATGTTTTCGTACAAGAAAACATCAAAGCACATGTTTGCATGTATTTTCTCCATTTAGTGCTCACTTTTATCCCCCATTACATCACAATAGTAAAGGGTCCATTACCAAGAATTTACCAATGCAGGGGGGATATAAATAGCTAGAGAAATTTACGTACGAGTTCAGCTATGGTAATCACCCACGTGTGTGGTAGACAGCAGTATGCAGCTGATAGCAGTCTACAGTTTTCAAAAACAACACTCAAAATCTTAAGTTTCATGAGATGATGAAGACCTACCTTTGAGGAGGGACCATCCCGTGAGAGAGAGGCTGTTGTTGGGACCACTGAAGGAGATGGAGGCATTCACCACATCTCCCTACAGGAGAATGCAGACCACAGCTAGCTAAGAGAAGACAATTTCCATGACTTTCATAAAAGAGACATGTAGGCAAGGCAATACAGATGGCTAACAGGAAAACCAAGGCAAAGCAACAAATTGTCCATTGCCCTGTTGAAATAACAGCTGTTTCAGGGTCATGTTAATGTATAGGCAATTTTATCTTTATGGACTTTGATGGTAGAGAAATGAAACTTTATTCAACGTCTCATCACTTATTCAACTCTAAGTACTGACGAAATGTTGAATAAGTTCCATTGCTCTATTGTCAAAGTCATATATGCACTTATTTCGTTAGAGACAAATTTGTGCTATATTCGAAATTGAATATTATGACCATAAAATTTAGTACTCATGAAATTACGGAGGTACATACATACACCATGTAGCATGTGACCTTGTACCACAAATTTCAAATTCTGCAAAATTTTGGCTGAGTACATTCAATAGTTCCGCAAAATTAAGTATGTATACAATAGTACAGCAAGAATAAGACAGCTTTACAAATAAATCACTTTAATGATGGCCGTCCAGTCAAAGCTCACCTTGTGAACAGAGTGCGAGGGGTCGATGAGGACGTAGTTCCCTCCCTGTCCTCTTCCTCCCCCCAGAAAGGTGTACCGGTGAGCCCCTGTGAACTGCCCTGCAACTGTCAGCTCTGCCAGGACGTTAGGGGTGTCCAACAATACTGCATAGTAACCTAGGAGGAGGAGGAGGGGGGGGGGGGGGGGGCACAGGGAAATTTGGTAAAACATTTTGTGTTATAGTCTCATTCCCAAGCACTCCAAGAGGATAATAGCATAGAAGCTCAGTGCTGTGTACCGGTATCAGACCCATAGGAGTAAAAGTCATTGAGCTAATGGTTTATCAGTTTACTATAAGGACAAACAAACTGCAGCTCCATTGCTGTTTTGAATTGAAAGTGTTGTGCACAAAAATCACGTCTACTAGCCAAAACAAAAATTCTAAACAGTTGCTGTTACCCTAAACAGACCGTTTTATGGTTACCAACTGTTCACGACACTCCATTGCATACACAAACTGTCACAGAGCCTTACCGGGCCGAGCAGTCTCGTTCTTGTGGCTGAACTTGGAGCGATAGCCGTTGTCCCTGATGGTGGAAGGCTCCACCCCCCTGGTGGGCATGACTCCGATGTGCCCATAGTCCTCTACCCCAGCCCCGACCAGGTGTGTGTGAGAGAAGCAGCGAATCTCGTTGTCAACTGTGGGAGAGAGAGAGATCGGTTCACATGGTCTCCATGACATGAGGGGATTCAGGAAGATCTTTCAATGATACCGTACCTCCAAATTTTTCTTTTTGCATGCATACTTGTTCCTCCTAGTTAGTCACATTCCCAAGCCACATCAGAATGGCCTGGGAACAAGGAGCAGTTCCTGTTAATTAGTTACAGCTGCAACTCACGATAGTGATATCCCCCACAGTGGCGCCAGGTAATGTCAATGTTGTCAAAAGTAGAGTCCGGGGAAAGCCTCATCATAGAGAAGGGCAGCTGGACCCCAGGCGGCGTGGAACCAACCCCAAACCCAATGCCACCTGGAGGGTTTGAAAGTCAAATGAAGGTTAACTTAGAACCAACTCTAGACACGCTCAATCAGGGATTAGGCTGTGGTATGCATAATATGCTTTGATGTTTTGAACTTAATGAGGTCTCTAAGACACCTCGTCAAAAATTCACATTTCGTACAGAAAAATTAAAAGCTGTAAACCATAGTGTAAGCCGGTTAGTGCCCTCAGGCAGCTAAGATACCTGCCTGAGGGCACTAATCTTTTACATGATTGCATGTATTTTAATGAAGGAAAGAAGACTCTTTATCAACACAAACAGAGAAAGCTAGAGAAATGGCCGCATGGCTGCACATGCGGATGAAAGCTGCATGCGGGATGCTGCACTACACACTGCCTTCAGCAATGCATTTTGCAAGGTGTGGTTAATCATGCACTACGAGTGCTGAAGTAGAGAGCTATTTTGCTCACCTGTGCCAATGAAGGGATCGACTGGAAATTTACTCTTCCTGAAACGCCCTCCGATGTCGGCGCCAGCCACTTCCGAGACTCGAAGCAGCTGTAACCCGCAGCAGACCAGCACGAAGAGCGTCAACCCAGCCGTCCGCATCTTGAGCCCAGAAGTTATGTTATGTGACTATGTCTGCATGCAGATGCTCTCGAAGAACACGCCCACACTTTATAGCCTCGGGGCCACGCGGTACATGCCCGAAGCCATTATATGCCGAAGCCAACAAAGTCCGCGCCGCCCACCGTTTTTTGGATTACATCGTGCAAGTAATATGACTCAACACAATAATCGCCAAACCGAAAAAAATATGACACCTGAAAAAATAATTGTATCTGGATAAAAAAGTAAAATCTGATTGGTTGCCACCGGCTACTTGGGCATCATTCCTTCAAAAGCACTAATCAAAGTTGTCAGCCCCTTTATATACCCCTCATCTGGTCCCGAATATTTGACGACATCATTAGTATAGCCCTCGTGGGTAGCGTGTGCAAAGTCAATCATCCGTACATCGACTACATGTCTAGCTTGACTCAGGCCTGGCCCTGACGCCAAAGGAAGTCCAGCTCCTCTTGTTTCCATGTCTACAACTCCTCTGTCTTTGGGATTTGAGTCTCTGTGAGTCTTTCCCTGCTCTGAAGACTCAGCATCAGGCGGAGGAAACTCGGGTCTCTTGAGCCTCTGTGAGACTGCAGAGTCATGCTTGGTGTGGTCAGAACCAGTGTGCTCATACCACAAAGAGAATGAAGGAGGGTTGTGCCATGCTAGCGATGTCAATACTCCTCCATCTTGAGCACCGTCTGGTGGAGTTTTACAGCAATCCAATGCAGAGTCATTAGTGATGTGGGGAGTGGACTCCACCACCCTGCCATCGTAGATTATAAGCACAGAGCTGGAGTACAGTCGGTAAGAGTGTTGCTTAGCAATGGCTGCACGAAGCTCCCTCAGCGTCCTCACCAGGTCTGGCAGAAGGTCAGTTCTCAAAGAGGTGCCATTGTGCAGAAACTCGGAGAGAGTCCCGAAGAACCCTTTTTTGTCAAGCTGGCGGCCGTAATACTTATCCCGAAAGAGGTACTCACCACTCACAGCGTTGTATTTCTGGCAGGGAGAGAAAGAATTATTAAAACTCTCAAGCTACGGGGTTCATAAGTATACAGCAAAAATTCAACTCGCTCACACCCAAGCTGCCAGGCAACAAGGCCAAAACCCATACTCACATCTTCCTATACATTACTGATCTACTTTCTATGCTCCACCCTACCTTCCCACACACCCCCTACATCCTACCCCACACACCTGCATCCCACAGACCCTGACCCCTAGCTCCAGCGAGGTGGACCTGGCGCAGGTGGCTGTGTGTCTCTGCACCTTTGCCTCCGGGGCATCGTCGCCATGCTGCCTGGTTCCCAACTTCAGGTCGAGGACACAGGGATGGTCATATTTCGCCGTCAAGTTCTCCAATACCACATAGTCTGCCAAAAATGGGAGAAATCTTTAGTTTCTGAATACATCGAATTTTGTCACATTAATATGTAGGCTGCAAAGCTTGTGGAGTCAAAACCTTGACAGTAAGGGTCTCAGGTGGTCACCACTAAAATGGCTTTCTTCATATGTGTACAATACTGCAAATGGTGATAAGAGGTGGTCATATCCCACCACAGCCAACCAGAGTCGACTGAATTGTCAGCAGTAGGGGTAGGTAGATTATGTTAAAAAATCTACCTATTATGTTCTGCAGCAACGCTCTAAAGATGTACCTATTATGCTCCACAAATGACCCTATTATGCTCTCAACAAAACAGCTTTCCTGCAGAGACTGTGATTATCTTACCTGAAAGCTCCCTCGCTCTCTGCTCCACACTCATGCCTTTCGGATCGGTTGAGCAAGTTGGCTTCGCATTAGTGCATTGTGGTTCATTTGCTCTAACCTTCAGAGTGTGTAGGGGCTCGAAGTTGACTAAGTAGCAACGCCAGGGAAGAAGTAGTAGCCTGTAAGCTGCTGCCAGCCGTTTGACTCTCGTTGATATTAAAAAGTGCTGAGATTTGCTATAGCGCTAGTTGTCACCGTTACAGAATCACCATGTGGCCGAGTTTCCACAAAACTTTAATAAAATGGCGTAATTTCCTCAAGGAATCTAACTATTATGCTCGACACTTTTGCGTACCTGTTATGCTCATTTTAATGCCAGCATAAACAGTTACACCCGTAATGGCCAGACAAACAGCACCCAGGACTCCACCCAGCTTTTGTAGCGTCTGGGCAACATACCTTGCTTCAGGCCATCCATCTTAGCTCCAAGACCTTGGAACATCTTCTTGCCTTGCTCACTCCAAGGGTTGGTCTGGCAGCCATTGCCTTCTGTGAGGGAATTGAGAGGGAACAAAGTCACTCTAGCCTTGCCCTCAGGCCACGAGAAGCAGAGCAGCCCCACCCCCGTTTCCTAACCCACATGCACAAGACATCAAAGGGTTTCCTCCAGGACATACCGACTGCCTTGAAGGTAATACCATTGTTTCCTTTGTGGAGGCTCTCTCCAATGGAACATTTAACCTTTGTCCCGTCAGGCATGTACTTGGGATTCACACTGTAGTCCGGCGCTCCTTGCTTTGGGTGGGCGACCATTTGAAGGTCTCCAGTGGCACTGCGATGATAGCCTACACTGATTACACCTAATGGGAGGGGCAAAGGGTATTAAATACTGTATAGCGAGATTATTTTGAGGGAGATATATTTGTGGTGCGGCCACTATGCACAAAATTATAATTTTTTTAATAACCATACATGATACAGCTTACCTACCACAAATATTTCTCCCTCCACTGTATTATGGTATTCTCTACACCATTATGTAAACAATGTACAAGCATACAGATGTTGGTATCTTGTATTCATGTAGAATTTTTATGCACAGTAAAGCCTGCCTCGGTCCTGGCTATGCTCCATATAAAAATGCTATAGTCTGTTTATGGTATCTATGCTGGCTCTAATGTTCTCTCTGAAGGTATTTTCACAACAAAATCATGGTGCAAAAAAAGCCGAGAGAAGCCTGCAAACAGCTCCACTCGAGCTACACAGCAGTCATGGTCTGCTATAGTATTAAAAGGCTATTATCATTTTACCATAATAGGCTGGGGTGAAGTTTCTGACTTCTGGAGGGATGCTCTCGTAAAAGAAGTGCTCCCGCGGCACCAGAGGCTTACAGATGGTGTCACCGACGAACTTCATAAGCAGGAAATGGCCCCCCACCTGACACCCAAACGTCTTCAGCACAACCGGGCCGTTCTTGGCCAGATATTCGCCGATGGACGGCATTGCTGCGTGTAGACAGCTTCTGACAGCAGCCGAAACAAGGAGGGAGGAAGCTTCTCAGCTTCTTATGCAATTTCTGGGCACTTATTAGGAATGATTTGCTTCCGGTCTAAAGGTGGAGCTCAGAGTTACATCCGCAAAAACTGGGGCGAGCTTAAAAGAATTATGGATAATCAGTCAGGGGTGTGCGACCCACTATTTTAACCGGGCCAGCCATCTTGCAATTCCACATAGCAGTGTTAAGCGTTTATGACGGCAATGTCAATAGCTAGACCATTTCTCATCACATTAGCTACCAGCACATGCTGCCTGTCAGACCTGAAAAGAATTCTTCCCAGGCTTAGTAGTGATAGATAGATGGATATTTGTGGTATTTCTATACAAAGAAACAACTTAACTTGGAGCCAATGGAGGGGAAAAGCCTAGCAGCTAGAGCATATCTAAATGTTATAAAATTCAAATTCAAATTTTAAAACTATTTTGTGGCATTTCTGTAAAGAGAAACAACTTAACTTGGAGGGAAAAAGGAGGAAAAAAAAGAAACTTGGAGGGGAAAAAAAGAAGAAACTTGAGAAGAAAAAAAATCAAAAGCCTAGGGAGCCTCCCATCCCTCCTGGAGTGTCAGACACCCGGAGCGCTGGATAGGCGATGGCTGGGAATTACAGGAGCCGCTGCTGTAACGTACCCAGTCATCCTTTTAGCTTCGGAGTTCTTCCGGAGAAGAAAGTTACCGGCATATTGGCTATAGGCTTAGAAAGTCAAGAATCAGATATGTACGCGGGTGGCATTCGAACCCACGACCCGATTATTGGGGAGGCAACGTTCCGACCCCAGTCTGAAACGAACGCGCCACCTTGACTTCCCGTCAGATGGTTGAAAAATTTAGCCTTATAAACCTGTAACGGTGATGTGCGTTAAATGGAACATATAGACACTACATGGCTGTAGTAGCCAGACCCTCGACGGAGAAGTGCTACAGTAGTACAACTCCGTCGAGGGTCTGGCTACGCGAGACTGCCTACTCTAGCGAGCTAGCCCCACCCCCCACCCCTGTTGGGATGGGGCTAGATCCACAAGCTCCGCACATCTGACTCCTACCAAGCGAATTGGAAAGCTTCACTCATGCCCTATCTTCTTTCAGCATGTGAGTGACACAATGTTCAAGGCAGTTCTCAAATCATCTTCCCCGTTGAGCAGAGCACACCCACGACCCAGGAACCAAGTCTAAAGTTATGAAAAAATAGTGAATGCACTTCGAGGTTTAATTTCATCCCATGATAATTGACTTAACTTATGGGTCACAATGTATTATTTATGTGCCTGGGTGGATCACACAAAAAACAAGAAAAAATCAAAGGGCGTATGTAAAAAGCTCAGGTAATTATGCCGCATCTCTGCACATCTCATCTCAGATTTAAGACCAGAATCCTATTGGAACATATATCATGCATGCTTGTAACACTCAAGCCCCATCCTCTCGATCAAGACTGTGTCATGATTATGCTTGTTGAGTTTTCATCATCTCAAGACTTAGAACTAGACTCATATGTAGCAAGCATTGTGTATGCTTGTTGACTGGGGGTTTCTACGCTGAATTCTTTGCCTTAGTGGTGCTGTTCGCCGTCTGCAATGGACTCTGCATAAAACGATAAAAGTATAATAGCGATAGAAAATACAAACATCATGTATACGACATGTTTGAAACAGATAGTAGTGCCTTATAATAAACATTAAACAATAGATGTGCTGAGTCATGACGACGACTCTTGCACGTAAGATGCAGGAAAAATGCCAACGGTTCCGTTCAATTCTCCCTGCCACCAGTCATTGTCGATCTTTTCAATCACATTAATAATATCTCCTGGGGCTATTGTTAACTCGTCGTCTCGATTGGCTTCGTAGCCGAACTCTACCTCACATTGAGCAATATCTGGTGGTTGTGACAATGTGCACAATGGGGGAGGGGGGATGAGGGATGAAGAGGGGAGGGAGTGGAGAGGAGAGGGGGGAGGGAGAGGGGGAGGGGGTGGAGGGGAGGGGAGGAGGGGTGGAGGGGGAAGATGCTTATCAGTAAAATACCTTACAGGCAGCGTTACAGGTACAAATTTTTTGCAAGTATTGGCAAAATCACAAAATTTTATACCCACTAATCATACGTATACATGATCGTACAGAAGTGCGTTATCTGTACATTAAACAAGACTTAGTGTATGTATACAGGAAACAAAAACGTGTATATATTGTTTATTTGCATCAGCGTCCGCGTATTTATACATTTATGCACGCTATCGCAACAGTAAACAAGGAACAGCAGATGTTGCCTTGGGAAATATTGATGTTAGCACTCAGGCTACGCCCTTGTGCCAGCATCAATAAGGGACTCTTTTCTGCTAGGATACAATTGGTGGAAAAGTAGGAACTAAAACATGCACGTTTTTGTGTTTCCTGTATAAACATTACATAAAAACATACATGTTTTCATGTATTTTCTTTATTTTAGTGCTAGTTTTTCTCAGGGTTTATTCCCTCACACAACATATTAGAAAGTGCACTACGCACCCACACATGCTTACATTGGTAGCCATTGTAATCTGCATCCTCAAACTGCAGAGTGGCACCACTATTGCTTTGCATGCCATCAAATTCGTCCGATGCTTCCAATTGATGCTCATTATCCACTTGCGACTGCGGAGTTAGGTACGGCTGAGGTTCTATACAACGTAAAAAGGTACTACATTACATGTACATTAATTAATTATCATAGTATTACAGTACAACAATATTTTTATAACTATTGGGGTGTAAAAGTAGGCACTAAATGGAGAAAATACAAGCAAACATGTACTTTGACGTAGTTTTCTTGTATGAAAACAGAAGAACATGCTTGTCTGCTTGTAATTTCTTCACTTCTGCCTCCCATTACATCATAATGGAAAGATCAAAATTTAATACTTTCATCGATCATCATATAAGAATGCTAACCATATTCCAAAGCAGAAGCCGCTCACCCTGGAATCCCGATGACTGCAGCGTCTTGTTCTTCTTGGCATTCTTCCTGCTGGGTACGCTGTAGGAAGAGGATGCAGTGGCGTCGTAGTCATCCTGCATGGCCGAGATATGCTCCACGGGAATACGAAGGAGACTGATTGTTTGACTCTGTGAGTGTGTGCGTGTGTGTGTGTGTGTATGTGGGTGGGTATGTGTGTATGTATGTGTGTGTGTGTGTGTGTCTAAGTCAATACAAAAAGAGACAGTGGGCTATGGAGCGGTATACCCAGTCTGTATTTAGTAGCAGGTGAGAGATATCAATAGTATCACAGGCTTAATTTCCGAGTGGGAAGCAAGGCGACTAATCTCCTGTGGGTGTGGCATCGCTGGCATGTGCAATGAAGCCAAAGAAAGGAGAGTACGTGCTACATTGGAGTCGCCTGCAGAGAGGCGGCAGTAATTAGGGAGGCTACAGGCGCGGCAACACAGAAGTAGTGGTAGCGAGGAAAGGAGGGAACATCGGCGGGAGGTTCATCAACAGGGTTGATTTGGCAGCAGGAAAGTGACAATCGCCGTTCTCAAAACCTCGTACTGGATGAACGGTCAGCTAAGCAGTGTAATGCAATTTCATTCCCGCAAAGCCCTCTGAATGTAATATCATGTATGCACTAGTTAATGGTATCGGAATTGGAAAACACTTAAACTCCTCCCTGTTCCATCATTACCTGCTTGTCTTTTGCAGTTTGTATGTAATCACTGAAGTGGCTGGTAGGCCTTGGGGCATTGCTGATCTCAGCGTGGGCACACAACAGTTTGTAGTGGTTGGCCTTCAGCAGGTTCAGCATGGCATCCGCCTGGGAGGCCGGTAGGGGGTGGGGAGGTGGGGAGGTGGGTAGGGGGTGGAATTCACGTGACAAGCCAACAAAGATGTTACTACATACACATGCCTCTTAAGAAATGTTATCCACATCGGTTTCTGCTAATATTGACTAATGGACCCTTTACCACTGTGATGTAATGGGGGGGTAAAAGTGAGCTCGAACAAAATACACAAAAACATGTGTAAGCAAGAATGTTATTTATTTTGTAAAAAAAAAACTACATTAAAGCACATGTTCTCATGCATTTTTCCAATTGATGCTCACTTTTACCCCCCCGCCCCCATTACATCCTAATGGTAAAGGGTCCATTATGCCCCTGTTCTTGGGTGTGGCAGGCCTGGGTACAAGGCACACACCCTTCCACTCCATACACCCACCTCCACTAGCTGCCGTGAGACGTCGTCATGCCCCTTCTCATCACAGAAGTCTGGTGTCTCCTGATAAACCTTGGACAGTGACTGCACCCCTTGTTTCGCCTTCTGCTGCCGCTCTATCTCCTCTTCTATCCCTTGGATCCGCTTCTCAAGGTTGCCACGGCGACGGTCCACATTCATATTGTTCTGAAGGTCCTCCTCCTATGTGTGCACATATATAGATATATGTGAGTGGGTGGTGGTAACTGGATCATGTGATTATCATGTGACAAAGAGATCAGAGTCAGGTGATCCAGATAGAAAGGACCTGCCAATTGGGCCCCAGCTACAAAAGTGGTACCTGACGAAGAAGCTTGTGGTTCACTCACGTAACATTCGATGAGGAGCTGCTCTGGTTGGTTAGGCCCAGTTCCAATTGTGGAGCATGCTTCCTCGATATCTGCCTCGGGAGTGATCTGTCCAGCTACTTGCATCATCTCCTCACATGCCTGGAAGGGTGGGAGGACAGTGTGGGGCATTGCAGGTCGTCAGATAACCATGTGAGTGGGGAGGAATGTTTGAGTCATATATAAGCATGCTACAGAAGCCCAGTCTCCACCCATGCTTTAGACAGCTATGGAATAGAAACTGGGAATGAGTCCAGGTCCTACCTCTATATGGGTAGGTGCCATACGTGTACCTGTTCAGTTGGTCTGACGATCGTCTCCACGATCTCACTGTACTTGATGAGTACGTGCTGGACCTGCTGCAGCCGCTCCGTCTCCAAGGACTCACATGTCTGGGAGGGAAGGGGAGGGGAGGGGAAGGAGAAATGAGAAGCAGGTGGGAGAGGGAAGAAGGGAGAGCCCGATAAAGGAGGGAGAGAGGGGGGGACACATGTAAAGCCTCATTCCCAGGGTCCTGGGAACAAAGGCTAGCTAAACACACATACATGGACAGTAGCTAGTAATGCTATTATATCTAGAAATCAGTTAGTGCACACACATACTCCGGCTCAACCTCTGTAGGACAGCTTGAAGAGCAGCAGTGAGGGATCCATCACTGGACTAACCTGGAAACAGCGGTACGTGGCCGCCTCCCACGACAGTCGGGCTTCCTCTGTCTTCAAGTTGGAGTCGCGATACTCTCGCTCGGCCTTCACCAGCGCCTCCTCCATTTTCCGAGCACTCTTCTCCATCTTGTGGATGTCTTTGTCGGACACGGGCTTCTTGTCCCGACCGTAGGTCTTGTCACGCTTCATCTCCTCCAGCTGCTCCCAGCAGGCTTCCAGCTCTCGTGTCTGCTTGTGGGTACCACGCTTACACTGCCAAGAGAGTTGGCGGGGGAGAGGAGAGATTCAAAGGGATTTAACTCAGCAATTCTACGCCCAATCTAGGCAGGATCATGGAGGTGTACCTGCAGCTAAAATTACTCCTTAACATAAACTATCAAATAATCACCAAATGTTTCTCTGGAAGTTTGTCTAAGATTCTTCTGGAGATAAATAAGATGAGTTTTTGGGTCACTCTTCAGATTGGGTCAGTTTCCTAGGAAAATTTTATTTACTGCTGGTTCACCACTGTGCTTGTAGGCAAACAGTTGTGGCCAGTCAGTTCCCAGTATACCCCCCACAAGCACACTTATGCAATACTC
Source organism: Phakellia ventilabrum (assembly GCA_963921505.1). NCBI lineage: Eukaryota > Metazoa > Porifera > Demospongiae > Axinellida > Axinellidae > Phakellia > Phakellia ventilabrum. Next base: position 386,183 of record OY997396.1, on the reverse strand, counting down.
TATCCTGTGTTTGCACACACACACACACACACACACACACACACACACACACACACACTTTTATACTTACTTTCCACTGAGTTTGGATTGCCCATAATTAGTAAGGGATGTATGCAACTCCACAATAAGTATGCAAGCTGCACTAAAAATCAATTCTTAAACAGTGCATGTCCTAACCACGAAAGATAAACTATGACATAAGTGTCAACAAAGCACATGGTCTAGCTCAAAAGAGAAAGCAAAGGAAAGGTGAGGATTAAATCCAACTACATCTGTAAGCTGACATGAAAATAAAGTTAATCAGCATGCAGGCAATGGTATACACACTCTTATTTGTTTGTCTAGCCACAAAACGGACACTAAGTGACAGAACTAATCCACAGGATAACAAGACAAGATGGATCTTATATCCTTACTACTTGCATGTGAAAATTTACTAAAAGTAGTTAATAATGAAGGATACTGTATAAGAAATAAAAAGGTATTAATAAAGCGCGTAAACTGGAGATCTCCAAGGTATCACGTGTGCTGGACTCTACCCTATGAGAGTGGCCCCGCCCTTTCTGTAGACAGTCACGGGTCGAGAGGTTAAAGGGGCCGAAACCTGTGGCTGCTCGATGATCAGTCTGTGGTACTCTCCTGATGACCAGCTCTGAAACACTGTAGCTATAACTACATGTATACTTGTATGCACAAAAAGAGTGGGTTGTTTTTGAGAATATTGAAGACATAGGTGAAAATTAAAAGTTTCTGGTTTTGACTCATATAGCAATTGACCGGTTCCCTGCCACAACCCTAAGACATTTTTTCTTCCCCCAACAATCTCTCAAAACACACACACACACACACACACACACACACACACACACCAGGCTGGGCTCAATAGGGAAATTTATCCCTTATGATGTAATGGGGGGTAAAAGTGCTGGATCATGCAAGGACAGGACATTACAAGGATGTTCTTATGCATAAAAATTTGGTGCATGGCTCCTTTCGAATTTCATTGCCAACTCACCCTTAGTTGATGTTTAAACTTGTCCACATGCACTCTGTATTGTTTCTCCATCACACTCTCCACCTGCAGGAAATTAATCAAGTTATTTGGAGGAAATATTCAGCAACCATATATTTCACCGTGGATACTAGCTGGCACATTATTTTCATACTAAAGCCGTACTACTCCATCGATTCCAGATTCCAGTAGCTGATCAGCATTCAGATGGTCAGGGTTTAATTCTCCTAGCTACCACCTTGTACCCAGGTCTTAGCCTCATTCCCAGACCTCATACCCAGGTCTTAGTCTCATTCTCAGACTTCATACCCAGGTCTTAGGCTCATTCCCAGACGCACGGTTCACTTAGCCAACTGCGGGGCTGGTACAGAAAAAAACCTTCGGAGCATCGCCAGTCTTTCTGCATACAGGTAAATGTTTGGCCTGAGCTTTCTAACATTCTAGTTCTCCACATACAATGCTCTCTATGTGAAGTACCACAAAGAAATCCCCTAGCCAGCAAGATAAAGGCCAAAATGCTCACTGCTTCTCTCTGCTTGTTCTGGGACTCTATGAAGCTCTTGAGGGGCTTGCCACACTCCTGGGCCAGGGTGGCGGACAGGGACCTGGGGGAGGGGGGAGGGGAGAGGCTTGAGACTGCTAGAGTTCAGAATTAAGATACCATCCGTGTATTTATACCACAGGAGTTAAACTCTCTAGCACCATACAAAAATGGTTACATACTGTACAGGCACACACACTGGTGACTGCTGACAGTACAGCTTTTAAATTTAGCAATCGTTTTAGAATAGGGCTTAACTCCAGTCTGATTCTCATACCTAATTCCTATACCTACCTATGAACCTCCTCTTCACCTTCCAATTCAAGTACCAGTTTCTGCCAGGAGGCTTGTAAGGATCTGTGTATGTGTGTGTGTGTGTGTGTGTGTGTATGTGTGTAGGCAACAGGCACAGGTGAAGCGTCATACCCAATCAGCTATCACATGATTGATAATTAAGGTAAAGAAAGGCTTACTTACCCAAGACATTTCTTGTTGACTTTTTTGGCCTTCTTTGCCAACTTGTGCAGGCCAGCTACATACTCCTTCTCAAGCTCAGCCCTACAGTGTGTGTGTGTGAGAGAGTGTGTGTGTGTGTGTGTGTGAGTGCGTATGCAGAAGTACATGTACATGTGAGAGAGTGCATGTGTTCGTGTGACAGTGAATTTCTCACAAATTAAAAAATGGTAGTACCACAGCATTTAATATTGCATCCTATATACTGTAGAGTGAGTGGGTGGCCCTTGGTTACTGGGCTTCCAGTCCCAAGCTGCCTTATATGGACATAAACATGGCCCTGCACCTCTCAGAGGGCTACCGTAGAGAAACTACAAATATGCAGACTATGAGAAATTTTGCAAGCTACTGAAGTCTGTTGCTTTCCATTTCCAGATTCTAAAGCAGCAGACCATAGCTGGCAGGTGGCTGTATCGCAAAATAAAAACTGTTTCATTTCCTCCAAACGATGCCAGGTATTTTAACGCCAATGATGTAATACACCACACCTTTATGAATGGACTGGCTCAGAGTTAAAACGAGGCACTTTCATATGAAGCTGTAAGCTGCCAATGGCAAGTGGTTAAGCCAGTAAACCCTTGCCAGGCCATTTGGCGGCAGAGTTACTATGACACAGTCTAGAGTCCACCACACAAAACGTCGCATCACCCCCAAATTTTTTTTTTTTTGCCATAAACGCAATATTAAAAATTCAGTAGTCACAAAGGTGACACATAATTAGAAATACGATGCACAATCCTGGCTGTGACTGTAAACTGAAGCAATCTAAATGTCTTGAGACAGCTGGCAAAAGGCACATGGCAAGACAGCGTATTTGGTATAACAACCTTGATTGAAGTCTAGACTAGCTGATCTCTAGTCTAGTTAAAACTATAATTGTGAGGAAATACACAATTAAGCAGCTGCAGTGGCACTGCTATGAGGTGCTGACCTAGCCTCGAATAACACAGACCTCAGCTTTTATCTCAATCAATCGCTGGGTGCATGCATGTGTGTGGGGCTGGAGGAGCTAGGCAGCAGGCACTGACCTGTCTGACATTATGGTCTCCATTTCTTTGCAGAACTCTACGCCCATCTTCATGTAGCGGTGGAGCTCTTCGACTCCATTCTGGGCCTGCGTGAGGGGGCAATTCAGGTGAACTGAGTATTTATGTATAATTATGATTTATACAAATCATAGACAATCTACATGGATAGATCTATGCACAAATAAAAGTTGTACAACTTATCAGAAAGTTGTAAACTGATCGGTTAATTAATTAGCCTTGGCGCCTGCAGGCCCGGGCTGCGCCTTATTACTTCAGCAGCTGTATGGCCGGCCATGGGCCATAGAATTTCATCGCGCTAAAGCCTGCCGGCGTGCGCGTGCAGACTCTAACATACTCACCCAGAAAGAATCCTGAAAGTGACTCATGATGTGTGTGAGGTGTCACTGCGATCTGTGCTTACGAAATCTCCGAAAATTAAACAAACAAAACAGAACACGAAAGCTTCAGCTGACAGCTAATCGTTTGCATTATCTATTTAAGTGAAAACCGTCGACATCAAAGCAAAATTAAACTGATCTCGCTGCGCGCGTGTCGTGCAGCCATACACTTATATACTCAGGTGTTGTTGAGCCATGAGCGGGCAACAGAGCAACAAAATCGAGGTGCTGTGGTCCCCCAACAAGGACGAGGACTTGGCAACCTACAGCACCGAGCTCAAGCTGTACACCGTCAGGGAATTGGAGGTACAGGGGTGCATACAGGCCTTCAGTGCTTCAGCCCCAGATATTTTTTTAATGCCTGTATCCCATAGCGAGCTAGCCGTGGATACAAAAACAAAGCATAAACTCCACGAGTGTGACGAAATCTGGGTATTAAGGCCAAATGTCATCTTATGTTACCTGCTGTTTGGGTATAAAGGGGGCGTCTGAAACTAGTTTACTGAAGATAACGTCATTGTGACGAGGGAGTAAGGACTTTGACGTTCTTGTTAGTTGAAATGTGTGCACCATGCTAGTGTGGCTAGAAATATAATTACCCTGCTTGGCATCCTTAGGAAAGCAATAATTACTGCAGTATATTGGTATGAGTTCTTCATTGTAGCACACCCTTGGGCATGATGTTATGAAGAGGGGAGGGGGGGGGGGGGGGGGGATGGGCAAAACTTAATGTCACCATGATGTAATTTGGACCAAAATAGTTTAAACCGTGCCACAAGTCTGCAATCAATATTCTAAAATTCTTTGCACCTGTAATAAATAATATGCCTATGCATATATGTCATGTTTGTGTTGAAAGGACCCCCACCTTTTATTCCTAATGCCCTCCTTAATGTGGCAGTGATGACCTTTGAACCTTGATTACTGGCTACAGAAATTCATTCACATTTATTTATTTTTACTCAGGGTGACGGTGCTAGCGTCCCTTCCCCAGGTATTAATTTTACTGCTATAAAACATGTGATTTAATTCATACTATCGACAAGCACATCATATTAGGGACAAAAAAAATAGCATAAATTTGATACACACCATTTTCAGGCTGTACTCTCCTCTCTGCAGGGCTAAAGCTGTCTCTGCGTCGCTATGGCCACCTCATCAATTCTCCCAACTCCGATATCCATTGCATGCCGGTACACCAGGTGTGGTCGCATGCAAAAGAATCCCTCAATAGACCCTTTACCAGTATGATGTAATGGGGGGTAAAAGGAGCACTAAATGGAGAAAATAAGGAAAACAGGTGTAAACAAGCATGTTCCAATGTTTTCGTACATGAAAAATACATCTAAGCACATGTTTGCTTGTATTTTCTCCATTTAATGCTCACTTTTATCCCCCATTACATCAGAATGGTAAAGGGTCTATTATCATTAATTTTAGAGATCGCTCTAGCTAGACATTCATTTTCATTTTCATCATCACAACTGACTCGAGCATAATAGCAATACAAATGCCATTACGGAGTTCGGTAGCTATGACAACGAAACTCCTTTATTTCACGCTCAACAGGTTCCTATCAAGTATATTGGATGTTTGATGGAGTAGATATGACCTCACAAATTTATTTTATGTGGGCTCCCTCCCTAGAATGTGTGTGAGTTTATGAGTCGTGTCTATTAATGTCCAATGTACTTCCGGTATCCACGTTCTCAGTCTCCACTCTGAGCCTCTTTTTGCATGCTGTAAAAAGCTATGGAGTGGAGACTGGGAACAAGGATATTCCCTCCTACAACACACCCTCACACCCTCCCATCCTCCCACCCTACCCTCACAGTGTGTAGCCTGGCAGCCGAGCAGCATACAGCCATACTTCTTTGCTGTTGGGCACAGCAGCGGGAAGGCACTTCTGGCCAAGTAAATCACACTTAATTCCCCACTCTATTACATAGTAAGAAGCCTCGAACCCAGGCCTTGGGTCTGCGACTACTGTATTTCAGCTATAGACGTCTCTCGATGAGGCTAATGCGTACCTGTAAGGCCCGAATCGAGGCTACCAACAGCTGCTCTCTCATCTCTCCCTCTCTAGCTTGGGCTTGGACCATAACTCCACCACCCCCACAATGAAGCAGGTTCTAGGTAAGTCATGTGAGCCTAACTTTAATCAGGTACTCAATTTTTTTAACTTTGACTTGTGCAAAGGAGCTCAACTGTGCTCATTTCCTTCCCCCCTCCTCCCTCCCTTCCTCCCTCCTCCCTCCTCCCTCCTCCTTCCCCTCCTCTCTCTCCTCTCCCCCCTCCCCCCTCCTACAGGCCCGCGGAGCGGCCGTCCATGCACCTGTCTGGCGTGGAATCCAAGCGAGAGTCGCCTGGTACTTGCACAATCTTGTAGCTGCATGATATTTCTCACCAGCCTCACTAGTAGCCTTGTTCTAGCAAGTGGTTAGGAAAAATATGTACCTAGGCCTCATTCCCAGGCTCCATTGCCCAGCGTTTTTTGCACTGCCCGTGTTTTTCCAAAGTGCAAAAAACGCTGGGCAGTGGAGCCTGGGAACAAGGCCCCAGGCTAGTCTACCATAGACACTAGCCCGTGCATTTTAGCTACTGCACACATAACAGCTGCTGATGTCTCTCTTGTGACTCAGCTCGCAGAAGGCCTGGAGAAGGCACGCAGTGATTCCTCCCTCATCGTCT